>CM051242.1:168276353-168876353 GCA_027917425.1 Gastrophryne carolinensis
GTGTGTGTGTGTGTGTGTGTGTGTGTGTCTCTCTTTCTGTGTGTGTGTGTGTGTGTGTGTCTTTCTGTGTGTGTGTGTGTGTCTCTCTTTCTGTGTGTGTGTGTGTGTCTGTGTGTGTGTCTCTTTCTGTGTGTGTGTCCCTTTCTGTGTGTGTGTCCCTTTCTGTGTGTGTGTCCCTTTCTGTGTGTGTGTCCCTTTCTGTGTGTGTGTGTGTGTGTGTGTGTGTGTGTTTCTGTGTGTGTGTCCCTTTCTGTGTGTGTGTCCCTTTCTGTGTGTGTGTCCCTTTCTGTGTGTGTGTCCCTTTCTGTGTGTGTGTGTGTGTCTCTTTCTGTGTGTGTGTCCCTTTCTGTGTGTGTGTGTGTGTGTGTCTCTTTCTGTGTGTGTGTCCCTTTCTGTGTGTGTGTCCCTTTCTGTGTGTGTGTCCCTTTCTGTGTGTGTGTCCCTTTCTGTGTGTGTGTCTCTTTCTGTGTGTGTGTGTGTGTGTGTGTGTCTTTCTGTGTGTGTGTGTGTGTGTCTCTTTCTGTGTGTGTGTGTGTGTGTCTGTGTGTGTGTCTCTTTCTGTGTGTGTGTCCCTTTCTGTGTGTGTGTCCCTTTCTGTGTGTGTGTCCCTTTCTGTGTGTGTGTCCCTTTCTGTGTGTGTGTGTGTGTGTGTGTGTGTGTCCCTTTCTGTGTGTGTGTCCCTTTCTGTGTGTGTGTCCCTTTCTGTGTGTGTGTCCCTTTCTGTGTGTGTGTCCCTTTCTGTGTGTGTGTCTCTTTCTGTGTGTGTGTCCCTGTGTGTGTGTCCCTTTCTGTGTGTGTGTCCCTTTCTGTGTGTGTGTCTCCCTTTCTGTGTGTGTGTCCCTTTCTGTGTGTGTGTGTGTGTGTGTGTGTGTGTGTGTGTGTGTGTGTCCCTTTCTGTGTGTGTGTCCCTTTCTGTGTGTGTGTCCCTTTCTGTGTGTGTGTCCCTTTCTGTGTGTGTGTCCCTTTCTGTGTGTGTGTCCCTTTCTGTGTGTGTGTCTCTTTCTGTGTGTGTGTCCCTGTGTGTGTGTCCCTTTCTGTGTGTGTGTCCCTTTCTGTGTGTGTGTCTCCCTTTCTGTGTGTGTGTCCCTTTCTGTGTGTGTGTGTGTGTGTGTGTGTCCCTTTCTGTGTGTGTGTCCCTTTCTGTGTGTGTGTCCCTTTCTGTGTGTGTGTGTGTGTGTGTGTCTCTTTCTGTGTGTGTGTCCCTTTCTGTGTGTGTGTCCCTTTCTGTGTGTGTGTGTGTGTCTCTTTCTGTGTGTGTGTGTGTGTGTGTGTGTCTCTTTCTGTGTGTGTGTGTGTGTGTGTGTGTCCCTTTCTGTGTGTGTGTGTGTGTGTGTGTGTGTGTGTGTGTCCCTTTCTGTGTGTGTGTCCCTGTGTCTGTGTGTGTGTCCCTGTGTCTGTGTGTGTGTCTCTTTCTGTGTGTGTGTCCCTTTCTGTGTGTGTGTCCCTTTCTGTGTGTGTGTCCCTTTCTGTGTGTGTGTCCCTTTCTGTGTGTGTGTCCCTTTCTGTGTGTGTGTCCCTTTCTGTGTGTGTGTCCCTTTCTGTGTGTGTGTCCCTTTCTGTGTGTGTGTCCCTTTCTGTGTGTGTGTCCCTTTCTGTGTGTGTGTCCCTTTCTGTGTGTGTGTCCCTTTCTGTGTGTGTGTCCCTTTCTGTGTGTGTGTCCCTTTCTGTGTGTGTGTGTGTGTGTGTGTGTGTGTGTGTGTGTGTGTGTCCCTTTCTGTGTGTGTGTCTCTTTCTGTGTGTGTCTCCCTTTCTGTGTGTCAACTCCAATTCCAATTGAAAAAAGCCGCCTCGGCTTATACTCGAGTCAATAACTTGTTCCATTTTTTTTGTGGTAAAATTAGGTGCCTCGGCTTATATTCGGGTCGGCCTATACTCGAGTATATACGGTACTGGGTTTCCTCCTCTAAAGAGAGTTTTCTACCAAGCATGTGTGGCACAGTTTCAAGCATGGCAACTAAAGGCATTATCACCTGTTAATAGAAAAAAGGGGCTCAGGCTGAGAACATAAAACACATTTATGATTAGCATTTCTAACCCTCTTATACGATACTAGTAAGAGATTTTTGTATGCTGGAGTCCTTACATTTTTAAAGCGCACGCCGTCGGGAATACGGCAGGGTACGTTTCCCATTGAAGCCAATGAGAGCCATTTACTGAAGCACGTAAATGTAGCAAACGGCTCTGATTGGAAACCCATGCACTGTAGGAATGAGATAGAGGCGAGTTGTACTAGGCGTTCTTTCGGGATTCACACAGTGAGGCATCCCAAGACAGAACAAAACCCTCAAACTCCTAGGTTTTGTTTTGCTTCAACTTCAGCCAAAACTAGCTCCGACTTTACAGCCATGAAAATCGCCCTCTAAAGCCCAGAAGAGCTTTTATTTCTGTCTGAGCTATCAATCTGAATGGGCGGGTTGCTGCATTCCCCAGTTAAATACCTGCAAAAGGCCACACTACTTTGCTGCTGGTGAAATCAGAGAAGGATCAGCGCAGTACATTATGTACTAAATAGATAGGGAACTAGTATTTCATCAGAACATTCCTGAATTTAAAGGGTGTATCATGCAACAAGATGTCCATTCCGGAAGCGCAACCAAAGTGCCAAGGTGCAGTGTGGCGCTATGGCCACAGGGTGGCAGTATTGTCTATACATAAACACATTCACAATAGATGTTACAGTTATGTCTCGCTCCTATTGTTTCATTTTTCATGTTTGCTTTGAGCTTTGTAGCATCTAGTTTGTTAGTCACTTTACTGTATGTTTTACCTCGTCTGCAAGTAGACCTTGTAAAAAGTTGAATACATTTAGACTAATGTAATTCTTAACAATACATTAAGACTTTATGCCCGTGCTGACCCTACAACCTACGAATACTAAGAGAAAGAGGAGGGGGAGAAACAAAGAGCCCCAAGAGGGGGGGGGGGGGGGGGGGGGGTAATGTAAAACAGGGTCAGCAAACAACTGCGTGGACAAGAAGGAGGAATATTAGAGATTAAAAACAGACATAGCAGGAGATTGGACAAATAAAAAGGTGAGATAGGGAAGAAAGAAACGAGAGGGCAAAAGAGAAAAGAAAAAAAAACAGAGAGGGTGATTTGTGGCCTCCATGGATCTTTAACTGAAGGGAGATGCCAAATTTGGTCAATTGTTAAAAAAGGGGGCTTGAAAAGGCTAAAGGGTGTTACATTAGTAGGAAAAAAATTAAAAGTGGAGGGGGCAGAAGAAAAAAACAGAAGGAGAAAAATAAAAGAGGTAAGAGAGAAGAGGTGAGAGAACTAGTAAACAGATAAAAAAGGAAGAAGAGAAAATTGAGCAGAGGACAGGAAAAAGAAAATGGAGGACTGGGATGGAAAAGGCAACAAAAGGATATGAAACTAGAAAACATAAGCAACAGTCGTCAATAATGAAAAGAGTGGATGGGGAGAAATAGAAGAGGACAAGGTAGAGAAAGCAAACGATAGAGGAGAAAATAGGACGTTGATTATAAAAAAAAAATTGGGGGGGTACAGGAAACAGGACAGAGAAAAAAAAGCTGATAGGCATGCAAGAATCAAGGTAAAAGCCACAGAGGTATAAATAGGAGACAGAAGAGAAAAGGAGGTAAAGTGTAAAGTGGGACAAAGAATAAAAGAAGAGTGAAAGGAAAGAGAAAAGAAGAGAGGAAAGGGAAGAAATAAAAAAAGGATAGGGAAGAAAAGAAGAGAGGATAAGGAAGAATAGGAAAAGTATAGCAATAGGAAAAGGAATAGGAACAGAAAAGAGAATAGGTATCAAAGAAAAGGGAGGATAAAAAGAACAGGAAAAATAAAAAGGGACATGTAAGGGATAAGAGAAAAGCAGGAGGCAGACGAGAAACAAGAGGAAGTAGTAGTGTAAGGAAAGACGAGGCAGCGGGAACAAAAAGGCAAAGAACAAGATATGGGGAGAAGTTAAAAAAAAAAAAAAAAACGTAAAAAAGGTAAAAAAGGTAAAATGGGTAGATGTGAAAGAGAAAAAAGCAGGGGCAAAGAAGGAAGAAAGGAAAAGGAAGCAAGAACTTGAAAGACTGAGGCAATGTTGTACATGCAAGTTTGCTGACAAAGCCACACGACCCAGATACATTCCTATATGTTTGATATGTTTCACATTTTATTAAGTGCGGTAGACCGACTTTTATAAATCCATTCAGCATATGATTTTGATAGTCTTTTTTTGTATACACAGATTTCTTTTTTTCTTTTAATTTTTACTATAAAAAGACACATCCCACACATTGAATTGGCATGTAAAGGCACTTTGGAGAGAAAGTTAATACTGGTCGTTGCTCAGTTGCATTCAAGTGTCTGTGTGATATATTTTGTTTTTGTTTCGATAACTTAATGGGTGGCAAAGAATGCTGATAAAGACATAAAAAAGCAAGATGAACAAGCAAACCATATAAAAAAAAAAAAAAAAAAAAAAAAAACAAAAAAACAAAAACAAACTTTCAATCAGAAAAAGTCTGAGAGCAGAGACTGATTTGAAATGCGCCGCTGAGGATTCCATAGGCTTTCTGAACTCTGCCGGGTTCCGGAAAGTAGTAGTGTTCTAAAAAGTGACTAGCGTAACGTTATACTGTAAAACCTATTTAAAAAAAAAAAAAAAAAATAGTAATAAAATTGCACTTTCGAAAAAATGATGTCTGCTTCCGTATGAGGCGACACGAAGAAAGCACTGGCAAAAAAGTCACAGCTTCCCAAAGCTTCTGAAGTGTCTTTCTCACTGTGACAGCGTACCAGGGTTGCAAAAGTTATAAATGGAGGACGAGGGAGGGAGAAAACGTTCCCGGGGGAGGATTTCTTGCACGTTGAGCCGGCAACACTGGATGCAATCTTTGGTTTTTCGTGGACCTTCTTTAGAGAAATGTAGAAAGACAGAAGGATAACGAGGGATACACAGGTATTGCGTTACTGTCAGATCAGTGGAGTCCCTGCTCGCTGAATCTGAGAGGAAGTATGTCCAGGAAAAGGGCACAGCTGGTGGAGCGAGGGGGGCGCTTTCACGTCGTACGTTTGAAGCCTTTCTCTGAGCCAATGTCCACCGTGATATTTGTGTACAGAGGAAGCAGCTCCTTGGATATCAAGTTGTACTGAAGAGCATTCATGCCGTCTTGTTTCCAGGTCCGACGCGTTTTGGCCAACAAGTTGAACCTGTAAAGTGAAAGGGAAGGTTACTAGTACTGAAGAGCATTCATGCCGTCTTGTTCCAGGTCCGACGCGTTTTGGCCAACAAGTTGAACTGTAAAGTGAAAGGAAGGTTACTAGAGGAGCATAGAGCGTTTGCCCGACAGAGTTGGCTAACAGGAACGTGCAATCAGGTGCCATGGTTTACAACATTCACAAAAATCCCCACGGGCAAAGGGGGTGAGAAACGGAGAGAGGGCAAAGGGGGTGAGAGAACGAAGAGAGGGCAAAGGGGGTGAGAAACGGAAGAGAGGGCAAAGGGGGTGAGAAACGGAGAGAGGGCAAGGGGGTGAGAACGAGAGGGGCAAGGGGGTGAGAACGAAGAGAGGGCAAAGGGGGTGAGAAACGGAAGAGAGGGCAAAGGAGGTGAGAAACGGAAGAGAGGCAAGGGGTGAGAACGGAGAGGGCAAGGGGTGAGAAACGGAAGAGAGGGCAAAGGGGGTGAGAAACGGAAGAGAGGGCAAAGGGGGTGAGAAACGGAAGAGAGGGCAAAGGGGGTGAGAAACGGAAGAGAGGGCAAAGGGGGTGAGAAACGGAAGAGAGGGCAAAGGGGGTGAGAAACGGAAGAGAGGGCAAAGGGGAGTGAGAAACGGAAGAGAGGGCAAAGGGGGTGAGAACGGAAGAGAGGGCAAAGGGGGTGAGAAACGGAAGAGAGGGCAAAGGGGAGGTGAGAAACGGAAGAGAGGGCAAAGGGGGTGAGAAACGGAAGAGAGGGCAAAGGGGGTGAGAAACGGAAGAGAGGGCAAAGGGGGTGAGAAACGGAAGAGAGGGCAAAGGGGGTGAGAAACGGAAGAGAGGGCAAAGGGGGTGAGAAACGGAAGAGAGGGCAAAGGGGGTGAGAAACGGAAGAGAGGGCAAAGGGGGTGAGAAACGGAAGAGAGGGCAAAGGGGGTGAGAAACGGAAGAGAGGGCAAAGGGGGGAGTGAGAAACGGAAGAGAGGGCAAAGGGGGGTGAGAAACGGAAGAGAGGCAAAGGGGGTGAGAAACGGAAGAGAGGGCAAAGGGGGTGAGAAACGGAAGAGAGGGCAAATGGGTGAGAAACGGAAGAGAGGGCAAATGAGGTGAGAAACGGAAGAGAGGGCAAATGAGGTGAGAAACGGAAGAGAGGGCAAAGGGGGTGAGAAACGGAAGAGAGGGCAAAGGGGGTGAGAAACCGAAGAGAGGGCAAAGGGGGTGAGAAACCGAAGAGAGGGCAAAGGGGGTGAGAAACGGAAGAGAGGGCAAAGGGGGTGAGAAACGGAAGAGAGGGCAAAGGGGGTGAGAAACGGAAGAGAGGGCAAAGGGGGTGAGAAACGGAAGAGAGGGCAAAGGGGGTGAGAAACGGAAGAGAGGGCAAAGGGGGTGAGAAACGGAAGAGAGGGCAAAGGGGGTGAGAAACGGAAGAGAGGGCAAAGGGGGTGAGAAACGGAAGAGAGGGCAAAGGGGGTGAGAAACGGAAGAGAGGGCAAATGAGGTGAGAAACGGAAGAGAGGGCAAATGAGGTGAGAAACGGAAGAGAGGGCAAAAGGGGGGGTGAGAAACGGAAGAGAGGGCAAAGGGGGTGAGAAACAGAAGAGAGGGCAAAGGGGGTGAGAAACCGAAGAGAGGGCAAAGGGGGTGAGAAACCGAAGAGAGGGCAAAGGTGGTGAGAAACGGAAGAGAGGGCAAAGGGGGTGAGAAACAGAAGAGAGGGCAAAGGGGTGAGAAACCGAAGAGAGGGCAAAGGTGGTGAGAAACGGAAGAGAGGGCAAAGGGGGTGAGAAACCGGAAGAGAGGGCAAAGGGGGTGAGAAACGGAAGAGAGGGCAAAGGGGGTGAGAAACCGAAGAGAGGGCAAAGGGGGTGAGAAACCGAAGAGAGGGCAAAGGTGGTGAGAAACGGAAGAGAGGGCAAAGGGGGTGAGAAACGGAAGAGAGGGCAAAGGGGGTGAGAAACGGAAGAGAGGGCAAAGGGGGTGAGAAACGGAAGAGAGGGCAAAAGGGGGTGAGAAACGGAAGAGAGGGCAAAGGGGGTGAGAAACGGAAGAGAGGGCAAAGGGGGTGAGAAACCGAAGAGAGGGCAAAGGGGGTGAGAAACCGAAGAGAGGGCAAAGGGGGTGAGAAACCGAAGAGAGGGCAAAGGTGGTGAGAAACGGAAGAGAGGGCAAAGGGGGTGAGAAACAGAAGAGAGGGCAAAGGGGGTGAGAAACCGAAGAGAGGGCAAAGGTGGTGAGAAACGAGAAAGAGAGGGCAAAGGGGGTGAGAAACGGAAGAGAGGGCAAAGGGGGTGAGAAACGGAAGAGAGGGCAAAGGGGGTGAGAAACCGAAGAGAGGGCAAAGGGGGTGAGAAACCGAAGAGAGGGCAAAGGTGGTGAGAAACGGAAGAGAGGGCAAAGGGGGTGAGAAACGGAAGAGAGGGCAAAGGGGTGAGAAACGGAAGAGAGGGCAAAGGGGGTGAGAAACGGAAGAGAGGGCAAAGGGGGTGAGAAACGGAAGAGAGGGCAAATGAGGTGAGAAACGGAAGAGAGGGCAAATGAGGTGAGAAACGGAAGAGAGGGCAAATGAGGTGAGAAACGGAAGAGAGGGCAAAGGGGGTGAGAAACGGAAGAGAGGGCAAAGGGGGTGAGAAACGGAAGAGAGGGCAAAGGGGGTGAGAAACAGAAGAGAGGGCAAAGGGGGTGAGAAACGGAAGAGAGGGCAAAGGGGGTGAGAAACGGAAGAGAGGGCAAAGGGGGTGAGAAACGGAAGAGAGGGCAAAGGGGGTGAGAAACAGAAGAGAGGGCAAAGGGGGTGAGAAACAGAAGAGAGGGCAAAGGGGGTGAGAAACAGAAGAGAGGGCAAAGGGGGTGAGGAACGGAAGAGAGGGCAAAGGGGGTGAGAAACGGAAGAGAGGGCAAAGGGGGTGAGAAACGGAAGAGAGGGCAAAGGGGGTTGAGAAACGGAAGAGAGGGCAAAGGGGGTGAGAAACAGAAGAGAGGGCAAAGGGGGTGAGAAACGGAAGAGAGGGCAAAGGGGATGAGAAACGGAAGAGAGGGCAAAGGGGGTGAGAAACGGAAGAGAGGGCAAAGGGGTGAGAAACGGAAGAGAGGGCAAAGGGGGGTGAGAAACGGAAGAGAGGGCAAAGGGGGTGAGAAACGGAAGAGAGGGCAAAGGGGGTGAGAAACAGAAGAGAGGGCAAAGGGGGTGAGAAACAGAAGAGAGGGCAAAGGGGGTGAGAAACGGAAGAGAGGGCAAAGGGGGTGAGAAACGGAAGAGAGGGCAAAGGGGGTGAGAAACGGAAGAGAGGGCAAAGGGGGTGAGAAACGGAAGAGAGGGCAAAGGGGGTGAGAAACGGAAGAGAGGGCAAATGAGGTGAGAAACGGAAGAGAGGGCAAATGAGGTGAGAAACGGAAGAGAGGGCAAATGAGGTGAGAAACGGAAGAGAGGGCAAAGGGGGTGAGAAACGGAAGAGGAGGGCAAAGGGGGTGAGAAACGGAAGAGAGGGCAAAGGGGGTGAGAAACGGAAGAGAGGGCAAAGGGGGTGAGAAACGGAAGAGAGGGCAAAGGGGGTGAGAAACGGAAGAGAGGGCAAAGGGGGTGAGAAACGGAAGAGAGGGCAAAGGGGGTGAGAAACGGAAGAGAGGGCAAATGAGGTGAGAAACGGAAGAGAGGGCAAATGAGGTGAGAAACGGAAGAGAGGGCAAATGAGGTGAGAAACGGAAGAGAGGGCAAAGGGGGTGAGAAACGGAAGAGAGGGCAAAGGGGGTGAGAAACGGAAGAGAGGGCAAAGGGGGTGAGAAACAGAAGAGAGGGCAAAGGGGGTGAGAAACGGAAGAGAGGGCAAAGGGGGTGAGAAACGAAGAGAGGGCAAAGGGGGTGAGAAACGGAAGAGAGGGCAAAGGGGGTGAGAAACGGAAGAGAGGGCAAAGGGGGTGAGAAACAGAAGAGAGGGCAAAGGGGGTGAGAAACAGAAGAGAGGGCAAAGGGGTGAGGGAACGGAAGAGAGGGCAAAGGGGGTGAGAAACGGAAGAGAGGGCAAAGGGGGTGAGAAACGGAAGAGAGGGCAAAGGGGGTGAGGAACGGAAGAGAGGGCAAAGGGGGTGAGAAACGGAAGAGAGGGCAAAGGGGGTGAGAAACGGAAGAGAGGGCAAAGGGGGTGAGAAACGAAGAGAGGGCAAAGGGGGTGAGAAACGGAAGAGAGGGCAAAGGGGGTGAGAAACAGAAGAGAGGGCAAAGGGGGTGAGAAACAGAAGAGAGGGCAAAGGGGGTGAGAAACAGAAGAGAGGGCAAAGGGGGTGAGGAACGGAAGAGAGGGCAAAGGGGGTGAGAAACGGAAGAGAGGGCAAAGGGGGTGAGAAACGGAAGAGAGGCAAAGGGGTGAGAAACGGAAGAGAGGGCAAAGGGGGTAGGAAACGAAAGACAGGAAAAATACAATTCTGTGATTCTCAAATGTAGAATTGACTTCTCTTCCATTATCACTCTAGTTCATCAGAATTCAGTAATGAATGGCTGATGAACTGGAGTGGAAATAGGAGAGAAAAAAGGGGGGCAAGAAACGGAAGAGAGGAAAAATTGGAGTAAAAAAAACGATGGAGGGTTAAAAGGGGTTCAGAAATGGAAGAGAGGAAAAAGGGAGGTAAGAAACAGAAGAGAGGAAAAGGGGGGGGGGGGGGGGGGGTAGGAAACAGAAGAGAGGAAAGAAACAGAAGAGAGGAAAAAGGGTGGTTAGAAATGGAAGAGATGTTAAAAACGATGGAAAAAAAATGGAATAGAGTAAAAAGGGGGGCTAAGAAACAAAAGAGAAGAAAAATTGGAAATAGAAATGGAAGAGAGGTAAAAGGAGTAAGAAACAGAAAGGAGGACAAAGGGGAAAAAGAAATGGAATAGAAGAAAAAGGAGGGTAAAAATGGGAGGGGCAAAGAGGGGGTAAGAAACGGAAAAGAGGAGGGGGGGGGGGGGGGGGAGAGAAATGGAAGCGAGGGCAAAGGGGGTAGAAAGGAAAGAGGGCAAAAAAGGGTAAAGAAAGGGAAGAGACAGTAAAATAAAGGATAAATAAGAAGGTAGGGAAAAGAGCTGAAAACGAAAGGGCAGGGATGAGGGTCAAGAAACAAAAGGGCAGGGAAAACAAAAGGTCAGAGATGAGAAATGAGAAGCCCGGGAGGAGAGGTCAGGTAAGAGACAAGGCACAGGAGTGCAAGATGGGTACCAAGAGGTAAGAAAAGAGACCAGAAACATAATGGCAGGGGGACAGAGACAAGAACCAAGTCAGGAAGAATAGACGAGAAACTAAAAGTAAGGGGAGAGAGACTAAAAACAACATTATCTATAAAGTGCGCTATATGGCCCCTATATTGATGACGTATGTGCCACCATCTATTTCAATGTTGCCGCTGTTATTTTTTCAGCACCTGATATTAAATAATCAGCTTTGATTGTTGCACTAGGTATTGGCCGACCTGTGTCAGTGGCTGTTGGATCCGACTGCTGATTAGAACAGCGCCAGTGAGCGCCACTTGGTAACGCTGTGTTTTAGGCGCTGCGCATCATATTTAACCATCTTTGGCACGCTGAAAAGATTGGCGCTATATGGGACAGCGGTGGTCAGCGTTGCACAGAGGCTAAATATTGGCACTGAGGATTCCCCACAGTCTTCAATACTTTAAGGACAAATAAGCCCTGACCTCTACCTTGTAAAATTTAGTATAAACAGAAAAGAAGGTTGCGGCCTGCCGAGGCCTGATGTTGAAGCGTCCAAGAAGAACCGATAGCCCTAGCAGAATGGGCAGTAATGCGGAAAGGAGGCTCCTTTTCTCTACAACTGTAGGCTCTAAGCTCCGCCTGCCTAACCTATCACCTGATGGTAGACCTAGCTGGAACTAAACCCTTTCTTGGATCTTCAGGAATGGCAAACCAAGGAACCTGTCCAACGGAAAGCCTGGGTAGCTGAGATATAATATTTAAGTACCCTGACCACACAAGGAATGAAGAACATTTTCCTAATGGTTGGATGGACAGGGGCACAAGGATGGCAAAAGCACCTCCTCATTGATGTGACATTGATGTGAAAGGAGGAGACAACCTTGGTCAGAAGGCCTTCTTGAATCAGAAGACTGCCTTGTCCCTGTGAAAAGTCAGGTAAGGTGAACTGATAAAAAGAGCTGCCAACTCAGAAATGTGCCTAACTGAGGTGATAGCAACCAGAAAGACGACCTTCACTGTCGGTAAGAACAGAAAAGTCTCCCCAACGGGTCCAAAGGTGGACCTTGTAAGACGGTTGAAGCAGGAGGCAAAGAGGTCCATCTCTGGGGTCCCCCAATGACTGCACATATTTTGAAAAATCTTGAGATTGTGAGACCATTCTCACCCGAGTCTGCCTACTCAGGAAATCGGCCACAACATTTTCCACTCCGGGTATGTAGATAGCCGATATGCATGGGACATTGTTCTCTGTCCAAAGAAATATTCAAGACACTTCCCTTAGAGCACGGTAGTGGCATTGTCCATCTGAATCCTGACTGGAAGTCCAATGAGTCAGGAAGATTGCTTTTAATTCTAAAGACCCTGAATAGCTTGTGCCGGTGATAATTACGGTCTTAAGGACTGGAGCCAAGAACCAGCCCATTAGAAGATGATGGGGGTCCAGCCACCAAGATAACACCTGTCTCACTAGACTAGACAGGGAGAAGGGGAAATCCATGGATTTCAGGGTCCTGTCCCACTGCGACAATCGCTCCAATTGTAGGGGCCTCGTGCGAAATTGGGCAAAAGGAACTGCCTGAAAGGAAGAGACCATCAGACCAACAGTCCCATAGTCTGACAAATGGAGAGGCAATTGCCCGAAAGTAGTGCCCTTACTCTGGCCTAAAGGAAAACACTTCTCTTATGGAAGAAATATCCTGGTCTGCTCTGTATCTACGGCTGGGCAGGTGGTACAGCACGCAGTGCAGTCAACAAGGGCAGCTGGGTCTCTGCGGCAAGCAGTGTGTAGGGACAAGTCTGCGGTATGTGTGGTATTATGTTTTTCCAGCTCCTCCTCCACAACACTTGGTGGGAGGAGTTTGTGGCCTCGGCCTAAACAACAGGTCGGCTTTAAAAAGGTTGGGGATTGTTTTTGGCCTACAGGTTTCCTTTAAACAACCAATAACCTTAATTGCTTTGTAAAATGTTTTACCGTGGGCTCTGCTTGCTTACCTCCCAGCCTAGTTACAAGTCTACTTATTGACTTTAGGTGTTTTATAGACTTTAGGTGTTTTATAGACGATTGCAATCTGCCAGAGGTCTGTAACATTGTTCACACACATTCATTATTATGCTATTTTAAGAGCTGTGTTCCCAGCCAGCCATTTCATAGAATCGCTTAAAAGGGGTCCTGAATGAAGATAAAATAGGACCAGGCAGCAAAAAAGGACCAAGGACCAGTTGGGGTAGAACAGGACCAGCCGGGGAAGAACAAGACAAATTAGCAGTACACAGCAGAAGGGTCAGATAAATACATTATAGCCTGGGGGCTGGGATTCCAGGAGTCCTCATCTCACAGAAAATAAAAGAAATGGCCATAGAAACCTCCTCTGCAACCTTTCCTTTCAAATAAGACAGGACTCTGCTCTCACGAAACAGATTAATAATAATATTGTCTTTAAAAGACTTATTGTGCTTATGTGCTGTATCACATTCATGCATCCACTGAAGTAGCCATTTGCCTTGCATCAGCGTGCTTCGTCTGTTTGGACTTCCGGAAACCTGTTCCTGAAAGTTTCCTTCATTGACATATTACAAACCCTTAACATTCCCAACAGAAATATTTGACAGCAATTACCCTGTAGCGAAAATTTTTATGGAGGTTTAATGGACCTAATAATGAAACGCGATAAAAATTTGAGCAATGCCCCGAACTCCCCCTAAGCGACCACATCTGCCTGGTGTCTTCCCATGAATCTTGACCATTCCTACTTGCCACTGAAAATGACCACCCCACCAGGAATCTCAACCACGTCTGCATGCAGTCAACAAGAACAGAAACGGATTCCAACCATGTCTACCTGCCCATGACCCTTTGCCATGAACCCTGACCACACCTGCCCAACATCTTGCTACAGATCCTGGCCACATCTTCATGCCGCCTGCCCATGAACCCTTTCCATGAATCCTAACCACATCTGCACACAACCTATTGCCACAGATCCCAAACTCATCTGTCTCCCACCTGCCTACGACCCCTTGCCGTAGATCTTATCACCGGCAATGACCTCCTGCCTCTTGCCACTGTCTGCCCATGATCCTATGCCATTTATCCTGACCACATCTGCAAATAACCTTTTCAGCTATGTCTTAACCATATTGACCAAAGACCCGGAGTATCTTGACCATGTCTGACTGCCAATAGCCACTTGCCATTGATATGGATCACCTCTGCCTGTTACTGGCTCACAAGCACTTGACATGGATCCCATGCATGTCTGCCATTAATCTTGAGCACACCAGCCTCAGATCCCGACCACACCTGCCTGACCCTTGCACACAAAATCTTTCCATACACTCCAACCTGGTCTCCCTGACCTGACCCTTTGCCATGGATCCTCACCACACCTGCACACAACCTCTTGACAAAAGGTCCTGGCCACATGTTCCTGCCACCTGCCCATGACCCCCTTTACATGGACCCCAAAATCTTCCTGACATGGATCCTGACCACATCTGCACAACACCTATTGCCACAGATTCCAACTTCATCTGCCTACGATCTCTTGCCGAAGATCTTGCCACCAGCAATGACCTCCTTTCACCCACCCCCTGAATCCCAATCACATGCGACAATTACTAGCTCTCAAGCTCTTGACATGAATGTCTGCCAGCCCATGACCCTTTTGCCATCGATCTTGACCTGCCCACAAACCCTTTTCATAGACTTGAACCATGTCTGCCTGCCATGACCCTTTCCCATGGATGCTGACCACATTTATACACAACCTATTGTCAAGTATTCTGACATAATTTGTCCCTCACCTATAAATTGCCACTGGCAACAACCTCATGCAACAGGCCGCTTTCTTGCCACAGATGTCGACCACCATGGATCCTGATTACATCTGTACACAGCCTCTTGCCAGGCATCCCAACCTCATCTCCCACCGTCCTACGACCCCTTGCCGTAGATCACATGTCTGCCTGTTGCTTTCCCATGGCCTATTATTGATAAGTATCTCCACCATATGTGCCTGCTACTGCCCAGGACCATTTACTACTGAACTGATCCCAAAATCTGCCATGTCTGCCTATTTCCCACCCACAACCCCTTGTCTTAGACCTTTCCAAGCCACTTTTCACAAGTTCTGCAATGATCCAGGAATAGCTCAGAAGCAGCAAGCTGGAGCTTCGTCAGAGTTGCTGGAGTCTCTGCAGCCTTTTTGACTCTAAAGTGTTAAAACTGTAGCATTACAACTTCTTTCCTCAGCCATGTCCAGACTCCAGTGGCTTTCTGTGGCCACCAGGCGTCTGTACATCACCACTTGTGGTCTGACTGTAATAAGACACAGTAATGGGACAATCACTAAACACAATGGGGAAATAAGAGCTGCATGTCAAGACAAAGAACTTGTTACCTATGGGGACATCTTGTATTGAAAGGGTTAGAGAGTTCAACATACCTAACACTGTGTGATTGCAACCATGAATGACGGCTAACATGCTCTGTATATAAAGGGTGAGGCAGTACAAATAATGAAATGCGATAATGAAAAGAAAAGTATAAAACCTGCCTGGCAACATACTTTATGTATCAGTCATGAGATACAAGGGTCTGATAAAACAACATGACTGCTAACTATTGGTCAAGCGGAGACACAGGTGCAGCACATGAATGTAACGGAAAGAAAACATGACATCGCCAGAACAGGCTGCCAAATCAGGAACGGCGAAAAATGGGAAGAGTGCCAGGAAGGAAGAAAAGCTTACAAGGGTGGATAAAAGAGAAAGAAGAACTTATTTTAGGGTACATGGGGTGGACACAAAAGGGAGACGAGCTAACAATCTATAAGAAAGAACACATAAGGGGAGAAAGAGATGTACAATCTATTAGAGAAAAAGGGAGGATACAGAAGGAAAAGAGCTTACACTCTATTAGAGAAAAAGGGAGGATACAGAAGGAAAAGAGCTTACACTCTATTAGAGAAAAAGGGAGGATACAGAAGGAGAAGAGCTTAAAATTTTAGGGTATAAGGTAGGATACAAAAGGAGAAAAGCTTACACTCTATTATCATATAAGGGAGGATACAGAAGGAGAAGAGCTTACAATCTATTAGGGTATAAGGGAGGATACAGAAGGAGAAGAGCTTACACTCTATTAGGGTACAAGGGAGGATACAGAAGGAGAAGAGCTTACAATCTATTAGGGTATAAGGGAGGATACAGAAGGAGAAAAGCTTACACTCTATTAGGGTACAAGGGAGGATACAGAAGGAGAAGAGCTTACACTCTATTAGGATATAAGGATGGATACAGAAGGATAAGAGCTTACACTCTATTAGGGTATAAGGGAGGATACAGTAGGAGAAGAGCTTACAATCTATTAGGGTATAAGGGAGGATACAGAAGGAGACAAGCTTTCAATCTATTACGGTTTAAGGGAGGATACAGAAGGGGAAGAGCTTACAATCTATTAGGGTATAAGGGAGGATACAGAAGGAGAAGAGCTTACACTCTATTAGGGTACAAGGGAGGATACAGAAGGAGAAGAGCTTACAATCTATTAGGGTATAAGGGAGGATACAGAAGGAGAAGAGCTTAGACTCTATTAGGGTATAAGGGAGGATACAGAAGGAGAAGAGCTTACACTCTATTAGGGTATAAGGGAGGATACAGAAGGAGAAGAGCTTACACTCTATTAGGATATAAGGATGGATACAGAAGGATAAGAGCTTACACTCTATTAGGGTATAAGGGAGGATACAGAAGGAGACAAGCTTTCAATCTATTACGGTTTAAGGGAGGATACAGAAGGGGAAGAGCTTACAATCTATTGGGGCATAGGAGCGGATATGAATGGAAGAGCTTACAATCGATAAGGGTATAAGAGAGGATATGAATGTAAGAGCTTACAATCTATTAGGGTATAAGAGGATATGAATGTAAGAGCTTACAATCAATTAGGGCATGTGTGAAGGGCAGGTTTGCACAGTAGTCGGGATTGGGTAACACTGGGAGAGCTACAATGCAGTTGTGTGTTTATGGTCTGGGCTGCCCTTTGTTTTCACTTTCTTGGTTTCCGTTCCTTGTGAAAACTACTTCTTAATACGCAGTGGAATATGATGGTGCAATATCAAGCACTAATAAAAGTGCTTACGAGAATGCAATGCAAAAGAAAGGAGAGATAACGGCTCTGGGTGATGCAACAGGAAGTTGATAGGAACTGAATAACGTGTTCCAGAACAGCATATCTATCTAAAGAAGTACTAGAGAGTGCTAAACCGCATGCAGAAAGCAAATACAAAGAAGGAAATCACTAGCAAAGTCCTGTAAGCAGGAGTGAAGGGGTGATTTAAGAGGAAAACAGAATAAGGTGTTCAGAAGAGGGTTAGAGTAAGGTAGGCAAGGGTTCTCTAGCCGGCCTGTAACCTTATAATGGGGGGAGATCCCAGACTGCTACGTAGATAATGCAAAGAGCTATTCAATGAGACGTGACAGTGGAAAGTTGCCAGATTATCCCCCACTCTCGGCTAAAAGGCCTTACTTTACCTCTTCCAGCAAAGGCCCACTGCAATTCCTCCACCCACCCCTGAAAGCGAGAGTTGCTTAACAAGGACGACTGACGTAGGAGGAATTTACTGGATTACAGCTTTTTTGTAATCCACTCTCTAGAACTAATTAAGATAGAAGGAAAAAGTTGTAAGAATAAAAAAAATGTAAAAGTCAGGAAGATACATTGAAGAAACAAACAGACTCTGAAGGAAACCAACATCAACTTTGGTAGAAATATACCTAGATGTCAGTGGAACATTTCAACAGACACTAGTATAAAACTAAAGTTAGTTACCTTGTAACTTTCTAAACATCCCAAAGCATACCACTGAGATATACCACCGGGTTTTCTCAAAACATCCTTAAGGCAGCATACCAATGAGAGGATAAGTGAGATACTGCTTCTACTGGGTGGGAAAGGCTGCCTGTAACACACTCCTTAAGGATTGATTGCAAGGTGAGCAGATCCAGACAGTAATGATTAACAAGCGTCATCGCTGAAGACCAGATTGCCGCTCTACAGGTCTGTCTGTTAGGGGCACCAGCTTGCTTCGCCCAAAATGTAGAAATACTGGGATGCCCAACAAACTTCTTACATCCATTCGAGTCCCGTGAGGTCCTTAGATTCTCAAAGGAAAAATTATTCTTCAGAAATCTCATATCCTGGGTTGACATTCCTTACGAATTTATTGGTACAGGCTTTACAAAGGGGCTTCCTTTAGGAATCTAGTAGCTTGATATCACATATCGGGCATCTCCTACTTTTATCCTTTAACTTGGAACCAGTTTTAGTCTTGGACACTTCCTAAGTGGGCTTTGTCTAAAATACAAAAGGAGTTTTAGGTCGTGAGGATCCTATATAACCTTCCAATCATATGAAAATATCCCAAAATAGTCCTTAAAACTGCAAGAGCGTGCTCAAAATTAAAAAAGGGACTCACCAGAGCAGAGCTGGACCCCTTCTTCCCAGACTGAGCGGCCGTCAGTTTCAGATGAAATTGAATCGTGATCGGGTTGGAAGGATGTTGATCCATCAAAGTCTCCCATAGTAGTTGATAGAGGGACATAGACGTGCAAGGATTCCCCAGCCTGAACTGCCATTCTGAAGCCTGGTGTGGAGTAGCGACCTCATAGCATATATGGTCTGAGGCTAGTGCTGAACCCCCCCCCCCTTGGCTTTGAGTCAGGGATAGGGAAATCTGGTCTATCCCCTGGGTTCCTGGCAGGCTGCCTCCAGAGCCAGGGAATGGGTCAACCTCATCAGACCCACAGCGACTCAGTCTATATGCCTAAACCTGTGGTTCAGGAGCTGGTGGTCTGGTCTTCTGCCCCAGGAAGGAACACATAACAGATTGGTGTCTGGTGGAGGAGCTAAAGCTTTTGTGTATTCTGGTGGTCATGTGCTCCTAGCTTGGGGCGGAGACTTAATATCTCAGTGGTATGCTGCCCTAAGGATGATTTCAGAAACGTACACAGATGTTGGTAGAAACCTCCATAGATGTTGGAAGGAATATTCAAAGCTGGATTCTATAAGACTCCCCCTGGGGCTTACCTTTTCCCCAATGCAGTGCTGCCACCATCAGCTCCACCTTTCAACGTTAAAGTGGACCACAAGAAGGTCTGGAGTCTATAAGACACCTCTCACTGTGTGAATCAGGTCGTCCTCCACCCCCCCCTCCACCACCCCCCACCGGGTACCCTGTAAAGCTTAATTAAGAAGGCACGGGAAGACGGGGGCAAGCCCATTAGAGGGTAGCTGGGATGCAGCTACCAGCGCGCTCGGCTCCTTTCAGCTACACTCCGGCCTTAGCCAAATTTGCAGAGTGCAGCCAACCGCGCTGATTGGACGAGAGTCCGTGCATGCATCATAGGACCGCGGAAAGATGAGCTTTATCGGGTAACCTGTGGGATTTCACCGATTTGGGCTGCCGGCGGCAAGGACCATAGCGCCTTATGAAACCCGAAACGGCAAAATACGCACCTTTTAGTGCTATTGGGATGCTGCAACCCTATCCGCGCACCTCCTCCTCCAGTGACCAATTTGGCTCACCAGATGGGCATGCGTGGGCAACAAGAGATAGGAGAGCATTCCTAGAGATTGTTACCTGGAAGGGAATCACAAATCAGGAAGTCTCCAGGAGGAGGGTGATCTATTTTAAATAAAAGAAAGAATTTTGAAACATTTTCCCACTTCATTCCTATAAAAAAAAAAAAAGTCTAACTGAACGATTGATGAAATAGAACAAAGCTGAAGTGTAGTGGAACAGGTCAGAGCTGTATAAACACCACAAGTAGAAGGGGGCCACTTACAGAGAAGTCAGCCCTGTGATACACTTCAGTCGGGCTTCCCATGAATTTCTCACGGCTCAGTGTTAGATTCCTTCTCCTTGGCAGTGCGTGCGATATATCATGTGAGCGCCGTTGCATAGCACGCTCCGTCCTTGTGCCAGGAATAGCAGCTTAGGCCTTCGCAGTCTGGGGCAGGTGACTCATTTACCCGATAACATCTGACCCTGGGGGGAGAGGCTGACATTTGGCAGGCAGGCTGGGCAGTCTACCTTTCTGAGGTCGCGGAGTGGTTGATCACATTTTCCCTATGTAACGCCGCTTTATCAGGGACACTTGCTGCCAGATCATCAAAGTACATCAGAAAGTTAGATTGTAGGCACCGCCGCAGGTTTATTTAAGATAACCAATGAAAAACCAGCAGCGATATTGCGGAAAACAAGCCTCTAAAGGGAGGATGCACATAGAATGTGGACCATGAACATCCCGAGACGGAAGGAATGTTCGCAACTTTTATTGTCGCTTGACTCGAAAAGCTGAAAGACGTCGTAAAAGTAATCATAAAGTCATTATAAAAGGCAATTCTGGTTTTTATGATTTTACAATCTTTACACTTTACAATGTCGTCTGGGTTTCTAAATCAGAGATGCACAACCTACGGGTCCGCACAGCAGTCAGTTGGGTCTTCAGCACCCCTAGATTGTTGGGAGACTTGAGCTCGCCTTGCCTATAGCGCGAATGGCTAGCCACTAAGGGGTGGGCATCACTAGTGGGGCACCAATAAACAAGAGAGTTGGGCAACACACATGTATCCGTGTCGGGTGTGCCTGGAGATACCCATGTAGACCATGTGTTTTTATTTGGGGTTGCGGGGGGTATTGTATTGTGTGTTCAAAGCATTGCTGCAAACATGGCATGGAAACAATGAGCAGCGAGCAGGGGCAGGCTTCCAGCATTGCATCAGTAAGTCCTTAAAGTGGACCAACACCCTGATGTGATCGGCCCGGGAATCTATAAGATTCCCGGGCCGATCACCTCACACACCGCGGGACATCCGAGATCGGGATGTCCCGCGGGGTGTAAACCCCCCAAAACCCCCGAAAAGCCTTACCTCTCCAGCCGCTGCTTCCGCCGCCGCCGCCTCACTCGCGCTCCTCTAGACGTGCGCGGGCGCGCACACGTCAAGAGTGACGCGCGGGAGGCGCCGACGGGCAAGCTGCTTGTACGTTGCTGTCAATCAGCTTGTACGCCGGCGCCGATTGGACAGCGCGGCCACGTGGGAGCGGGGAGAGGTGAGTTTTGGGGGCTTTCTGGGGGGTTTCACACAGCGGGGCACCCCCGATCGGGGTGCCCCGGGGAAGTGGACCAATACCCAGGATAGTCAAAATCCTGGGTGTTGGTCCACTTTAAAGTCCACTTTCGACTGAATTGTCGAAAGCGTATATTTTTCTGTGGCAAAATGAGGTCTTAAAAGTGCTGATCTGATCTGGAATTTTTAAATTTTTTTCTAATGTTAGCAAAAGTGTGTTTTACAGAAGCAGTTTACAGCTGTTGCTATTGGTGATGTACACCAAGTGCGGACTTGGTGTATGTTGCCAATAGCAACAGACTGCTGATATAAGCACAAAACACTGCTGCTGGGCAGGTGTAAGGTTAAGCGAGCTCCCTCACCTCAGCAGTGGCCATAGCAGAAGTTTTGTGTGTACAGGACTCCCTTCTATCTTACATAGTTACATAGTTAATACGGTTGAAAAAAGACCTATGTCCATCAAGTTCAACCAAGAGTGTTGGGGTAAGGGGAAGTTATTTATTTTATAGCTTATTTTATTTTTTGTTTTTTTACTGTTAACCGCTAATAGTAATAGTTAATGTTATTTTCTTCTAAATAAGCATCTAATCCTTTTTTGAAGCTGTCAGCGGTTGATGCTGTAACAAGCTTCTGTGGGAGGTTATTCCATAGATTTATAGTTCTTATGGTAAAAAATGATTGTCGCATCCGGAGACTAAATTTCTTTTTTTCCAGTTGAAGGCAGTGCCCCTTGTCTTTAGAGAGGATTTTACCTGAAATAGTGTTCCCCCATATTTTGTGTATGGCCCATTTATATATTTATACAACTTAATCATGTTCCCCCACAGTCTCCTCTCAAGACTAAACAGATTTAATTCTCGCAATCTTTCCTCATAACTAAGATAAACTTCTTGTTGTAAAGACTATACACACTTTGCCAATAGCAACAGATTGTAGGTACTTACATAAAACACACATATAGGAAAAAATTAAAAAACAGATCAGCTGAGCACCTTCAGCACATACTTTTAGGACAAAATCCCTGTTAGACTAGTAGGGTTTTTTTCTATAAATCATCCATGACGACATATGGGGAGAGGGAAGCTCCACCCCCTAGGAGAAACACAAACTGAACAGAGGTAAAAACCCCACCCCTTCCTCTCCACCGCAGTGTTAGTAACATAAAGTAAACTGTAGGACCATGAGAGGGAACAATGGGATCGTCATGAAGGATTTATAGAAAAACCAAGCTTGATTCAGGAATAGGTTGTCCTGAAGAAATAGAACCGGGCTCAGATTGTGACCACACCTTAATGCTGTTAAAAATTCAGTTTTAATTTATTGAAAAACATTTAAAGCTGAGTTTACCATTTTTTTACACAATTTCCGACATTCTTACATAATGCAATACAAAAATCTATTCCGCATTTCTTAAGTCATAAAAAACTCATTAGGAGTTACCAGTACAGTATTTCATTCGTTTTTGAAATGAGGGCAGACGTGTCATGTTTCGCCTTCAACGGCTTCCTCAATGCCCTGATACCGGTGATGTCACAGAAAATGTTGTTAGCGACACACATATGACACTTAAAAATTCCACAAGGCGAACCGGTGGTGTGTTCTCATCTGGTTATTGTATTACTTTTTTGGTAGGGATTCATAGGGATTCAATTTCAACCTTGGAGTAATCCCTGTGTGTGGTAGGAAAGGACCCTGTATTAATGTAGGATCCCCGTCTGTGCAGTGCAGTCGCGGTGGCGGGCAAAGTTAAGCTACCGCCGCCGATATCCTGTTATGTGGTCCCTCAGAACAACTTGCATTCGCGGTCCCCCACGCTAATCCACGCTTTAGGTATGTCCACCTCAGGTCCGCTGTTCCCGCTGTGCCTAATATGTGTCTCTATGTGTCTCTATATACAGACACATATTAGGCACAGCGGGAACAGCGGACCTGAGGCGGACATACCTAAAAAGTATGAACAGAAGACCAAGTAGCGGCCTTACAAACTTGTTCAACAGAAGCCTGGTGCTGGAAGGCCCAAGAGGCACCAATAGCACGAGTGGAATGAGCAGTAAGGCGGAAGGGAGGATCCTTCCCTTTAGCAGAATAGGCTTGAATAACAACCTGATGGATCCACTTGCTGATGGTAAACTTAGCTGGAGTCAGACCCTTCTTAGGACCCGAAGGGACCACAAAAAGAGCATCAGTCTTCCTGAAGGGCTCAGTAGCCACCACATAGAACTTCAGGTTCCTGACCACATCCAAAGAATGTAGAGCCCTCTCCTTAGGGTTACTAGGATTAGCGCACAGAGAAGGAAGAACAATGTTCTGATTGAGATGAAAAGCAGACACAACTTTAGGCAGAAAATCTGGTTTAAAGCGAAACACCACCTTGCCCTGGTGTCTCTCAAAGTAAGGGGGCTTGATGGAAAGCGCCGCCAACTCAGAAACACGCCTAACAGAAGTGATAGCCACCAAAAAGACTACCTTAAGCGTAAAAATGGACAAAGCAGCCTCATGCACAGGCTCAAAAGGAGACCCCTGCAGGGCAGATAGGACCAAGTTCAAGTCCCAGACTAGTAACATAGGCTTACGTGGGGGGCGCACATGAGTAACCCCCTGGAAAAAAGTCCTGACCAGATGATGCTGAGCAAAAGATCTCTGAAAGAAAACAGCCAAGGCAGACACATGACCCTTTAGAGTGCTGAGTTGAAGCTCCAGATCCAAACCATGTTGGAGAAATTCCAGAATCCTAGGAAAAGAAAACACACGACAGGGAAAAGATTTAGCCTCACACCAGTCAATGTAGGTACGCCAAACCCTATAGTAGATGGAAGAAGAGGACTTTTCCTAGCCCTGATCATGGTGTTAACAACAGAGGCAGGCAGACCCTTTTCCATTAAGATGGAGGTTTCAGCAGCCAGGCTGTTAAAGCCAGCGTTTGTAAATTGGGGTAGCGTAGCAGCCCCTGAGTGAGCAGGTCTGGATCCTTGGGCAGGGCGTACTGATCTACCGCCGCCTGCACAATGTCTGCGAACCACACTCTCCTTGGCCAACGAGGGGGCAGCCAGGATTGCTGGCACCCCTTCCTGAGCTATCTTTCGCAGAACCCTGCCCAACAGGGGAAACGGCGAAAAGACATACAGTAGCTGAAAGCTCTGCCAGGGCATTGTCAGAGCATCCACGGCAAAGGCCAGAGGGTCCTGGGACAGAGACACAAAGACTGGAAGCTTGTGATTGTGACGGGGCACAAACAGATCCACATCTGGCTGACCCCAACGGTGACACAGAGAGCGAAACACCCTGTTCCCCCAGGCGAGAAGTCCCCCTGCTCAGAGAGTCTGCCTCCAGATTCTCCACCCCGGAATGTACACAGCTGAGATGCAGGGAACATTGTCCTCTGCCCAGGACACCATCAGACACACCAGCTGCATTCTCTGCCTGATGGAAGGATGAGGGCAGGACAGAAGGAGCTGAGCTTGCGCTTGCAGACTGTCCACCTTCTGCGGAGGAAGAAAGATCCTGGCCCGAGCTGTATCCAGATTCATGCCCAGAAATGGCTTTACCAAAGAGGGAGACGGAGGATTTGGAGTGGTTTATCACCCAGCCGAATGACTCCAGTGTGGTCTCCACCCGCTGAGTATCCAGATCTGCCTGTTGGAAGGACGGAGAAGTGATAAGAATGTCGTCCAAATAGGGAAGAATGCGAATGCCCTGAGCTCTCAGCAGAGCCATAATGCCCGCCAGCACCGTGGTGAATACCCTGGGAGCTGAAGTATGACCGAATGACTGGTAATGCTGATCCTCCAGAGCGAACCTGAGGAATCTCTGATGACCTGGAAAGACTGGAACATGGAGGTAAGCATCCTTGATGTCCACAGAGGTCAATGAAGTACCTGGGCGTAGTGAACTTACAGTTGAGCACAGAGCCTCCATGCGAAACCTCCTGGGTCTGACAAACTTGTTGAGAAGCTTTAAGTCCAGAATGGGTCTGACAGACCCATCTCTTTTGGGAACGGTGAAAAGGTTGGAATAGTAGCCCTTGCGCCTTTCCCCTAAGGGCACTTGGCAGATGACCCCCAGCTCCAGTAGATTCTGCACAGCAAGCAACAGGCCCTGAGCTGACAGGGGGTCTTGAGGCATCCGGGATCTGATGAATCTTGAGGGCGGCCAGGCTGCCAACTCTATCTTGTAACCGGAGGACACTACCTCCTGAATCCACTGGAAGACACTACCTCCTGAATCCACGCCTCCAGACGTGAGCAAAGAGCCAAAGCCGCCCCCCCACCCGGATGGGTGAGGGCGCAACTTCATGCCTGAGGGGGCTTGGAGGAAGACTTAGATTTGGAACCCCAGGAGGGTAGAGGGCGGCCACGTCCTCTGCCCCTGCCCCAGAAATCTCCCCGGGCCCCTGCAAATGACGCTCCCCTTCCCATTCTGGACCCACGGTAGGAGGGAAGAAAGGAGCCTGAACCCCAAAAGGGCCGAGACTGTCTCTTGCGCTGGGGTAACCTGCCTCCCTTAGCAAACAAGTCCAGGCGATCCCCAAATAGATGCAGTCCTTTAAAGGGGAACCCAGTGAGAGCCTTCTTGGCAGCGTTGTCAGCTGCCCACTGGCGCAGCCAAACCGAGCGGCGTATAGCCACCGCCAAGGCAGAAGCCCTGCCACACATTCTAATGGTATCATCCAAGGCAGAGAGGACATATGCAACAAATTCTTCACAACGCAGAAGGGCACTATACTCTGCACTAGCTGCCTCATCAGGAGCCCCATCTAAAATACTCCTGAGCAGAGTCCTAATAGCCACAGCTGTAATGGCAGAGGCACAAACCGGGCGCAGCGCAGACCCTGCACAGGCAAAGGCATGGGAAGCCAGCTGATCAATGCGCCGGTCCTCACTATCTCTAAGAGTAGTAGAGTCAGGGGAATGCATGAAAGAAGTGTTGGACAACCCCAGAATTGGTGCATTCACTTCTGGAGGGGAGGACCAACGCTTAACCACTTCAGCAGGAAAAGGGTATCTCTTATCCCAATTCATAGGCACCCCAGGGAGCCTGCTCGGTCGCTCCCACTCCTTAAACACAAGATTATTAAAGTGAGTTTGCTCAGGAAACTCCAAACGTGGCTTAGCCATGTGAAACAACTCCCCCTGCTGCCGAGGAGCCGCGGCAGGATAAGAGATAGAAATCACTAAAAAATGTGAGCCAAAAGCCCGTCAGTATCATCTGGAGCCCATGGGTCAGAGCCAGAATCAGCATAACCCTTAGGCTGCTCATCAGATGATTCTGAATCAGAAAACAATTCCCCCTCTTCCAGGGGGGTATAGCCAGCCAGGTCAAAAAATTCCTCAGCCTCCATAGGAAATAAGTTAACGCCAGGTGTCAGATGCTGCCTCTTAGCCGAGGCCTTACGCGCCGTAGAGCCAGCAATCAGCTTCTCAATACTAGCCACCCTGGTAGACAAATCAGGCTGAGACTCCCCACTGGTATGCACCTCACTGGGAGTCAGATGTAAGCGTGGGGGAGTGGGCGAAGCCACACGGGGTGCAAGCCCAGCCACAGGTAACCCAGATTGCAGCACAAGCACCCGCTGGGCACAGGGTACACAGACCCGCACATTGTCATCACTAGTAGGGGACACCCCACACGCCACACACAGCCGGGCTTGTCCCGAAGGAACCCCAAGCACATTATCCTGAGAAGCCTCCATATTGTGATTAGGGATTTACACAATAAAGTCACCCGGGATGCCCCAATAACCCGCTAGGGAAGTGGGAGGTAAAGGCAGAGTAGGCCTCTAATAGCAACTAAATAGAGGGGATAGGCCGGGAGAAACCACAATTAAGTTTGACCCGCCTGCAAGACAAACAAAGTCCCGTAAGCGGTATGCATACACAACAAAATATAAAAGATAAGCCAGCCCGCAGGGGCACTTACAGACCGCGGTAGGTAGAATCCAGCCACGCAGCACGAGAAGGCAAAATGGCGCCCGCAGACACCTCGAGGGGCGTGTCGCGGAGACAGTGATGCGGAACGCGCCATCCGCAAGGCCCGCCCCCCCGAAGAGCACGAAGGCGCCCACGTGACCATGTCAGTCAATGATGGCGCAGCAGCGCCTGAGGTAAAGTTGCCGCCGACCACGGAACGCCGTACAAGCGCACGCGCGGCGGCATTTTTAAAAGCAACCAGTGCAACCCACACACGCGAGGCAACAAAAGCCAAGCTATACCACGGAAACAATAAGAGTGAAGAATACACCTACAATACACATGCACACAACACCCCCCCCCTCCTGAGAAATACCAGGGAGAGCGTGGGAGGGTACCCACAGATGGATAGGGGGCGAGGGGCGATAGCGCGGGAGGGGCATCCCATAAGGCTCACCATGGGCCTATACCGCCTACCCTTTGGTGGGGGATTGCGGTCGGAGCAGCGCTCCTAAAGCACTTGACAGCGGTGCTGCCTACCGTCACCCGACCAGTGCAGCCAAAGCTGGGAGGCATGAAAACAAGGAACGAGTGGGACGCATCAATATCCCTGGCAGAATGAGCTGTGATCCGAAAAGGGGGTTCCTTCCCCCTGGCAGAATATGCTTGTACCGTCGCCTGTCTAATCCACTTACTGAGACTGGACTTGGCTGGTGGCAATCCTTTCCTAAAACCCTCTGTTAAGACAAAAAGCAAATCCGATTTCCTGAAGGATTCAGTCGCAGCCAGGTAATACCTTATGGCTCTGACCACATCCAAGGCATGGAGGGTCCGTTCTTTGGAATTAGCCGGTGCTGGACACAAGGAAGGTAAAACAACTTCTTCAATAAGGTGAAAAGAAGTAACGACCTTAGGGCAAAAAAACAGGTTTAAAACGAAAAACCACCTTATCTCTGTGCAGCTCAAAGTAGGGTGGTTTAATTCAAAGCGCGGCCAGCTCTGATACACGACGCACCCAGGTGATCGCCACAAGAAAAAACACCTTAAGAGTCAGCATAGACAATGTAGCATCATTCAATGGCTCGAAGGGAGGACCCTGGATTGCAGACAGCACTAGATTCAAGTCCCACACCGGTAAAACTGACTTACGCAGTGGCCAGACATGGGTGACTCCCTGGAAAAAAGTCTTGATCAATCTATGATTGGCAAAGAACCTCTGGAAAAAAATGGCTAAAGCCGAGACCTGACCCTTGAGGGTGCTCAGCTGGAGGCCCAAGTCTAGACCGTGTTGTAGAAATTCCAGAATTCTAGAAATAGAAAATCTCTGGCAAGGAAGGCTACTGGCCTCGCACCAAGCGATACAGGCCCGCCAAACTCTGTAGTATATCATGTAAGAAGACTTCTTCCGTGCCTGAATCATTGTGTAAATAACCGTGGCCGATAAACCCTTTTCTGTCAGGATTTAGGTTTCAATAGCCAGGCTGTCAAAGCCAGCATCCGTAAATTCGTGTGCTGCAGCGACCCCTGTGTGAGAAGACCTGGGTCGTCGGGCATGACGTAGTGATCTATTGACATCTGAACTATGTCTGCAAACCAACTCCTTCTCGACCAGCGAGGAGCCACCAGAATGGCTGGTACCCCCTCCTGGGCTATCTTGCACAGCACTCCGCCCAGGAGCGGAAACGGAGGGAATGCATACAGAAATTTGAACTCCATCCAAGGGATCGCCAGAGCGTCTGTTACTATGGCCAGAGGATCTCTTGAGAGAGAGACGAACCTTGGAATCTTGTGATTGTGTCTGGAAGCAAACAGATCCACGTCTGGTTGGCCTCAGCGGAGGAACAGAGCCTGAAAAGTCTCTCTGCTGAGGGACCATTCCCCCAGGCGCAAGAAACTCCTGCTAAGGGAGCCTGCCTCCTGGTTTTCCACCCTGGGGATGTAAACCGCCGAGATGCAGGGAACATTCTCCTCTGCCCAAGTCAAAATCCGGGTTACCTCCTTGAGGGATCTCTTGCTCCGAGTCCCGCCCTGGTGGTTGATGTAGGCCACAGCTGTCTTGATTGTCCGAGCGGACCTGGATCGCATGGCCTCAAATGGGGAGTCAAGCGTAGAAGAACCAACCGGATTGCTCTCAGCTCCAAGAGATTTATGGGTAACCGGTTCTCCTGCGGACCCCACTGACTATGGATCTTCTGGGTCTGCCAAACGCCTCCCCAGCCTGTCAGACTGGCATCCGTGGTAACTATCTCCCAATGGGGAGTCAGAAAGGACTTGCCCACCAGCAGGTTCCGGGAGTCCAACCACCACAAGAGGGACTGCCTGGCCAGGGGAGACAGCGAGAAACCTTGTTCCAGAGATTCCTGTGACCGATTCCAAACGGTCAGCAGGTTCAATTGTAGAGGTCTCATGTGAAATTGGGCGAAGGGTACTGCCTCGAAGCATGACACCATAAGGCCCACCAATCTCATCCCCAGACGTACCGACAGCTGTTGACAAGTCAGCAAAGCCTGCACTTGCAAAGCCTTCTGCTGTGGCAGAAAAACCTTGACCTGAGGGGTGTCTATCGTCATTCCCAGAAAGGATCTCACTGTTGAAGGCATGATAAACGACTAGGGGTAACTGATCACCCAACCGAAGGTTTCTAGGGTTGACAGCACCGTACGAGTATCGCTCATTGCCTCCAGAAGGGACCGGGACGAAATCAGCAGGTCGTCCAGATAGGGTAACACACGAATACCCTGACCCCTTAGGATAGCCATGATGCCCGCCAGCACCTTGGTGAACACACGGGGGGCTGAGGATATGCCGAATGGGAGTGCTACAAACTGGTAATGTTGATCCTCCAGTGCAAACCTCAAGAACGTCTGATGTCCTTGGAAAATCGGGATGTGCAGATAAGCGCCCCTGATGTCCACCGTGGTCATGAAGTCGCCGTCAGAAGCGATCTAACCGCTGACCGCAACGTTTCCATGCGGAAATGCCTAAACCTTAATAAATTTGTTGAGACCCTTCAGGTCCAAGATCGGAGCGTTAAGTCTTTCTTGGGAACCGTGAATAGGTTGGAATAGAGCCCCTGACCCTGTTCCTGCCGGGGCACAGGGCAAATCACACCTATCCACAGAAGGTGTTGAACAGCTTGTCTCAAAGCCTGAGCTTTTAGCGGGTTTTAGGATATCCTTGAGCATAGGAATTTCGAGGGGGGGTCTGGCTGCCAGCTCTATCTTGTAACCGGAGGACACCACCTTCTGAATCCACCTATCCGAGACGTGACGTCTCCAGTTCTGAGCAAACAGCAGAAGCCGTCCCCCCACCCGTATGGGTGAGGGCGCCCCCTCATGCCTGAATTGGCTTGGCTGGGGGTTTGGGCTTAGCTCCCCAGGAGGGGTTGGCCCGGTTTGCGGGACCTACCTCTGCCCCAGCTCCCTCTGCAGGCACCTGGAAATTAAGATCCTCTTCCTCCCCGAAAGGACCCATAAGAAAAAGGGGTTCCGAAAGGACAGAGCAGGCTTCCTTCTCTGAGGGAGCTTACCATCCTTGACCAAAAGGTCCAGGCGCTCCCCAAATCATCATCCAAGTAAATCGGCTCCAGATGCCGCTTCTTACTCGAGGCCTTCTTAGGGGATGTCAAGGAGATCTGCTTCTCCTGTGCGCAAAATCAACATGAGACCCCTTGCTGGCTCCCCCTTAACTAGGGGCTGACTGCCGCAGCGGAGGCTCCTGAGAGGCTGATAGCAGCGCAGGGCTAGGGTCAGGAGCGACCGCCCGCTCATGGTCCAAAGCAATGCCTCTGGCGCAAGTGGGACAAATAGTGCTGAATCAGCCCAGTGGATTACGTCTGTACAAGGGGCAGAGCCTGTCCTGCCCAAATGGGTTGCCCAGCTCACTATCCCCTGATGCCTCCATTATGGTGATTGTGAATAGTAAAATTCAATAAGGCTACCAGACACTAACGGCCTAAGCCTAACAACCGATGCCTCTAATAATAATGGGGACCGGGAGGAACCACAACCCTCAACCTCAGCCCACGGTCTAAAATAAAAGAGAAGACAGAAATTACAACATGATCCCTTGTCAAGCATGAACATTAAAAACATAGGAATACATGCATCAACATAAAAGCACAAAGAAATCGGGACTCACGACACCGCCAGTTCAAAGAGGGATCACTTCCAGACGCTTGCACAACGCAGGGAGACACTGGCAAACCGGTCTCCTACAGCACCTAGGCCTCAGCAGCGCGTGCGCAGTTCGAGAAAGATTCACTGGCACGACGTCAGCCACGTGCCGATGCCGGACTCCACCCCCCCCCTGCGGCGCGTCATCCGGCCAGGTAGCACGATCGCTGCCTATTATGGCACCCCCCCGTGCCCCCATCGCAGCAAGAGACCGCACACGGCGGTGCGGACAGGAGACCCGCAGGGCGCGTCTGCAGCGCGCGCCCTGGACTGAGCCGACCGGGGGAACGAAGGGAGGTAAGCAAGTGAAGGGCAGAGAACGCTGCGCAGACAGTGAGGAGCTCTCAGGGCTCCAAGTCGCACAAACACAGTACACAAATAAAGCAAGTGGGCAGGGAGGGTATATAAATAAAAATCTATAACTGTGGTTCCCCGTCAGGCTCACCATAAAGGGTATATAATAAAAATCTATAACTGTGGTTCCCCGTCAGGCTCACCATAAAGCCTAGGGCTGACTACCTTTTAGCATGAAGGTCTGAGGCCCAGAGCATGTGCTCTGTCAGAACGCCAAAGACCCCGGCGTTCACCCTACCGTTACGAATCCCTGTAGCAGCCCAGGTCTGGGAGGCAAGGATGGGTCAGGAAAGATCCACGGGAAATAGGGTCCTGTAGAGGCCGACAGGCTAGGTGGCCCCGCTCTGCTGCAAAGTTCTGAGAGAGTGAAAAACGATCTTATGCAGTCAACTGCAAAATGAACAACTGGGGAATGATAGACGGGCAGCTGCCTTTATAGGGGGCCGGTAGGAGCTACATCTTTGATTTTGCAGTCAGCACCCCCTAGGGGTGAACACCCATTCGTGAAGATATCGGGACGGCCTGGACTGGATGGAGGAGAAAACTTTATTTTATGTCAAGCTCAGACGCTTACCGTTTGGGGTTTTGCTCGTTGCCTTTGTCTTTCCCGTGCTTGATCATTTTATATCTTCCGTACCACACTGAGGGGCGAGAGATCAACTGGCCACTGAGTGCAACCCTAGAAATCACAAGACAAAAAAAAAAAAAAAAAAACAATGACATTCATATAATTTCATATAATTTCCTGTATTAGGGAGAAACCCCAAATCATTGCTTTACATAAGTCAGGAGGCGGCACTTAAAAAGTCATGGGTGGGGCCGAAAAAATACAATCCTGATTACTCACCTGTAGATTACTCACCTGTAGAATTGGTATTATACGTATACAGCACGTCCTGTTCCAGAATATTACTTACACATGGGTAATACATCCACAAGATGGCGCTGGACTGCAGAAAACAGCTTATGGCTCCTCCCGGCCCTATATAAGCCAGGGACCTCCCACATATTCCCCAGTATTGACAAGCAGTTAACAAGAAGCCGGGAGAACAATAATAACCAGAATTAAAAAATGAACATGTGAACAATCACCATACAGAGGTAACTAAGAATAATGATAACAAGGGTGGGATGGTACAGGACGTGCTGTATACGTATAATACCAATTCTACAGGTGAGTAATCACAGAATTGTATTATTCTAAGTATACAGCACGTCCTGTTCCAGAATATTCCTTACACATGGGACATCCAATAGCAGTGTCCGTAAGGTAGAGTGGGATCCCCAAAAAGTAACAGCGGGCAGTTTAAACCACTGCAGCCTGCAGAACTTTGCGACCAAAAGCAGCATCAGCTGAGGCCCTAACATCAACCTTGCAAAACTTGGAAAAGGTATGAACAGAAGACCAAGTAGCGGCCTTGCAAACTTGTACAACAGAAGCTTGGTGCTGAAAAGCCCAAGAAGCACTAATAGAATGAGCAGTAAGGCGGAAGGGAGGCTCCCTCTCCTTAGCAGAATAGGCCTGTACCACAGCCTGACAGATCCACTTGCTGATAGTGGACTTAGCTGGAGCCAGACCCTTAGGTCCAGACGGGAGCACAAAAAAAAGAGCATCAGTCTTCCTGAAGGATTCAGTAGCCACCAAATAGAACTACAGAGTCCTGACCACATCCAGAGAGTGTAAAACCTGCTCCTTAGGGTTACTAGGATTAGGGCATAGAGAAGGCAAAACAATGTCCTAACTGAGATGAAAAGCAGACACAACCTTAGGCAGAAAATCTGGCTTAAAACGAAACACCATCTTGTCCTGGTGTCTCTCAAAGTAAGGGGGTTTGATGGAAAGCGCCGCCAACTCAGAAACATGCCTAAAAGAAGTGATAGCCACCAAAAAGACTACATTAAAAGTCAAAATGGACAAAGGGGCCTCACGCAAAGGCTCAAAGGGAGACCCCTGCAAGGCAGATAAGACCAAGTTCAAATCCCAGACTGGCAACATAGGCTTACGTGGAGGACGCACGTGAGTAACCCCCTGGAAGAAGGTCTTGACCAGACAATGGTGAGCAAAGGATCTTTGGAAGAAAATGGCCAAAGCAGAAACATGACCTTTGAGGGTACTAAGTTAAAGACCCAAATCCAAACCATGTTGCAGGAATTCCAGAATCCTAGGGATAGAAAACACCCTACAGGGAAGCTACTTAGACTCACACCAGTCAATGTAAGCATGCCAGACCCTATAGTAGATGGATGACGAGGACCTTTTCCTAGCCCTGATCATGGTATTAACAACCGAGGCAGGCAGCCCCTTTTCCATCAAGATGGAGGTTTCAGCAGCCAGGCCGTTAAAGCCAGCATTTGTAAATTGGGATGGCGTAGCTGCCCCTGAGTGAGCAGGTCTGGATCCTTGGGCAGAGCATGCTGATCTACTGCCAACTGCACGACGTCTGCGAACCACACCCTTCTTGGCCAACAGGGGGCCACCAGAATGGTTGGCACCCCTTCCTGAGCAATCTTGCGCAGCACCTTGCCCAGCAGAGGAAAAGGAGGGAACACAGAGAAGCTGAAAGCTGTTCCAAGACATTGCTAGTGCATCCATGGCCAAGGCCAGAGGGTCCTGGGACAGAGAGACAAAGACTGGAAGCTTGTGATTGTGACAGGACTCAAACAGATCCACATCTGGCTGACCCCAGCGGTGGCACAGGGAGCAAACACCCTGCTGCTGAGGGACCATTCTCCCAGACGAGAGGTCCCCCTGCTGAGGGAGCCTGCCTCCAGATTCTCCACCCCCGGGATGTACACAGCTGAGATGCAGGGAACATTCTCCTCCGCCCAAGACAGTATCAGGGACACTTCCTTGAGGGCCCTCTTGCTCCGGGTCCCTCCCTGATGATTGATGAAGGCAATCGCCGTCTGGTTGTCCAAGCGGACCTGAACCGCCTGACCCGAAGGTGTGGAGTCAATTGGGCGAGAACCAACCTATCAACTTATCACCCTCAATTGAGGCTCTTTAAATCCAGGATAGTCCGGGTCCTCTGCCCCTTTCCCTCAAAGGCACCTGGCAGATGACCCCCAACTCCAGAAGGTTTTGGACAGCAAGGCACAGACCCTGAGCTGACAGGGGGTTTAGAGCCATCCGGGATTTGATGAATTTTGGGGGCGGCCAGGCTGAAAACTATCTTGTAACCGGAGGACACTACCTCCTGAATCCACCGGTCTGAGACGTGAAGCATTCTAATGGCATCATCCATGGCAGACAGAACATATGCAACAAATTCATAGCAAAGCAGGAGAGATCTATACTCTTCTCCTCCCGCATCATCAGCGGCCCCCTCTAAGACTCTTAAGCAAACCCTTAATGGCAATAGCTGTAATGGCAGAGGCACAAACCGGGCGTAGTGCGGTCCCCACACAGGCAAAAGCATGGCAAGCCAGTTGGTCCATGCGCCGGTCCTCACCATCCCTCAGGGTAGTAGTGTCAGGAGAATGCATGACAGATGTATTGGACAGCCCCAGAACGGGCGCGTCCACCTCGGGAGGACATGACCAACGCTTAATCACATCAGCAGGAAAGGGATACCTTTTGTCCCAACTCTTGGGCAGCCCTGGCAGCTTGCTAGGCCGCTCCCATTCTTTGAGCACCAGATTATTAAAGTGAGACTGCTCCGGGAACTCCAAACGTGGTTTAACCGTATGAAAGAGCTCACCCTGCTGCTGCGGAGTCATGGCAGGAGGGGAGATACAGAGCACTTCAAAAATATGAGCCAAAAGCCTGTCAGTGTCATCTGAGGACCATAGATCTTCCCCAAAAGGGAGACCCTGTACCACCATACACCCTAGGCTGCTCCACAGATTATTCTGAATCAGAGAACAATTTCCCTTCCTCCAGGGGGGAATAACCAGTAGTGTCAAAAATGTCCTCAGTTTCCACAGGAAAGAGGGAGACGGTGGGAGACAAATGCCGCTTCTTAGTAGAAGCCTTACGCGAGGCAGACCCAGCAATATGTTTCTCAATGCTGGCCACCCGTGCAGCCAAATCAGGCTGAGACTCCCCGCTGGTATGCTCCTCGCAGGGGGTCAGAGGGGGGCGCAGGCCTAGCAACAGGTAACCCAGACTGCAGTGCAAGTACCTGCTGGGTGCAGGATACACATGCCCTGACATCATCACCGACTGGGGATACCCCACACACAACACATAGCCGGGCTTGTCACGAAGGAACCCCAGGCCCATTATCCCCAGAAGCCTCCATATGGTGATTTGAATGGCACAGTAGGCCAGTAAGGGTTAACGCTAAAGAGCTACCCGGGATGCCCCAATGAACCGCTAGGGAAGTGGGAGATAATGAGGGGAGAGGGCCGGGAGAAACCACAGGACCAAAGCTTTACCCCGCCTAAAAGACATAATCAAACATTCCCATGAGAATAAGGCATAAGAAAAAAAAACTGAAAAAAAATCACTCCACCGACCTCACAGACCGCAAGGAGCCAGCAGCAACAGGAAGAAGACAAAATGGCGTCTGCAACCTCGAGGGGCGGGCCGTGGAGATATGAGGTAAAATGCATCATCCACAGAGTCCGCCCCTAGCCCCCCCCCCCCCCCCCCGAGGTGAATGGGGCTGCCAGCCACGGAGCGCAGTACAAATGCGCAGTGGCGTGTTTTAATAAAGTGAAAAAGGCACAACATATGTCTACAGTCTTAAACCACTAGACTAACCGCCCCCCCCCCCCCCCGAGATCTCCCAAGGGGAGAGTGAGGGAGGATAACGGCAGAATTCCCAGGGAGAAACGGCACCCAGGGACTAATATGAGGAGTGAGGGTGGAGGGGGAAAACGGGAATAGGGTTTAACTGCACAGGATAACCTGGCAAAAACCATGAGGCAGTGGGGCATCCCAAAAGGCTCACCATTAGCCTAAACCGCCTACCCTGTTAGAGCAGGGACTGCGGTAGGAGCCTAGCTCCTCAGCACCATAGTGCTTCAATAGCCTACCTTCACCCGAACCTTATCAGCCGAGGCTGGTAGGCAGTAAATGGGACGAACGGGTGGGAATAGTCCTGCAGGGCTGCAGGCATATAAGCCCCGCTCACCTGCACCACAAGAGAGCTATCTTCTATCTTCTCAGCGCAGACTGCAGAAATGAACTGGGGGATTTGTGGGAGGTCCCTGACTTATATAGGGCCGGGAGGAGCCACAAGCTGTTTTCTGCAGTCCAGTGCCATCTTGTGGATGTATTACCCATGTGTAAGGAATATTCTGGAACAGGACTTGCTGTATACTTAGAATAAGAATGAAACCTGATGAGCAACTGCAGCACCCAGTGCCTCACTGCTGTGTCATAAGTAAACATGCAAACCATGAAGGATGCATCCCTTGAATGAATGTTAGATGAACCCACGCAGAACTCTCTGGCATTTCTTAGCTGTGAGCTCCATCCTGGACATGTGGGTTTATCCTTAAGTCCTTTAATGTTGTTTTCTGGGTTTCTTCCTTTCACTTTCCTGTGTGTTGCTTCTCAGAGCTGGGCATCCTGATTCAGGATGCTGCCGCACGGTGTATCCCCCAGGTCGCCCCATACACTCACCTCCCTTCCACTCCCACAGCACAGATTCAGAGGAGATTGGCTGAGCCACCCGCTCGACTCCCTTGGGTGCTTAGCCATCAACTCCGAGTGCGCCGCCAGCCGCATCCCCCACTAACCTTGCAGTCATGGCGTGCCGTGCCGCTCATTTAGAAAGGCCAGAGCAGGCGCATGCATGGCTAGAGGATAGAGGGAATGCAGCCGCAGCACAGAGACATGGCGAGGGCTTGGGAGAAGGCGAGTGGATCTGGGGGGTTTCATGCTGTGGGGCATCCCAATTCGTGAAGCCCGAAGCACATCCTCAGGAGTCTTTAACTCCAGGGCCTCCAATGTTCCTCTTTAAAGAAGTTCTTCCTCTTTGTCCCACATCGCTAATCAGTTCAGGTCTGGCTCTCCCAAACTCACCTGATCGCTTGATGTGGGCCCCCCCCCCGACCACAGCCCCTACCTCAGGGGCCTGATGTGATTGATTGCGGGACGGAACCACCATCAATCACTATTAACGGGCAGTTGTGGCCTAGAGGTAAGGGGGGCGTACTTGTGACCAGAGGGTGGCAGGTTCGAATCCCGGTCCTGGGACATGACTGAAGTGCTCTTGAGCAAGGCACCTAACCCCCGAACTGCTCTCCGGGCGCCGTAATTAAGGCAACCCACTGCTCTGGGCATGTGTAAACTGACTGCACGGATGGGTTAAATGTGGAGGTCAAATTCCTACGTGTGCACAAGCATACAATGGCCATCTATGCATTATAAATAAAAAAAAAAAATCACTGGCCGAGGCCTTACACGTGCCCCCTCTCCATTGTAGTGAATGTAGAGAATGTGGCCACACCCCGTGACTGATGCCTGGGAGGTGTGGTCCGGCATGGAAGTACCAGAGAATGGAGTGTGGGGCTCTGGACAGAGGGGGTGCGGATCGTGCGATTGGGCGAGTTCCTGATCCCCGGACTTGTACAGATCAGTGATGCGGGACAAAGGTAATTCCCCCTTTGTTTTGTGTTTTTTTTGCCATTTTTAAAGTGGACTAAAACTCAGCTCGATCGACCTGGGAATCTATAACATTCCTGGGCCGATTGATTCACTCCCCCCGGGCAATCCAAAACAGGGATACCCCACTGTGTGAAACCCCCCCAAGTCGCCCGTATGAACTTCCCTTCTGATGTTCCCACGGCTCTGGTCCAATCGGCATCTTTTAGGCTCCAGAGCCGATATGTAAGGCGCTCGATGCACCTAAGGAGGGAGTAAACCTTTCACCTGGAAAGTTAGGCGCCTGGGAGGAAATATTGGTACAAAATGGTGAGGAATGCGGTGGCCGGCGGGTGGTGTGTGAGGCGGAGTGGTGACATAACTAAACAAAGCTGGGATGATAAGGCCGGGGGATTGCGCAATCCACAAGCCATTACTCAATACTTATGTAGATAAAAGGGCACATGCAGGCTAGAACTAAGGTGTTTGAGAAATATAACCCCTCTCAGTCTCTATAAAAAAAGATTCCAGGGCCAGTCACTGGTTATACCAAACTTGGCTGCCCTGCTGTGTGAACCCCAATAGCCCCCCATCCCCGTGCATGATGGTAAACTCCCCTCACTGATATAAACATGGGGTGGCTGCAGCTTTGGGCTGTGAGTGTGCTCCCACCCCCTGTCACTCAGGCCGGGGGCGGGAGATGCTGAAAACAGAGCAGTTTTATTTACCGGCGTATAAGATGACTTTTTCCCCCTGTAAAACATGCCTTCCAGTGGGGGGGTCGTCTTATACGCCGGGTACCTCCGCTCACATACATACTAACACACACACTCATGCTTACTTTCATGCCACCGCTCTCATACACACAAACACACATTCATTCTTACCTGCACTTCCTGGCTGTTGCGCGCTCGACATCGGTGGGCGTGCCCCAGATGGCCGGCGTCCATTGTTTTCATTGGACGGCGGCCATCTGGGACACGCCCACCGACGACCAGCGCGCAACAGCCAGGAAGTGCAGGTAAGAATTAATGTGTGTGTGTGTGTGTGTGTGTGTGTGTGTGTGTGTGTGTGTGTGTGTGTATGAGAGCGGCGGTGGTGGCGGCGACAGGAACTGCAGGGACGGGCAGACCGGCCCTCCGACCATCGGTAAGTGTGTGAGCGGCGTGGCGGGGCGGGGGGAGGAGGGAGTGGGGCCACTCGCTGGCTGCACTGAGGGATGCCCCCATGCCTGTACTGAGGGATGCCCCCATGTCTGTACTAAGGGATGCCCCCATGCCTGTACTGAGGGATGCCCCTACTGGCTGTACTGAGGGATGCCCCCATGCCTGTACTGAGGGATGCCCCCACGCCTGTACTGAGGGATGCCCCCACGCCTGTACTGAGGGATGCCCCCACGCCTGTACTGAGGGATGCCCCCACGCCTGTACTGAGGGATGCCCCCGTGCCTGTACTGAGGGATGCCCCCGTGCCTGTACTGAGGGATGCCCCCGTGCCTGTACTGAGGGATGCCCCCATGCCTGTACTGAGGGATGCCCCCGTGCCTGTACTGAGGGATGCCCCCGTGCCTGTACTGAGGGATGCCCCCGTGCCTGTACTGAGGGATGCCCCCATGCCTGTACTGAGGGATGCCCCCATGCCTGTACTGAGGGATGCCCCATGCCTGTACTGAGGGATGCCCCATGCCTGTACTGAGGGATGCCCCCATGCCTGTACTGAGGGATGCCCCCATGCCTGTACTGAGGGATGCCCCCATGCCTGTACTGAGGGATGCCCCCATGCCTGTACTGAGGGATGCCCCCATGCCTGTACTGAGGGATGCCCCCATGCCTGTACTGAGGGATGCCCCCATGCCTGTACTGAGGGATGCCCCATGCCTGTACTGAGGGATGCCCCCATGCCTGTACTGAGGGATGCCCCCATGCCTGTACTGAGGGATGCCCCCATGCCTGTACTGAGGGATGCCCCCATGCCTGTACTGAGGGATGCCCCCATGCCTGTACTGAGGGATGCCCCCATGCCTGTACTGAGGGATGCCCCCATGCCTGTACTGAGGGATGCCCCCATGCCTGTACTGAGGGATGCCCCCATGCCTGTACTGAGGGATGCCCCCATGCCTGTACTGAGGGATGCCCCATGCCTGTACTGAGGGATGCCCCCATGCCTGTACTGAGGGATGCCCCCATGCCTGTACTGAGGGATGCCCCCATGCCTGTACTGAGGGATGCCCCCATGCCTGTACTGAGGGATGCCCCCATGCCTGTACTGAGGGATGCCCCCATGCCTGTACTGAGGGATGCCCCCATGCCTGTACTGAGGGATGCCCCCATGCCTGTACTGAGGGATGCCCCCATGCCTGTACTGAGGGATGCCCCCATGCCTGTACTGAGGGATGCCCCATGCCTGTACTGAGGGATGCCCCCATGCCTGTACTGAGGGATGCCCCCATGCCTGTACTGAGGGATGCCCCCATGCCTGTACTGAGGGATGCCCCCATGCCTGTACTGAGGGATGCCCCCATGCCTGTACTGAGGGATGCCCCCATGCCTGTACTGAGGGATGCCCCCATGCCTGTACTGAGGGATGCCCCCATGCCTGTACTGAGGGATGCCCCCATGCCTGTACTGAGGGATGCCCCCATGCCTGTACTGAGGGATGCCCCCATGCCTGTACTGAGGGATGCCCCCATGCCTGTACTGAGGGATGCCCCCATGCCTGTACTGAGGGATGCCCCCATGCCTGTACTGAGGGATGCCCCCATGCCTGTACTGAGGGATGCCCCCATGCCTGTACTGAGGGATGCCCCCACGCCTGTACTGAGGGATGCCCCCACGCCTGTACTGAGGGATGCCCCCACGCCTGTACTGAGGGATGCCCCCATGCCTGTACTGAGGGATGCCCCCGTGCCTGTACTGAGGGATGCCCCCGTGCCTGTACTGAGGGATGCCCCCGTGCCTGTACTGAGGGATGCCCCCACGCCTGTACTGAGGGATGCCCCCACGCCTGTACTGAGGGATGCCCCCATGCCTGTACTGAGGGATGCCCCCGTGCCTGTACTGAGGGATGCCCCCGTGCCTGTACTGAGGGATGCCCCCGTGCCTGTACTGAGGGATGCCCCCATGCCTGTACTGAGGGATGCCCCCATGCCTGTACTGAGGGATGCCCCCGTGCCTGTACTGAGGGATGCCCCCATGCCTGTACTGAGGGATGCCCCCATGACTGTAAGAAGCCAGAAAGTATGACTGTGAGAAGCCACTCAGGGACTCTGGGGAAGGGAATTAACATGTTGAAATAAAATCTGATGTTCTTTTACGTTTTATTTGGTGTGCGGAAGAGGGAGTAGTCTTATACGGCGAGTATATAACAAACTCTATATTTTGAGTGGAAATGTTGGGGGGTCGTCTTATACGCCGGCAAATACGGTATATTTAATAAGCATGGAAAATGGCTCTTGATTGGACAAGACTTGGCGCAGGCACCGTAGGACCAGGAAGAGGTGAGTTTTACTGGCCAATCTGGGGGGGGTTCACACTTAAGTTCCCAAATCGGGTGGCAGCAATAAAGCCCAGGATAGTCAAAAGACCCGGTTTAGTACCGCTTTAAAGGATTACTGTAGGCTAAATCAATACGTCTTGGCAAATATTAAAGTGGACCAAACCCTGGGATCTTGGTCCGTGCAGATTTGGGATGCCCCGTGGTGTAAAACACAGCACATGTCTGGAATTCCTAAGGTGCAGCTCTACTTCAATCAGCTTGTTTGACCCTGCATATTAAAGTGGACCAAAACCCAGGATTTTGACTATCCTGGGTTTTGGTTCTTTCGACCGGGAACCCCCTATTGGGGGTGCCCCGCTGTGTGAAGCCCCCCCAGATCGCCTGAAGAAACTCACCTCTTCCCGGTCCTACGGTGCATGCGCAGCCGCTTGTCCAATCAGCGTGCTCGCCATCTAAGACAGCGTCTAAGGCCAGCGGTTCCGAGCGTGCTTCCTTCTAACAGGGAGCGTTCCAGCGAAGGCCATTCACAAACGTTCACGGGCTGTTTGAAACCCCGCCCCCCAGGTCGCCCGGTCTCACTCACCCTTCGCCGGTCCTATGGCACATGCGCAGCCCTATCGTCCGATCCGCTTGGGTCCGCTCCAGCCCCTTGGTCTAATAGCTCGTCTAAGGCGAGCAAATCTGAGCGCGCTGCAGGCCGAGCCCCCGCTACCGTTTACAAATGCCTGGCATGCACCCTGCTAAAGGGATGGCAGGGATGTGCCCGCAGCTCGTGCATACGCCACTGGACCGGGAAAGAAAGCGAGTTTCCGGGTGACCTGGGGGGTTTACACAGCGGGGAGGGAATCCAGCAGCCCTGGAATCCTATAGATTTCAGAGCCGATAGGGCGTGGGTTTTGAATAAATAGGAAGACTCGCTCTCCAGCTGTAACGAATAGTAGGAAATCGGGTGCCCGACCGGGTTAGTACACAACCATGATAAATCTAAAATATAATGATGGCGGTCTGCACTCCCATAAAACATCCATTGATTGGCAAAAATCATTAAAAGCAGCCCATCAGTGCAAATGCAGGGTTAAAATCAAAAACGTTTCGGGCACGACCTTTTTCAAATGTGGGTTTTGGTCTTCTTTAAAACAGTTGTCAGATTGCCCAGGGTCTGCATTGCTCCCTCTCTACACCATGGCATGTAAATTCCAGGGGCCCTGTATCTATGTGAGGGAGCAGGAAATGCCGCTGAGCCCAGATAGACATTCCAGTAAGTGCTGGGCAACACCACAAAGAGCCGGGCCCGTGTGGGGAAACCCCAGCCAGAAGGAAGTGAAATACCTGCTGGAGTCATCAATAAGGCCAGATAAGTATCGTTGCTGCTGCTGGGCTCCCGCAGCGATCCTACAAGTGGGCCCCACATTTCTAGACTCCAGCCCTGAAAGTGAATGGGCCAGTTTCGGGGTCTCGCACAAGCAGTCTCCACCAAAAGGGGTCAGCAGAGTGTGGAGCTGCCACATCCAACCTTGCTGGATATTAGCCTATCAGAGGAGGGGCAGAGCTCACCTGACCGCAATGTCGTCGTCCTCGCCACCCCAGCCCCAGTAGTTGTTGGGAAATCCGTTCATCTTCATGTATTGCTCGGGGCTGAGCGCCGACACCCCACCAAAGTAGGATTTATAAGGCAATCTGGGAATGGAAAAAAAAAAACAGGCTTAGAAGAGGTCATTTAAAAAGGGGGACTCTGCAGGCCATCACTACTTACTTAAAGCGGACCTTCACCCTGAATAAGAGCCTATCTTATATGTTTCCCCCACCCTGTACATACAGATTGCCCACATTAAAAATCAACCTACCTGCATTCTCTGAGACTTTAAACATCCAAGATGGTGGCTCATGGAGCATCAGGCTCCCTGCAAACAGGAAGTGTCTTCTGAGTGCCGCTCTGCATTCTGGGGTTGCTTTCCTTTCCCTGACCCCAGCTCTGCTCTCACACTTACCAGTTCACAAAGGGTTAACGATAAAGAAAAAAATACAATTCTGTGAAATGCTCACCTGTAGAATTGGTATTATAAGTATACAGTACGTCCTGCTCCAGATAGATTACTTACACTTGGGTTATCCTCCGCCAGATGGCGCTGCACTGCAGAGACATGCAAAACAGGCTCCTCCCGGCCCCTCAAATACCCGGGGACATCCCACAAATCCCCAGCATTGAAAAGCAGTGAAGAAGAAGCCGAGAGAATTTAACAACCAAAAACTGGTAACTATAACAATGATAACAATCACTATACAGGGGATCCAGAATAATGCAAAAACCAGGGTGGGGTGGAGCAGGACGTACTGTATACTTATAATACCAATTCTACAGGTGAGTATTTCACAGAATTGTATTATTCTTAGTATACAGTACGTCCTGCTCCAGATAGATTACTTACACTTGGGACATCCAATAGCAGTGTCCATAAAGCAGGGTGGTATCCCCAATAAAAAAGGTAACAGCAGACAGTTTAAACCACTGCCGCCTGCAGAACCTCGCGGCCCAAAACAGCATCAGCTGAGGCCCTAACATCAACCTTGTAAAACTTTGAAAAGGTATGAACAGAAGACCAAGTAGCGGCCTTGCAAACTTGTTCAACAGAAGCCTGGTGCTGGAAGGTCCAAGGGGCACCAATAGCACGAGTAGAAAGAGCAATAAGGTGAAGGGAGGATTCTTCCCCTTAGCAGAGTAGGCCTGAATCACAGCCTGAAGAATCCACTTGCTGATAGAAGACTTGGCAGGAGCTAAAAACCCTTCCTAGGACCAGAAGGGACCACAAAAAGAGCATCGGTGTTCCTGAAAGGTGCAGTAGCCACCAGATAGTACTTCAGACACCTAACCACATCCAAAGAGTGCAAAACTCTCTCCTTAGCATTGCTAGGGTTAGGGCACAAAGAAGGAAGAACAATATCCTGAATCAAATGAAAGGCAGACACTACCTTAGGCAGAAAGTCAGGTTTGAAACGAAACACCTTGTCCTGGTGCCTCTCATAGTAGAGGGGCTGAATGGATAGTGCTGCCAACTCAGACACACGCCTGACAGAAGTGATAGCTACCAGAAACACAACCTTGAGCGTAAGAATGGCCAAGGCAGCATCCTGCACAGGTTCAAAGGGAGCACCCTGCAAGGCAGGCAAGACCAATTCCAAATCCCAAACACAGGGACCATAGGTTGTCGTGGGGAACGCACATGAGCAACCCCCTAAAAGCAGTCTTAATCAAGGAATGCTGAACAAAAGACTTCTGAAAGAAGACAGACAGGGTAGAAACCTGACCCTTCAAAGTACTGAGTTAGAGACCGACTCCAACCCATGCAGTAAAACTCCAGAACCCTGGGAACTGAGAACACCCAACAGGGAAGAGACCAAGACTCAACCAGTCAATGTAGGTACGCCATACCTTATAACAGATGGAAGAAGAAGTCATCTTCCTAGCCTTCACCATGGACTCAACCATCGAGGTAGACAAGCCTTTCTCCATCAAGATGGAGGTTTCAGCAGTCAGGCCGCCAAGGCCAGAGTTTGTAATTGGGATGGCGTAAGGGGTCCTAAGTGAGCAGATCTGGCACTCCAGGCAGAAAGCACTGATCTACTGCCATCTGCACCACGTCTGCGAACCACACTCTTCTTGGCCACCAGAACCACTGGCACCCCTTCCAGAGCAATCTTGCGCAGAACCTTGCCTAGCAGGGGGAATGTAGAAAAGACATACAGAAACTGAAGGTCCTGCCATGACATTACTAAGGCATCCATGGACACGGCCAGAGGATCCTGGGACAAGTAGACAAAGGCCGGGAGCTTGTGATTGTGATGGAACGCAAACAGATCCACATCAGGTTGGCCCCAACAGTGATACAGAGATTGGAACACCCTGTTGCAGAGGGACCCCCCCGGAATATATACCGCTGAAATGCAAGGAACATTGGCCTCCACCCAGATCAGAATCAGAGACACTTCCTGGAGGACCCTCTTGCACCGGGTCCCTCCTGATGATTGATGTAGGCAACTGCCATCAGAGAGACCGTGCGACCCTGAGCAGGCAGGCCCTGAAACGAGTAGTCAAACGAATCAGGACTAACCTGATCGCCCACAGCTTCAAGACATTGATAGGTGAATGGGCCTCCTAAGGGCCCCACCTCCCCTGGAACCACAGGGACCTCCAGAAGAACCCCCCCAACCTGATAAGACTGGCATCCATGGTGACCGTCTCCCAGGAAGGAGCAAGAAGGTTCCGCCCCCCAATAGGTTCCTTGAGTCCATCCACTACAAGAGGGACCTCCTCACCAGGGGGGAAGGCACCCAGACCCTGTCCAGGGATGCTGGGTCCTCGTCCCATACAGACAATAGAAGAAGTTGCAGAAGCCCCAAGGGGGACTGAGCACAAAGGGCCGCTGCGAAGCACGTCACCATCAGGCCCATCAGCTGCATCCCCTGCCTTGGTGAAGGAACGGGGACAGCTAGGAGAAACTGAACTTGTGCAAGTAGATTGTCCAACTTCTGCTAAGGAAGGAACATCCTTGCCTGGACAGTGTCCAGATTCATTCCTAGGAATGAAAATACCAAAGAAGGGGACAGCGGGGACCTGGTGGTGGCTGATCACCCATCCAGATGACTCCAAGATAGACACCATTAGCCGAGTATCCAACTATGCCCGATGTAGAGGCTGGGAAGTGATGAGGACGTCCAGGTAGTGCAGCCCGCGGACGCCCCTTGGCCTCATCAGAGACATCACCCCCACCAGCACCTTGGTGAGCACTCTGGGAGCTGAAGGAGGCCAGATGTCAAGGCCACAAATTGGCAGTGATGATCCTCCAACGTGGATCTAAGGAATCTGGGTGTCCTGAAAACACAAGGATGTGAAAGTAAGCATCTTTAATATCCCCAAGCGGCATGAAGCCCACGGTTCGCAAGGAGCAAACGGCCGAGCGCAGAGTTTCCAAGAGGAAGGCGCCTGCACTTGACAAATTGCTGAAGATCTGTGCAACCAGAATGGGCCAGACTGACCCATCTTTGTTGGGAACAGTGATAAGGTAGGAGTAGGGTCCCTTGCCTCTGTCCGTTAAGGGAAATCTGCAAATGACCCCCATACGCAGCAGACCTTGCACGGCCTGCACCAGCATCTGAGCAGAAGCAGGGACCAGGAGTACCCGGGACCCGGTAATCATAGGGGGAGGGCGCACAGCAAACACCATCTTGCAGCCAGAGGCCACTACCTACTAAAGCCACCGGTCTGAGGCGTGGTGCCTCCAGACTTAAGCAAGGTGCCGCAGCCTTCCCCTCACCCAGGCGGGTGAGGGCGCCCCATCACGCTTGAGGGGACTTGGGAGAGGATTTGAGCATAGCCCCCCCCAGAGGAGCAGGGGTGTTGTCTTCTGCTCCTGGGACAGGGAGTTGCAGGAACCCCCATGAAGGACGCCCCTGGTTCCTGTTTAACACCATGGTGGGGGGTGGAAGAGGGGCCCTGACCCCGAAGGACCCAAGACAGCCGTCTACACGGGGTAACTTACCTCTCCTACCAAACAGGTCTAGGCGGGCCCCAAACAGACGCAGCCCTTTAAAGGGGAGCCTGGTCTTCTTCGCAGCATTGTCAACACCCCACTGTCGCAGCCATAGTAAGCGACATATAGCCACCACAAGGGCAGAAGTTTTTGCACACATCCTAATGGTGTCATCCAATGCTAATAGGATAAATTTTACAAACACATCACAATTGGAGAGTGCATTAAACACGTCCCAAGGGAGATCATCAGAGGCACGATCAAGCATTTTCCTGATGAGGGTTCTAGTAGCCACAGCAGTAATGGCAGAGGCACAGACCGGGTGTAGCGCCGTCCCCGCACATGCAAAGGCGTGGGAGGCCAGCAGGTCAATGCGCCGGTCCTCAGCATCCCGAAGGGTAGTATAGTCGGGGGGATGCAAGAAAGGGGTGTTAGATGGCCCTATGATCGGGACATCCACCTCAGGGGGGAACGACCAACATTTAACCACGTCAGGGGGAAAAGGGTACTTACTATCCCAATCTCCTGGAACCCCTGAAGTTCACTGGGGCGCTCCCATTCCTTGAGCACAAGGGTATGGAAATGTGCCAGCTCTAGAAATTCCAAGTGTGGTGATGCTGTATGGAAACGCTCCCCTCTTTGTCTGGGAGCCTCACCAGGGAGAGAGATAGACAGAACCTCAAAGATCTTGAGCATCAAACTGTGTCATTCTGAACCCAGGGGTCAGGGTCAGAGTCTTCATGAGCCTCAGGTCTCTCATCAGATGAGCCCGAGTCAGAAAAGAGCTCTCCTTCATCAGAAGGGGTATAGCCACACAGAGTCAAACTCCTCAGTTCCCATAGGGAAAACAGTAACATTAGGCGTCAAGAGCCGCTTCTTACCAGGGCCCTTACGTGCTAAGGACCTCGCAAAAATCTGTTCAGCCGTAGGAAGTCTAGACGCCAATTCAGTCTGAGAATCCCCACTTGTGTGCGACTCAGCAGGAGTGAGGTTTAAGCCAAGGGGATTAGGTGAAGCGAGGCGAGGTACAGCCACTGGCAGGCCTGATTGCAAAGCCAGCACTTGCTCAGCACAAGGTACGCAGACCCGTGTCTTGTCAGCATCAGCATGGGGTTGTCCACACGCTATACACCGCCGGTCATGTCCCAGAAGGACCCCGGTCACATTATCCTTAGATGCCTCCATATGGTGATTATTAGGCACAATGTGCCAGTAGGGATTGACGCTATAAAGCAACCCTAGATGCCCCAATGACCTGCTAGGGAGTGGGAGTAAATTTACAAGGCCCGCTATCAATTAAACTGGGCCGGGAGAAGCCAATGGATTCACCCTCTGAAAGACACAATGAGAAAAAGGGGTGTCAGCACCGAAACACACTACGGTGAATTATAAAGCCGCCCGCGAGGGCACTTACGGACCACGTTGTAAGTAAGAATGTCACAGACACACACACGAGCTACCAGACATTATGGCGCCGAGAACCTCGAAGGGCGGGCCAGCGCGAGCCGTGACACGAGGCGCGCCATGCCAGGCCCCGCCTCCCCGAAGAGCGCGAAGTCCACAGACAAGCAGCCAATGAGGACACAGAAGCGTCTGAGGTGACGCCGCCGCCCGGCGCGGAACATCCAAATGAAGGAAAAGGCGCGCGCGGCGGCGGCCTTTAACAGTGTAAAAGGAAAAGTCAGCGCGGAGGTTGACACCACATACACCAGTCCAAGCAGACATTACAAGAGGACCATAAGCGTGTAATCACAGTACACGGACATCCACACGTAAACACACACACCCCCCCCCCTTCCTCTTCCTCCCGAGGGTCTACTGGGAGAATGAGGGAGAATGAGGGAGAATGGCGGCCCTTTGCACAGGGCCCACCGCTACCAGGGCATGGGACAATAATGCGCTGGTAGCGGTGGCTCACCATCAGCCTATACCGCCTACCCTTTGGTGGGGGACTGCGGTGGAGCTACGCTCCTTAAGCACACATGGTGCTGCCTACCTTCACCCGACCAGCGCAGCCCAGGCTGGGAGGCACATCACATCAAGGACGGGTGGGAATAGTCCAACAGGGCCGCAGGCTTTAATAGCCCCGCTCACCTGCGAAAGAGTGATAATTTCATGTCTTCGCAGTCAGCACTGCAGAGAAATCTGGGGATTTGTGGGAGGTCCCCGGGTATTTGAGGGTCCGGGAGGAGCCCGTTTTGCATGTCTCTGCAGTGCAGCGCCATCTGGCGGAGGATAACCCAAGTGTAAGCAATCTATCTGGAGCAGGACGTACTGTATACTAAGTTTTACACAGCCGGACATCGCGATTCTGGATGCCACGGGGGGAGGGAATCCAGCAGTCCTGGAATCTTATAGATTTCAGGGCTGTTGGGGCATGGGTTTTGGCCCACTTTAATCATCCATTTTCGGTTAAAAATGAAAATGGCAAATTATTGTCCAATATAAAAAATTGCTAATTTTTCACCAGTATAATGAGGTAGTGGCTAATTATTACCAGTCAGTTTCAAAAGGAAGTAGTCAATGATTTGTCAGAGGAAGCAGCTACTTTATTAATAAAAAGAGAAAGAATTCATCAGTATAGGGAGGAGGAAGCTACTTATTATTTATATAAGTATAAAAGAGGCTAAAAAAAATACAATTCTGTGAAATACTCACCTGTAGAATTGGTATTATTGGTATACAGTACGTCCTGCTCCAGATATAATACTTACACTTGGGTTATCCTCCGCCAGATGGCGCTGTACTGCAGAAGCATGTGAAAACAGGCTCCTCCCGGCCCTTCATATACCCAGGGACCACCCACAAATCCCCAGCATTGAAAAGCAGATAACATGATAAAAATCACCATACAGGGGATCCAGAAAAAGAAACAACAGGGTGGGGTAGAGCAGGACGTACTGTATACCAATAATACCAATTCTACAGGTGAGTATTTCACAGAATTGTATTATTCTTAGTATACAGTACGTCCTGCTAAAGATATAATACTTACACGTGGGACATACAAAAGCAGTGTCCATAAAGCAGGGTGGGATCCCCAACAAAAAACGACAATAGCATACAGTTTAAAGTGGACCAACACCCAGGATTTTGACTATCCTGGGTCTTGGTCCACTTCGGTGGGGCACCCCTGATCGGGGTGCCCCGCTGTGTGAAACCCCCCCAAACCCCCCGAACTCACCTCTGTCCGCGGCGACGGACAAGCCGCGGACAAGCGGCTCCTCCGCCGCCGCCTCCCGCGCGTCCCTGTTGACGCGCGCGTGCCCGCGCCGGCCATTCACAGATGGCCGGCGCGGGCACGTCTAGAGGGGCGCGAGGGAGGCAGGAAACTAAAGTAAGGAGTTTGGGGTGTTTGGGAGGGAGGTGATCGGCCCGGGAATCTTATAGATTCCCGGGCCGATCACCGGTGGGTGTTGGTCCACTTTAAGGCACTGTCACCTGCAGAACCATACGGCCAAGACAGCATGAGCTGAGGCCCTAACATCAACGTTGTAAAAAAGAACCCTTGCCAAGGTATGAACAGAAGGCCAATGGAAGTGGCCTAACCAATCAGTTTAACAGCAAAACTGGAGCTGAAGCCCCAAGAGGCATAAGCCCGCATATAAGGAATCTAGGCGACAAGGGAGGTTCTTCCCCTTGCCTGAATAGGCCTAAGTAATAGCCTCACAATCCGATCAGCAATGAATTTGGCCGAAGTCAAGGCCAAAAAACAAGGTACTAGGAGTAACATCCGTTAAGGAAATAACCTGGACCAAACCTCCCAACCCCGAGAGCGGGCGAGAATGAGCACATTCAGGATTTAATGACCCCAAGCCCCAAGGAACCTCAGTTCCCTTAAGGGACACAGTGACTTCTAAGAAAAAACTGCCAACACCTCCATAAGTAATGCAGAACCACTTCCTCGACGTTGCAAGGAAGAGGGATAGCCGTGGATAACAATATCTCGGATAATTGAACCTACGACACCTAAAGATGTAGAGAATCCGGCTTCAGGCGGAACTCCACCTTATCTTGGTGTATCTCAAGGAAGGAGAGCTAGGTAGACCGAAACTGCCCGCTAACACACGCCTGACCAAGGCAACAGTCACCAGAAGGACAATCTTGAGGTTAAGGACATCCAGACAGCATCCTGAATAGGACCAAGGGACAATCCTGCAAGCAGATGGAATGAAATCAACTTCAATCCCAACAGTGACCATAGGAGTACATGGAGGACACACATGGGCACCCCCTGAAGGAAGTCTTAACCAAGTAAGACTGAACCAGAGGCTGTTAAGGCAAGGTGGACAGGGCAGAGCCTGACCCCTCAGAGAACTGAACTGGGGAACCAACTCCAATTCATGCTGAAAGCCACACTGGAACCTGGGAACCGAGAACGTTCAACAATAAGAGAACTAGACTCGCCCCAATAAATGTGGGTATGCCATACCCATCAACAATAGAAGAAGACGAGGAAGAGGCATACTGCTAGCCCTCCCATAGTCATCAACACCGAGACAGCTAAAACTTGTATCCAACAAGATGTATGTTCAGCAGACAGAACTACTAGGCCAGGGACCTTGAATTATAATGACGTAAGGAGGGGCTCAGAGTGATCAACTGGCACTCCTGGCAGGATGCAGAACTACAGACCGCAGTACCATGTCTGCAACCACACTATACTAGGTCAACTGGGTTCACCACAATCACCGGTCCCCTTACCAGAGTAATCTTCAGCATAACCCTGCCTAGCAGAGGGAATGGAGAAGGACATACAGAACCGACGTCCTGTCAAGACAGTACTAAGGCATCCAGACCACTGACATAGGATCCTGGAACAGGGGCACAAAGGCCGATAGCCTGTGAAGGTGACGGGACCCAACAGGTCCATGACTGGTTGGGCTCCATAACGACACGGGGATTAGCACATCCTGTCGCAGAGGGGCTTCGCCGGAGCTAATATCACTAACATGCAGGGAGCGTTGTCTCCGCCCAGAAGGGAACATAGACACTCCCTGGAAGTTCCTCCAGCTCCAGGCCCCTTCCAATGGTTAATGTAGGACGTCTGTCGTCAGACGGACCGAGCACCCCTAGCCTGGCAATTTCGGAGGGGGGACGGCCAAGCGAGAAGAGCCAACTGAAAAATGCGATCTGCTTAGACTTCCATAGACTAAGGACCCTCTAAGGTCTCACCAACACCAAACTCGCCGGGAGTTTTTGGAAGAACCATCCCCTCAACCTGAAGGTTGGCGTCCATGGTGGCCGCCTCCAGGGAGACAAGAGGGAACTGGCCCCAGACAGGTCCCACAAGTTCATCCACTTCCAAAAGAAGGCACGTCATACAGGAGGGAAGGCCCACAGGCCCCTGCTCCCGGGGTGCTGGATCCCTGTCCTATGCTTACCCCAAGGAACTAAGCATAAGGGGCCTCTTAGCTGCTCAGGCTCCTGCCGAGCAGGTTAACCACAGCCCACCAGTTGCATTCCTGCCAGGTTAAGAACCCGGAACAGTAGTGAGGGACTGGGCCCATGAGACCAGAAGGTCCACCTAATTGCTGAAAGGGGGAGAATCTGGTTTGAACCTGATCCAGCCTATTAATGGAGTCACCACTTAGGGAACAGTGAGGACTCGAGGTGATTGAACACCCATCCAAATGGCTCCCAATGGCCCGCCAGCCGGGTATCCAACTATCCTGACTCAGACAGGGAAGAGAGGAAGGACGTCCGGGTAAGCATCGCGCGGACGTCCCTTGGTCTCAGAGACATCACTATAGACAGCACCTGAGTGACACTCTAGGAATTGAAGAGAGGCCAGATAGTAGGGCCACCAGTAACAGTGTTGGACTTCCAACACGAACCTGGAGAACCTCAGAGATCTGAGGGAACAGGGGTGTAAACATAAGCATTGAAGAGTGCCCCGGGCAGCAAGACGTCCACTGGGCGCAAGGTGCTGATGGCCAAACTCAAGAGTATCCATGCAGTAAACTGCCTGTAACTGGAGAATTGCAGTGAATCCAGAATGGGCCACCTGACCCATCCTTTGGGGGGCTGAGGGAGGTGGTATATCGGCCCTTGCCTCTGCCTATTATGGGCAATCTGCAAGAGACCCTCAAACCTTGCAGGCCTAACATGGCCTGAGCCAGCAACCAAACAGGGGCAGAGACTAGGAGTACCTAGGGTCTGATAAAGAACTGGGGAAGGCAGTGTAGCAAACTCTATCCCGTATCTGGAGGACACCACCTCCTGATCTGCCGGAGAGAGGCGAAATGCCTCCTGATAAGAGCCAGGTGCTGCAGTCATCCCCTCACCCTGGCGGGCGAGGGCGCCCCATCATGCTTGAGGGGGTTTGGTGGAAGATTTGGGCTTAGCCCCACCGGAGGGGCCAGGGCGTTGCCTGCTGCTCGTGGGAAAAGAGTCTGCCCCAAAAATCCGGAAAGACACCCCTGGTTCCTGTTTAACACTAAGGTAGGGGGGATGCCCCTGCCTCGAGGGGGCCGGGACGACCGTCTGCGAAGGGGTGATTTGCCCTTTGTTCCGAACAGGTCTAGACGGGCCCCAAATAGGCATCGCCCTCTGAAGGGGAGCCCAGTAAGAGTCTTTTTTGTGGCATCTCCGGCACCCCACTGTCGCAGCCAGAACAGGCGACGAATAGCCACCACAAGGGCGGAAGTTCTTGCACACATTCTAATCGCGTCCTCTAGCGCCAATAAAATAAACTTCACAAATACATCACAATTGGAGAGTGCATTGAACACCTCCCAAGGGAAATCCTCGGGGTGATGATCGAGCAATTTTTTTTAAGAGGGTTCTAGCGGCCAAGGCAGTAATGGCTGCGGCACAGGCCGGACACACCGCCGTACCGGCACAGGAAAAGGCATGGGAGGCCAGCAGCTCAATGCGTCGGTCCTCAGCATCCCGAAGGGCGCTTTAGGCAGGGATTGTAATAAAGGGGGGGTTAGGGACCCCTATGATCGGCGCATCCACCACGGGGGGTGACGACCAGCCATTAACCACCTCAGGGGGAAATGGGTATTTCCTGTCCCAGTCCCCTGGAAGTTTACTGGGGCATTCCCATTCTTTGAGGACAAGATCATTGAAATGAGCCTGCTCTAAAAATTCCAAACGTGCAGTCGCAGTATGGAAACGCTCCCCTCTAGGCTTGGGAACCTGACCGGGGGGAGAGATAGACAGTGCCTTAAAGACCTTAAGCAACAGGTCGTCAGTGTCACACTGGCCCCAGTATTCCGGGCCAGAATCATCGTGAGTCCTCGTCATCTCATCAGAAGAGCTGGAGTCAGAGAACAATTCCCCTTCTTCAGAAGGGGTATAGTCACACGGATTAGCGAACGCCTCAGTTCTCATAGAGCTTACAGAAACATGGGGCGACAGGTGCCGCTTCCTACCAGGGCCCATACGCTCTGACAACCTAGCAATAATCTGTTCAACCGTAGGCCTCCTGGAAGGGCCCGCAGGCTGCAATTCCCCACTTGTAGACGACTCAGCAGGAGAGAGATTTAAGCCTGGGGTGATAGGTGAATTGAAGCTAGGTGTAGCCACTGGCCGACCTGATTGCAGGGCCAGTGCTTGCTTGGCACAGGGTACGCAGACCCGTGCCCTGTCAGCATCAGCATGGGGTTGTCCACACGCTATACACCGCCGGTCTTGTCCTGGAGGGACCCCGGTCACATAACTGAGATGCCTCCATATGGTGATTAATCAAGGCACAACATGCCGGTAGGGATTAACACTCTAAGTAACCCTGGATGCCCCAAGACCCGCTATGGAAGTGGGAGAATTTAACAAGGCCCGCTATAATTTAACACCGGCCGGGGGAGAGCCAATGGTGTTCACCAGTCTGAAAGACATAATGGGAATAAAGGGAGTCAGAACCATGCGCAGTAAGAAGGATCATGAAAATCGCCCGCTAGGGCACTTACAGACCAAGGGAGGAGGAGGACCGCCACCACGCGTGCGTGCGACCAGCATCAAAATGGCGCCAAGCGAATCTCGGAGGGCGGGCCAGAGCGTCATGTGACGCGGAGCGCGCCAACCTATGTCGCCTCCCCCGTAGAGCGCGAAGCTCTGAGGTGTAGAGTGAATGAGACACTGGATAGATGATTTGCCAATGAAGACGCCGCAGCGTCTGAGGCGACGTCGCCGCCTGGCGCCGCACATCCAGCAAAGGAAGAAGTGCGCGCAGCGGCGACAAATACACAAACTAAACTAACTGCGGTTCTGTCCCCTGGGATACGTCCGGTCAGACTAAGGCCATAACGTGTAAAACATACACCAGACCTTGCTACACACACACACACACCGCCCCCCCCTTTCTTTCCCCCCGGACTACGGGGGAGGATGGCGACCCTTTGTATAGGGCCCACCGCTACACGGGGCATGGGATAATAGTGCGGGAGGGCATCCTCTAGAGGCTCACCATTAGCCTAAACCGCCTACCCTTTGGTGGGGGACTGCGGTGGAGCATGGCTCCATAAGCACACAAGGTGCTGCCTACCTTCACCCGACCGACGCAGCCCAAGCTGGGAGGCACATCACAGGAAGGACGGGTGTGAATAGTCCAACAGGGCCGCAGGCTTGAAAGCCCCACTCACCTGCGAGAGAGTGATACTTCATGTCTTCGCAGTCAGCACTGCAGAGAAATCTGGGGATTTGCGGGAGGTCCCTGGGTATATGAAGGGCCAAGTGTATGTATTATATCTGGAGCAGGACGTACTGTATACTAAGAATAATTCCGATGGCTTCTGCTGTAAAGCCAAGTCACCAATTGAACGCTCATTTCGTACAATTGTTTTTCTCTTTCTGATCGTACTGCATTCCAACTGCAGGAAAGATGGGAAGCCCCGGGGTTACCTACTTGTATCCGAACTTGTCCATGGCAATGGAGGCATGCTTGGGGAACTTGTCGCAGATGTACAGGTTGCGGTCGTCCTCGGGGATGAGGTCCACGTCATGGAAGAACATGCAGTCCCAGTCCTCGTCCTTCATGGCCTCCTTGAAGCCGACGTTCAGCAGCTTGGCTCGGTTAAAGGTAAAGTTGTTGGCCTGGAGGTGGGGGAGGAGCAAACAAGGAATCTCATTTACAGCTGGGTGAAGGGGATCTAATGTGGAAGCTTCTAATAATAAAATATAATAGTAGAGGAGGGGTCACTTATACACCCCAACACAGGGGCAGACTGGCGTTAGTGTGGCAGAACCCCCTCATAATATGCCGAGTGGCAGAACCCCCTCCCCATAACATGCCGAGTGGCAGAACCCCCCCATAAAAGGCTGAGTGTCAGAACCCCCCCCCCCACAATAACAGGCCGAGTGGCAGAACCCCCCCATAACAGGCTGAGAGGCAAACCCCCCCCCCCCCCCCCCCGAGTGGCTATACCAGTGCTTGAAAGGGAGGATTGGACCACTTTAAAGTGGACCAAAACCCAGGATTTTGACGATCCTGGGTTTTAGTCCTCGTCTCCGGGGCTTAGTTTTGTGAAGCCGGAATCATGCAAAACCCCCCAGGTCGCCCCCCAAACTGACCTCTTCCCAGCCCTACAAAGCAAGCGCGGTCGCTCGTCCAATCAGCTCGCTTGGATCCGCTTGAGCCCCTTCGTCCAGGAGCTCGTCTAATGCGAGCAGATCCAAGCACGCTGGCGGACGCATCTCCCGATACCCTCTAACAAAGAACGTGCCCGCACCAGCCATTCACAAGTGCCTGGGGATAGCGGGGATATGGTGGCTGATCGCACCGTTGAATGGGGAAAGAAGGGGGAGTTTTTGGCGACGAAACCTGGGGGGTTCACACAGCGAGGCACCCTGGAGAGAGTATGCCATATGCCTGGGTTTTGGTCCTCTTTAAATATAAATAGCCTGCTTTAAAGTGGACCAAAACCCACACTGATCGCCCCAGGAATCTATAAGATTTCTGGGTTCATAGATTCCCTCCTCCCGGGGGGCATCCCGATTTTGGATGTTGTGTGAACCCCCCCCCCCAGGTCACCCCATACACTTACCTTATTTCCCGGTCCAATGGCACATGCCTGAGCTATCCCCGCTATCCCTGTAGCAGGGCGCATGCCCGCGCTAGGTGTTTGTGAATGGCCGGCGCAGGCGTGCTCCCTGTTAGAGGGAAGCGGGGGATGTGGCTGCCAGCACACTCTGAGCCACTGGCTTTAGACGGAGGCTTAGACGACGTGATATCAGCGGATTCAAGCTCGCTCATTGGACGAGTGCCCCTGTAGGACCGGGAAGGGTGAGTTGCGCTTGGCGATCTGGGGAAAGGACCAAAACCCAGGATAGTCAAAATCTTGGGTTTTGGTCCACTTAAAGCAGTTCTTCCCTGTTAAAGCAGAATTCAAAAGAAACTTGGTGGGAATGTCTTGGTAACAGGTGTATAACTGGCCCCTCCTCCTGCTATTTGGCATATTTACATGGGTTCGCAATAGCGTTCTGCGGCTGGGCCAGCCTTCCCGGGCCACTTACCTGATGGATGATGTAGATGCCGTAGTTGAGCTGCTGGCGCTGCAGGAAGGGGTGCAGGTAGTAGAGCAGGTATTTCAGGTGCTGTTCCCGGTTGCGGTGAGGGATAATGATGGCCGTCTTGTGTCTGGACTCGCAGTCGGGAGGCTTGTAGCGCCCTCCTTTGGTCACGTAGGGGTTCTTTTGTATCACGTCCGCCAGCGACAGCGTCTCCGGCAGCTGGACCCTGATTGGCCCTCCTGTGGGCAGAGGAATAGGAAACGGCATTAGAATATGTAGGAAACATGTGACACTACCGCCAGCCATGTGACACATCCATTTCATGTGCCACTGATTAGTTCAATCACTCCTGTGGCCTTTCACAGTGGGTTTTGATTACCACGGGTTTTGTTTTTTGCCCCTTGGGCATTCTGATCGGCGATGCCCCTCTGTGCCTGGAGTGGGCATGCGCCCAGTTAAATGTATAGCAGGCCGCAGCCATGACCCATATATGACCCATATATACAGAGCTCCATCAGCTCTGTTTTGTGAAGCCGGGAGCTGCACTTCCTTCTGGCGGATGGGAGTGGCCTTGGTACAGCTAGCTCCCATTAAAAACAATGGGGGCCTCCGTACACCAGGAATCTCTGTGTTTTCACAAGGCGGGGTTGCGAGAGGGTGGTCAGCAGCGATAAAGTAAGCAAATCTGTTAGTTGCTTGCCAGGTCGCCGGGGCCCGAGTCTGACACACTTGCCTACAATCCCGCACAGATGAATCGCATGATGCTGGTTGTTCTTACCGGCATCATCAATGTTGCCCCCGACATCCCCGCGGCTTGGAGCCCATCGTTCCTCCCTTTGCGTCAGTTATGATGTCTGGCCAAGCACGCTCTATTCACTACAATGGAGGGGGTCGTGCCAAGGGCTGGTGCACCCCTCCATTTAAATGAATGGACGGGTGTGGTCAGCCATCGTGATTGAAGCCAGGAAGAAGCAAGGAGGCAACAATGCAACCATAGACCGTAGTCTGGCGGGGGAGGTTTCTAACCCCCGATCAGCTATGCAGGACTATAGGCAAGTATGTGGTTTGCCACAAAAGTGGACTTTTCCTTTCAGCAGGCCACAGGTTTCAAGCACTATGGGAAAGAAAAAGGAATCACTGCAAAGCAAATGCCTTGGACAAGGTATGAAAACATGTGATGCTTCCCAAAAATGTAAGATTATCATAGAGAAGAGATTTGTGGCTGATTCAGAGCACAGGCAGGTTGGTGCAGATAAAGGTATAATGAGGAAGGTTTCTTCCATAACAATAAAGTAGACCAACCACCTTTGTTACCAGTCCTGGCGTGCTGTTCCAAGTTTCCCACAGAGCGTGATGCCTCGTCGAGTTAACCACCGGGATGGCCTTCATTGAGAAGCCCAAATCCTTAAATTATTCCCCAGCATCTAAAAATACAATTCTGTGAGTACTCACCTGTAGAATTGATTTTGTAGTATACAGCACGTCCTGTTTCACTAATATTCTTTACACTTGGGATATCCCTCCACAAGGTGGTGCAGTGGACTGCAGAAAGACTTGCGCCACCTCCCGGCCCTAAAAAAGGACTGGAACTCCCACAAATTCCCAGTGTTACAAAGCAGTTAGACAAGAAGCTGGGAGAACAAAAATGAAGGAACCCCAACCAAAAATTTGAACAAATCACCATACAGAGAAAACCAAGAAAATGATAACAAGGGAGGGGTGAAACAGGACATGCTGTATACTACAAAATCAATTCTACAGGCGAGTACTCACAGAATTGTATTTTTCCAAGTATACACTAATATTCTTTACGCTTGGAACGTCCAAAAGCAGTGTCTGTAAAGTAGGGTGGGATCCCCAAGAACAACAGCTTGCAGTTTAAACCACTGCCGCCTGAAGAACTTTGCGGCCAAAAGCAGCATCAGCTGAGACCCTAACATCAACCTTGTAAAACGTAGAAAAAGTAACAGAAGACCAAGTTGCGGCCTTACAAACTTGTTCAACAGAAGCCTGGTGCTGAAAGGCCCAGGAGACACCAATAGCACGAGTAGAATGAGCAGTAAGGCAGAAGGGAGGCTCCTTCCCCTTAGCAGAATAGGCTTGCACCACCGCCTGACGGATCCACTTGCTGATAGTGGACCTAGCCGGAGGCAAACCCTTCCTAGATCCAGAAGGAAGAACAAAAAGAGCATCAGTCTTCCTGAAAGATTCAGTAGCGGCCAAGTAAAACTTCAGAACCCTGACCACATCTAAAGAATGCAGAGTCCTCTCCTTGGAATTAGCAGGACTAGGACCCAAGGAACGCAAAACAATGTCCTGATTGAGATGAAAAGAAGACACAACCTTAGGCAAGAAATCAGGCTTAAACCGAAACACCACCTTGTCCTGGTGTCGCTCAAAATAAGGAGGTTTGATGGAAAGCGCCGCCAACTCAGAAACACGCCTGACAGAAGTGATAGCCACCAAAAAGGCTACCTTAAGAGTGAAAATGGGCAAAACGGCCTCACGGAGAGGCTCAAAGGGGCGACCCTGCAAAGCAGATAACACCAGATTCAAATCCCAAACTGGTAACATGGGCTTACATGGCGGACGCACGTGAGAAACCCCCTGGAAAAAAGTCTTAACCAAACGGTGACTGGCAAAAGATTTTTGGAAAAAAATTGCCAGAGCTGAAACATGACCCTTGAGGGTACTAAGCTGAAGGCCCAAATCCAAACCATGTTGCAAGAACTCCAGAATCCTGGGAATAGAAAACACCCGACAGGGAAGAGATCTGGACTTGCACCAGGCAATGTAAGCATGCCAGACCCTGTATTAGATAAAGGACGAGGACTTCTTCCTAGCCCTAATCATGGTATTAACAACAGAGGCAGGCAACCCCTTTTCCATCAAGATGGAGGTTTCAGCAGCCAAGCCATCAAAGCCAGCGTTTGTAATTGGGATGGCACAGCTGCCCCTGAGTCTGGATCCTTGGGCAGGACGTACTGATCTACTGTCAGCTGTACGATGTCTGCGAACCATACCCTTCTTGGCCAACAGGGGGCCACCAGAATGGCTGGCACCCCTTCCTGGGCTATCTTGCGCAGCACTTTGCCCAGCAGAGGAAACGGAGGGAACACATAGAGGAGCCGAAACCCCTCCCAAGGCATTGCCAGCGCATCCGTGGCAAAGGCCAGAGGATCCTGAGACAGAGAGACAAAGAATGGAAGTTTGTGATTGTGACGTGAAGCAAACAGGTCCACATCCGGCAGACCCCAGCAGTGGCAGAGAGAGTGAAACACCCTGTCGCTGAGGGACCACTCCCCCAGCCGAGACATCCCCCTGCTCAGAGTCTGCCTCCAGGTTCTCCACTCCCGGGATGTAAACTGCCGATGTGCAGGGAACATTCTCCTCCGCCCAGGACAGTATCAGAGACACTTCCTTGAGGGCTCGCTTGCTCCGAGTCCCTCCCTGATGATTGATGTAGGCAACTGCCGTCTGGTTGTCCGAGCGGATCTCAACAGCCCAACCCCGAAGGTGCGGAGTCAACTGGAAAAGGACCAACCTTATCGCCCACAGTTCCAGAATGTTGATGGGAGCATGGGCCTCCTGAGGGCCCCACTGACCCTGGAACTTCAGAGACTTCCAAAACCCCCCCAACCTGTCAGACTGGCATCTGTGGTGACAGTCTCCCAGCACGGGGGCAGAAAGGTCCTGCCCAGTAGGAGATTCCTTGAGTCCAGCCACCACGAGAAGGACTGACTGACCAGAGGGGACAGAACAAATATGCGATTCAGGGACACAGGGTCCCGATCTCAAACTGACAAGAGGTGCAACTGAAGAGTTCTCATGTGAAACTGAGCATAGGGAACCGCCTCGAAACATGACGCCATCAGGCCCACCAGCTGCATCCCCTCCCGAATGGAGGGGTGAGGGGGCAAGAAAGTAGAGACCGTGCCTGCGTCTGCAGGCTCTACACCTTCTGCTGAGGCAGAAAAATCTTGACCTGAGATGTATCCAGAGTCATGCCAAGAAAGGACCTCACCAAGGACAGAGACAGAGAAGACTTGAGTCCTTCGGTTGGGTGATCAACTATCCCGAGTGTGGAGACCACCATCTGGGTATCCAGCTCGGCTTGATGGAAGGACTGAGACGCAATCAGAATGTCGTCCACATAAGGAAGGATGCGAATGCCCTGAGATCTCAACAGAGCCATTACCCCCGCCAGCACCTTGGTGAAGACCCAAGGAGCCGAGGTAAAACCGAACGGTAGGGCCACAAATTGGTAGTGCTGATCCTCCAGAGCGAACCTGAGAAATCTCTGATGACCTGGAAAGATAGGAACATGAAGGTAAGCATCTTTGATGTCCACAGAAGTCATGAAGTTGCCCAGGCGCAAGGTACTGACCGCCAAGCGCAGAGTCTCCATGTGAAAATGCTTGAACCTGACAAATTTGTTGAGGTGCTTCAAATCCAGGATGGGCCTCAGGGATCCATCCTTTTTGGGAACAGTGAACAGATTGGAATAGAAACCTCTGCCCCTTTCCTGGAAGGGCACCAGGCAAATGACCCCCAAATCCAAAAGGCTTTGGACCCTAAGCCGCAAGCCCTGAGCTGACAAGGGATTTTGAACCATCCGGGATCTGATGAATCTTGGGGGCGGCCAGGCTGCAAACTCTATCTTGTACCCGGAGGACACCACCTCCTGAATCCACTGGTCTGAGACGCGCTCTCCAAACGTGAGCAAAGAGCCGCAACCGTCTCTCCACCCGGATGGGTGAGGGCGCCTCCTCATGCCCGAGGGGGCTTGGGGGAAAATTTGGACTTGGGACCCCATGAGAGACCGGGGCGACCACGGCCTCTACCCCGGCCCCAAGGGTCTCTACGTGCCCCCGCAAATGGTGAACCCCGACCGGACCTGGGAGCACGGAAGGAGGGGAGGGAAGAACCAACCCCCCCAAAGGGCCGCAGCTGCCTCCTGCGTTGAGGCAGCCTACCATCCTTGGTAAACAGATCCAGACGCTCCCCAAAGAGACGTAGCCCAGTAAAGGGGAAGCCAGTGAGAGCCTTCTTAGCAGCATTATCAGCCACCCACTGACGCAGCCAAACAGAGCCACAAATTCATAGCAAAGCAGGAGGGATCTACACTCCTCCCCCCTATTGGCATCCGAGGCATTATCCAGAAGGCACTCGAGTAGCCCTTTAAATAGCAAGAGCCGTGATGGCAGAAGCGCACACAGGGCCAGCTGATCAACACGCCGGTCCTCACCATCCCTCAGAGTAGAAGTATCAGGGGAATGCATGACCGAGGTATTGGTCAACCCAAGCACGGGAGCATCCACCTCGGGGGGACACGACCAGCGCTTAACCACATCAGCAGGAAATGGATACCTCCTGTCCCAACTCTTAGGCACAGCGGGCAAAATGCTAGGATGCTCACACTCCTTGAGCACCAAATTATCGAAGTGGACCTGCGCAGGGAACTCCAAGCGTGTGAAAAAGCTCACCCTGCTGCCTTTTAGCCGGGACAGGAGGTGTAATACACAGTACTTCAAAAATGTGAGCCAACAGCCTGTCAGCATCCTCAGGAGACCATGGGTCTTCTCCAAAAGGAGACCCAGTACCACCATAAACCTCCTGCTGCTCCTCAGAGGAATCAGAATCTGAGAAAAGTTCCCCCTCTTCTAGGGGGTACAGGCCAGGGAAAGAAAACTGGCCCTCATCCTCCTCAGGAAAAAGGGAAACAGCAGGAGTTAAATGCCGCTTCTTGTCAGAAGCCTTACGAGGGACCGGCCCAGCCATATGCCTTTCCAGGCTGGCCACCCGCAAGGCCAAGTCCTAATGTGATTCCCCACTAGCATGTCCCTCACTAGGGGTCAAATGCAGGCGCGGGGGGGTGGTGATGTAGAAGGGGGCGCAGAGCTGGGCAGCGTAGCAGGCAACCCAGACTGCAGCGCAAGAACCTTCTGGGTGCAGGGCTCACATACCCTGACTCCGTCACTCACAGGGGATGCCCCACACGCGGCACACAGCTGGGCTTGTCCCGAAGGAACCCCAAGCACATTATCCCCGGAAGCCTCCATATGGTGATTAGAGTGGGCACACTGGCCAGTATAGGGTTAAGGCTAACAAGAGCCTCCCGGGATGCCCCAAAACCCCGCTAGGGAAGGTGGGAGAAGGAAAGGAAGAGGGCCGTGAGAAACCACAGTCACGTTTATCCCGCCAGAAACACATAAGAAAACCACACATAACATTCCCAAAATGTGGTGACAAGAGCACAATACCACCCCGAAGAGGACTCATGGACCAAGAAGCCAATCGCACAACAAGGCAGGCCAGCAGCGCGCCGCAGTACCGCAGGTCAGGAGAAGACAAACTCCAACCAAAATGGCGCCCGCAAGGACCTTGAGGAGTGGGCCGGGGAGGTATGACAGAAAAAAAAAAAAAAATGAGCGAATCGCGCTCCACGTGACCCCCCAGCGCAGTAAAACATGAGGAGAGCTCCTCAGGGAGAGAGCGAGGCGGGGAAGAGCAACGGTAGGCGCACCCAAGGCATGCTTGGCTAGGGAGGAGGGGGGGGCAGGGGAAGGCCCACAAGGCTCACCATAAGCCTGAACCGCCTACCCTTGTAGGTACAGGGACCCTGGCGCTGTCCTACCTTCACCCAAACCAGGCAGGGCAGGGAGGCAGTGGGTCCAGAACGGGTGGAAATAGTCCTGCAGGGCCGCATGCTGATAAGCCCCGCTCGCCTGTGTAATATAGAGAGCCATCTTCTATCTTCGCAGTCCAAACTGCAGAAGGAGACTGGGAATTTGTGGGAAGTTCCTGTCCTTTTATAGGGCCGAGAGGTGTCCACTGCGCCACCTTGTGGCGGGATATCCCAAGCGTAAAGAATATTAGTGAAACAGGACGTGCTGTACACTTGGAAAATTAAAATCTTTAAAGTTTTTGATCACTTTTTATTCTTTCCACGACTGGCCTACAACACTAGGAAATGGGCGCCGCCATCTTGGCTCAGTAGTATCCCATACTGAAGAGGGGGGGGGGGAAAGCAGCTTTAGGTTGGGGTTATAGCTGTGTTTTGCACAGGCAGAGCAGAGCTGGGGTCAGAAAATACAATTCTGTGATTACTCACCTGTAGAATTGGTATTATGAGTATACAGTACGTCCTGCTCCAAATCTAATACTTACAGTTGGGATATACTCTGCCAGATGGCGCTGGACTGCATAGACACCGAAAATAGGCTCCTCCCGGCCCCTCAAATACCCAGGGACCTCCCACAAATCCCCAGCATTGAAAAGCAGTTAAGGAGAAGCCAGGAGAATTAAACAATCCAAACTATCAACTATAACAATGATAACAATCACCATACAGGGGATCCAAGAAAATGCAAACCAAGGGTGGGTTGGAGCAGGATGTACTGTATACTCATAATACCAATAATACAGGTGAGTAATCACAGAATTGTATTATTCTTAGTATATAGTACGGAGGCCCTAACATCAACCTTGTAAAACTTTGAAAAGGTATGAACAGAAGACCAAGTAGCAGCCTTGCAAACTTGTTCAACAGAAGCCTGGTCCTGAAAAGCCCAAGAGGCACCAATAGCACGAGTGGAATGAGCAGTAAGGCGGAAAGGAGGATTCTTCCCCCTTAGCAGAGTAGGCCTGAATCACAGCCTGACGAATCCTCCAATCCGCTGATAGTAGACTTGGCAGGAGCCAAACCCTTCCTAGGACCAGAAGGGACCACAAAAAGAGCATCAGTTTTCCTGAAAGGTGCAGTAGCCACCAGATAGTACTTCAGACACCTAACCACATCCAAAGAGTGCAAAACCCTCTCCTTAGCATTGCTAGGATTAGGGCACAAAGAAGGAAGAACAATATCCTGATTCAAATGAAAGGCAGACACTACCTTAGGCAGAAAATCAGGTTTGAAACGAAACACCACCTTGTCCTGGTGCCTCTCATAGTAGGGGGGCTGAATGGACAGTGCTGCCAACTCAGACACACGCCTGACAGAAGTGATAGCCACCAGAAACACAACCTTGAGCGTAAGAATGCTCCGGGTCCCTCCCTGATGATTGATGTAGGCAACTGCCGTCTGGTTGTCCGAGCACACCTGAACAGGCAGGCCCTGAAGATGAGTAGTCAAGCGAGCCAGAACTAACCTGATCGCTCGCAGCTCCAAGACACTGATAGGTGTGTGGGCCTCCTGAGGGCTCCACCTCCCCTGGAACCGCAGGGACTTCCAGAAACCCCCCAACCTGACAGACTGGCATCCGTGGTGCCCATCTCCCAGGAAGAGGCAAGAAAGGATCTGCACCCCCCCCCCCCTCAACAGGTTCCTTGAGTCCATCCACCACAAGAGGGACCTCATGACCAGGGGGGAGAGCACACAGACCCTGTCCAGGGACGCTGGGTCCTTGTCCCATACAGACAATAGGTGAAGTTGCAGAGGACTCAAGTGGAACTGGGCATAAGGGACCGCTTTGAAGCACGCCACCATCAGGCCCACCAGCTGCATCCCCTGCCTGATGGAGGGATGGGGACAAGCTAGGAGGGACTGAGCCTGTGCAATCAGACTGTCCACCTTCTGCTGAGTAAGGAAGATCCTTGCCTGAACTGTATCCAGATTCATTCCTAGGAATGGAGTTACCAAGGAAGGGGACAGTGAGGACTTGGGGTGGTTGATCACCCGTCCAAATGACTCCAGAGTGGACACCACCAGCTGAGTATCCAACTCTGCCTGATGTAGAGACTGGGAAGTGATGAGGATGTCGTCCAGATAGGGAAGCACGCAGACGCCCTGACATCTGAGCAGAGACATAACACCAGCCAGCACCTTGGTGAACACCCTGGGAGCTGAAGTGAGGCCGAAGGGCAAGGCCACAAATTGGTAGTGTTGATCCCACAGGGTAGTAGAATCAGGGGAATGCATGACAGAGGTGTTAGATAGCCCTAGGATCGGGGCATCCACCTCGGGGGGTGGGGGGGGGATGACCAACATTTAACCACCTCAGCAGGAAAGGGATACTTCCTATCCCAACTCTTTGGAACCCCGGGAAGTTTACTGGGGCGCTCCCATTCCTTGAGCACAAGGTTATGGAAATGTGCCTGCTCTGGAAATTCCTAACGTGATCTTGCTGTATGGAAAAGCTCCCCTCTTTGCCTGGGAGCCTCAACAGGGAGAGAGATAGACAGAACCTCAAAAATCTGGGTCAATAATCTGTCAGTGTGATCCGGGGCCCAGGGGTCAGAGCCAGAATCGTCATGACCCCTTGGTCTCTCATCAGATGAGCCTGAATCAGAAAAGAGCTCCCCTTCATCAGACGGAGTATAGCCACACAGATTCATAAACTCCTCAGTTCCCATAGGGAAAACAGTAACATTAGGCGTCAAGTGCCGCTTCTTAGCAGGGGCCTTGCGCGCTAAAGACTTCGCAATAATCTGTTCAACAGTAGCCAGTCTAGAAGACACATCAGGCTGAGAATCCCCACTAGTATGCAACTCAGCAGGAGTGAGATTTAAGCTTGGGGGAGTAGGTGAAGTGAAACGAGGTGCAGCCACTGGCAGGCCAGATTGCAATGCAAGCACCTGCTTAGCACAGGGTACACAGACCCGCGCCTTGTCAGCGTCAGCATGAGGCTGCCCACACGCTACACACAGCCGCTCTTGTCCCAAAGGGACCCCGGTAACATTATCCTGGGGTGCCTCCATATGGTGATTATAGCGGCGCTATACGCCGATAGGGAATAACGCTATATAGCAACCCTGGATGCCCCAATAACCCGCTAGGGACGTGGGAGTATAATTTTTACAAGGCCTACAAGTAATATACTAAAAACAGGGCTGGGAGAAGCCAAGAAGGGTTCGTCCCGCCTGAAAGACATAAGCAGACAAGACCTTAAGTACATCGTAATAAAAGTGGAGTCCGTCGCGCATAGGCCAACCAAGTCAGAAAAGATGGCGTCGGTATACCTCGAGGGGCGGGCCAGTAATAGCGATGACGCGGAACGCGCCAAAGACGGGCCCCGCCCTGCCCCCCCCCCCCCCCGAAGAGCGCAAAGCCAGAAAGGCCAACAGCCAATGATGGCGCACCCGCGCCTGAGGTAATGCCAGTCAGCGCGCGGCGGCGGTAAATTTAAAAGCAATAAAGACAAGTCAGCGCGGCGGCTGACACAAGAATAACGAAATGTGAAAAGTGAAAGCACAGACTGCATAACATACATATCTATACACATACACCCCCCCCCCCCTTTTCCCCCAAAGACTACAAGGAGGATGAGGGAGAACGGCGGCCACTTAAATAGGGCCCACAGATAGGCAGGTGCAATAGTGCGGGAGGGGCATCCGATAGAGGCTCACCATAAGCCTGAACCGCCTACCCTTTGGTGGGGGATTGCGGTGGAGCAGCACTCCTAAGCACCAACGGCGGTGCTGCCTACCTTCACCAGACCTGCGCAGCCAAGGCTGGGAGGCATATTACTAGTGGAACAGGTCTGGGAGGCATATTACTAGTGGAACAGGTCTGGGAGGCATATTACTAGTGGAACGGGTGGGAATAGTCCTACAGGGCCACAGGTTAATAACCCCGCTCACCTGCGAGTAGAGAGCCAATTTCTCATCCTTCGCAGCCAGACTGCAGAGAAATTCTGGGGATTTGTGGGAGGTCCCTGGGTATTTGAGGGGCCGGGAGGAGCCTATTTTCGATGTCTCTACAGTCCAGCGCCATCTGGCGGAGTATATCCCAACTGTAAGTATTAGATTTGGAGCAGGACGTACTGTATACTAAGAATAAAGGACAGCAATCCCAGAATGCAGAGCGGCACAGTCAGAAGACACTTGCCTGAGACTCCATGGGCCGCCATCTTGGATATTTAAAGTCTCAGAAAATGCAGTAGACACAGGTAGGGTGATTTTTAACGTGGGCAATGTGTATGTACAGGGTGTGGGAAACATATAAGATAGGCTCTTATTCAGGGTGAAGGTCTGGTTTAAAGTGGAGCAAAAACATTTTTTTCCCACCCCTGGAACCCCCCTACTGCTCCCCCATGCCCCAATACCTTGGGCACTGCTGTCGGCTTTCAAATAAAACTGGGGTTTTCCACCTCTGAAGCCACGCCCTATTGATCGGTGTAATATAAATATTATTGGCTGCACTTATTTTATGAGGGGGGGGGCTGCTCTTTCAAGCTGAGAAGCACATTTCTGCACCCCGGGGAATTGTCCTCATTACATTAAGCCGGGCACGCGGAGTGAGGCGCGGTGACAGGGGCGAGGCTGCCGAGGAGGAATCCATTGCGCAGAGACCTCACCAGGGAAAGTCACAGCCTGAGTCAGCAATATTGCGGCTCGCAGTCATTTACTTACACATGAAATACAGCCATTGGGAGCAGGAGAGCTTCTGGTGGAACTTTTGAGATCACCGACTGGCTCTCTCAAAGGTGCCGCGGTGACGAGTTACAGACTGCTTCATCGCCTATGCTTCGGGTGCGCACACACACTCCCGCTTCTAGCCAATCAGAAAGTCTGGGAGTGGGAGGGTGCACAGCTACAGGGAAGCCAGGGATGGTGTGCCAGTGATCGCAGCATCGGGGAGCAGGCTGGTAAAGGCGAGTTTACAGGCGACCCTGGGGCGGTTTCCCCACAGCTGGGCGCCTGCTATAGGCTAGCGGCCAGCCCTGGCTCCGTGGGTTTTGATCTGCTTTAAGGCACATGTGTTAGATAGCTTTGGAATTAAAAAAAAAACAGATCAACATCTCAGGGTTAGGAGAGTTTTACTATTCTGGGTTTTGGTCAGTTACCTTGGGGGCATCCTGATTTGGGATGCCTGGCTATGTGAAAAGCCACAAATCTCCCTTAAAGTGGACCAAAACCCAGGATTTTGACCCAGATCACAAGTGCCCCACTGTGTGAAGCTCCCCAGATCGCCTGAAGAAACTCACTTCTTCCCGGTCCTACGGCGTGGGCGCTCGTCCAATCAGTGCGCTGACGTCGCCCCATCTAAGACAGCATCTAAGGCCTGCAGCCCCAAGCGCGTTGATGGCCGCATCCCCCTCTTCTCTTCAACAGGGAGCATGCCGCGCCGGCCATTCACAAATGCCTGGTACAGGCAAGCGCCCTGCTAGAGGGATAGCGGGGATGCGGCCACAGCTCCCACATGCGCCGTTGGACTGAGAAACAAGGTAAGTAAATGGGGTGACCTCAATTCACACAGTGGGGCATCCCGTTTCTGGGTGCCACAGGGGAAGGGAATTGATCAGCCCAGAGCTGGGTTTTGGTCCACTTTAAAAACATACCTTTCCCTGATCCCACGGCACATGCGCAGGTTCAGTGGCGGCAGATGACTTTGGTTAGACACAGAGCTTGTCAATAGAGAGCCGCATCCCCAGTTTCCCTTTAGACTGGGGAGCACTCGCTATATGAAGAGCATTGTTTACGTTGCCATGGCAGCCGGGGAGAATGTAAATATTGCGGCGACCTGGGGCTGGTCACACAGTGGATCACCCCAATGCCCCGGGGGACAGCGATAGGCCAGCCATGGCCTAGAAATATTTCAATTAGGCGAGGAGTGAGCAAGTTATTTTACCTCCACGTTAAAACTACAACGCCGCAATTGGCCACCAGTGGTCACATGGTCTGGAACCCTTTCGCTGTCCATAAACCTGGTGCAATTCTGGCATATGTGGGGGCACATGTAATGGGGATACAGCGACTTTGATGTTGGGGAACGTAGAAGCCTGCGCAGGGTTGGTTGGAATCAGTCCTGGGCCTATTGATCGGTGTAATATAAATATTATTGGCTGCACTTATTTTATGAGGGGGGGGCTGCTCTTTCAAGCTGAGAAGCACATTTATGCACCCCGGGGAATTGTCCTCATTACATTAAGCCGGGCACGTGGAGTGAGGCGCGGTGACAGGGGCGAGGCTGCTGAGGAGGAATCCATTGCGCAGAGACCTCACCAGGGAAAGTCAAAGCCTGAGTCAGCAATATTGCGGCTCGCAGTCATTTACTTACACATGAAATACAGCCATTGGGAGCAGGAGAGCTTCTGGCACGGGGGGGGGGGGGGGGGGGGGGACCAAAACCCTTCTTAAATCGGGAAACCCCGCTGTGCTGATTAACCTACCTAGCCACCGTGATGTAAACATCATCATCTCTAGGCTAAGGCGCGCTCCCGTACCCAGCCATTCAGATGGATTGGTGGTGGAAGAGCACTGCACAGCGAATGAAGGTTGGACTCTAAAACAGAGCCACATGCTGGGCATTGAAGAGGACCAAAGCCCAGCACAATCGGCCTGGGAATATATAAGATTCCAAAGCCGATCTATTCCCTCCCCCCGGGGCATGCAAAATCGGGATGCCCCGCCGTGTGAAACCCCCAGGTCATCCCATTCACTTACCTTGCTTCCTGGTCCAACGGGGCATGTTCAAGCTGCAGCCGCATCCCCCCCTATCCCTCTAGCAGGACGCGTGCCCGCTCCAAGCATTTGTGAATGGCCGGCGCGCTACCTGTTAGAGCAGACCTGGACATTGTACGGCCCCTTTGATTGGCTCTGACCGGCCCGGGCTGAGCTGGCTGGCGGAGTCCCTCCGCTCGTGCTGCCTGCGAGGCGCTCGCCCGTCCCTCTTCGCAGTGGGTCGGCGCCTCCTGCTCTGTACATAGGGAGAGAGATAGACAGAACCTCAAAAATCTGGGTCAATAATCTGTCAGTGTCATCCGGGGCCCAGAGGTCAGAGCCAGAATAGTCATGACCCCTTGGTCTCTCATCAGATGAGCCTGAATCAGAAAAGCGCTCCCCTTCATCAGACGGGGTATAGCCACACAGATTCAGAAACTCCTCAGTTCCCATAGGGAAAACAGTAACATTAGGCGTCAAGTGCCGCTTCTTAGCAGGGGCCTTGCGCGCTAAAGACTTCGCAATAATCTGTTCAACAGTAGCCAGTCTAGAAGACACATCAGGCTGAGAATCCCCACTAGTATGCAACTCAGTAGGAGTGAGGTTTAAGCTTGGGGGAGTAGGTGAAGTGAAACGAGGTGCAGCCACTGGCAGGCCAGATTGCAATGCGAGCACCTGCTCGGCACAGGGTACACAGACCCGCGCCTTGTCAGCGTCAGCATGAGGCTGCCCACACGCTACACACAGCCGGTCTTGTCCCAAAGGGACCCCGGTAACATTATCCTGAGATGCCTCCATATGGTGATTATTGAGGCGCTATACGCCGATAGGGAATAACGCTATATAGCAACCCTGGATGCCCCAATAACCCGCTAGGGACGTGGGAGTATAATTTTTACAAAGGCCTACAAGTAATATACTAAAAACAGGGCCGGGAGAAGCCAAGAAGGGTTCGTCCCGCCTGAAAGACATAAGCAGACAAGACCTTAAGTATATCGTAACAAAAGTGAAGCAGATCAAGCCGCCCGCGAGGGCACTTACGGACCGCGGTAGGTAGGAGTCCGTCGCGCATAGGCCAACCAAGTCAGAAAAGATGGCGTCGGTATACCTCGAGGGGCGGGCCAGTAATATCGTTAACGCGGAACGTGCCAAAGACGGGCACTGAAAGGGTTAAGGTCCCATCTGAACCACAGGAGTTAAAATGATGCGTGGGCCAAATTTCCAGTGGTATATTGGTACTATCCTGTTCCATGTGACAGGGACATACAGAATATGTCTATTGTCGCCGATGCACCCAAGCATTCTGTCCTCCATCCAATAAGACGAGATGGCTGCCAGCAATTTCACCCCCAGGAGTCTCTTTTGTTTCAGGGCGTGCCAGCAACTGGCATAAAGTGCGCTCAAGCAGTACTGATCAGGGCGTCTTCCAGACACGCGACAAGAAGAGGATCTGCAGCAGCAACCGGTGTCCTGGCGCGGGACCACATGTCGCGAATTCACCATCGCACACTTCATCACTGGACCTGGCTCCAGGGTTTGGACAAGATATAGAAGCAAAGATTTTCCCGTTAGCGCTATAGGAAGAAAGATCATCCTTCCTCTCTGCTCTATGATTGGCTCCAAAAAAAATATAAACCTGGAGCCACAATAGACAATGCCAAAAGGAGCAAACCCTAGATCTCCAGCAAGTCCTGAGGCCCCTTTCACACTGTGTACTTAGGGTGCATTTTCTGGTGGACGCGCAGAAACACAGCACAGGAGGAGACGCCGAGGGATCTTGGATCTTGGATGTTTAACCCTTTAAATGCAAAGCACGTAGTTTCTACGTGGTTGGTTCTCCGACCGCTAAGTGCCAAGCATGTAGAATCCCCCCTGCTACTGTAAAAAAAAAAAAAAAACTAACCTCTGGTATGGATGGAAAGCTGGGGGTCTCATCATCATCCGGGGGGTATCCGAGCACTCCTCAGGGATCTTCTGGCTTCAGGAGGGGGCCCGAAATTGCCCGCCCCAGCCCCTGCTTCCGCCGCTGACACACCTCCTTGTCCGATCCCCCTCCCCCGGGCTCCCCAGGCTTCAGATGAGGACCCGGAAGAGGGCCTCCCCATCTCTAATGACGGCGCCCATAGCCCCATCTTTTTGTGGGAGGAGAGGAATGACGTCATTCCACTCCGGCTCTGACAGATGCTGGTAGTAGCGGTTCAGAGCGGGTGAGAGGCGAGAAGGCTCCGATCTTCTGCCCCTCACCTGCCCTGCTCTGATCATTACCGGCATCTGTCATTGGCGCGAGACAGCAGCAAGGGACACAGGATCGGAGGTGAGTAGAAGAAAAAAAAATAATTTTTTCTGCGTCAGTATGTTTATTTTTACATTTAGCCCCTTGTGAACTGATAAGGGGTCCATGAGACCACTATACCAGTTCACAAGGCTAGGGGGCTGGCAAGTCCCCTCCCCAAAGCCCGGAAGGGGGGGGGGGCAGAAGAGCCCGTGGCCATAGGCTATGCTGGCTTGTAGTCTGTAGGGCTAGGGGGCCACCAAAGCTGGCCCCTGAGCCCTGTTCCTACAAGCCCTGCATAGCTGGTCCCAAGCTGGTTACTTCAAGTAGGGGGGACCCCATGGCAATCTGTATGTATAGGGTGAGGGGAAACATATAAGATAGGCTCTTATTCAGGATGAAGGTCCGGATTAATGTGGGCAATCTGTATGTACAGGGTGGAGGAAACATATAATATAAGCTCTTTTTTAGGGTGAAGGTTCGGTTTAAAGTGGACCGTCACCCTCCCGTGATCGGCCCGGGAATCTATAAGATCCCCGGGCCGATCACCTCCCTCCCCGCGGGACATCCGAGATCGGGATGTCCCGCGGGGTGAAACCCCCCCAAACACCCCAAAACCCCTTATCTTGTCTTCCGGCCGCCGCCGCCTCCCTCGCGCCCCTCTAGACGTGCGCGCGCCCGCGCCAGCCATCTGTGAATGGCCGGCGCGGGCGTGCGCGTCAAGAGTGACGCACGGGAGGCGGCGGCGGAGGAGTCGCTTGTCCACGGCTGTCAAAGTCTTGTCCGTCGACGCGGGGAGAGGTGAGTTTTTCGGGGGGTTCAGGGGGGTTTCACACAGCGGGGCACCCCGATCGGGGGTGCCCCACCGAAGTGGACCAAGACCCAGGATAGTCAAAATCCTGGGTGTTGGTCCACTTTAAGGCTGCACTGTACCTTTAAAAGCAAGGGATTAGGGTTGCATTTACTTTTTCCCTGCACTTGATAAGAGCCGGAGAGCTTGCCAGAAGCTTTGGTGAACAGCGGCCAACACAGGCAGCAAGCTCAGTCATGTATTAACCCACTACGCCAACTATCAGGTAGATAAGGAGGCCGGAGAGCTCTCCCAAACCCAGGGGCTCATTCACCAAACTTTGACGAGCTCTCAAAATAAAGTAAAAACCTATAAATTGAGCAAACCATCTTCATCTCACTTGGAGAGCTTCTCCGCCTTGGGGGCATTGGGGTTTTCAAAATATGTCGAGTTGGGAGAACAGTTTTGAAAATAGGGTAGAGGCACCTTTAGCAAACTACCCAGCTACTTACCCGTTATGGGCTATTGACTAAATATGGAATATATATAAGCTGGAGAGCTTGCCCCTAATTCACTGTACCGGGTCAGTGGCTGGCTGTATTACCGGGCTACCAACCGTTTCAAGTGATCAGCAATGGTCCCTTCCAGGCTCCCTTAAAGAGGAACATCCTTGGGGCATCCCAAAGCGAGATGCCCTGTTGTGTGAACCCCCCGGGTTTCAATTGATATCGGAGCAGTCTTGGTGCCGAATCCCTGCTCCCCTGTAGCTGTGCACATACCCGGCCTTTCTGAATGGGTGGTGCGGGTATACCCACAGCTAGAGACTAAGCGCTGGATGAGGCCGGTGCCACACTCTGCTCCCCTGTAGCTGTGCACATACCCGGCCTTTCTGAATGGGTGGTGCGGGTATACCCACAGCTAGAGACTAAGCGCTGGATGAGGCCGGTGCCACACTCTGCTTTCGGTGGCTTAGCCAAGCAAAATCGAGTGAACAAGAAGTGGGCAGACAGAAGGCAAGAGAAGGTGCCGAGACCGGAGGCCAAGGTATCGGAGATCAGCGACCGCCATTCAGGACCTGCGTTATGCAGCGAGAGGGGTAAGCCGCCGGAAGGAAAGGTTCCCCAGCACCTAAGTTTTTAGTCTTTTATTCTTTCCCCCACTGGGCTGCAACTCTGTTCAGGACTTTAGGATACAGGCACCGCCATCTTGACTCAGAAGCATCACACTTACTGAGGAGAGGAGAGCGGTGTAAAGTACAGGGGGGCGGGTTATAGCTGTGCTTTGCTCAGACAGAGCAGAGCTGGGGTCAGGAAAAGGTCAGCACACAGCACTTCCTGTTTGCAGGCTGCCTGATGTTCCATGAGCCACCATCTTGGATGTTTAAAGGCTCATAACTTGCAGTAGATGCAGGTAGGGTGATTTTTAATGTGAGCAATCTGTATGTACAGGGTGTGGGAAACATATAAGATAGACTCTTATTCAGAGTGAAGGTCCGCTTTAAGCTGTGTTTTACTTGCTTTGGGTGAGCATAGTTACGCTATGTGTGTCTGTTTAGACACATAAGGAAGCACCCACATCGCCTATTTTTGTGGAGTGAGGCTTAGCTACATGGAGGCCGGGCATCCTGATTTGGGTTTACGGTGACCGGTGTTTTTTTTTTTTTTTTTTTTTTTTTTACAGTGGGGCATCCCGATTTGGGATGCTCCAGGCAAGCACCCCATTTTTGTGCACCGCACCCGCCCCCCCCTCCCCACTGCCTATCCAAATGACTGGCAGGAGAAGTCCGGGTCAGCTACATGGAGGCCGGCATCATGATTTGGATTTACGGTGACCTAGGGGGTTTTACATAGTGGGACATCCTGATCTGGTACTGGAATCTTTTATACTCCAGGGTTGGCCACTCAGGGTTTTGTTTTTCGTCAAAGTGGACTTATCACCAGAATTTTCACTATCCTGGTTAAAGGTCCTCGTCCCTGGGGCATCCCGATTTGGCACGCTCCTCTGTGTGAAACCTCCCTAATTGCCTTTTTAAAAAAAAACGCCTTTTTTCTGGTCCTATAGCACACGCGGCCTCGTCCAATTAGAGCAGTTTGTCGTTCATATTAATGAAGGAGCGACGGCGACCCACGGGGGTTTTACACAGTAGGGCATCCTGATTTGGGAAGACCAGTGGTTGGCCCTGGAATCTTTTAGAATTTGAATAATGTCCTTTAGCAGGTAAGGTCTACAGAGCTGCACATAGTATTCTAGCGGTGGCCTATACAGCGGCATCACAACCTCCCCCTTCCTACTGGTGATGCCTCGAGCTATGCAGCAGAGTGTCCTGCTTGCTTTTTCCTACAGCCTGGCTACACTGCATGCTGCTTCTTTCAGTAATCAGTATCCCTGAAACGCTTTCCTCCGAAGTCCTGGCTAACACAGTACTGCCCATACGGTGCTCAGAGTAGGGATTCCTTCTACCCAAGTGCTCATTTTACAGTGAACCTATCAGCAGGATTTTCGCTACCCTGGTTATAGGTTCTTGTCCCTGGGGCATCCCAATCTGGGTGAAACCTCCCAGATTGCCCATAATAATTCTCTATAGAGGCATGCAAGCATTGCTGGCTGCTCTAGGAATGTTTCCTTACAGGAAATCACCCTATAACTCTATACTGTTCATTTCAATTTGTACTCCTCTGTGACACGAAATACATCTTTGGGAAAAAATCTAGTGCTGCGGATGCCACAAAATGCTACGTGCCGTGGGGATCCCAGATGAATATCTGCAGAAAAAGGGGTTCTGCACAGCCTCCAGGGGCAGCATTGGTGGGTTTTGGTCTACCCACCAATAGCTCCAAAGTTAGGAGTACTCACTCCTTTGGTATAGTTCTTTATAATTCTATGATGCATTTGCTGGTCCTCTATAGCACGAGACTTGCTGGTCCTCTATAGCACGGTTCAGTAGTGGACAAGAGACGTGAAGGCTCTCTCTTTGATAGTTTTAGAAAGCAGGGGAAAATCCAGACAAACCATAACACCCCAACCTGTCACGCAACCACTTACCTATATATGGCGAAGTCTCCGGGCAGTATGGCAGCAGGTCGTCCCTGATGGACGTCTTGGTGATGTGACTGAGGTTGGCGTAGACGTCCCCGGGCAAGGACAGGTTGTTGGGGCTGAGCAGAATAGAGTGAGGCCCGTTTTTGTAGAAAATCCCGAAAAAGTAGGCCACCCTCTTGCGGTAGCCCTCGCGGTACAGCAGCGCCATGACCACCAACTGGATGCAGAGGAAGATCATCAGGTAGCGACCCTTGGCGATGGTCATTTTTTAAAGTTTCTAGTTATAAAAACCAAAAAGGCAGAAAAAGGAAAAAAAAAAGACCTGCCGGTTCAGCGTCCGATCGTGTGATTAAGGGTTGCTGAGGGGCAAGTTGTTGCTTGTCTCAGGAGCTTGTGGCGCTGTCATCTCTCCTCTCCACGTAGCAGGCTGGCGGAAGGAGTAAGGCACGTGTGAAATTTGCTGCGCTCTTCGCCTACAGTAGCGGAATCATTGGCGGCGGAGTGCTAGCACATCCTGAGAGATTGGAGTCTGAAAGTGGAAAGAGAAAGATTTCAGATTCACATAACATCACGGCAGGGGCGTGACATGTTTCAAGCCAAAAGCAATTGCACAAGAGGCAGCAGCACCTGAAGCAGCGATGCAGCAAGCTCTCTCTGTCCAGAACTCACTAGGAAGTCAAGCCTGCGACAGGAGGGGAAGGGGGGGGGGGGGGGGAGAGTAGTTACAGCCAATCAGCAATGATAAAATATGCACTGATAAGAGGCAGCTAGAGGAAAGCCCACATGGGGCACTCCCTCTGGTCATGGTTGTGTCATGGCTTTCATCAAATGCCGATCCCACCAGGGAAAACAAAGGGGATTTCCTGGCAGAAGATGTACACATTGGAGAGGGAACACACACTCAGAACATATCAAAGTGCCGGGGAAAAAATAGGAGGGCATTGTAAATACCTCAACGACTTGTCACATAAGACTATCTAGGAAAAGATCAACCCTGAGTTATAATAGCATCCCCCCAGAGTTAGCAAGCAACACCCCCTCCCTTCTGATTTAGAAGGCATATCCTCTCCCAAATTAGAAGGCATCCCCCAACTACCCCGAAATAGAAAGAATCCTCCCCGGAAGTTAGTAGACTTCCTTCCCTCCTGAATTAGAAGGATTCCCTGTACAAATTAGAAGGCATCTCGCTGCCGAAGTTAAAGCCAGCACTATCCATGTCAAAAGAAGTCTGCCCCCAGAGTTAGAAGGGCATCTCTCTCCCGCTTTAGGGCACATATTCTTTCGAGTTAGAAGTCACCATATCGCGAGAGAGGGCGCATCTTTTCCCAAGTCAGAAGACGTCCCCCTTCCCCAAGTAGAAGGAACCCTCTTTCCCTGCATTTAGAAGCCTTCCATGCGTGCATTAGAAGGCATTTCCCTGCTTAGTTAAGAGTCCCCACCTCATTTAAAAGGCATTACCTTCTGCTTGAGATAGATGGCAAATACAATTCTGTGAGTACTCACCTGTAGAATTGATTTTGTAGTATACAGCACGTCCTGTTTCACTAAATTCTTTACGCGTGGGATATCCCGCCACAAGGTGGCGCAGTGGACTGCAGAAAAGACTTGTGGCATCTTCCAGCCCTATAAAAAGGACAGGAACCTCCCACAAATTTCCTGTGTTACAAAGCAGTTAGACAAGAAGCCGGGAGAACAATAATGAAGGAACCCCAACCAAAAATTTAAACAATTCACCATACAGAGGTAACCAAGAAAATGATAAGAAGGGAGGGGTGAAACAGGACGTGCTGTATACTACAAAGTCAATTCTACAGGTGAGTACTCACAGAATTGTATTTTTCCAAGTATACAGCACGTCCTGTTTCACTAATATTCTTTACGCTTGGGACGTCCAAAAGCCGTGTCCGTAAAGTAGGGTGGGATCCCCAAGAACAACAGCGGGCAGTTTAAACCACTGCCGCCTGAAGGCGGCCGAAAGCAGCATCAGCTGAGGCCCTAACATCAACCTTGTAAAACTCAGAAAAAGTATGAGCAGAAGACCAAGTTCCGGCCTTACAAACTTGTTCAACAGAAGCCTGGTGCTGAAAGGCCCAGGAGGCACCAATAGCACGAGTGGAATGAGCAGTAAGGCGGAAGGGAGGCTCCTTCCCCTTAGCAGAATAGGCTTGCACCACCGCCTGACGGATTCACTTGCCGATAGTGGACTTAGCCGGAGGCAAACCCTTCCTAGGTCCAGATGGAAGAACAAAAAGAGCATCAGTCTTGTCCTGAATGATTCAGTAGCAACCAGGTAAAACTTCAGAACCCTGACCACATCTAAAGAATGGAGAGTCCTCTCCTTGGAGTTAGCACGATTAGGACACAAGGGAGGCAAAACAATGTCCTGATTAAGATGAAAAGCAGACATAACCTTAGGCAAGAAATCAGGCTTAAACCGAAACACCACGTTGTCCTGGTATCGCTCAAAATAAGGAGGTTTGATGGAAAGCGCCGCCAACTCAGAAACACGCCTGACAGAAGTGATAGCCACCAAAAAGGCTACCTTAAGAGTCAAAATGGGCAAAGCAGCCTCACTGAGAGGCTCAAAGGGACGACCCTGCAAAGCAGATAACACCAGATTCAAATCCCAAACTGGTAACATAGGCATATGTGGCGGACGCACATGAGAAACCCCCTGGAAAAAAGTCTTAACCAAACGACTGGCAAAAGATTTTTGGAAAAAATTGCCAGAGCTGAAACGTGACCCTTGAGGGTACTAAGTTGAAAGCCCAAATCCAAACCATGTTGCAAGAACTGGAGAATCCTGGGAATAGAAAACACCCGACAGGGAAAAGATCTGGACTTACACCAGGCAATGTAAGCATGCCAGACCCTGTAGTAGATAAAAGACGAGGACTTCTTCCTAGCCCTAATCATGGTATCAACAACAGAGGCAGGCAACCCCTTTTCCATCAAGATGGAGGTTTCAGCAGCCAAGCCGTCAAAGTCAGCGTTTGTAAATTGGGATGGCACAGCTGCCCCTGAGCAGATCTGTATCCTTGGGCAGGACGTACTGATCTACTGCCAGCTGCACGATGTCTGCGAACCACACCCTTCTTGGCCAACAGGGGGCCACCAGAATGGCTGGCACTCCTTCCTGGGCTATCTTGCGCAGCACTCTGCCCAGCAAAGGAAACACAGAGGAGCCGAAACCCCTTCCAAAGCATTGCTAGCGCATCCGTGGCAAAAGCCAGAGGATCCTGTGACAGAGAAACAAAGAATGGAAGTTTGTGATTGTGACGTGAAGCAAACAGGTCCACATCCGGTAGACCCCAGCGGTGGTACAGGGAGTGAAACACCCTGTTGCTGAGGGACCACTCCCCCAGCCGAGACATCCCCCTGCTCAAAGAGTCTGCCTCCAGGTTCTCCACTCCCGGGATGTAAACAGCAGATATGCAGGAGACATTCTCCTCCGCCCAGGACAGTATCAGGGACACTTCCTTGAGGGCTCGCTTGCTCCAAGTCACTCCCTGATGATTGATGTAGGCAACCGCTGTCTGGTTGTCCGAGCGTATCTGAACAGCCCGACCCCGAAGGTGTGGGGTCAACTGGGAAAGAACCAACCTTATCGCCCATAGTTCCAGAATGTCAATGGGGGCATGGGCCTCCTGGGGGCCCCACTGACCCTGGAACTTCAGAGACTTCCAAAAGCCCCCCCAACCTGTCAGACTGGCATCTGTGGTGACAGTCTCCCAGCACGGGGGCAGAAAGGTCCTGCCCAGTAGGAGATGCCTTGAGTCCAGCCACCACGAGAGGGACAGACTGACCCGAGGGGACAGAGTAAATTCCTGATCCAGGGACACTGGGTCCCAATCCCAAACTGACAAGAGGTGCAACTGAAGAGGTCTCATGTGAAACTGAGCATAGGGGACCGCCTCGAAACAGGACACCATCAGGCCCACCAACTGCATCCCCTGCCGAATGGAGGGATGAGGGCAAGAAAGCAGAGACCGTGCCTGCATCTGCAGGCTCTCCACCTTCTGCTGAGGCAGAAAAACCTTGACCTGAGATGTATCCAGAGTCATACCCAGAAAGGACCTCACCAAGGACGGAGACAGTGACGACTTAGGGTAGTTGATCACCCAACTGATGGACTCGAGCGTGGAGACCACCATCTGGGTATCCAGCTCGGCTTGATAGAAGGACTGAGACGCAATCAGAATGTCGTCCAGATAAGGAAGGATGCGAATGCCTTGAGATCTCAGAGCCATCACCCACGTCAGCACCTGGGTGAAGACCCGAGGGGCTGAGGTAAGACCGAACGGTAAGGCCACAAATTGGTAGTGCTGATCCTCCAGAGCGAACCTGAGAAATCTCTGATGACCTGGAAAGATAGGAACATGAAGGAACATGAAGGAACATCTTTGATGTCCACAGAAAATGCTTGACCCTCACAAATTTGTTGAGACGCTTCAAATCCAGGATGGGCCTCAGGGACCCATCCTTTTTGGGAACAGTGAACATATTGGAATAGAAACCTCTGCCCCTTTCCTGGAAGGGCACCAGGCAAATGACCCCCAAAACCAAAAGGCTTTGGACCGCAAGCCCTGAGCTGACAAGGGATTTTGAACCATCCGGGATCTGATGAATCTTGGGGGGCGGACAGGCTGCAAAATCTTGTACCCGGAGGACACAACCTCCTGAATCCACCGGTCTGAGACGCGCAGTCTCCAAACGTGAGCAGAGAGCCGCAACCGTCCCCCCACCCGGGAAGATTTGGACTTGGGACCCCATGAGAGACCAGGGCGACCACGGCCTCTACCCCGGCCCCAAGGGTCTCTACATGCCCCCGCAAATGATGAACCCTGACCAGACCTGGAAGCACGGAAGGAGGGGAGGGAAGAACCAGCCCCCCGAAAGGGCCACGGCTGCCTCCTGCGTTGAGGCAGCCTACCATCCTTGGCAAACAGATCCAGACGCTCCCCAAAGAGCCGTAGCCCAGTAAAGGGGAAGCCAGTGAGAGCCTTCTTAGAAGCATTATCAGCCGCCCACTGACGCAGCCAAACAGAGCGGCATATAGCCACCAAAAGGGCAGAAGTCTTACAACACATCCTGACTGCATCATCCATAGCAGAAAGAATAAATGCCACAAATTCATAGCAAAGCAGGAGGGATCTATACTCCTCCCCCCCATTAGCATCCGAGGCATTATCCAGAAGGCACTTGAGTAGCCCTTTAAATAGCAAGAGCCGTGATGGCAGAAGCACACACAGGGCGCAGCGCAGTCCCTGCACAAGCAAATGCGTGACAGGCCAGCTGGTCAACACGCCGGTCCTCACCATCCCTCAGAATAGAAGTGTCAGGGGAATGCATGACCGAGGTATTGGACAACCCAAGCACGGGAGCATCCACCTCGGGGGGACACGACCAGCGCTTAACCACATCAGCAGGAAATGGATACCTCCTGCCCCAACTCTTAGGCACCGCGGGCAATCTGCTAGGACGTTCCCACTCCTTGAGCACCAAATTATTGAAGTGGACCTGCTCAGGGAACTCCAAGCGTTGTTCAACAGTGTGAAAAAGCTCGCCCTGCTGCCTTTTAGCCGGGAAAGGAGGCGTAATACACAATACTTAAAAAATGTGAGCCAACAGCCTGTCAGTATCCTCAGGAGACCATGAGTCTTCTCCAAAAGGAGACCCAGTGCCACCATAAATCTCCTTCTGCTCCTCAGAGGAATCAGAGAAAAGTTCCCCCTCTGCTTCATCCTCCCGAGTTACAAGTCCTCCTCTGCCTCATCCACCTCTCCCTCCCGAGTCAGAAATCATCCCCTCCTGAATTAGAAATGAATTTGCTTCCTGAACTAGAAGTTATTATACAGTTAAGAGTTTCAACCATCAGCCTAGAGTCTATAAGACCACTCTCATACGTTCAGAGGATTTTATGAACATGCACAGCATAGAACGCTAATCAGAGGACGGCCTGCACATGCACAGTGGGATCGCAGAAGCTGAGCAAGTGAGCCAGGTTATGTCCAGGATTTTGTTTCTCTTTAAAAGCTTATCTCTGAGGTCATGATCTGTCTCCTTCCTCCCGATTTAGAAGGTCCATGTTCCTCCTGAGTTAGACTACATCAACTCCTGAGTTATAAGGCATATCCTCTCCCAAATCATCTCCCTCCTGAAATAGAAGGCATCTTCCTTTCCTTAGCCAGGTCAGGTCACCACCCCAAGAATCAGCACTCCTCTAATAGGCTGTCACGCTTCTGAAGGAGACCCCACCAGTGCTCCTCCAACAGAACAGTCTGAGGAGAAGACTGCCCCCACCCCCTTGCTGGTTTATCATACAAGGCGAAGCTGGTAGGGGACCTCAAAGGAGAAACCAGCCTATTAGGCACAGTCTTCACTTGAGAAATCTAGCCATTTTATGAAAGGATTTCACAGCCATGATGTTGGCTTAAATATGCGGCTCAGATGTTGCCCAGGGCACCATTAGGAGGAAGCCAGTCTATTTGTACAGAGCTAAGTGTTATCAAAGTATGTGCAGTGGTTGTGCATCAGGAGGAGCTTTCCAGGAGGAACTAGGTCACCTGCCTCACCCCTGGGCTCAGCTGCCCTCTTTAGAGGTTGGAAAACCTTGTGTCATCACTATTGCTCTCACAAGTGGCACAGCTCCGGCCGGCCCCATAAGTATACTGTAAGCACAATGGAGGAGCCTCCATACACCGCTGCAGAACAAGTACAAATAAAACAATTCCCTAACCATATAATCCCGGAATCCCACCTCCTCCCCATATTCCTGGAACATGTCGGGGGGGGGGGGGGGGGGGGAGGCTGAGGTTTGGAAGACTTACTCTCCATTTGAGAACTGATCCTGCCCCCCCCCCCCTTTCCCACAACAAACACTTGCCAGAAAAATATCCTATTAGCTGGGAGATCGGGCAGCCTCATTAATATTTCATGCTGGATTTGCTGGGCGGATTAGGTGAGGATGGAAAGGTAACGGCTCAGCTTAATAAATAATTGTTCCGGGAGCAGCACGTCATGGCTGGGGGCTGGTTATTGCCTTCGTTACAGGAGACTACACAGACTGCTGCCACGTTACAGGAGACTACACAGACTGCGGCCACGTTACAGGAGACTACACAGACTGCTGCCACGTTACAGGAGACTACACAGACTGCTGCCACGTTACAGGAGACTACACAGACTGCTGCCACGTTACAGGAGACTACACAGACTGCTGCCACGTTACAGGAGACTACAGAGACTGCGGCCACGTTACAGGAGACTACACAGACTGCGGCCACGTTACAGGAGACTACACAGACTGCTGCCACGTTACAGGAGACTACACAGACTGCTGCCACGTTACAGGAGACTACACAGACTGCTGCCACGTTACAGGAGACTACACAGACTGCTGCCACGTTACAGGAGACTACGCAGACTGCTGCCACATTACAGGAGACTACACAGACTGCGGCCACGTTACAGGAGACTACACAGACTGCTGCCACGTTACAGGAGACTACACAGACTGCTGCCACGTTACAGGAGACTACACAGACTGCTGCCACGTTACAGGAGACTACACAGACTGCTGCCACGTTACAGGAGACTACAGAGACTGCTGCCACGTTACAGGAGACTACACAGACTGCGGCCACGTTACAGGAGACTACACAGACTGCGGCCACGTTACAGGAGACTACACAGACTGCTGCCACGTTACAGGAGACTACACAGACTGCTGCCACGTTACAGGAGACTACACAGACTGCTGCCACGTTACAGGAGACTACACAGACTGCGGCCACGTTACAGGAGACTACACAGACTGCGGCCACGTTACAGGAGACTACACAGACTGCGGCCACGTTACAGGAGACTACACAGACTGCGGCCACGTTACAGGAGACTACACAGACTGCTGCCACGTTACAGGAGACTACACAGACTGCTGCCACGTTACAGCAGACTACACAGACTGCTGCCACGTTACAGCAGACTACACAGACTGCTGCCACGTTACAGGAGACTACACAGACTGCTGCCACGTTACAGGAGACTACACAGACTGCGGCCACGTTACAGGAGACTACACAGACTGCTGCCACGTTACAGCAGACTACACAGACTGCTGCCACGTTACAGCAGACTACACAGACTGCTGCCACGTTACAGGAGACTACACAGACTGCTGCCACGTTACAGGAGACTACACAGACTGCTGCCACGTTACAGGAGACTACACAGACTGCTGCCACGTTACAGCAGACTACACAGACTGCTGCCACGTTACAGGAGACTACACAGACTGCTGCCATGTTACAGGAGACTACACAGACTGCTGCCACGTTACAGGAGACTACACAGACTGCTGCCATGTTACAGGAGACACTAGAGAATCCCAGAAAACTTCCCCATAGTCCCGCACTTTGATTCCCCGACAGGTATCTAACCCAACGAGTTTCTGTCACTATAGGCCGAGCACTTTCACTGGTTGCTGGACGTTTCCCATTTCCAGTAAATTCCATCAATAATCATTACAAAACCGTTTTGGATGAGGTTGGTTCTGGTTCCTGATTGGCTGGTGATTGGAGTCATCACCGGTGTGACGCACGCGCTGCGCAGAAAGTCAAGATTGCATTAGAAGCTCTCGCTAATGGCGTGGAGATTACCTCTGCTCGCGGGATGACATGACGGATCATCCCTCCCGATTCTGGATTCAATTAAAGTGGACCAAAACCTGGGATTTTAGCCATTTAGCAATTTGGGATGCTCCTGCTGAGCCAGGGATCCCACGGCCGTGCACATGGATAAACACCAACACTGCGGCTTTCTATCCCTCATCAGATGGACACCCGGCAGGCACAGGTCTCACCTCTGCTTTAATGAGTTCCTGCTATCTTAAAGCGGGCCTCCGGCCAGGAAAATTAAAGGAGCACTATCGCGAAATTGTGTAATTTTAAAAATCCTTATAAACACTTTAGCTAATAAGGGGAGGGGTCACTTATACACCCCAACTGAATTAAACTCCCACCAATCTTGGGAGTGGGTTACATGTTTAGTCTATGGGGGGTGACAGAGTCTGTCACCCAAGATGTCCTCTTACTTCCATTTAAAAAAAAAAAAAAATCAAGCCTGGCTGGATATTTCTCGATACCGGGTATATAAGTGACCCGTCCTCCTGCCATCCAGCATATTTATTTGGATTTTTATTATTGGGCCATTTTTTCGCAATAGTTTAGCAATTTGTTCTCCTAAAGACAATCAGTGGCGTATAAGTATTCAAATAATCTGATTGGAGGAGAGACTGTGCATGTGCCATGGGATCCCCAGAGAGCTGAAAACTCAGCTTTTCTAGGGGTGTCACATACAGGGGCATCCCATCTATCTACTGATTGGAGGAAAAGCTTGCACATGTGCCATGGGATCAACCACAGGTAAGAACACTCGACTTTCCTAGAGGTTTCAAACACAGGGGCATCCCATCTATCTATTCTGATTGGAGAAGCGCTCGTGCATGTGCCATGGGATCCCCCACAGGTAAGAACACTCGACTTTCCTAGAGGTTTCAAACACAGGGGCATCCCATCTATCTATTCTGATTGGAGGAGAGCTCATCCATGTGCCATGGGATCCCCCACAGGTAAGAACACTCGACTTTCCTAGAGGTGTGACATACAGGGGCATGTTAACAGGTATAACACTTAGAGTAAAGATTATACAGACACCGCGCACATACACAAAAAAAATGCTTAAAAACAGCTCAACGTGTAATGAAGTCCCAATCCTGGTATAACGTAATTTTAAGAACACAGAGCTTTTCTTGATAGGCCTTTCGACCTCAAGCGTGAGACAGCCAAATCAGAGCGTCCCAAAGTGCATGCATCAAACTTAATAGCAAGTGTCCCCAGCTCAAACTCTTACCAGACGGCAGAGGGTAAGTGACATATATAATAAAATTCAATGTTGATCACACGCTCATCAGCTTAAGCATAAATTATATACACTACATGGTTGTTCCTTTAAGGCTCAAAGGATGATACATGGGAAGTCAAAGCCGCTATTCCGTTGTTTCCAGCAGGGGTGTGGTTACAATCCCCACAGACAAACTGAGCATGCAAGAGAAGCACAAAGAGCAATCTAGTGCAATAATGCTGAACCAAATGTATTTGTATAAGACATTAGAGCGTCCCAAAGTGCGTGCGTCAAACTTTACAGCAAGTGTTCCCACCACCAGAAGGCTCAAACTCTAACCAGACGGCAGAGGGTAAATGACATATATAATAAAATCCAACAATGATCACACGCTCATCAGCTTAAGCATAAGATATATATATACTCTGGTTGTTTAAGACTCAGAGGATGATATATAGAAAGCCTGATCCACTACACACAGGGGCATCCCTTCAATATATTCTAATTGGAGGAAAAGCTTGCACATGTGCCATGGGATCCCTGTAGAGGTAAGGACACTCAGCTTTCATAGAGGTTTTACATACAGGGACATCCCTTCAATCTATTCTGATTGGAGGAAAAGCTTGTACATGTGCAATGGGATCCCTGGAGAGGTAAGAACACTCAGCTTTCATAGAGGTTTCACATACAGAGGCATCCCATCTATCTACTGATTGGAGGAAAAGCTTGCACATGTGCCATGGGTTTCCCTGAGAGGTAAGAACACTCAGCTTTCATAGAGGTGTCACATACAGGGGCGTCCCATCTATCTACTGATTGGAGGAAAAGCTTGCACATGTGCAATGGGATCCCTGGAGAGGTAAGAACACTCAGCTTTCATAGAGGTGTCACATACAGGGGCGTCCCATCTATCTACTGATTGGAGGAAAAGCTTGCACATGTGCCATGGGTTTCCCTGAGAGGCAAGAACACTCATCTTTGCTTACACACGGACCAAAACCCAATTTCCTTCAAGACACCCAAAGAGTTAACTTTCAGGTGTAAAAGGGGACATTCCAGGGAGGAGCCGACAGCTGGGTTTCACTTTCACTATTTTTCTGCTATCACCTGGAACGCCCCCACACAATTTCCCTAAGCCAATCAGTGACCCCCTCTGTCCCTCCCTCTATCCCATTATAAACTTCATTTTATTAGAGATGGGGGGGGGGGGGTCTACCACACTTCTAAGTTATTGGGGGTAAGGGAGGACATGCCGTGCTTCCAAATATGTGCACGCCCCCGCAGATACACATGCATTCAGCCCCTGCCCCCCCCCCACAGACGCACATGCACGCAGCTCCTGCCCCCCCCCCCACAGACGCACATGCACGCAGCTCCTGCCCCCCCACAGAGGCACGTGCACGCATTTCCAAATGCACATGTCACACTTCTAGGTTATGGGGGGGGGGGGGATCTGCCACATATGCATGCATGTACCCACAGGCGCGCAATCCCCCACAGATGTGCATGCAGACGCACATGCACGCACTCCCAAACGCAGGCTGGCAGATCATCTACAGGGCATGTGCTTTCGGGAGGGTGTGCGTGTGTATTTGGGAGTGAACGCTTGAGGGCGCCCGCTTGTGCGTCTGGTCTGGGAACAAGGAGACAGGGACACACATGTGCGCACCCCCACACAGATGTCACACTTCTAGTTTATGTTGGGGGGGGGAGGGGCTGTCACACATGCACGCATGAACCTGCAGATATGAACTCCCCCACAGATGTGCATGCAGACACACATGCACGCACTCCCAAACGCAGTGCGGCAGATCGTATACAGGGCATGTGCTTTCAGGAGGGTGCGCATTTGGGAGTGCGCGCTTAAAGTGGACCAACACCCAGGATTTTGACTATCCTGGGTTTTGGTCCACTTCGGCGGGGCACCCCGATCGGGGGTGCCCCGCTGTGTGAAACCCCCCAGAAACCCCAAAAAACTCACCTCTCAGCGCTCCCACGTGAACGCTGCAGCCAATCCCCGCCAACGTCCAGGCGGGGATCAGCAACGTCCAAGCCGCTTCCGCCGCCGCCGCCTCCCGCGCGTCACTCTCGGCGCGCGCGCGCCCCCCGCCGGCCATTCACAGAGGGCCGGCGCGGGCGCGCGCACGTCTGGAGGGGCGCGCGGGAGGCGGCGGCGGCGGAAGCGGCGGCGGATCAGGTAAGACCTTTTTGGGGTTTCTGGGGGGCTTCACCCCGCGGGACATCCCGATCTCGGATGTCCCGCGGGGTGGGAGGTGATCGGCCCGGGAATCTTATAGATTTCCGGGCCGATCACCCCTGGGTGTTGGTCCACTTTAAGGGTGATGCTTGTGCTTCTGGTCTAGGAACAAGGAGACAGGGACACGTGCGCGCACCCCTGCGCATGCACAGATTACCAAATGCACATGTCACACTTCTAGGTTATTTGGGGGATATGCCAGATACGCATGCATGAACCCGCAGACGCGCACTCCCCCACAGAAGTGCATGCAGACGCACATACACGCACTCCCAAATGCAGTGTGGCAGATCATCTACAGGGCATATGCTTTCGGGAGGAAGCGCATGTGTGCTTGAGAGTGCACGCTTAAGGGTGCATGAAACCGCAGACGTGTCCTCCCCCACAGATGTGCACTTCCAAACAAACATGCACACAAACGCACTCCCAAACGCAGTGTGGCAGATCGCCTACAGGGGGCATGTGCGTTTGGGAGTGCACGCATGCGTGCTTACGGGTGCTCGCTTGTGCGTCTGGTCTAGGAACAAGGAGACAGGGACAAGTGCGCGCACCCTGCATGTACGTTTGGGAGTGCGTGCCTGTGGGGGCACGCATGTGCATTTGGGAGTGCATGAACGCTTAGGGGTGCTGCTATGTGCATCTGGGGGTGCTGGTCTATGAACAGAGAGGGAGGGAACACAGCCAGGGTGTCTGAAGAAAGTTCGCAATCTCTTACAGACCCCGCCCATTATGCAGCATCACAGAGCCACGCCCACTTGCTTCAAAAGAGAAATCATGTGGTGAAACTCTAAACCCAGATATCTCTGCCACTTCCTCTTCAGTTTAAAGAGTTCAGGACAGCGCCAAACGCAATGGTGTAATATTTACCTACAATATGACAAAGGGTTTTGTTCCGCTTTAAGCTCCTAGAACGTGCCGGGGCTTCCATTCCGTCACGCCAGTCCGATGTTAGCGCGGCGAGTCACCCGTGTCCGCACCTCTTTGCGCCATTTACTCTCCGCTGTGAATGGGATCAGCTGAATGCTGCACTTCACTCCGACTTACCGAAAGCCAATAAGAGAGGCAAAAATGCACGCCCCCGCCACAAACACCCACCACAACAATGAGCGCCTATCAAGGACGCCAAGGATGGAAGGCATCACACCTCCCGGTCACGCCTTCTGTGCCGCGCTGAAAAACCCACCATCTGTACTGTCTAAGGAAGGGGGGGGGGGGGTTCAACCACCTCCTGCTCTGGATTTACTGGCAGACATCAAAGAAGATTTCAAGTGGACCCTAGCACCAGGGTTTTCACCATCATGGTGTTTGGTCCACTTACGTGGGGGAACTCTAACTGTGCAAAATCCCCCAGATCACTGCTCAAGACTCACCTTTCCCACGGCATATGCCATGGAGGAAGGGTCTGAGGAGGGACCATGGAAGGGAGGGTCAGGGGAGGGAAGGACCACTGAAGAGAGAGTTGGAGAGGGAGCATGGGAGGGAAGGGCCCATTGAAGGGAGGGTCGGAGAGGGCCCACTGAAGGGAGGGTCGGAGAGGGCCCATTGAAGGGAGAGTTGGAGAGGGACCATGGGAGGGAGAGACCATTGAAGAAACAGTTGGAGGGGGACCATTTAAGGGAGAGTCTGAGAGGGAGCATGGGAGGGAAGGGCCCCTTGAAGGGAGGGTCGGAGAGGGCCCATTGAAGGGAGGGTCGGAGAGGGCCCATTGAAGGGAGAGTTGGAGAGGGACCATGGGAGGGAGAGACCATTGAAGAAACAGTTGGAGGGGGACCATTTAAGGGAGAGTCTGAGAGGGAGCATGGGAGGGGAGGACCACTGAAGAGAGAGTCGGAGAGGGAGCATGGGAGGGGAGGACCACTGAAGAGAGAGTCGGAGAGGGAGCATGGGAGGGAAGGGCCCATTGAAGGGAGGGTCGGAGAGGGTCCATTGAAGGGAGAGTCGGAGAGGGCCCCTTGAAGGGAGGGTCGGAGAGGGCCCATTGAAGGGAGGGTCGGAGAGGGCCCATTGAAGGGAGGGTCGGAGAGGGCCCATTGAAGGGAGGGTCGGAGAGGGCCCATTGAAGGGAGGGTCGGAGAGGGCCCATTGAAGGGAGAGTCGGAGAGGGACCATGGGAGGGAGAGTTGGAGAGGGACCATGGCAGGGAGGGTCGGAGAGGGCCCATTGAAGGGAGGGTCGGAGAGGGCCCATTGAAGGGAGGGTCGGAGAGGGCCCATTGAAGGGAGAGTTGGAGAGGGACCATGGGAGGGAGAGACCATTGAAGAAACAGTTGGAGGGGGACCATTTAAGGGAGAGTCTGAGAGGGAGCATGGGAGGGGAGGACCACTGAAGAGAGAGTCGGAGAGGGAGCATGGGAGGGAAGGGCCCATTGAAGAGAGGGCCCATTGAAGGGAGGGTCGGAGAGGGTCCATTGAAGGGAGAGTCGGAGAGGGCCCCTTGAAGGGAGGGTCGGAGAGGGCCCATTGAAGGGAGGGTCGGAGAGGGCCCATTGAAGGGAGGGTCGGAGAGGGCCCATTGAAGGAAGGGTCGGAGAGGGCCCATTGAAGGAAGGGTCGGAGAGGGCCCATTGAAGGAAGGGTCGGAGAGGGCCCATTGAAGGAAGGGTCGGAGAGGGCCCATTGAAGGAAGGGTCGGAGAGGGCCCATTGAAGGGAGGGTCGGAGAGGGCCCATTGAAGGAAGGGTCGGAGAGGGCCCATTGAAGGGAGAGTTGGAGAGGGACCATGGGAGGGAGAGACCATTGAAGGAACAGTTGGAGGGGGACCATTTAAGGGAGAGTCTGAGAGGGAGCATGGGAGGGGAGGACCATTGAAGGAAGAGTCGTAAAGGGACCATTGAAGGGAGGGTCAGAGAGTCCCATGGGGGGTGACTAGACAAATAAATGGAGGGGGGCAGAGACAAGCCATCTTATCTTGGAAATCGGTCACGCTGGTAACGTGCTGGACCAGGAGCCTCCTCCCCCACACCTCCCTGTGTCAACTGAGTGCAGCTAACGGTAACTGACATTTATTCTTTCCTCTCAGGTGTTTGTAACTACCCACTTGAAATTGCCCTTCTGACCCTTAAACACGTACCAAGTGATCTTGACTGAAGTCACAAGTTACAGGTTTCATACGGGGGAGGGGGGGGGGAGGAGATATTTATTGGCTTTGGACTACTCCCTTTTCTGGTGGCATTCCAAGGTCAGATTGCTCTAAGCCAACAACGGCGCACTGGCCCTAAGCAATCTACATTATAAGCCAACCGGTAGTGTCCCTTTAAAAGCCATCATGGCAGCCATCTAAGTCGGTCTGCCGGGTGGCATCATTAGAGATAAGAGCTTTACAATTAAGTTACAGGACTCTGATCAATAAGAGAATATGGGAGCAATAAACGTCTGGCAGGAGGACATCCATGAGAGATTACCTAAACCTATAAACTACGAATAACGAGCAAACAGGCGAGATGTGGAAGCAGCCACTAGGGGCCAGTCCAGGTGTAACTCAACTTTACGGATGCATAAACATTCTGGCACTGGGAGAACAAGGAAGTGCCTAAGGTCCTCAGGTTAGTAAGGAGGCCCCTGATTTGTATAGGGTGGTGGGTAATACCCTTAGATAGTATTGGTGGCACATGAGTTTTGTAGGAGCCCCTTGGATATTTGAGGGCCTTAGGTTTTTAGGATCATCCTTAGAGGGTGTAGGTGGGACACAAGGTAAAAAAAAAAAAGGTGGCACTCTTGAAGAACAAAGGTGTGGCAAGGGTAGTAGATGGTCCCCTGAGATGGCATAGGTCAGTAACAAGGTGGTAACCCTTGGATGGTACGCGTACGACATTGGCTGGCATGTGACACTCATACATAGTGTAAGTGAACGGGTTAATAGGTGGTACGCCTAGGATGATATAAATCAAGTTATGGTCTAGAGGTAGGGAAGTGGGCTTGTGACTGGAAGGTGGCAGGACATGACTGAAGTGCCCTTGAGCAAGGCGCCTAACCCCCAATTGCTCCCTGGGCGCTGAGTTTAGGCTGCTCCAGGCATGTGTGCACTTCACTGCCCCTTAGTGTTATTCACTAGGGGTGTCAGAAAAAACAAATCGATTCTATCAAGTATCGCTCTTCAATCTTCAGGAGAGAGCCTGAACGGCCCTCTCCCACTGCATTCCCGATGGACGCCGCCATCTTCACGACTAGCCCCGCCCCCCAATGTCACCCCTGCGGGCGTCATCCTGGCGGGTCAGCTGTCAGGTGCTAGAATAGCCGGGGAGAGGGGCAGATCATCTGATCTTGACACCCCAGATAGCCAGCTTATATAACTAGCAGGGCAGGCCTTCATGCATTAGTTATGGGGTGGGGGGCAGATACTGTTGCTGTATGAGGCACGAAAATGCCAGATGGCGGCCCTGAAACCCCTAATCCAAAGCCAACAGCTCTGAAAACCAGGGTTCCGACGAGACCATAGAGCATGCAAAGGTGAAAGGAAACAGCCCGTAAAAAAGCAGCTTTAACAGTTCCTCCACATGTCTCAGATGTCTAGCCAGAGGCGCTCTTTAAGTTGAGGATAAATCAGGCCAGGAAATAGAAGCAGCCCAGTGCGATCAATGGGGGCAGCAGGCAGAGCACAACCAGATGATGATCTTCCTCATAAACGGCTCCTCCGGGGAATACAAGGATTGTTTGTACTCAGGACTCAAGTGATGTCTCCATACAACAAACAGACTCGTACACTGACAGTAATAAGAGCGCGCCTCTGGGATCCAAGCGGCAATTAAAGCTTGGCAGCCGTCCTTCCAGCGCTAAACATCATCATCAACGTCCCTGACGTATATTACAAAGAGGATGTCGAGCAAAGCAGCAAATGCAGAACCAGCTCCGTACTGATGGATGAGACCAGATGAGGATGGGGCAAGGCCGATCCATTGTCACAGACACGTTATGAATGGTGGCCCTCAGAAACCATGTCTGAACCAACCTCTGGAGACCCCCCCCAGGCATCCAAAATCAGGATGCCCCACTGTGTGAAACACCACAGGATGCCCCATGTTTCCTGGTCCAATGGCGCATGCCTCTAGAAGGGCGCGTGCCCGCACCAGGCATTTGTGTTCGAGGGAAGCGGAGGATGCGCTCGTCTGCACGCTCAGAGCCGCTGCTCTTAAATCCGCCATAGGACCGGGAAGGGGTGAGTTGCCTTAGGCGATCTGGGGGGGGTTTCACACCCTCGATCTGGGTGCCCCGAGGGAAAGGACCAAAACCCAGGATAGTCAAAATCCTGGGTTTTGGTCCACTTAAAGGATAAAGAAAGCAAATGCAACTGTTACACCATTGCACTGGGCTACGTTTGGTACTGTGCTAAACTGTTTTCTATTTTTAAATTGAAGAAGAAATGTCTGAGATATCATTTACAGTTTCACCTTATGACTTCGCTTCTGAAGCATATGGGCGTGGCCCTTGACTCAGTAAAGCCGCATAATAATCAGCATATGGAAGGGGTCTAAAAGACTAGCATTCTCATCACCCTGGCTGTTATCCCTCTTTTCCAGTGTCCACAGTCTGATGATGTTGGGCTTTAGTGCACCAGCTCAGCCCTATAATTGGTGGTCTATGGCAAAGGGGGTATTAAACTACTCATTGCCTTGTTTCTACTTTGAGAAGCAGCTGTGTTCTGCCAGGAAGGGAGAGCCCAGCCATGATGAGGCGAGCTGCTGAATGACACTTTACGCACTTTGCCTACAGAGTCGCTTTACACGTTATTGACGTTTACAGTTTCACCTTGTGGGCGTGGTCTTTGGCTGGGTGATGCCGCATAATAATCAGCATATGCAAGGGGTCTATAAGACAGGCATTCGCATCACCCTGGCTGTTCGCCCTCTTTCCCATTTTCCACAGTCTGATGATGTGGGGTTTCAGACCACCAGATTAGCCCTATAATTGGTGGTCTATGGCAAAGGAATTCAGGAGGTGTTCTACTACTCTTTGCCTTGTTTCTACTTTGAGAAGCAGCTGTGTTCTGCCCGGAAGGGAGAGCGCAGCCATGATGAGGTGATCTGATGAATGACACTTTACGCACTTTGCCTACAGAGTCGCTTTAAAATGATACTACATGCAAAGGTAATTATTACACCATTGTCAGGCTACGTTTGCCACTGTCCTACACCGTTTCCAGTTTTGAACTTGAAGAAATGGCCGAGATATTGAGGTTTACAGTTTCACCATGTGGGCGTGGCCTTTGGCTCGGAAATGCCGCATAATAATCAGCATATGCAAGGGGTCTATAAGACAGGCATTCGCATCACTCTGGCTGTTCGCCCTCTTTCCCAGTTTCCACAGTCTGATGGTGTGGGGCTTCAGACCACCAGCTTAGCCCTAAAATTGGTGGTCTATGGCAAAGGAATTCAGGAGGTGTTCCACTACTCTCTGCCTTTTTTCTACTTTGAGAAGCAGCTGTGTTCTGCCAGGAAGGGAGAGCCCAGCCATGATGAGGTGAGCTGATGAATGACACTTTGCCCTTTAAAACGGTACTACACGCAAGTACAAGAAGTACACCATTACTTCGGGCTATGTTTGCCACTGTCCTAAACTGTTCTCCCATTTTTAAATTGAAGAAGAAATGGTCGGATTTACTGGTTCAGCCAATTTTCATCCCGTCCCCAGATTAGCTCAGAAGAACGGGACAGGATTGCTGGTCCCTCCCTCCCTCCTCCCATCCCCTCTTGCTCCTCCCATCCCCTCTTGCTCCTCCCATCCCCTCTTGCTCCTCCCATCCCCTCTTGCTCCTCTAGATTCACATTGTGCAGCCAGGGTGTCTTATGCAAGTCCTGGGAATCTTACAGACCCCGCTCATTATACTGTTTTTTAGGCAGTGACTAAAATATGGGGGGTGCCCCACTAGAAAATCCCCCAGGAAATATTTAACAGAGTCTTATAACTGCACAACACCAAGAAGTAAAGTTAATATGTAATTTTATTAATCTCTATCAATTCTAAAAAACATTTTTTACATCAAAGACAGACTATTAAAAAAAACATAAGAGACATACTAAAATCTAATCTGCCAGGAGGGGGCGCTGCCATATAATTAATTGTGAATATATAGTACAGTGTATAAAGATTTATTCAAAAAATCATCATCATCAAGTGCTTATCCCAAAAGTACATCAATTAATAGTAGAAAATAAGTGCAATGAGAATTCCAGTTCTTATCATACAGAAAGAACATAACACAAATCAGCAGAAAAAACAGTGCAAAAAGAACAATTACTTATCAGTCAAGCACTCTGCCTTGATAAAGAGACCCACGTCTCGGAACGCGTGGGCTTGCGAAAAACGGCGGGGAGGGGGGGTATGGGGGCGCTTACTGCCGGTTCCTACACCTTGACTGATAAGTAATTGTTCTTTTTGCACTGTTTTTTCTGCTGATTTGTGTTATGTTCTTTCTGTATGATAAGAACTGGAATTTTCATTGCACTTATTTTCTACTATTAATTGATGTACTTTTGGGATAAGCACTTTATTAGAGAATTGAAATATGATGATTTTTTGAATAGATCTTTATACACTGCACTACGGTATATATTCACAAATAATTATATGGCAGCAAGGTTTATCAGCGCCCCCTCCTGGCAGATTAGATTTTAGTATGTCTCTTATGTTGTTTAATAGTCTTTTGTTTTTTAGAATTGATAGAGATTAATAAAATTACATATTAACTTTACTTCTTGGTGTTGTGCAGTTATAAGACTCTGTTAAATATTTCCTGGGGGATTTTCTAGCGGGGCACCCCCCATTTTTTAGTCATAAGAACAGAGCATTGCACCACTATTGCTAATAATACTTTTCCACTGGTGCCAGCTACATTCTTTGTCTTGTAGTACTGTTTTTATGCAGCATCACAGCAGAACGGGTCACAACCACTTTTTCAGAAGAGAAATCATGTGGTGAAACTGTAAACCTTAAGCCGGACCTTCACCATCATTTTTCAAAAAGCCCAAACCCTTAAACTATTCCTCAGCATCAAAAATTAATATATTTTAAGTTTTTAGTCACTTATTATTCTTTCCCCCACTGGGCTGCAACTCTGTTCAGGGCTTTAGTATATGGGCGCCGCCATCTTGACTCAGAAGCATCACACTTACTGAGGAGAGGAGAGTGGGATAAAGTATAGGGGGCGGGTTATAGCTGTGCTTTGCTCAGACAGAGCAGAGCTGGGGTCAGGAAAAGGTCAGCAATCCCAGAATGCAGAGCAACACAGTCAGGACGCACTTCCTGTTTGCAGGCTGCCTGTTGTTCCATGAGCCGCCATCTTGGATGTTTCAAGGCTCATAACATGCAGTAGATGCAGGTAGGATGATTTTTAATGTGGGCAATCTGTATGTACAGGGTGTGGGAAACATATAAGATAGACTCTTATTCAGAGTGAAGGACCGCTTTAAGGAGGATTCTGCACACTGCCTTTTATGGGGTGATTAGGAGGATATTCTGCACGTTGCCTGAGGTGAGTAAAGAAAAAAAAAAAATGTTTTGTTTTTTTTTGTTTAAATAAAGACTTTTTTTTTATCTGTATGGTGTTTTTTACTGTTAACCCCTCTATGTCTCTATGAGACCCCTATACCAGTTCACAAGGCTCTGGGTCAAGCTAGCGGGTGACTTGCAATTAGCTCTGGGGGGGGGGGGGGGGGCAGAAGAGCCTGTGGCCATTAGGCTATGCCGGCCTGTAGCCTGCAGGGCTAGGGGCCACCAAACCTGGCCCCTGTGCTCTGTTCTACAAGCCCCCATAGCTGGTGCCTGGCCTGGGTACTGCTGGGTAAGGGGGACCTCACGCCATTTTTAGGGGGGAATGCCCCCCCATTAAAATTTATATATATTCTGAAACAGAATCGAGATATATTGTATCGCCAGATTCTTTCCAATTCACACCCCAAGTGTAAGCTCTCTTTCTCAATGCAAAACTGTTAGGGGGTTCCGATCCTGGCAAAAGGAGGGATTATACTAGTGAAGCGGAGACCAAAAAAAAAAAGGTAATTTGCTCTTTGTAAAAAAAATGAAGGAAGCACTGAAAAGAAAAAGAAACACTCTGCAGGCAAAGTCCGACGTGTTCTGTATTTCCTCTTCAAAGTAATAAAGTGCGGCGCTTGCAGGAGGCTTGTTTGACAGCTCGCTGCCACATGAATGCTTTGTCTGCGCTCCAGCACAAGCCATTAAGGAGAGTATGTTTAGATCCCAATTTCGGCAGGAACTAGAGCAGCTGTGGGCGGGAGAGTGCCGAGCGCTCCCCTCGCTCTCTTCATCAGCCGCCTTCAGAAAACTAGGATATGACTCCGTGGCAGGGAAATAGAAAAAAAGCAATGGAGGCAGTTTAGCGAATGGTGACATTTTGTCGGATACATTAAAGCAGATCAAAAGCCTTTTTTTTTTAAGGAGAACAAAACCCAGGATTATGACAATCTAGGGTTTTGATCCTTGCCCCCTCGGACAACCCCACCCTCCCAGTACACCTGTAAAAACTCACCCTAACCTGATCCAATGGCTGTCATCCAATCAGAGATGTTTGCCATGTGTGTGTAACGTTCGGCAAATGGTAAATGGAAATCATGAGCACACGCTCCCGCCAATAGGCTTTTTGAATGACTGGGAGGGTGCATACAGCCAAAAGACGCACGAGATGCGCCCACCCAATGTTTAAATCAGTAAGGGAGCCAACAAGAAAGTGACTTCAGTGGTGCCCCAGGGAATTTCACACAGTGGGGCATGCAGATTTGGGATGCCCCAGGGGAAAGGCAAGGGGCTGGCTCTGAAATATTTTAGATTCCAGGGCTGGCTCTAGTGGGTTTTGTTCTGCTTTTTCAACATTTTCTTGGTTATATTACAGGCCCTTGCTGGCTCCTGGCCCGATCTAATCCAGCTAACAGCCCGGAGTGTATCAAACAGAGCTGGTGGCAATAAAATAGGCAGACAGGGTTCTGTTCATTGGTGTTTGTGAGGAGCCCTGCAGCCTGTCAGGGGCAATCGGCTTGGTGATAGTGACGTCAGCCGCTTTAACAACAAAGGCATTACACGAGGCAATCAAAGAGAAAAGTGGTGGGTAAATGAGAGCAAGTGATTAGCTGATTCACAACAAGTCGCCAAATCTTGCAAATCTCAAGCGGTTATCACCAATAGGGCTTCATGGAGCTTAACCATCCACCCTATTGACCATCCAATGTGAGCAAGTGATTAGCTGCTTCACAACAAGTCGCCAAATCTTGCAAATCTCAAGCGGTTATTGGCAATAGGGCTTCATGGAGCTTAACCATCCACCCTATTAACCATCCAATGTGAGCAAGTGTTTAGCTGCTTCACAACAAGTCGCCAAGTCACAAGGCTTGCAAATATAAAGCGGTTATCGGCAATACAGCTTCATGGAGCTTAACCATCCACCATACAGTTTCTGCGGAGCCAACAATTTCCTGAGGATGATGATCCAGTTCAAGAGGCAACAAGAGTGTTCTTACAGCAACGAGCAGACCCCTTCAAATCAGAGCACCCAAAACACTGGACGTGGAGCACCCAAAACACTGGACGTGGAGCACCCAAAACACTGGACGTGGAGCACCCAAAACACTGGACGTGGAGCACCCAAAACACTGGACGTGGAGCACCCAAAACACTGGACGTGGAGCACCCAAAACACTGGACGTGGAGCACCCAAAACACTGGACGTGGAGCACCCAAAACACTGGACGTGGAGCACCCAAAACACTGGACGTGGAGCACCCAAAACACTGGACGTGGAGCACCCAAAACACTGGAGGTGGAGCACCCAAATCACTGGAGGTGGAGCACCCAAATCACTGGAGGTGGAGCACCCAAATCACTGGAGGTGGAGCACCCAAATCACTAGAGGTGGAGCACCCAAATCACTGGAGGTGGAGCACCCAAATCACTGGAGGTGGAGCACCCAAATCACTGGAGGTGGAGCACCCAAATCACTGGAGGTGGAGCACCCAAATCACTGGAGGTGGAGCACCCAAATCACTGGAGGTGGAGCACCCAAATCACTGGAGGTGGAGCACCCAAATCACTGGAGGTGGAGCACCCAAATCACTGGAGGTGGAGCACCCAAATCACTGGAGGTGGAGCACCCAAATCACTGGAGGTGGAGCACCCAAATCACTGGAGGTGGAGCACCCAAATCACTGGAGGTGGAGCACCCAAATCACTGGAGATGGAGTACCCAAATCACTGGAGGTGGAGTACCCAAATCACTGGAGGTGGAGTACCCAAATCACTGGAGGTGGAGTACCCAAATCACTGGAGGTGGAGCACCCAAATCACTGGAGGTGGAGCACCCAAATCACTGGAGGTGGAGTAGAATAAGTGTGTTGAAGTCACCGTATGAACCCAGAATAACACCCTCAAGCTAACTTTTGATCTGGATTGCGCACACGCTCGTGCATGACCAGTTGTAAGGGGGGTGGGCCAGCGATTTCCCAGGGGCCACCATTACTGAAGGTGAGCACATTCAGGCAGATCACTAACTGAACCCCCCTTATATCCTCTTTGGGTTGTGCACCTCCATCCGGCGTGAATCTGCAGGTGGAGGGGCTCCCAGCTTCAAATACCAGGGCTGCAGGCAATTAAAGTGGACCAACACCCAGCGTGATCGGCCCGGGAATCTTATAGATCCCTCCCTGCGGGGCATCCAAAATCGGGATGCCCCACTGTGTGAAACCCCCAGGATGCCCGCTGCACTTACCTGAATGCTGGTTCAACGGCGCATGCGTGGGCCGCATCTCGCGCTTCTCTCTAGCAGGGTGCGGGCATGCTCCCTGGTAGAGGGAAGCGCGAGATGCGGCCACCAACGTGTTGGTCCACTTTAATCATTTCCATGGGAGGAGAAAAGGGTAGACAGGAAAGCCCTGTGCCCGTTCTGCCACCCCTGAGCTGAGATCTGTCGGGAAAGTCCCCAAAAACTGACGTTTCTTTTAATTATGTTGAACGGATTCCAAATGTACCCGATGTTTGAGCGTCGGCCAGCGCATCTCGATAAGCATATTGCTGCCTCTAAAAGAGAACAGGTAGTCTTCTTCTTGGCGCCTCATTATGGATTCAGATCCAAACAAAACAGCAGAAGCATATTTGATCCCTTTTGGTATAAATGTATACATATAAACACGCTGCTCGCTGCCAAATCGCCCATCGTGATTTTCCTTTAAACCCTAAACTAATCCAGAAATACTGAGTCACCCAGAGCCGCTGCCAAGGATTTGTTGCTGAATCTCTTCGCCTGTGTTGACGAAACAGGAGGAGGAGGTGCGCATCCCGAGGTACCCAACCCGTCACCTGTAATGCTAAATGAGGCTTATTAATATCTCACGTCTGTCGTAGAATAAGGTTTTTGTACGCTAGTGTGAATCCACATCTGTCCAGTCTGAAGGCCACGTTCAATTTTCATTGAATTCAGCCAAAACAGGTCGACGGCAACATTTTCCAAACAATTCCCATATCTGCTGTATTGCCAAGGCCACTGCAGCGAGACCACCCCTCCCCCCCCTCATCAGCTGATAGGAATAGGAATTTTTTCTCTTTTTTTTTTTAACCCATCCATGCAGTGGGTACATACACGTGCCCAGAGCGGTGGACTATCCTAGCGATGGTGCCCAAGAAGCAGTCAGGGTTTAGGCACCGGATTTTTACTATCCTGGGTTTTGATCCTTTCCCCAGGGGCACCCGATCGGGGGTGCCCTGCTGTGTGAAACCCCTCAGATCGCAGAGCGCAACTCACTTCTCCCCGGCCCTAAGGCGCTTGCGCGGCCACTCATTTTATTATCACGGTCGGAGCCGCTGACATCATGCTGTCTAAGCCAGTGGCGGCCGCATCTCCCGCTTCCCTCTAACAGGGGGCGTGCCCGTGTCGGCCATTCATAAATGTTTGGCGCAGGCAAGCACCCTGCTAGAGGGATGTGCCCCCAGCCCGGGCAGCAAGGTAAGTGTACAGGGCGACATGGGGGGGTCACACAGCGGGGAATCCCGATTTTGGATGCCCAGGGGGGGAGTGAATCAATCAGCCTGGGAATCTTATAGATTCCTGGGCAGATCACGCTGGGTTTTGGTCCACTTTAAAAAAAAAAAAAAAAAAAAAAAAAAGTTCGGAGGCCATCTGAGTTCCACTCCCTGGGATACCACTGGTTCCACTGTGTGAAACACCCGGGATCACCAATCGCACTCACCTAGCTGTGCATGTACATGCGCCAGGCCATTCTGAATGGCAGGTGTGGGCAGGCCGCAGGTGATGCGTCCAGCAGTGCGCTCACTCGGCTCATCACGGCTGCTTAGCATAGCCAAAGGGAACCAATAGAAAAAAAACGAGCAAGCCGATTGGCTGAGCCTGTGCCTTGGAAACGCCAGGAAGCTGAGTGAATTGGGCGATCCAGGGTGTTTCACACAGTGGGCCTGACCCAATTCGGGATGGCCCATCTGAGAGGAACAACACACGGCAAAGTGAAGTTCTTGGGTGTTGTCATTAGTTCTGTCCTGGACCAGAACTGAACCTGCAACAAGATCAGTTCACAAACTAGTTCTAAAAACTAATTTTCCGGCAACTCCAGCACCATTTGCAGAGTGGCCGCCTCCGAGCGCGATAAAGGACATGTAGTAAAGTAGTATTATAGCGAGGACAAACATTTACTGAGCAAGGTGACACTGCTCATAGAGAAGCCCAACGCCTGTGCAATGCCCCACCCACTTCACCTGTGCAGCTCTTGATTGGCTTGTGCTGTATGTGGGGGGGGGGGGGGGGGGGGGGGTCACACATGGTTCTAATGTAAAATTAAATCAGACCTTCACCCTGAATAAGAGCCTATCTTATATGTTTTCCCCCACCCTGTACATACAGATTGCTCACATTAATCTGGACCTTCACCCTGAATAAGAGCCTATCTTATATGTTTCCCCCCCACCCTGTACATACAGATTGCTCACATTAATCCGGACCTTCATTCTGAATAAGATTATCTTATATGTTTCCCTCACCCTGTACATACAGATTGCCCACATTAGAAATCATCCTACCTGCACCTAGTGCATATTCTGAGCCTTTGAACATCCAAGATGGCGGCACAAGGAGCATCAGGCAGCCTGCAAACAGGAAGTGTCTTCTGACTGTGCCGCTCTGCTTTCTGGGATTGCTGTCCTTCTCCCCAGCTCTGCTCTGACTCGGGTTAAAAACCCCCTTAAAAGTCAAAAAAAAAAAAAAAACACGACATGGGGTCCCCTCTACCCAGCATAACCAGCCCAGGACCAGCTATGCAGGGCTTGTAGAACAGGGCACAGGGGCCCCCAGCCCTGCATGCTACAAGCCCACATAGCCTCTGTGGGCCCGGCCTTTGGGGAGGCAGGTAATTGGGGAGCCGGGGGGTTAATGGCAAGCCACCCACTAGCCGCAGGTAACTTGCCAAGCCCCTAGCCCTGCGAACTAGTATAGGGGGTCTCATGGACCAGTTACCAGTTCACAAAGGGTTAACAGTAAAAAAAAACACATCAGAAAAAAATAATGTCTTTATTAAAAAAAAAGTTTTTTTACTTTACTCACGATGGCTCCTGTGTCCGTCGCCGATCCGATGACAAATGCGATGATCGCTGAAGAGGGGGGAGGCAGGGAATCAGAGGATCATAGCATCTGACTGAATCGCCGAGCCGGGGGGACCGCAGAGGGGGTAACGTCATCCGAAGGGGCGGGGCTAGTCGTGAAGATGGCAACACCCATTGGAAAGGCAGGGGGAGAGGGCCAGTTGGGCACTCTCATGAAGACTGAAGAGCCCTTGTGGGGGGGAGGGATTGGAGGCCCCCCCCAGGTGAAGAGGAAAGCCGGGCGGATCAAACGAGGGGCCAGTTGAGTGTTTTTGTTTACTTTTTCGATACTAGGGAGAAAGAATAAATTCAAGTATCATTGAATGAAAGATCACAATAATTAACCGAATCGTTTTTTTCTGACGTCCGTCAGCCAGGCCTCCTGGATGAGTATTTTTAGCCATGAAGGAGTACAAGATTTGCCTTTCTACCCCTCACCAACAGGGCATCCCAAAATTCAAAAGCAATGCTTACCCTTCCACATTCTTGTGTGGTCATCGGTTGCAACCAAGTTGCCATCACCAGCAGTGACCCGGGTGGGCACGCAACTGTATGTGGTGCTGCACATGCCTGTCCACCAAACCCCACTGGTAGTCATGTACAGTAAACACAGAACTGGTGAGTAATTTAGCCCGACTCTAAGTCTTTACGGATTATATCTTGTATGCTGCTCCCAGATTTGTCACAAGTTAAATACATTTATGTGTCATGACAGTAGGGACAGGTAAGGGCTCTACCCCCCCCATCCTTTCAACCCTAAAGAAAGTCAGGACGCTCTCTCTGAATGCGCTCTCCAAACTGTAAACAGCAAAGAAGGATAATGATTTAGAGGCGCTCGAGAGGGAGAGCGCGCTCCCCCGCCCACATCCCATCTGTGCTGCCAAAAAAGGCGAAATTTCACATAAACGGGGGAGAACTGGAAAGTGTGAACGTTCCGACGCAGACGGACGCCGTGTGGGCTCTGCGATAACAGGATGCTACCTGTCCAGATTTGTTTTCAAGCACAACTTTTGTGTTTTTTTTTTTTTTTATAAAGTTTGTTATACACAGAGTTAGAATCTGTCGAAAAGACTCTTTGGGGTTTGTGACCTCTTATATTGTGGGCAGGTGGCCCAGAACGTACGTACTTTCTGGTGACCAAGCCAGAAGGTGATGTCTAACACACAGGCATAACTTTCCAACACCACAGCCTCACATGGGAAGCTACAAAATGTTATAATATATAACCTATACCGAGTCCAATACAGACGATAAGGATCCAGAAGGTCTGATTTAGCCTATACAGGATCTGGTGGGTACAATACAGGCTACATAGGACCTAGAAGATATGTTATTGCCTATATCCCTTTAAGTGCCAGCCTACCTGGAGTTTTTGTCACCCTTTGTTGCCAGACTATTTTGCACTACAGGTAGTCCTCTACTTACGACGTTGATCCGTTCTTACGCGGCGTCGTAAACCGAATTTCGACGTATGTCGGATCATACGTTCATACAGTATTGTACCATAATAACAGTACAGTACTGCAAACACTTAGCCTATCCAAACACCTATCCATGGTGATGGCCTTCCTTTTCTTTGATGCACTGGTATCAGATGAGTCTACCTTTCGTTTGGGAGCCATAATGAAGGGTGTTATGGCGTGCAGGAGACTCGTTTTTCTCATGTACACTAACCAAGATGAGATGCCGTATAAAGCGTCGTAACCACGAAACGACGTAACTCGAGACCGTCGTAACCCGAGGACTACCTGTATTTTGCGCTCCCCATGTTCAAATGTGATTTTTGAAGGGATTTCCCAGGAAAATGATATATTGTTTTTTTCAGCATAGTCTGGGCTTTAACATGAAATGTCTTGTTTGTCATTTTTTAGGTGTATTCTCAATATTTCTGGGTGAAATATGTGAAAAAAAAAAATTAAAAAAAATCTATTTTTTACAATTCGTAGTGTTTTTTTTGTACAAAAAAAAATGTAAGTTTGTAAAAAAAAAAAATCTTATTGCGTGTGAAATCCCAATTTCTTCCGGTTACAGCGGTACCACATATGTAGACACCCTTTCCTGCCCAGGAGACTCCCCCAAACTGAAACAGCGCTTTAGGAGATTTTCAGATAAAATACAAACTTGCAGTTTTTCCAGAAAAACAACCCTTTACATTTGAAATACGCCCAACAGACTATATATTCTCTGGAAGTGCACACCTCAAGCTTTCTAGGTGTACCAGGCTTGTGATGTGGAAGAAATCCCTGTATTCTTTGGTTGCAAAGAGTTTCCCTATAAAAGGATAAAAAAGCAGAATCAAAGCCACATTTTCCTAAAAAAAAAAAAAACTATATACAAACAAGAAAAAACAAGTTTAATCTGAAAAAGCAACATCACCCGAACAGAACAATACCCAACATGCATAGCTACTGTCAAGGGAAGAGTTGGCAAACACCCCAAAGTAAAGCATGTGCGTAACGGCAATTTTACTTGGAAATTTCAGCTCTGCAGACAAAGTGCGCACCTTGCGATTTTTCAACCAAAACAACCCTTTACATTTGGAATATCCCCCATAAACTATATATTTCCTGAAAGTACACGTTAAGCTTTCTAAGCGTACCCAGCATGTTGTAGTGGGCTCATCTTTCTGGAATTAATCCCTCAAAGAATTCTTTGGTTGCGCAGGGTTTCCCTAAAAGCTGAATAAAAAACACCTTTTCCTAAAATATAAATATGCAAACAAGAAAAAACAAGCTAAGTCTGAAAGCACAAGGTCCCCCGAGCAGAACAATACCCAACATGCATAGCTACTTTTAACCCTTTTAATTACCAGCCTACTTGAGATTTTGTTGACAGGTCATTTTTCCCCATTTTGCGCCATTTTTGCTGGAATTTTCAGGAACATTAAAGTGGACCAACACCCAGGATTTTGACTATCCTGGGTGTTGGTCGACTTAGGTGGGGCACCCCGATCGGGGGTGCACCGCTGTCTGAAACCCCCCCGATCGCCACAAAAACTCACCTCTCCCCGCTCCCACGTGACCTCGTCCGGCCAATGACAGCGCTCAGAGCAGCTCTGGTATGCGCGTCCAAAGCCGCTTGGACGCGCATACCAGAGCGCTGTCATTGGCTGCGTCTCTCGCTTCCCTCTAACAGGGAGCGCGCCTGCGCCGGCCATTCACAAAACGGCCGGCGCGTGAGCGCGCCCTGCTAGAGGGAAGCGAGAGACGCGGCCGCGTCTCGCGCATGCGCCGTTGGATCGCCGGTAAGGTGAGGATTGTGGGCCTCCTGGGGGGTTCCTCCCCGCGGGACATCCCGATTTCGGATGCCCCGCGGGGAGGGATCTGATCGGTCCGGGAATCTTATAGATTCCCGGGCCGATCCCCCCTGGGTGTTGGTCCACTTTAAATATATTTTTTTTTTGCAGCAGAGTTTAGGGTTTAACATGAAATGTCTTGTTTGTAAATTTTATTCTGTTTTTTATAATATTATTATTAAGTAAAAAAAATAAATGAATACATTTTTTTTTAGAAAATTGTCTCCTTTATTTTAAATAAAAAATGTATTTTATTAAAGAAAACCATATTGCATGTGAAAGCCCCATTTCTACCGATTAGAACTGTACCACATATTTATCGGTAGCCCCCCGTTCCTGCCCAGGAGACCCCCCTAACTGAAGCAAGTACTTTATAACATTTACAAATAAAATACAACTACCATCCACACTACAAAAGGGTTAAATCGAGAAAAAAAAAATTACATGGGGGGCCCATTTTTTGGTAAGGATTTTTAAGGGTTATAAAAACCCTTAAAAATCGCCCCAAAAATGACATGGGGTCCCCCTTACCCGAAGTAACCAGCCCGGGACCAGCTATGCAGGGCTTCTAGGAACAGGGCGCAGGGGCCAGCTTTTGTGGCCCCTGGCCCTGCAGGCTACAAGCCTGCATAGCCCATGGCCTCTTCTGCCCCCCCCCAGGCTTTGGGGAGGCAGGTAATTGGGGTTCCGGGGTTAATGGCAAGTCACCCGCTAGCCGCAGGTGACTTGCCAGCCCCCAGCCTTGTGAACTGGTATAGGGATTTCATGGACCCCTTACCAGTTTACAAGGGGTTAAGTGTAAAAAAAATAAAAAAAAACAAAAAAAACACACCACACACAGAGGAAAAAAAAAATATATATATATATATTTTTTTTTTCCATATCCACCATCCATCTTGCACTGTGTCCCTTCCCAATCACTGGCTTCTGCCCACCTGCTGGAAGCCTTTTATAGCTGCTGGGTGACAGAACATAAGGGGTTAATTTAAAAAAAAAAAAAAAAAGATATAGGCCCCCCCCCCCCCCCCATTTTTGGGGGGATTTTTAAGGGTTAAAAACCTCTCTCCTCCAAACACCTGAGCAGACTGATTCTCAGTCTCGAGTGCCGGTATTAAAAAACCGGCTGCTGGTGACATCACAATAATGTGGGGCTAGCAGACCCGATCCAGGAAGTGGGGGGGGGGGGCGATCTCTGCCCTCTCCTCGCCACGGAAGAGTCTGGGGGGTGATCGGAGGCCCCCCCAGTGAAGAGGAGACCCGTCAGGAGGCAGCGCGGCCACAACTAAATAAATGTCATTTTTATTTTTTTTATTTTTTTTACAGTTAGCAGCTGCTGCTGCCGAAGGGGGGGGGGGGCTATTCCGGGGGCTCTCCTGGAGCCATCCGAGCCCCCACGGGGGATCGGATGGCACCAAATTAAAGAGGAGACCCGGCCGGATCCAACGAGGGGTCAGGTGAGTTTTTTTTATTTAACTAGCAGGGGGAAAAGTCAGGCACGTAGATTCTACGTGCTTGGCACTTAAAGCGGACCTTCACTCTGAATAAGTGTCTATCTTTTTCCCACACCCTGTACATACAGATTGCTCACATTAAAAATCATCCTACCTGCATCTACTGCATGTGATGAGCCTTTAAACATCCAAGATGGCGGCTTATGGAAGCTGCCATCTTATCAGGCAGCCTGCAAACAGGAAGTGCCTCCTGACTGTGTTGCTCTGCATTCTGGGACTGCTGACCTTTACCTGACCCCAGCCCTGCTCTGTCTGAGCAAAGCACAGCTAATACCCGCCCCCCTGTACCTTATCCCACTCTCCTCTCCTCAGTAACTGTGATGCTTCTGAGTCAAGATGGCGGCGCCCGTATCCTAAAGTCCTGAACAGAGTTGCAGCCCAGTGGGGGAAAGAATAATAAGTTAGTGACTAAAAACGTAAAATCTATTAATTTTAGATGCTGGGGAACCGTTTTTTAAGAGTTTGGGCGTTTCATTAAACCGGACCTTCACCATGATTTAATGAAAAGCCCAAACTCTTAAAAAACGGTTCCCCAGCATCTAAAATCAATATATTTTACGTTTTTAGTCACTAACTTATTATTATTTCCCGCACTGGGCTGCAACTCTGTTCAGGAATTTAGGATACGGGCGCCACCATCTTGACTCAGAAGCATCACACTTACTGAGGAGAGGAGAGTGGGATAAGGTACAGGGGGGCGGGTTATAGCTGTGCTTTGCTCAGGCAGAGCAGAGCTGGGGTCAGGTAAAGGTCAGCAGTCCCAGAATGCAGAGCAGCACAGTTAGGAGGCACTTCCTGTTTGCAGGCTGCCTGATAAGATGGCGGCTTCCATAAGCTGCCATCTTGGATGTTTAAAGGCTCATAACATGCAGTAGATGCAGGTAGGATGATTTTTAATGTGAGCAATCTGTATGTACAGGGTGTGGGAAACATATAAGATAGGCTCTTATTCAGAGTGAAGGTCCGCTTTAAATCACGCTGAAGGTCCGCTTTAAATCACGCTGAAGGTCCGCTTTAAGTGGAGTAGAAGCGAGCACGTAGAATCTAGGTGCTTGGCACTGAAAGGGATATAGGACCTAGAAGATATGTTATTGCCTATATAGGATCTAAAAGATATGTTATTGTCTATATAAGATCTAAAGGAAATGTTATTGCCTACATGGGATCTAGAAGACATGATATGGCCTATATAGAACTTAGAGAATATGATATTGCCTATATAGGATCTAGAATACATGAAAATGCTTATATAGCATTTGGAGGGTAAGATGTGGGCTTTTTAGAGTCTAGTGGATAAGATGCCTGACTGTTTGGGATCTGGAGAACATGATAGCTACTATATAGTGATAGATATAGCAATAGCTGCTCGCAGCCCTCCTAAAAAAACAATGGTACAATGATACAGGATAATGTCTGGAGGGTACTTATGGGCTATACAATATGTATAAAGTATTATATTCATCTTATATAGGACCTGGCTCCATGGAGTGTTGTGACAGCAGGTTGCAGCCTTCAGCTCTGACATAATTAAAACACTAGTGCGACAGTGAGGCTTGGTTGTGGCCCCTCCATAGAGAATATAGAGAAGGCATACCAAGCCTAAGTCTCAGCTTGGCGCCACGCCATGGCGATTACACAGTTGAAAAACAGAAACGAATCCTTCAGCGACATGAAAGTTCGGCACTGAGGAAGCGGTGTGGTCTGTACCACTTTCGCACATATTGATTTTACCGTAATCTTTCAACCCACAAAAGGATGGCGTCACCTAAGGCGTGTGCAGGAGACTTGTATGATCAGACATACTCGGCATACGCATGCCACATGGGAATCATCAGACCACTCATTCTCAGGCCTCATCATAATACCCACGTCCTAAACAAAAGGAGAACATTCCCGCACGAAAATGTGGTGCGGCCGGTAAGTCCGCATGTAAAGAAGATCTAAATAAAAGGCAGGGTGTGACTCGTCCTGATCACAGAGAATTGAGAAGCCAGGTCCGAGGATTATAGAAATACTATAATCAGAATGACAAGAAGAGGATCCAGGAGCAGAAGTGCACACACTGAGCTTATATACATATTACACTGATTATTATGTACATGATGACTCCCGCTGATCTGCTTGGTTTCTATACATGTCACCTATGCTGGCTTACAGATCTGATGAAACATAGTAGCATTTGCTGACCAAGTTTCTGTTTTTTTTTTTCATTACCGTATGTTTTGCCCTGTAAGACACACCTGCCCATATGATGCACCTGGGATTTGGAGAAGATAAATAATAAAATAAATATTCTGAACCAAATGTTGTGCTAAAACACTATCTCCCCAAAAACCAAATAACAGGCAAGGTGCAGAAGCCCCCCATTACAGGCAGAGTGGCATTCTTCCACCCATCCCCCATGGGCAGTATGGTACTCCCCTCATCCCATCTCCATGGGCAGTATGGTACTCCCCTCATCCCATCTCCATGGGCAGTATTGTACTCCCCTCATCCCATCTCCATGGGCAGTATGGTACTCCCCTCATCCCATTCCCATAGACAGTGTGACATTCCCCCCCCCATCCCATTACCATAGACAATGTGACATTCCCCCCCCCATCCCATTACCATAGACAATGTGACATCCCCCCATACCATTCCCATAGACAGTGTGGCATTTCCCCCCCCCCCCATCTCATTCCCATAGACAGTGTGGCATTCCCCCCCCCCCCCCATCTCATTCCCATAGACAGTGTGGCATTCCCCCTCCCATTCCACGTATAGACAGTGTTGCATTCCTCCCTCCCATTCCCCATAAAGAATGTGTGGCATCTCCCCCTCCCATTTCCCATAGGCAATGTGGCATTCCCCCCTCCCATTTCCCATAGGCAATGTGGCATTCCCCCCTCCCATTCCCATAGGCAGTGTGGCATTTCCCCTCCCATTCCCATAGACAGTGTGGCATTTCCCCCTCCCATACTCCATAGACAGTGTGGCATTTCCCCCTCCCATTCCCCATTGACAGTGTGGCATTTCCCCATCCCATTCCCCATTGACAGTGTGGCATTCCTCCCTCCCATTCCCATAGGCAGTGTGGCATTTCCCCCTCCCATTCCCCATAGGCAGTGTGACATTCCCCCTCCCATTCCCCATAGGCAGTGTGGCATTTCCCCCTCCCATTCCCCATAGGCAGTGTGGCATTTCCCCCCTCCCATCACTTCTGGGGAAAAATAAGTGTGTCTTATATGGCAAAAAATATGGTATATTGTTATATGTTCCTTAACATATCTGGTGCAGCCAACTTCTGTGAGTAACCCATAGCAGGAGTGTCACCTTATTTATTACACATGGTAATCATTTTTACCATCTCATAACATACATAGTTACTGTTTAACGTTCTTTACAGTTCTTATCAGATAGTATACAAGGTGCACAATTCTGGGATTATACTGAAAACTCCATTTACCTCACTGAATTATGGACACGTATCATTGTGCTTGTTGAAAAGAAAATCGCTGTGTATGAATTTTAATACACTTTTTTCTTGCAAATTAAACTTAATTTGTGTGGTGCGCATCTCTCAATATAGTATTTATACTGTCCCCTTGAAGTAAAATAGGACCAAAAACAAGGCACAGGCCCCCACAGCCTCCGGAGGGCACGGCGCAGCCTCCAGAGGGCACGGCGCAGCCTCCAGAGGGCACGGCGCAGCCTCCAGAGGGCACGGCGCAGCCTCCAGAGGGCACGGCGCAGCCTCCAGAGGGCACGGCGCAGCCTCCAGAGGGCACGGCGCAGCCTCCAGAGGGCACGGCGCAGCCTCCAGAGGGCACGGCGCAGCCTCCAGAGGGCACGGCGCAGGCCCCCCATGGCCTCCAGAGGGCACGGCGCAGGCCCCCAGAGGGCACGGCGCAGGCCCCCAGAGGGCACGGCGCAGGCCCCCAGAGGGCACGGCGCAGGCCCCCAGAGGGCACGGCGCAGGCCCCCAGAGGGCACGGCGCAGGCCTCCAGAGGGCACGGCGCAGGCCCCCAGAGGGCACGGCGCAGGCCCCCAGAGGGCACGGCGCAGGCCCCCAGAGGGCACGGCGCAGGCCCCCAGAGGGCACGGCGCAGGCCCCCAGAGGGCACGGCGCAGGCCCCCCATGGCCTCCAGAGGGCACGGCGCAGGCCCCCCATGGCCTCCAGAGGGCACGGCGCAGGCCCCCCATGGCCTCCAGAGGGCACGGCGCAGGCCTCCAGAGGGCACGGCGCAGGCCCCCAGAGGGCACGGCGCAGGCCCCCAGAGGGCACGGCGCAGGCCCCCAGAGGGCACGGCGCAGGCCCCCAGAGGGCACGGCGCAGGCCCCCAGAGGGCACGGCGCAGGCCCCCAGAGGGCACGGCGCAGGCCTCCAGAGGGCACGGCGCAGGCCTCCAGAGGGCACGGCGCAGGCCTCCAGAGGGCACGGCGCAGGCCTCCAGAGGGCACGGCGCAGGCCCCCAGAGGGCACGGCGCAGGCCCCCAGAGGGCACGGCGCAGGCCCCCCATGGCCTCCAGAGGGCACGGCGCAGGCCCCCCATGGCCTCCAGAGGGCACGGCGCAGGCCTCCAGAGGGCACAGCGCAGGCCCCCACAGGCCCCCCATGGCCTCCAGAGGGCACGGCGCAGGCCTCCAGAGGGCACGGCGCAGGCCTCCAGAGGGCACGGCGCAGGCCTCCAGAGGGCACGGCGCAGGCCTCCAGAGGGCACGGCGCAGGCCTCCAGAGGGCACGGCGCAGGCCCCCACAGCCTCCAGAGGGCACGGCGCAGGCCCCCACAGCCTCCAGAGGGCACGGCACAGGCCCCCACAGCCTCCAGAGGGCACGGCACAGGCCCCCACAGCCTCCAGAGGGCACGGCACAGGCCCCCACAGCCTCCAGAGGGCACGGCACAGGCCCCCACAGCCTCCAGAGGGCACGGCACAGGCCCCCACAGCCTCCAGAGGGCACGGCACAGGCCCCCACAGCCTCCAGAGGGCACGGCGCAGGCCTCCAGAGGGCACGGCACAGGCCCCCACAGCCTCCAGAGGGCACGGCGCAGGCCCCCACAGCCTCCAGAGGGCACGGCGCAGGCCCCCACAGCCCCCACAGGGCACGGCACAGGCCCCCAGAGGGCACGGCACAGGCCCCCACAGCCTCCAGAGGGCACGGCACAGGCCCCCACAGCCTCCAGAGGGCACGGCACAGGCCCCCACAGCCTCCAGAGGGCACGGCACTGCCTTGAAAAAGTATAATATAGACTAACAGCGATCCGGTTGCTCCACATCACCACAACCGAAGCCAAGCTTGAACAGTGGAGTCTCGCTTTAAGGAGGAAGGCTTCCTTGTAAGCACCCGAGACATGAAATTCCCCTGTACCCAGGAACAGGTGCAGCGTGTGGCACTTCTGCACACATTCGTTTTACAATGACTTTCTAACCCACAACAGGAAGCCGTCACGGTGCGCAGGCCGCCGAAATTATCATTATACACAATAACCTTAAATGTCAAAGCCCCAGCAGTGTTTCAACCCCCCCCCCCAGGGCTGTTGCCGAGCTTGCAGCTCCCCCCCCTCTCTCTCCTGCCCCAAATAAACAAGGAACTTTCCCAGTTCAAAAATAAGAAACAATTAAACCGGCAAGGCTGGCCACATGTCAATGAGGCAGCGTGCCCTGACCACAGAGACGAGAACGCGGGACGGGGTTTATGTAAAACATACTGAAAGAAAAGAAAAGGATGCAGGAGCAGGATGTACACACACTGCGCCTAAAAACGCTCATCTGTCAATGTTTAGCAACAGCGTGGCCATTGTGCAGAGGGTTATAGGCATCCGACATGTACAATATAGATCACCCAAACAGGATGCATGACATAATACAGATGCTGGAGGGGACGGTATAGGCAATATAGATGCCGGAGGGTAGGGTATAGGCAATATAGATGCCGGAGGGTAGGGTATAGGCAATATAGATGCCGGAGGGTAGGGTATAGGCAATATAGCTGCCGGAGGGTAGGGTATAGGCAATATAGCTGCCGGAGGGTAGGGTATAGGCAATATAGATGCTGGAGGGTAGGGTATAGGCAATATAGATGCCGGAGGGTAGGGTATAGGCAATATAGCTGCCGGAGGGTAGGGTATAGGCAATATAGCTGCCGGAGGGTAGGGTATAGGCAATATAGATGCTGGAGGGTAGGGTATAGGCAATATAGATGCCGGAGGGTAGGGTATAGGCAATATAGATGCCGGAGGGTAGGGTATAGGCAATATAGATGCCGGAGGGTAGGGTATAGGCAATATAGATGCCGGAGGGTAGGGTATAGGCAATATAGCTGCCGGAGGGTAGGGTATAGGCAATATAGCTGCCGGAGGGTAGGGTATAGGCAATATAGATGCTGGAGGGTAGGGTATAGGCAATATAGATGCCGGAGGGTAGGGTATAGGCAATATAGATGCCGGAGGGTAGGGTATAGGCAATATAGATGCCGGAGGGTAGGGTATAGGCAATATAGATGCCGGAGGGTAGGGTATAGGCAATATAGATGCCGGAGGGTAGGGTATAGGCAATATAGATGCTGGAGGGTAGGGTATAGGTAATATAGATGCCGGAGGGTAGGGTATAGGTAATATAGATGCTGGAGGGTAGGGTTTAGGCAATATAGATGCTGGAGGGTAGGGTATAGGTAATATAGATGCCGGAGGGTAGGGTATAGGCAATATAGATGCCGGAGGGTAGGGTATAGGCAATATAGATGCCGGAGGGTAGGGTATAGGCAATATAGATGCCGGAGGGTAGGGTATAGGCAATATAGCTGCCGGAGGGTAGGGTATAGGCAATATAGCTGCCGGAGGGTAGGGTATAGGCAATATAGATGCTGGAGGGTAGGGTATAGGCAATATAGATGCCGGAGGGTAGGGTATAGGCAATATAGCTGCCGGAGGGTAGGGTATAGGCAATATAGCTGCCGGAGGGTAGGGTATAGGCAATATAGATGCTGGAGGGTAGGGTATAGGCAATATAGATGCCGGAGGGTAGGGTATAGGCAATATAGATGCCGGAGGGTAGGGTATAGGCAATATAGATGCCGGAGGGTAGGGTATAGGCAATATAGATGCCGGAGGGTAGGGTATAGGCAATATAGCTGCCGGAGGGTAGGGTATAGGCAATATAGCTGCCGGAGGGTAGGGTATAGGCAATATAGATGCTGGAGGGTAGGGTATAGGCAATATAGATGCCGGAGGGTAGGGTATAGGCAATATAGATGCCGGAGGGTAGGGTATAGGCAATATAGATGCCGGAGGGTAGGGTATAGGCAATATAGATGCCGGAGGGTAGGGTATAGGCAATATAGATGCCGGAGGGTAGGGTATAGGCAATATAGATGCTGGAGGGTAGGGTATAGGTAATATAGATGCCGGAGGGTAGGGTATAGGTAATATAGATGCTGGAGGGTAGGGTTTAGGCAATATAGATGCTGGAGGGTAGGGTATAGGTAATATAGATGCCGGAGGGTAGGGTATAGGCAATATAGATGCCGGAGGGTAGGGTATAGGCAATATAGATGCCGGAGGGTAGGGTATAGGCAATATAGATGCCGGAGGGTAGGGTATAGGCAATATAGCTGCCGGAGGGTAGGGTATAGGCAATATAGCTGCCGGAGGGTAGGGTATAGGCAATATAGATGCTGGAGGGTAGGGTATAGGCAATATAGATGCCGGAGGGTAGGGTATAGGCAATATAGCTGCCGGAGGGTAGGGTATAGGCAATATAGCTGCCGGAGGGTAGGGTATAGGCAATATAGATGCTGGAGGGTAGGGTATAGGCAATATAGATGCCGGAGGGTAGGGTATAGGCAATATAGATGCCGGAGGGTAGGGTATAGGCAATATAGATGCCGGAGGGTAGGGTATAGGCAATATAGATGCCGGAGGGTAGGGTATAGGCAATATAGCTGCCGGAGGGTAGGGTATAGGCAATATAGCTGCCGGAGGGTAGGGTATAGGCAATATAGATGCTGGAGGGTAGGGTATAGGCAATATAGATGCCGGAGGGTAGGGTATAGGCAATATAGATGCCGGAGGGTAGGGTATAGGCAATATAGATGCCGGAGGGTAGGGTATAGGCAATATAGATGCCGGAGGGTAGGGTATAGGCAATATAGATGCCGGAGGGTAGGGTATAGGCAATATAGATGCTGGAGGGTAGGGTATAGGTAATATAGATGCCGGAGGGTAGGGTATAGGTAATATAGATGCTGGAGGGTAGGGTTTAGGCAATATAGATGCTGGAGGGTAGGGTATAGGTAATATAGATGCCGGAGGGTAGGGTATAGGCAATATAGATGCCGGAGGGTAGGGTATAGGCAATACAGATGCTGGAGGGTAGGATATAGGCAATACAGATGCTGGACGGTATAGTATAGGCTATATGGATGCTGGAGGGTAGGGTATAGGCAATATAGATGCTGGAGGGTAGGGTTTAGGCAATATAGATGCTGGAGGGTAGGGTTTAGGCAATATAGATGCTGGAGGGTAGGGTATAGGCAATATAGATGCCGGAGGGTAGGGTATAGGCAATACAGATGCCGGACGGTATAGTATAGGCAATATAGATGCCGGAGGGTAGGGTATAGGCAATATAGATGCCAGAGGGTAGGGTATAAGCAATATAGATGCCGGAGGGTAGGGTATAGGCAATATAGATGCCAGAGGGTAGGGTATAGGCAATATAGATGCCAGAGGGTAGGGTATAGGCAATATAGATGCCGGAGGGTAGGGTATAGGCAATATAGATGCCGGAGGGTAGGGTATAGGCAATATAGATGCCGGAGGGTAGGGTATAGGCAATATAGATGCCGGAGGGTAGGGTATAGGCAATACAGATGCTGGAGGGTAGGGTATAGGCAATACAGATGCTGGACGGTATAGTATAGGCAATATAGATGCCGGAGGGTAGGGTATAGGCAATATAGATGCTGGACGGTATAGTATAGGCAATATAGATGCCGGAGGGTAGGGTATAGGCAATATAGATGTCGGAGGGTAGGGTATAGGCAATATAGATGCCGGAGGGTAGGGTATAGGCAATATAGATGCCAGAGGGTAGGGTATAGGCAATATAGATGCCAGAGGGTAGGGTATAGGCAATATAGATGCCGGAGGGTAGGGTATAGGCAATATAGATGCCGGAGGGTAGGGTATAGGCAATATAGATGCCGGAGGGTAGGGTATAGGCAATATAGATGCCGGAGGGTAGGGTATAGGCAATATAGATGCTGGAGGGTAGGGTATAGGTAATATAGATGCCGGAGGGTAGGGTATAGGCAATATAGATGCCGGAGGGTAGGGTATAGGTAATATAGATGCCGGAGGGTAGGGTATAGGCAATATAGATGCCGGAGGGTAGGGTATAGGTAATATAGATGCCGGAGGGTAGGGTATAGGCAATATAGATGCCGGAGGGTAGGGTATAGGCAATATAGATCCTGGAGGGTAGGGTATAGGTAATATAGATGCCGGAAAGTAGGGTATAGGTAATATAGATGCCGGAGGGTAGGGTATAGGCAATATAGATGCCGGAGGGTAGGGTATAGGCAATACAGATGCTGGAGGGTAGGGTATAGGCAATACAGATGCTGGACGGTATAGTATAGGCAATATAGATGCCGGAGGGTAGGGTATAGGCAATACAGATGCTGGACGGTATAGTATAGGCAATATAGATGCCGGAGGGTAGGGTATAGGCAATATAGATGCCGGAGGGTAGGGTATAGGCAATATAGATGCCGGAGGGTAGGGTATAGGCAATACAGATGCTGGACGGTATAGTATAGGCAATATAGATGCCAGAGGGTAGGGTATAGGCAATATAGATGCCGGAGGGTAGGGTATAGGCAATATAGATGCCGGAGGGTAGGGTATAGGCAATATAGATGCCGGAGGGTAGGGTATAGGCAATATAGATGCCGGAGGGTAGGGTATAGGCAATATAGATGCCGGAGGGTAGGGTATAGGCAATATAGATGCCGGAGGGTAGGGTATAGGTAATATAGATGCCGGAGGGTAGGGTATAGGCAATATAGATGCCGGAGGGTAGGGTTTAGGCAATATAGATGCCGGAGGGTAGGGTATAGGCAATATAGATGCCGGAGGGTAGGGTATAGGTAATATAGATGCCGGAGGGTAGGGTATAGGCAATATAGATGCCGGAGGGTAGGGTATAGGCAATATAGATGCTGGAGGGTAGGGTATAGGTAATATAGATGCCGGAAAGTAGGGTATAGGTAATATAGATGCCGGAGGGTAGGGTATAGGCAATATAGATGCCGGAGGGTAGGGTATAGGCAATATAGATGCCGGAGGGTAGGGTATAGGCAATATAGATGCCGGAGGGTAGGGTATAGGCAATATAGATGCCGGAGGGTAGGGTATAGGCAATATAGATGCCGGAGGGTAGGGTATAGGCAATATAGATGCCGGAGGGTAGGGTATAGGCAATATAGATGCCGGAGGGTAGGGTATAGGCAATATAGATGCCGGAGGGTAGGGTATAGGCAATATAGATGCCGGAGGGTAGGGTATAGGCAATATAGATGCCGGAGGGTAGGGTATAGGCAATATAGATGCCGGAGGGTAGGGTATAGGCAATATAGATGCCGGAGGGTAGGGTATAGGCAATATAGATGCCGGAGGGTAGGGTATAGGCAATATAGATGCCGGAGGGTAGGGTATAGGCAATATAGATGCCGGAGGGTAGGGTATAGGCAATATAGATGCCGGAGGGTAGGGTATAGGCAATATAGATGCCGGAGGGTAGGGTATAGGCAATATAGATGCCGGAGGGTAGGGTATAGGCAATATAGATGCCGGAGGGTAGGGTATAGGCAATATAGATGCCGGAGGGTAGGGTATAGGCAATATAGATGCCGGAGGGTAGGGTATAGGCAATATAGATGCCGGAGGGTAGGGTATAGGCAATATAGATGCCGGAGGGTAGGGTATAGGCAATATAGATGCCGGAGGGTAGGGTATAGGCAATATAGATGCCGGAGGGTAGGGTATAGGCAATATAGATGCCGGAGGGTAGGGTATAGGCAATATAGATGCCGGAGGGTAGGGTATAGGCAATATAGATGCCGGAGGGTAGGGTATAGGCAATATAGATGCCGGAGGGTAGGGTATAGGCAATATAGATGCCGGAGGGTAGGGTATAGGCAATATAGATGCCGGAGGGTAGGGTATAGGCAATATAGATGCCGGAGGGTAGGGTATAGGCAATATAGATGCCGGAGGGTAGGGTATAGGCAATATAGATGCCGGAGGGTAGGGTATAGGCAATATAGATGCCGGAGGGTAGGGTATAGGCAATATAGATGCCGGAGGGTAGGGTATAGGCAATATAGATGCCGGAGGGTAGGGTATAGGCAATATAGATGCCGGAGGGTAGGGTATAGGCAATATAGATGCCGGAGGGTAGGGTATAGGCAATATAGATGCTGGAGGGTAGGGTTTAGGCAATATAGATGCTGGAGGGTAGGGTATAGGTAATATAGATGCTGGAGGGTAGGGTATAGGTAATATAGATGCCGGAGGGTAGGGTATAGGCAATATAGATGCTGGAGGGTAGGGTATAGGCAATATAGATGCTGGAGGGTAGGGTATAGGTAATATAGATGCTGGAGGGTAGGGTATAGGTAATATAGATGCCGGAGGGTAGGGTTTAGGCAATATAGATGCCGGAGGGTAGGGTATAGGCAATATAGATGCCGGAGGGTAGGGTATAGGCAATATAGATGCCGGAGGGTAGGGTATAGGCAATATAGATGCCGGAGGGTAGGGTATAGGCAATATAGATGCCGGAGGGTAGGGTATAGGCAATATAGATGCCGGAGGGTAGGGTATAGGCAATATAGATGCTGGAGGGTAGGGTATAGGCAATATAGATGCTGGAGGGTAGGGTATAGGCAATATAGATGCTGGAGGGTAGGGTTTAGGCAATATAGATGCCGGAGGGTAGGGTATAGGCAATATAGATGCCGGAGGGTAGGGTATAGGCAATACAGATGCTGGACGGTATAGTATAGGCAATATAGATGCTGGAGGGTAGGGTATAGGTAATATAGATGCCGGAGGGTAGGGTATAGGCAATATGGATGCTGGAGGGTAGGGTTTAGGCAATATAGATGCTGGAGGGTAGGGTATAGGCAATATAGATGCCGGAGGGTAGGGTATAGGCAATACAAATGCTGGACGGTATAGTATAGGCTATATGGATGCTGGAGTGTCAGAGGTCACACTAGGAGGAAAAATCCTCCTTCATCAGTCATGAAGGAGTAGTAATTTGAAGGAATCAAATGAAACAATACAGACGTATATGTGGTATAAAAGGGACATTCCAGGCAAAGGGTTAATGTAGCTGCTTCCTGCTCTCCCCCATGCTGGCTGTCAGGGGGTGGCCACCTTTCATTCAGGCTTTATATTTTCTAACAAGCCAAGGCAACTGTCTTCCTTGTGCTGGAGCTGACAGTCTATCTCTATATAGTTGGACATGTTCTTAAAGCTTTCCAGCAACACCCCAAGGCATGATATAGGGGATTTGGATAGTATGGCATAGGCTATATAGTATATATAGTTGTTGTATAGAGGGTGTGCCATAGGGCATGTGGGTAGTATGGCATACACTATACAGTATATAGAGGTATTCTAGGGGTGTGTGTGCAAGGGGTGCTATAGGGGATGTGGGTAGTATGGCATAGGCTATATAGTATATATAGTTATTGTATAGAGAGGGTGTGCTATAGGGCATGTGGGTAGTATGGCATACACTATACAGTATATAGAGGTATTCTATAGGGGCGTGTGCAAGGGATAATATAGGGGATGTGGGAAGTATAGCATAGGCTATATAGTATATATAGTTACTGTATAGAGGGGGTATGTGGGTAGTATGGCATACACTATATAGAGGTAGTGTGTGTGTGTGTGTGTGTGATGCTATAGGGAATGTGGGTAGTAAGACATAGGCTACACAGTATATAGAGGTATCCTATAGAGGTATCCTATAGGGGTGTGTGTGTGTGTGTGCAAGGGATGATATAGGGGATGTGGTTAGTATGGCATAGGCTATATGGTATATATAGTTAGTGTATAGCGGGTGTGCTATAGGGCATGTGGGTAATATGACATAGGCTATACAGTATATAGAGGTAGTGTGTGTGTGTGTGTAAGGGATGCTATAGGGCATGTGGGTAGTATGACATAGGCTATACAGGGTATAAAGTTCTTCTATAGGGGGTATGACGTATATGCGATAAGGGGGATCCAGGGGCCATGGCACCGCTCATTAGGATGTGTAGGGCATGTGACCAGGGTAACAGGGTGTGAAAGGCGCTCTATAAGGGATCTGATGCAGGTTAGCACGGCGCTATAAAGCACAATAATAACACTAGGCTATGCAGGGTGTAGGTTACAGCTCAGGCTAGAGGACTGTATAGGGCACAGGCTCCTCAGACACAAGCCCCGCCCCCGTTACTCACGCTCCGTTCCGTTATGTGGCCGGTGCAGCTTCGCCTCCGCCGGGAGTCCCGGGTTCCCCTCGTTGGGAAGGGAGGAGGGGGGGCGGCGGTTCCCCCTGTCACGTGCTCAGCGGGTTCAGCAATCGCCGCCGGGCGGAGCGCTCTGAGGGGGATTCTAGTCACGTGCCGGGCGCCCCCCTCCTGATTCGTCTTCGGTCACGTGACGCGGCTCAGGCGCGCTCCCGCGTTTTCTCCTAGTCCGAGGTGTGTGTCCGCGCGCGGGGCTGTGGAAAGGGCTTCCCTGGTTACCATGGAGACGCTGAGGGAGCTGCTTGCCTCATGGCAACCGGGCTGTGTGTGTGTGTGCTGACTGGACCCAGCGGCCATGTTCATAATGGTAAATCAGATTTAGGGGGCAGCTTGCCCCCCCTCATGGACGTGATTTAGGCGGGAAAAGTGGGGTCACACGTGTCTGAGTTTTACTGTCTGGTGTGACCCTCCCTGTTATGGATAAGCAGCCGCCATTACTGTCTGCAGTGACCTGAGGAGAAGACTTTCCTTCCTTCTATCCTTTGTATCTTTCTTTCATCTTTTCATTGTCCCATCCGTTTCCTTCTTTCTTCTACTATTTCTGACAATCCTTTTCTTTGTTTCTTTCCTTCTAGTCTTTTACTTTCCATCTATTCTTTGTTTGTCATCCATTCGTTCTGCCACTCCCTTTCTTCTTTCCTTCTGTAATCTGTCAATCCTGCTTTCTTTTTTTCCAGTCAGTCCTATTTTGTCTCCTGTCTCTTTTTTTTTTCTCCCATTCTCCTTTCTCTCCTTCACTTTTTTCTGTCATTCTTTTTTTGTTTCTGTCATATCTTTTTTTTCTGTAAGTCCTTTTCTTTATTTTCTTCCTCCCATCACTTCTTTTTTTTCTTCATCTCTTCTCTTTTTATTCTTAGTATACAATACGTCCTGCTCCAAATATAATACTTACACGTGTGATATACTCCGCCAGATGGCGCTGGACTGCAGAGACATCGAAAATAGGCTCCTCCCGGCCCCTCAAATACCCAGGGACCTCCCACAAATCCCCAGAATTTCTCTGCAGTCTGGCTGCGAAGGCCGAGAAATGGCTCTCTACTCGCAGGTGAGCGGGGTTAACCTGCGGCTCTGTAGGACTATTCCCACCTGTTCCACTATTAATGAGCCTCCCAGCCTTGGCTGCGCTGGTCGGGTGATGGTTGGCAGCACCGCCGTTAGGCGCTTAAGAGCGCTGCTCCACCGCAATCCCCCACCAAAGGGTAGGCGGCTCAGGCTTATGGTGAGCCTCTATGGGATGCCCCTCCCGCACTATTGCCCCTGCCCTGTTTAAGTGGCTGCTGTCCCCCCTCATTCTTGTAGCCTTCGGGGGAAAATAGGGGGGGTGTGTGTGTGTAAATGTGTATGCTTTGCATGCTGTGATTTACACTTTATTTTTATTCTGTTTAGTCTTGTGTCAGCCGCCGCACTGTCTTGCCTTTACTTTTTTTTTTTTAATTGCCGCCACGTGCTAACTTTGTTTCGCGCTTGGCAGCGGCATTACCTCAGGAGCTGGTACGCCGTCATTGGCTGCTTGCACGTCCTGGCTTTGCGCTCTTCGGGGGGGGCGGGGCTCGTCTATGGCGCGCTCCGCATCATCGTTGATACCGTTACTCGAGGTATACCGACGCCATCTTTAACCTGCTTGGTTGGCCTATGCGCGACGGACCCCTACCTACCGCAGTCCGTAAGTGCCCTCGCGGACGGCTTTATATTTTTCACTTTTGTTACTGTGTGCTTACGGTCTTGTCTGCTTGTGTCTTTCAGGCGGGGCAAACCCTTTTGGCTTCTCCCGGCCCTGTATTAGTATGTAATGTGGAGGCCTTGTCAATTCTCCCACTTCCCTAGCGGGTTATTGGGGCATCCAGGGTTGCTATGTAGCGTTATTCCCTATCGGCGTATAGCGCCGCTATAATCACCATATGGAGGCATCCCAGGATAATGTGACCGGGGTCGCTTCGGGAAAAGACCAGCTGTGTGTAGCGTGTGGGCAGCCTCATGCTGACGCTGACAAGGCGCGGGTCTGTGTACCCTGTGCTGAGCAGGTGCTTGCATTGCAATCTGGCCTGCCAGTGGCTGCACCTCGTTTCACTTCACCTACTCCCCCAAGCTTAAACCTCACTCCTACTGAGTTGCATACTAGTGGGGATTCTCAGCCTGATGTGTCTTCTAGACTGGTTACTGTGGAAAAATTAATTGCTAATACCTTGGCGCGTAAGGCCCCTGCTAAGAAGCGGCACTTGACGCCTAATGTCACTTCCCTATGTGAACTGAGGAGTTTTGGAATCTGTGTGGCTATACCCCGTCTGATGAAGGGGAGCTGTTTTCTGATTCAGGCTCATCTGATGAGAGACCAGGGGGTCATGACGATTCTGGCTCTGACCCCTGGGCCCCGGATGACACTGACAGATTATTGACCCAGATTTTTGAGGTTCTGTCTATCTCTCTCCCTGTTGAGGCTCCCAGACAAAGAGGGGAGCTTTTCCATACAGCAAAATCATGTTTGGAATTTCCAGAGCAGGCACATTTCCATAACCTTGTGCTCAAGGAATGGGAGCGCCCCAGTAAACTTCCCGGGGTTCCAAAAAGTTGGGATAGGAAGTATCCCTTTCCTGCTGAGGTGGTTAAATGTTGGTCATCCCATCCCCGAGGTGGATGCCCTGATCTTAGGGCTATCTAACACCTCTGTCATGCATTCCCCTGATTCTACTACCCTGCGGGATGCTGAGGACCGGCGCATTGATCAGCTGGCATCCCACGTCTTTGCATGTGCGGGGACGGCGCTGCGCCCGGTCTGTGCCTCTGCCATTACTGCTGTGGCCACTAGAACCCTTATCAGAAATACGCTTGATAGTGCCCCTGATGATTTGCCTTGTGAGGTGTTTAATGCACTCTCCAGTTGTGATGTTTTTGTAAATTTTGTCCTATCAGCATTGGATGACACCATCAGAATGTGTGCCAGAACGTCTGCCCTCGTGGTGGCTATACGCCGCTCGGTTTGGCTGCGCCAGTGGGCTGCTGACAACGCTGCCAAGAAGGCCCTCACTGGGTTTCCCTTTAAAGGACTGCGTCTGTTTGGAGACCGCCTGGACCTTTTTGCTAAGGGAGGCAGGTTACCCCAGCGCAGGCGGCAACCTCGGCCCTTTCGGGGTCAGGGTTCCTTCTCCTTCCCTTACCGTGGTGCCAGACAGGGAAGGGGGGTTTCCTTTCCTGGGCCCGGGGAGATTTCTGGGGTAGGGGCAGATAGTTCGGATTGTTTAATTCTCCCGGCTTCTCCTTAACTGATTTTCAATGCTGGGTATTTGAGGGGCCGGGAGGAGCCTATTTTCGATGTCTCTGCAGTCCAGCGCCATCTGGCGGAGTATATCCCATGTGTAAGTATTATATTTGGAGCAGGACGTACTGTATACTCATAATACCAATTCTACAGGTGAGTAATCACAGAATTGTATTCTTTCCTGCTCTATTTTCTGTTATTCTTTCTATCATCTTTTTCTGTCATTTCTTTTCTTTTTTTTTCTGTCAGTCGCATCTCTTTTTTTCTTCATCTCTTTCTTACCTGCTCTTTTTTCTCCCAGTCCTTCTATTTTTTTCTTTCTTTTCTCCCATCTCTTCTTTTTTTTCTTCATCTCTTCTTTCTGTCTAGTCTTTCTGTCATATCTTATTCTGTTAGTCCTTCTTTCTTTTTTCCTGTCAATCTTATTCTTTCTTCCTTTTTTTCCGCTTCTTCTTTTTTTCTCCTATTCTATTTTCTCTCCTTTGCTTTTTTCTGGCATTCCTTTTATTCTTTCTGTCATATCTTTTTTCCTGTCAGCCCTTCTATTCTTTCTTCTTCCCATCTTTTCTTCTTCCCATCTCTTCTTTTTTCATAATCTCTTCTTTCCTGCACTTTTTTCTGTCATGCTTTCTAGTCTTTCTATCATATCTTTTTCTTTCGGTCATTTCTTCCTTCTTTTTTCTGCCAGTCCTTCTATTTATTCTTTCTTTCCTTTCATCTCGTCTTTTTTCTTCATCTCTTCTTTCCTGCTCTTTTTTCTGTTATTCTTTCTAGTCTTTTTGTCATATCTTCTTTTCTGTCAGTCCTTTTTTCCTGGTGTACAGAACGGCTTGCTTCATTTCAATTCTTCACATCTGGGTAATCCGCCACAAGGTGGCGCAGTCGACTGCAGATGGTGGCTCCTCCTGGCTCATAAACGGGCAGGAATTACCCAGAGACCCCAGAGTTTTTCTGCAGTCCTGACTGCGAAGACAGAAGATTTTCTCTCTCTGGTTATCCGCAGGTGAGTGGGGCATCCCAAGCCTGTCAGCCCTGCAAGCCTATTCCCACCTGTTTCCCGACCTTTCTGCCTTTCAGCCCTGGCTGACGGATCAGGTGAAGGTAGGGGAACACCTGGGGTCGGGTGTTCAGAGAGCTATGCTCAGGGCCGCAGACCCTGTAACCAAAGGGTAGCCGGCCATTGGCTTATGGTGAGCCTGGATGGGGGATGGGAGAAACCATCCTTATATTTTTTTATATCCCACATGCTTTATTGGTGTGTTTTGTGCTTTTGTCATTGTCACTTTATTCTGTACCTTGGTCAGACCTTGCTTGTGGTGTTCCCCCCCCCCTCTCCTCTCCCCCCCTCTCCTTCATGGGAGCGGGGTTTCTACTGCCGGGGGGGCGCGGCATTACAGCTGCGCCATGCGGGCACGCTGCGCCTGGCAGCGGGGGCCACCTGAGGAGGAGCTTTCCTCCTCTTCTTCCTCCGGGCACCATTTTGTCCAGTCGGCGCCCGGAGGCTCGCGTGCTGCCGAGGGGCGGAGCCGCGAGATGACACGATTCGCGTCATCACCGCGCGGCCCGTCCCTCGAGGATACTTACCTCGGGTGCCATTTTGTGGCCTCCTCCTTTTCTCTCCGACTCCGCTTCCTGGCTGCTCGGGTGCGGGGTTCTGCGGATCCCTCTCTTCCTGCTGTGACCCGGTCTGGTTCCTGATTAAGGCTGCTGCTGACTCTTCTATTCCTTGGTCCGTGAGTCCGCTCCTTCATTTCATTTGTGTTTCATTTTTGGTGCATGTGCTGTGGGATGCTCATTGGGTCATCTTATGTTTTTCAGATGGGCCTACTTATGTGGTTTCTCCCGGTCCAGTACCCCCCATTTTTTAAGGGATACTTTGGGGGCATCCCGGGTGGGGTTTTTTGGAAGCCCAGTTCTCCCATGCCTGGTCCTATTTTGGACATTACTGTAATCACCATATGGAGGCTTCTGGGGATAGCGATCTTGGGGGCCCTTCGGGGCGGGCTCAGTTGTGCCTCATGTGCAGGGCATCCCCTTTGAGCCGTCGCAGCACGGTTTGTGTTCCCTGCACCCAAAGTGTCAATGCGGAACAGGTTGGGGCGAGCGATACTCTCCCCAGTCCTATCCTGCCCGCAGCATCACCTACTCCCCCGCTGGCAAGGCCTCTAGTAAGAAGAGGCACTTGGAAATGGACTTGTCCCTCCTTGCTGATGATGATGACGCTTATATCTATGGCGGCAGTGACTCCATGGAAGAGGGGGAATTGTTCCATGATTCCGACTCTTCTGGGGATCGCCACAGCGATTTTGATAGTGACCCCGGGTCCTCCTCAGATGAGGACACTTGGCTCCCGGATGATACTGATAGACTATTGTCGGCGGTGTTTGATACCCTACACATTGCACCCCCTAAGGCCGCAAAGAGGAAACAGGGGGAGCTCTTCCGTCCTGACCGGCAATGCTTAGAGTTCCTGGAGCAGGGACATTTTTCCAAGATGGTCCTTAAGGAATGGGAACGTCCCAACAGATTGCCCTCTGTGCCTAAGGGACTGGATAGAAGGTATCCCTTCTCTCCAGAGTTGGTTCATCTTTGGTCTTGTCCTTCTGAGGTGGACGCTCCTGTCCTGGGACTGTCTAATACTTCGGTTATGCCATCTCCTGACACCACTACCTTACGCGACAATGCTGATTGCCGCATGGATCAGCTAGCCTGCCATGCATTCACTTTTGTGGGGGCTGGTGTGCGCCCGGTCTGTGCCACGGCTATTGTTGCCATTGCCATCAAGAAAAAGATCAGACGCCTTGCGGAGGCCGCCAAGTCTCGCAAGCGAGCGGATGAGTACAAGGAACTTTTGCTTTGCTCTGATTTTAGTGCCTTCGTGTTATCTGCCATGGATGATGCCGTCCGGCTTGGCAGTAGGGCCTCGGCCCTGTTGGTGGCCATGCGTAGGTCTGTCTGGCTGCGACAGTAGGCGGCTGACGCTGCTGCAAAAAAGTCCCTCACTGGGCTTCCCTTCACGGGACTTCGTCTCTTCGGGGAACGTCTTGATGCATTGGCCAAGGATGGTCGGCTCCCTCAGCTTAGGAAGCCTTCTCGGCCCTTTCAGGGGTCTTATTCCTTTCGTTCTTCCCGTGGGGGACGCGGCCCCTCCTTCCCAAGTAGCCGTAGAGATTTGTCTGTCCTGGGGATCCAAGCCCAAACTCCCCACTATGGCCCCTCAGGCATGAGGGGGTGCCCTCACCCGGCCGGGTGGGGGGACGGCTTCGGCTGTTTGCTCACATCTGGAGACAACACGTCTCGGACCGGTGGATTCAGGAGGTGGTATCCTCCGGTTACAAGATAGAGCTGGTATCTTGGCCGCCCCCAAGATTCCTTCGATCCCGGATCTACCAAAATCCCGCGACAATGCAGGGCCTGAGGTTGGCCGTCCAACATCTTCTGTCATCCGGAGTGGTCTGCCCTGTTCCTCTTCAGGAACGGGGTCGGGGGTTCTACTCCAATCTGTTCACGGAGCCCAAGAAGGACAACTCCCTGAGACCTATCCTGGATCTAAAGGGTCTCAACAGTCAGGTTCAAACGTTTCCGCATGGAGACCTTACGGTTGGCGGTGAGCTCCCTTCGGCCAGGCGACTTCATGACCACGGTGGACATTAAGGATGCCAATCTGCATGTTCTTATCTTCCTGGGACATCAGAGGTTCCCGAGGTTCGCTCTGGAGGATTGTCAAGCCTCCTGGCTACAACCATGGGGAGAGCTGAGCTGAGCTCAAAGAATCCCAAAGAGCAAAATAAAGTCCAAGGGTTAATCCGGGGGCAGAGGCAGACAGAAAACAAGCAAAGTCCACTGAGCAATCCGTGTCAAAATCGAGTTATCCGCCCGTGTATAAATCCAGGTATTCAGATCAGGAATTCAGGAGTCAGGGAAAACAAAGTCCAGGAAGTAAGCTGGTATATCTTTGTGAGGAATGGCTGCATGTCAGCCTGGGCTGCTGTCCTGGATTTCTCAAGTCCAGGATTTTTTAAGTCCATCAAAGAATTAGGCCCGAATTTACATCATTGCATCCTGAACTTCTCTGCTCATCATCTTCTCTATGCTGCTACTGACGATCCCTTTCTTTCATCAACAGGTATGTCCTCTGGAAACACGGACACATCTACCACCCGTTAACCCTTTCCCTGCCAGCCAATTTGGGTCCACATTAGGGTATGTCCTCTGGAAACACGGACACATCTACCACCCGTTAACCCTTTCCCTGCCAGCCAATTTGGGTCCACATTAGGGTATATCCTCTGGAAACATGGACACATCTACCACCCGTTAACCCTTTCCCTGCCAGCCAATTTGGGTCCACATTAGGGTATATCCTCTGGAAACACGGACACATCTACCACCCGTTAACCCTTTCCCTGCCAGCCAATTTGGGTCCACATTAGGGTATGTCCTCTGGAAACACGGACACATCTACCACCCGTTAACCCTTTCCCTGCCAGCCAATTTGGGTCCACATTAGGGTATATCCTCTGGAAACATGGACACATCTACCACCCGTTAACCCTTTCCCTGCCAGCCAATTTGGGTCCACATTAGGGTATATCCTCTGGAAACACGGACACATCTACCACCCGTTAACCCTTTCCCTGCCAGCCAATTTGGGTCCACATTAGGGTATGTCCTCTGGAAACACGGACTTATCTGCTGCTAATGACTGGTTACTTTCCCTTTTTGATGTATTATGACATTGTATCTGTGTATGCTCATCTCTGTATTTCCCATATGTATTGCAACAAGGTTGTCACCCATCACTGCTTTTGTCTATGCAATGACTCTGTTCACATAAATACTGTTTGTTTTGTGACCCCCTAGCTTCCCCTCCTGATAACCCCAGCTAAGCAACTTTATTGCCCTAGTACCACCCACCCCCCAGCTGTTTGACTGAGCTAATCAAGGCAGCTCACAAGTGGTATATCTTTATGAGGAATGGCTGCATGTCAGCCTGGGCTGCTGTCCTGGATTTCTCCAGTCCAGGATTTCTCCAGTCCAGGATTTTTTAAGTCCATCAAAGAATTAGGCCCGAAGTGACCAGAAGGGAACAGGCACCAGACTCTGCTTGTCTGAAGAACTCATCCCCAACAATGCTCCTCTGCTATTTCACAGTCCTGCTTCCTCTGAGTCTAAAATTCCTGAACTCCCAGCATCCGCCTGCACCTGGTAAGTGTCTCTATATCTCTCCATCACTGCTCTCATCCCCCTACCTTTGCTCACATGAATATATCTCACTGGCTAAATCTCTCTCCCTTTCTCCATGCACCCGCAAAACACGCTCTGCCACTTTCAAATCCCACAGTCACCTCCTCTCCCTTTCTCTGCTCCTACTTGCTGCTGGTGATATTGCTCAAAACCCAGGTCCATTTCCTTCGCCTCCCCGCTCCTCCACACCCCACAACTCATCACAGACTAGCCTTCACCATGGTAGCAAGCCAACAAACACACGGAACCTAGGCAACCTCTTAACAATCACCCCCTCCCCACGCACTCCCCCCATTGTCACCTGTGCACTGTGGAATGCACGTTCAGTGTGCAACAAACTGACATACATCCACGACCTCTTCACTACCAACCTCTTCACTTTCATGGCCTTTACTGAAACCTGGCTCACTCCCTCTGATACAGCCTCACCCGCTGCCCTCTCATATGGGGGCTTACAGTTCAGCCACACCCCAAGATCAACCAACAAACAGGGTGGAGGTGTTGGCATCCTTCTGTCTGAAGACTGCTCATTTAACCCAATCCCTGCTCTACCCTCCCTTTCCTTCCCTTCTTTTGAAGTTCACTGTGTCCGTCTCTACTCTCCCTGTCACCTTAATATTGCCATTATCTATCGCCCTCCTGGACCTGCCACTCTCTTTCTGGACCACTTCTCAACTTGGCTTCTCCACTTCCTGTCCTCTGACATCCCGGCTATAATCATGGGGGACTTCAACATACCCGTTGACACCAACAACCCTGCAACCACCAAACTATTATCCCTAACCACCTCCTTTGGCCTCAAACAATGGTCTACCAGCCCCACCCACAAAGATGGCCACACGCTTGACCTGCTCTTTACTTACCTCTGCTCTGTATCCAGTCTTTCCTCATCCCCACTTCCCCTCTCTGATCACAACTTACTAACACTAACACTCTCTTCCCTTAATACTGCCCCGCCTGCACACAAACCTGCAATACTTCGCAGGAATCTCAGAAACCTAGACCTTCAATCTCTCTCCGATGCTTTACATCCCCTTCACACCCTGCCCTCATTTACCAATGTAGACGCTGCCGCTTCATACTACCACAACACCCTAACTGCTGCCCTTGACTCTGTTGCTCCCCTTAACTACAGTCGCCCTCAGGCCAAAAAAAGACAACCATGGCTTAACACTAACACTGCAACATTGAAACGGCATTCTCGAGCTGCTGAACGGCATTGGAGGAAATCCAAAACCAAGGAGAACTTCCTGTTATACAAGAAAGCCCTTCAGGAACTCAGGACTGCCCTTTCATCTGCCAAACAGGAATATTTCACATCACTCATATCGGCACAGGCCCGGAATCCAAAACAGCTATTTAACACTTTCAACTCCCTTCTCCGCCCACCGCCACCTCCTCCATCCTCACAGCTAACGGCTGAGCAATTTGCCACATACTTCAAAGACAAAATCGACAGGATTCGAAGTGGCTTCACCCCCCAGAACACCTCTCTCCTACCAACATCCCCCTTGCCCCAGTCATTAACTCATTTCACAGTGTTAACTGCTCAAGGTGTCTCCTCCCTGGTCTCAAAGGCTCACCTGACCACCTGCTCCCTTGATCCCATTCCATCCCACCTTATCCCTCAACTGTCTCCATCTGTCATTCCAGCCCTAACATCTTTATTCAACCTCTCCCTCTCCACTGGTACCTTTCCCTCCGCCTATAAGCATGCTCTTATAACTCCACTCATCAAAAAACCCTCTCTGGACCCCTCTGCCCTCCCCAGTTACCGCCCAATCTCTCTGCTCCCTTTCTCATCCAAGCTTCTTGAACAGCATGTCCATACAGAACTTACAAACTATCTGTCTACAAACTCCCTCCTAGATCCCCTCCAATCTGGTTTCCGCTCATGTCACTCTACCAAAACGGCCCTCACCAAAGTCACCAATGATCTACTAACAGCCAAATCCAAAGGCCACTACTCTGCTCTCATTCTTCTCCACTTATCATCTGCTTTTGACACTGTCGACCATGCTTTGCTTCTCAATATTCTTTCTTCTCTTGGAATCCAAGGTCTCGCACTCTCTTGGCTCTCCTCCTATCTCTCTCACCGCACATTTAGTGTATCTTACTCACACACCATTTCCTCTCCCCGGCCTCTGTCTGTTGGGGTACCACAAGGCTCAGTACTAGGACCCCTACTTTTTTCAATATACACTTCTGGTCTAGGACAACTAATAACCTCGCTAGGCTTCCAATATCACCCCCCATCTCACTCCCCTCCCCTCTCTAACACCACAATTTCTGTAAATAATCTTACAATAACTGCAACTCCTCAAGCTCGATGCCTGGGTGTCATTCTGGACTCCTCTCTCTCCTTCAGACCTCACATTCACTCCCTCGCCACCTCCTGTCGCCTCCAACTCAAAAATATATCTCGCATCCGTCCCTTCCTCTCACCTGTCACCACTAAAATGCTAGTACATGCCCTGGTCATATCCCGCCTGGACTACTGCAACACCCTCCTCTGTGGTTTGCCAACAAACAGACTGGCTCCCCTCCAATCTATCCTAAACTCTGCTGCTCGCCTCATCCATCTATCCTCTCGCTTCTCCAGTGCTGCCCCCTCTGTCAATCCCTCCACTGGTTACCTGTCTCCCATAGAGTCCAGTTCAAACTTCTAGTGCTAACCTACAAAGCTCTCTCTAACCAGGCCCCTTCCTACATTTCATCTCTGATCCAACATTACCAACCAAAGCGCAACCTCCGCTCCGCCTCTGACATTCTCCTGTCCTCTTCCTTGGTTACCTCCTCGCACTCCCGCCTTCAAGACTTCTCCCGTGCCTCCCCACTTCTCTGGAATGCACTCCCCCGCTCGATCCGCCACTCTCCATCAATCCAAGCCTTTAAAAGCGCCCTCAAAACTCACTTCTTCAGACAAGCATATGACCTGACTTAAGCAACTACTATAACCTTCAATGGCACATGCCGCCATACTCAAGCTCTACCACTTGTGACCCCACCCCCTTTGTCTCCACCCCCATCCTTTAGTCTGTAAGCTCGCAAGGGCAGGGCACTCCTCCCTATTGTCTCCTGTGCTCACAACACTTGGTTTTAACCTGTGGCATCTAATTTTGTATTGTTCTCTGTGCTATATGTTTTACCTTGTCTGTATTCTTAACTTGTAAAGCGCTACGGAAGTTGATGGCGCTATATAAATAAACAATAATAATAATAATAACACAGCATTGGCTGTAGGCCAGCTGTCCTCTTAAATAGGGCTATCAATCAGCACAGGGAGGGATGTGTCAGTCTGGTGAAGTCACTTCCTGTCCATTCAGACTCAGGAAACCCGGAAGTGAAATCAAGTCCAAGAGCTTACACTCTAGGCTTTGTGCACTTGCAGTGAGCTGAACAGCAGGTGTCACTGTGGAGCATGCAACAGATGAACAGCCTGCCCTGTTACAAACCCAGCCGAGCATGTCTGCTGCTGCATGCAGTCCGTGGCATAGCACGCTCACAATGCTTTAAAGGGCAGGAAAGGCGAGGAGACTGACAAAGATCAACACTACCAGTTTGTGGCCTTGCCGTTCGGTATCACTTCGGCCCCCCGGGTGTTCACCAAGGTGCTGGCGGGTGTCATGGCCCTTCTGAGGAGCCAGGGCATTCGCATTCTTCCTTACCTGGACGACCTGTTGATAGCTGCTCCATCCATCCGAGAGGGATACTTGGATGGTAGTGTCCACCCTCGAGTCCTTCGGTTGGGTGATCAATTATCCCAAGTCTTCACTCTCTCCTTCATTGGTGAGGTCCTTCCTGGGCATGACGCTGGATACTTCTCGGGTCAAGGTGTTTCTTCCTCAGCAGAAGGTGGAGGGCCTTCAGATGCAGGCGCGGGCCTTGTTATCGTGTCCTCGTCCCTCCATCCATTTGGGGATGCAGTTGGTGGGTCTCATAGTGTCGTGCTTCAAGGCTGTGCCTTTTGCTCATTTTCACATGAGACCTCAGTCAGGAGTCCTTGGAGCAGGATTTCGCTCTGTCCCCTCTGGCCAGACAGTCCCTCTCATGGTGGTTGGATTCGAGAAATCTTCTGGTGGGCAGGTCCTTTCTGCCGCCGTGCTGGGAGATTGTCACCACGGACGCCAGTCTGACCGGTTGGGGGGGTTTGTCAATCTCTGAAGTTCCAGGGCCAGTGGGGCCCTCAGGAGGCCCACGCGCCCATCAATCTCCTGGAGTTGAGAGCGATCAGGTTGGTTCTCTTTCAGTTGACTCCACATCTACAGGGGTCGTGCGATCCAGGTCCACTCGGACAATCAGATGGCGGTCGCCTACATCAGTCATCAGGGAGGTGACCCAGATTCTGTCTTGGGAGGAGGAGAATGTTCCCTGCATCTCGACAGTTTACATCCCAGGGGTGGAAAACCAGGAGGCGGACGGTCTGAGCAGGGGGACGTCTCGCCTGGGGGAGTGGTCTCTTAACAACAAGATCTTTTTCGCCCTGTGTTGCTGGGGGGTCAGCCGGACGTGGACTTGTTTGCGTCTCGTCACAATCACAAGCTTCCCAAATTCGTCTCCCTGTCAAGAGACCCTCTAGCCTTCGCCACGGACGCGCTAGCAATTTCCTGGATGGAGTTTTGACTCCTCTATGCATTTCCTCCATTTCCTCTCCTGGATTGCGTGTTGCGCAAGATAGTCCAGGAGGGGGTGCCGACCATCCTGGTGGCCCCCCGCTGGCTGAGGAGGGTATGGTTCGCGGACGTCATCCAGATGGCGGTGGATCAGTTCGTCATGCCCGACGATCCAGGGCTACTCACTCAGGGACAGCTGTGCCATCCCAATTTACAAACGCTGGCTTTGACGGCTTGGCTGCTGAAACCTCCATCCTGATGAATAAGGGATTGGCGGCTTCGGTCGTCAATACTATGATTCAGGCTCGGAAGAAATCCTCTTCTATGGTTTACTACAGGGTTTGGCATGCTTACATTGCCTGGTGCGAGTCTAAGTCTTTTCCTTGTCACACCTTCTCCATTTTCAGGATTCTGGAGTTTTTATAACATGGTCTGGAGTCGGTTCTACAACTGAATATCCTCAAAGGACAGGTTTCGGCATTGGCAATTTTTTTCCAAAGATCTTTCGCGAATCATAGGCTTGTCAAAACTTTTTTCCAGGGAGTTACTCATGTACGTCTACCGCGTAAGCCTCTGCTACCGGTGTGGGATTTGAACTTGGTGCTTTCTGCTCTCCAGGGTCCCCCCATCGAGCCTCTGCACGATGCTGCTCTGTCCATTCTGACTATTAAGGTGGCCTTTTTGGTTGCTATCACTTCGGTGCGTCGCGTCTCTGAGCTGGTGGCGCTTTCCATGAAACCTTATTTTGAGCGGCATTAGGATAAGGTGGTGTTTCGTCTTAAACCGGAATTTTTGCCTAAGGTTGTATCTGCCTTTCATCTCAATGAGGACATTGTCTTGCCTGTCTTGTGTCCTGCCCCTTCTGATTCTAAGGAACGGACCCTTCATTCTCTGGATGTGGTCGGGGCGCTCAAATTTTATTTGGTCGCCACTGAGTCTTTTCGGAAGTCTGATTCTCTGTTGTCCTTCCTGCTGGGCCTAGGAAGGGCTTGCCTCCAGCCAAATCCACTATCAGCAGGTGGATGGTGCAAGCGTACTCTGCCAAGGGGAAGGAACTCCCTTTCCGTGTTACAGCTCACTCCACTAGGGCTATTGGTGCCTCTTGGGCTTTTCAGCACCAGGCTTCTGTTGAACAAGTTTGTAAGGCTGCTACTTGGTCTTCTGTTCATACCTTTTCAAAGTTTTACAAGGTTGATGTTAGGGCCTCAGCTGATGCTGTTTTTGGTTGCAAGGTGCTTCAGGCAGTAGTTTCTCACTGGGATCCCACCCTTCTTCATGGACACTGCTGTTGGATGTCCCAAATTTGAAGAATTGTAATGAAGCAAGCCGTGCTGTACAACAGGAAAAATACAATTCTGCGATTACTCACCTGTAGAATTGTTTTTACGGTGTACAGCACGGCTTGCTTCATCCCTCCCTTGTTATAGTTATCCTCTGTTGCCTTCTTATGGTGATTTTTGTTGAGAGAGTTCTTTTTTAGTGGGGCTCTGTTTTTTGTTAACATGGTCTTTGCCTCCCGGCTTCTTGCATTACTTCCTTTTAAACACTGGGGTCTCTGGGTAATTCCTGCCCTTTTATGGGCTGGGAGGAGCCACAAGTCTTTCTGCATTGGACTGTGCCAACTGTGGCAGATTAGCCACATGTAAAGAATTGAAATGAAGCAAGCCGTGCTGTACACCGTAAGGACAATTCTACAGGTGAGTAATCACAGAATTGTATTTTATTTTCCTTGTCTCTCTTTCCTGCTTTTTTCTGTCATCCTTATTCTTTCCTTGTTCTGTCATTCATTTTTTGCTTTAGTTTTTTTCTGTTTCTTTCCATTTATTCATTCTGCCATTCCTTTTCTCTCTTCTTCCCACCAGTCTTTCTATTCTTTATTTCCTTCCTTCCATCTCTTCTTTTTTTCTCCCATCTCTTCTCTCCTTCTTTCCTGCACTTTTTTTCAGTAATTCCTTCCATTCCTTTTATTCTCTGTCATATCTTCTCTTGCTTTTTTCTGTCATTCTTTCTGTCATGTCTTCTCTTTCTTTTTTCTGTCATTCCTTCTATTATTTCTGTCATATCTTCTCTTGCTTTTTTTCTGTCATTCTTTCCATTCTTTCTGTCATGTCTTCTCTTTCTTTTTTCTGTCATTCCTTCTATTCTTTCTGTCATATCTTCTCTTTCTTTTTTCTGTCATTCCTTCTATTCTTTCTGTCATATCTTCTCTTGCTTATTTCTGTCATTCCTTCTATTCTTCCTGGCATATCTTCTCTTTCTTTTTTTTGTTATTCCTTTTATTATTTCTGTCATATCTTTTTTTTTTTTTCTGTCACTCCTTCCATCTCTTATTTTTTTCTCCCACTCATTTTCTCTCTTTTGCTTTTTTGTTGCCATTTCATTTATTTTTGTTTCTGCCATTCATTCTATGGTTTTGTTTCTTTCCATTTTATGTTTTATATTTCTTTCCATCTATTCTTCTGTAGTCATTTCTTTTCCCTTACCGTACTTTCCTGCTTTCTTTTTTTTATTCTGTAGTCCTTCCTTTAATTCTTGATTTCTCTTTCTTTCTGTCGTTCCTTCTATTTTTTTTCTTTCTATTTTTTGACAGGGGATCCTTGCCACAGCCTAAGGGCAAATCTAGCCAACCAGACTCCAGGGTGTCATAGGCAGCCAACAGTGAGGGGCTGGGTGGCCAACCAATCATTTAGTGGTGTTTGCTAGCCAATAGCGCATGGATTGAAGATCTCAGTCAGCCAATCAGCAGGGGGTCCACACATTGGGGCAACTCAATGGGCATCGATATGGATAGGTAGGGGGCAGGAACTGTGGGCAGGTCATGTCAGCTGATATTCTTGGGGTCTGCCAATGGGTGATCTTAAAAATGCCAGGTGGGCGTGGCCTCAGCATAGGAAAAGTGTTTATTTTATATTTATAAAAGAAAATATTATATATATATATATATATATATATATATATATATATATATATATATATATATATATAATAGAGAGAGAGAGAGAGAGATTTATAAAATATATATAGAGAGAGATTTATAAAAGAAGTGTGTTTATTTTATATTTATAAAAGAAAATATAATTTTATTATGTATTATATTACAATATTAATATTTATTTATTTATAAAAAATGTGTTTTTTTTTTATATTCATAAAATATTATTATATATTATAAACCGGGCCACTGTCAAGCCGGAGGGAAACCCATTGGCAAGGGTGGTTGGGAGGCAAACTAGGTCTTGTGCCACTTTAACCTTGATGTTCGGGCTGCCCCAAAGGAGACCTAAAGTCAACCCGCCTCTTACACTGTATTTCACCCCCCACCTCCTGGGCATCCTGATTTTGGATGGGTGCCTGCATGAGCCAAAATTGCACCGGAGCTTCCCCCAAAGAGCAACAAACAAGAGTCCCCGGTGTTGTTCCTCTTTAATCTCCACCAACATGAACAGGAAGCACGGCTCTTGGCTCTGCTGAGTGAGTCATATTGGCCTATTTGTCCAGTACCGCATGAGTGATGGTACATAGAGGGTAACCACCTCACCCTGAACAACACGGGTCACACACCCTTATCTCAGTCTCGGGTGACAGAGCGCAGAAGGTGTCACCGTGGCGATGACAACACGACAAACCTTTATTCCTACCTAACCGCTAATTACATTGCAATACCTGCATTTTATTTCTGGCCAGTAATAAAATACCAGGTTGCGCAACTTTATTGACAATTGTTTATGTAGCACCAGCTGCCTCCAACAGCGCTGTACAATGTAGTCACTAGAGACAGGGTGAAAACCTAGATTATAGTATGTGATCTACAGCCCTGCTGGGGATTTTATACAGTGGTCCTGCCCCTTGACTTACTCCTAACCCTGCTCTCTGTAGCCCTATTCTTAAACCGGACCTTCAGCAAAATGTAATGAAAACTATTCCCCAGCATCTAAAATTATATATTTTTAAGTTTTTAGTCACTTACTTATTATTCTTTCCCCCACTGGGCTGCAGCTCTGTTCAGGAGTCTAGGATACGGGCGCCGCCATCTTGACTCAGAAGCATCACATGCTGAGGAGAGGAGAACAGGATAAAGTGCAGGGGGCGGGGTTATAGCTGTGCTGACAGCAGAGCTGGGGTCAGGGAAAGGACAGCCATCCCAGAATGCAGAGTGACACAGTCAGAGGCACTTCCTGTTTGCAGGCTGCCTGATGCTTCATGAGCCACCATCTTGGATGTCTAAAGGCTCATAACATGCAGTAGATGCAGGTAGGATGATTTTTAATGTGAGCAATCTGTATGTATAGGGTGTGGGGGAACATACAAGATATGCTCTTATTCAGGGTGAAGGTCTGCTCTAAAGGGAGGCCCCACCCTTTTACTCTCTTTACTGTCTTATTAAAGGAGGGCTCCACCCTTTTCTCTCTGGTTATAAGGGAGCTCTTCCCCTTCTCCTCCTATTATCAATCTGTTACTAGGTGCCCCCCGATCGGGGTTCCCCGGGGGGAACGAGTTTGCCTGTCCAGGAGTCTCATAGACTACAGGGTGGGTTTTGGTTTAGAGCTCTTTCTACATGAGCCAGAGAAGATTGAGGGGTTACGTAAAAAGCAAATGAGCAGAAAGGCAAAAAAAAACGAAAGAATACGAGGAAATTCTTGGGCTAGAAATGAAATGAAGAGAGATGGATGGGGTAATGCCAAAAGAGGGACCAGCTGAGAGGTTCAAAAAAAGTGTAAAATACAGAGAAGGTTTAAAAGGGAGAGAGAGATTGAAGGAATGTGATGAGAGAGACCAATATGAAGAAAATGTGGAAACAATAGGGAAAGGGAAGAGAGGTAGAAAGAGATAGAAGATGACTAGGGTAAGAAAAATTGGGAACAGAAACAAAGGCAGGAGTAAGGGGGTTATTTAAGAACAGATAGCACCAGGTAGCGCTTCGTAGCGGCAGGCAGCGTCTGGTGAACACTGTACACAAAACCGAAAGCGAATCTGGTGAGCGCCTCTAACAGCGCCATGTAGCGGCACATGTATTATTACAGGCGGCTCAGTGTATAGCGCCGGCGCTCTAGGCTCAGGAACGCCATGTAGTACCTGTCGCTCTGTATTGCTCTCCCATACATTTCAATGGGGTTTCATTAGTTGTGTATAAATAGCGTGTTTTTTTTTTTTGCTCCAATCATTGTGTGACGTCTCCTGGCTGCAAACAAACACTTTTATACATTTTTTGACTTTTTATAGTTTTATGCAGAATTGTCATTACAGGTCTGGCACTAAAGTGTTATTGTCACAGTGTTACAACAATGTCATCCCATGTGTTTTTGCTTTGTTAATGGTGGATATGTGTTCAAAAGCAGACTTTAATCACACAGAGTCTGGCGCTCTATGCTACAGCGCCCAGCTTTAGAGCGCCAACGCTCTGTGTGTGCGTTCTTCTTTGATAAGTATGGTGTGGAGCACAGAGTGGCTGAGCCGGCGCTACCTTTCGCTCCCTGCAGCGCTATACTGTTGTTAGCGCGCCCAACGTACATCACATGCATCAATGCCGGTCAGGTTACTACAGCGACTGAGACGCTCTGTTGCAGCACCCGATACCCTCTTACAGCGTCTACTAGCGGTCGCTCTAAGCGCTGCTATACAGACGCTCATCTGGCAATACCTGGCGTTAGTAGTGAATCAGCCTCTAAGTTTGAACAAGGAATGATATATGAAAAAAGAGAGATGAGATGCAGGGGATATAAATCAGAGGAAGATGAAGAGATGGTAAAAGGAGAGGAAGTTGGAGAGAAGATAAAAGGAGAGGAAGATGTATTGAAGGTAAAATAAGAGGAAGTTGGAGAGAAGGTAAAAGGAGAGGAAGATGTATTGAAGGTAAAATAAGAGGAAGATGTAGAGAAGGTAAAAGGAGAGGAAGATGTATTGAAGGTAAAATAAGAGGAAGATGTAGAGAAGGTAAAAGGAGAGGAAGATGTATTGAAGGTAAAATAAGAGGAAGTTGGAGAGAAGATAAAAGGAGAGGAAGATGTATTGAAGGTAAAATAAGAGGAAGTTGGAGAGAAGGTAAAAGGAGAGGAAGATGTATTGAAGGTAAAATAAGAGGAAGATGTAGAGAAGGTAAAAGGAGAGGAAGATGTATTGAAGGTAAAATAAGAGGAAGTTGAGGAGAAGGTAATAGGAAAGGAATATGTATTGAAGGTAAAAGGAGAGGAAGTTGGAGAGATGATAATAGGAAAGGAAGATGTAGAGAAGGTAAAAGGAGAGGAAGATTTATTGAAGTTAAACGCAGAGGAAGTTGGAGAGAAGGTAAAAAGAGAGGAAGATGTAGAGAAGGAAAAATGAGAGGAAGTTGAAGAGAAGGTATAAGGAGAGGAAGATTTAGAGAAGGTATAAGGATAGGAAGATGTAGAGAAGGAAAAATGAGCAGCAGCACTATAGGATGGGTGAGGAGGGGGCGGCTTTTTTTCCTTCCTGCACGGAGAGCTTTTTAGCCTAGAAGCTGCCCGTCTGGACCATGTCTGTTGCTACATTGATTGCCTTTAAATGGATTGAAACCCTCTTAGCAGCCTCCCATGTGATTGGCAGGTGCACACTGTCACTGTGCCGGGCATATTGCACAGCAATCTGGCTTTCATACTGGAGCCTCGTTAGCTACACGCACTGCCAACCCAAAATTAGAGGCAGAACAAGGAGACATATTGGACTCATCACTGCCTCCCTCTTCCTTTACAGGAAGCTTCAATGAGCAGGATCATCATACGGCATACCTCCCAACTGTCTCTCATTTGGAGGGACTGTCCCTCATTTGAGTCCATGTTCCTTGCCCCTTGTTGTTCTCATTTGTCCCTCTTTGGGGTTTAACATGCAGATCTGCATCAGTAGATGATTCATTCGCCTATTCAAAGTTGCAGTGGCTTCGGAGGTAAGTCTTGGATCAGCGTAATAGTCTTACCCCTGCCTCCCAGCTCCTTCCATCCATCCCTCCCACACTGCTCCCAGCTCATCCCATCCATTCCTCTCCTATCAGTTCTGCTCATCTATCCACTCCTCATACCTCCAGCCACCCACCCCTCCCTCCTGCTCCTCCCAGCACCTCACATACATTAATCACTCCCCCATCCTCCCAGCTCATCCCTCCTACACCCTTCCATCTCTCTCCCCTCATCCATTCCTCATAGCTCTAGCCATCCATCCCACTCCCTGCATTTCTGCCCATCTATCCACTCCTCCTAGTTCTAGTCAGCGTAGTTCATTAAAGTGGATGTCCGGTTTGTAAGGGGCATCTTGTTCCTGGGGCACCCCAATTTTCGGGTTGCCCGATATACAGGATGCCCCACTGTGTAAAACCCTGAAAACTCCGCCGGTTCCACAGTGCATGCCTTGTCCAATCAGCGCTGTATATAAATGCATGACATACAGCTCTGTTTACATACAAAAGAGATCGGCCACACCCTGGTCTGTAGCACGCCCCCACCCGCAACTGTTTAAATGGCTTAAGAGTTTATTTAAGAAGGGATAGCGCCAGGTAGCGCCTCTTAGCGGCAGGCAGCGTCTGGTGAACGCCGGGAGCTGTACGCAAAACATTTAGGAAAGTGAATCTGGTGAGCGCCTCTAACAGCACCATGTAGCTTCACATGTATTATTACAGGCAGCTCAGTGCATAGCGCCATTTAGTACCTGTCGCTCTCTCATACATTTCAATGGGCTTCATTAGTTGTGTATAAATAGCGTGTTTGGCAATTTCAAATTTTTTTTTCTCCAATCATTGTGTGACCTCTCCTGGCTGCAAACAAACACTTTTATACATTTTTTGGACTTTTTATATTTTTATACAAAATTCTTTTTACAGGTCTGGCACTAAAGCGTTAAAAAACAGACTTTAATCAGACAGCGTCTGGCGCTCTATGCAATAGCAACCAACTTTAGAGCACCGACTGTGTGTGTGTAGTTTTTTCTATGGTGTGGGACGCCGAGTGTCGGACGCACTGAGCTGGCGCTACCTCTTGCTCGCTGCAGCGCTGTACTGGTGTTACAGGGCGCAACACACATCACATTCATCAATGCCTGCCAGGTTACTAGAGCGACTGAGACGCTCTGTTACAGCGCCCGATAGCCCCTTACAGAGCCTACTAGCGGTTGCTCTAAGCGTCGCTATACAGACGTTCATCTGCCAATACCTGGCGCTAGTAGTAGTGAGGGGACGCAGCCACAGTCACAAACATGCTGTGGGATGGGCTGTAAATTGATTTCATCTAGTGGAGCATCCCAAATTAGAATAACCGAGCATTAGTAATGATACTTTGTTTTTATAAAATGCAGCAAAGTTTATTATGTACCTTTGCATGTATCAAATAGTTTCAATACAATCTATTGATAGGGGGATAAACCTGCTCACCTGCTCCATATGTGCAGCCAATGACTAACCAGAGGCCTGTAAAACCCAGAATTTGGGCCCCAGTCTGATCCAGTCAGATCATCCAATCACAACACAGCTACAAGGCAAGTTGGGCGTCTCAGCAGTCACTCCTGGTGGGAAACCCGGAATCAATGGGACACTCCTCGATGTCCTATTCAGGCTTATCTCTGGGGAGGGGTGGGAGAGGGTTGGGGGGATGTGCTGGGTTGAGATGGTAATCAAACCTGGACAAAAGGTGAGTGCAAAGTACGGGTGTGGGCGCAGATTGTTGCCACTGATATTAAAAGGTAACATAAAGTCTTGTTTGTTTTTCTCGCAGCCACATAAAAGAAATGAGCCGGAACTCGATGCCCACAAGAAATCTGGCACATCGATAATTGCAGTAATCTAAATCCAGATCACTCACACGTCATTAATGTTTTATCTGATTTTCTGTCATTGGGCTCATTGGTCAGTATTTAGGTGAACACCTAAAGCTTCGTGTTCGGCCAAACTTTGAACCAAAGTTTGATTCGGACACCTGACCCAAACCCGAACCTGGCCCCCATTGAAACCAATGGGGACCTGAACTTTGGGGAGGGCGATTGTGCCTCTGGAGGCCCCTCCACCATCCAACCTCCTACACCTCAGCCACCTGGGCAAGGAAGGGGCTGTCAAGAGGTCCCCCAGAGGCATAATCGGGACTGTAAGCGTTCTTTCCCAGGCAAATATGCTATGGCCAGTAGGGGTGTCTGAAAAAAACAATTCTTTCAAGTGTCGCAATATTTTATTTGACAAATGCGATGTCCCTGCTGTTTATTCCCCACTCCTTATTCCACGTGATATACCCCGTTGCCTGGCTAAGTAGTTTTTCTCTTTATTTGCTCTGGTGTTTGTGTTGATCTGTTTTGCAATGTTTGTCTGTAATTGGTAATTTTGTGTCCATGACCAGTATTATTTTGAACACTTGCTTTTTTAACACTGCTAATTTGATTATTTTGTGTGTATATATATATTCACGTGTATTGTAGATTATCGTGCACTCATGGATTAATAGGACTTATTGTATGAAGTTGATATGAATTTTATGGTTATTGCTGCTATGTTGATTATGCACTGTCACTTTAATATATTTGAGTAAGTTTGGAGGCTCCCCCCCTTTTTTCCTTCCCTCTTTTTGGGTGGGGGTTTTTTTTGTGCCGGCACAAAATTAGTAAATATTTTTGGGGATTTTTACACGTATTTATACTATAGGAGTTACCCAGGTATATGTCGCTGTGTATGCAGCACTGGATGAATTTTTGGGGATATACAGTATTTTAATGTATTTTATATTTTGTATTTTGTATTGTGTGTTGTGTGTTGTTGTTGTTCTTGATCTATGTGATGTAAATGAAATTATAACTTTGATTGGATTGGTGCTCCTGTATTGGGTTTCTGGGCTAGGTCCCATGAGCTCATGTTTCTCTGTTGTATATTTTATTTGACGATACTAGAATCGGTGATCTCTTTCTAGTATCGATTCTGACTTCACTTAAAGAAAAGTAAAAATACAGTCACTTACCCCTTTGTTCGATCCGGCCAGCTCTCCTCTTCTTCTTCTTTTTTTTTCGTAGAGACATTTTCTCTATGTGTGGTGTTTTTTTTTGTTTTTTTTTACTGTTAACCCTTTGTGAACTGATAAGGGATCTATGTGCTCCCTATACCAGTTCACAAGGCTCTGGGTCTGGCAAATCACCTGCGGCTAGCGATTCATTTTTCATTCATTACTAGCGCTAGGTATAGGCAGATGAGCGCCTGTAGCGAGGTGCTCAGAGAGACCGATAGTAGTCACTGTGATCGGCTATGGGTCACTGTTACCGAGCACCTCAGTCGCTGGCCGGCATTGATGAATTTCATGTGTGAGTCGCTATAACACCAGTACAGTGCTATATGGGAGCGAACGGTGGCGACTGGTCAGTGTGAGCGACTCACGATATTCATCAAAAAAACGCATCGGTGCTCAAAATTGTGTCGCTGTAGCCTAGAGCGCCAGAAGCTGTGTGATTAAAGTCTGTTTTTGAACACATATCCACTAGTAAAAAGGGAAAACATATGGAATTACATTGTTATTACATTGTGACATTAACACTTTAATACCAGACCTTTAATGACAATTCTGCATAAAAAATCAAAAAAAGTTTTCAAAAATGACATTTATAGGCCAGGAGAGGTCACACAATGATTTGTTAAAAAAATAAATAAAATTAAAAGAAAACCCTGTTTAAAGAGAAGAACGTCCATTGAAATGTATGGGAGAGCGACAGGTAATGCCTGGCTCTCTGGAAGCCAGAGCGTCGGCGCTATACGCTGAGCCGTCTGTGATGATGAATCGGAAGCTACATGGCGCTGTTAGATTTGCTCACCATATTCGTTTTCATAAATGTGGTTTTGCATACAGCTCCCGGCGTTCACCAGACTCTGCCTGCCGCTATGAGGCACTACCTGCCGCTATCCCTTGATGAATAAACCCCTTTTAGACCTTAAAGACATACTTCAAACAAAGGCACATTGACCATCGTGTGGGGCTATATTTGGCACTGCCCTTAACTGTTTTCCGTTTTCAAATTGAAGAAGAAATGGCCAAGTTTTTGCAGTTTACAGGTCCACTTGATGGCATACCGCCTCACATCCCGTCCCTCCAATTAGTACAGCAGAGTAGGACAGAATTGCCGGTCCCCTCCTTTTTCCCGCCCCTCCTCCCGCTTCGCTGTCAGTGGGAAGCACTGACATCTTGTTCTAGCCTACCCACCGTCCAGCAGCGGGGACCCACACCGCACTCGGCGGGCATCCGTCTACCTGCGTGCGTGGGGGGAGAAGAATCATGCCCTGACAGATGGCGACATCCCCGCTGAGCGGGGACACACAGCTACCCTCTCCGCCGGCCAGCAGCGGGGTAGACCTACACAGTCCCCCCGGGACTTGCTAAGCTTTGTCTTGTGTGTGGTACATGCCCGCTGAGTGGTCGCAACGTGGTTTGTGTGCCCTGCGCCCAGAGTGCTATTGCGGATCAGGATGGGGCTAGTGTTCCCGGCCCCAGTCCCATTGCTCCTCCGGCCTCGCCGACTCAGAGACAGCGGCTTGTCTTTCCTGAACAAGGCCACTTCTCTAAGATGGTTTTTAAGGAATGGGAGAAGCCTAATAGGTTGCCGTCAGTGCCTAGGGGTCTGGAGAGACGGTATCCCTTTTCGTAGGATTTGGTTCGCCTATGGTCCCATCCCCCGGAAGTGGATGCTCCTGTTCTGGGGTTCTCCAATACCTCCATTATGCCGTCTCCTGAGACTTCCTCCTTGCGTTATCTTGTTGACAGGCGCATGGATCAGCTAGCCTGTCACGCCTTCACTTCTGTGGGGACCGGTCTGCTCACTGTCTGTGCTATTTCCTCCCTGGGACTTCGGCTATTCGGGGAACGGTTGGACCTCCTGGCTAAGGACAGGAGACTTCCTCAGCGTCGGAAGCAGGTATGGCCTTTTCGGGGCTCTTCTTCCTTTCGCCCCTCTCGGGGAGGACGAGGATCTTCCTTCTTTGGCCGCAGAGACTCATGGGGGTGAGGTAGAGCCCGAGGTCGTCCCGGCCTTGCTTGGGGATCCAAGCCTAAGCTCCCTTCCAAGGCCCCTCAGGCATGAGGGGACGCCCTCACCCAGCCGGGTGGGGGGACGGCTTCTGCTCTTTGCTCATGTCTGGAGGCAACACGTCTCAGACCGGTGGATTCAGGAGTTGGTGTCCTCCGGATACAAGATAGAGCTGGCAGCTTGGCCGCCCCCAAAGATTCATTCGGTCCCGGATCTCCCAAAATCCTGTGACAGCGCAGGGCCTGAGGCTAGCCGTTCAACATCTTCTGTCATCAGGAGTGGTTTGCCATGTGCCTCTTCAAGAACAGAGGCGGGGGTTCTACTCCAACCTGTTCACGGTGCCCAAGAAGGACGGTTCCCTGAGACCCATCCTGGATCTAAAGGGTCTCAACAGATTTGTCAGGTTCAAACACTTCCGCATGGAGACCTTACGGTCGGCGGTGAGCTCTTTTCGGACAGGTGATTTCATGACCACTGTGGACATCAAGGATGCCTATCTGCACGTTCTTGTCCTCCTGGGACACCAGAGGTTCCTGAGGTTCGCTCTGTGGGATCAACACTACCAGTTTGTGGCCTTGCCGTTCGGCATCACCTCGGCCCCCCGGGTGTTCACCAAGGTGCTGGCGGGTGTCATGGCCCTTCTGAGGAGCCAGGGCATTCGCATTCTTCCTTACTTGGACGACCTTTTGATTTCTTCCTCAGCAGAAGGTGGAGGGCCTTCAGATGCAGGCGTGGGCCTTGTTAGCTTGCCCTCATCCCTCCATCTGTCTGGGGATGCAGGAATTCGCTCTGTCCCCTCTGGCCAGACAGTCCCTCTTGTGGTGGCTGGACTCGAGGAATCTTCTAGTGGGCAGGTCCTTTTTGCCTCCGTGCTGGGAGATTGTCACCACAGACGCCAGTCTGACCATTTGGGGAGGGGTTTGGCAATCACTGAAGTTCCAGGGCCAGTGGGGCCCTCAAGAGGCCCACACGCCTATCAACCTCTTGCAGTTAAGAGCGATCAGGTTGGTTCTCTTCCAGTTGACTCCCCACCTTCGGGGTCGTGCGGTACAGGTCCGCTCGGACAATCAAACGGCAGTCGCCTACATCAATCATCAGGGAGGGACTCGGAGCAAATGAGCCCTCAAGGAAGTGTCCCTGATAGTCTTGGGCGGAGGAGACGGTTCCCTCCATCTCGGTGGTTTACATCACCGGGGTGGAGAACCAGAAGGCAGATGCCCTGAGCAGGGGATGTCTTGCCTAGGGGAATGGTCTCTCGACAACAAGATCTTGCATGCCCTGTGTCGCCGCTGGGGTCAGCACGGACGTGGACCTGTTTGCGTCCCGTCACAGTCACAAGCTTCCGAGATTCCTCTCCCTGTCAAGAGATCCTCTGGCCTTCGCCATGGACGCGCTGGTTTGCAGACATCGTCCAGATGGCGGTGGATCAGTACGTCCTGCCCGACGTTCCAGAGCTCCTCACTCAGGGACAGCTGCGCCACCCCAATTTTCAAATGCTGGCTTTGACGGCTTGGCTGCTGAAATTCATGCTGATGGATAAGGGTTTGCCGGCTTCAGTCGTCAGTACTATGATTCAGGCTCGGAAAAAATCCTCTTCTATGATTTATTACCAGGTCTGGCACGCTTACATGCCTGGAGTCTACGGCCTTCCCTTGCCGCACCTTCTCCCTTTCCAGGATTCTGGAGTTTCTTCAACACGGGCTAGAGTCGGGTCTACAACTGAGTACCCTCAAGGGACAAGTTTCTGCCTTGGCAATTTTTTTTTTCCAAAGATCTTTCGCTAATCATAGGCTTGTCAAAACCTTTCTCCAGGGAGTCACTCATGTACATCCACCGCGTAAGCCTCTGCTACCGGTGTGGGATTTGAACTTTCTGCTCTTCAGGGTCCCCCCTTCGAGCCCCTGTGCGATGCTTCTCTTTCTATTCTGACTATTAAGGTGGCCTTTTTGGTTGCTATCACTTCGGTGCGTTGTGTCTCTGAGCTGGCGGCGCTTTCCATGAAACCTTCTTATTTTGAGTGGCATCAGGATAAGGTGGTGTTCCGGCTTAAGCCGGAATTCTTGCCAAAGGTTGTATCTGCTTTGTCGTACCTTCCTATTGTCCTGCCCCTGCTAATTCCAAGGAACGGAACCTTCATTTTCTGGATGTGGTCAGGGCACTCAAGTATTATTTGGTCGCCACTGAGTCATTTCGGAAGTCTGATTCTCTTTTTGTCCTTCCTTCCGGACCTAGGAAGGGCTTGCCTCCAGCCAAATCCACTATCAGTAAGTGGATTAGACAGGCTGTGGTGCAAGCATACTCTGCCCCTTTCCGTGTTACAGCTCACTCCACTAGGGCTATTGGTGCCTCTTGGGCCTTCCAGCACCAAGCTTCAGTTGAACAGGTTTGTAAGGCCGCTACTTGGTCTTCGGTTCATACTTTTTCCAAGTTTTACAAAGTTGATGTTAGGGCCTCAGCTGACGCTGTTTTTGGCCGCAAGCTGCTTCAGGCGGTAGTGGCTTGAACTGCCTGTCATTGCTTTCTGGGGATCCCACCCTTCTTTTTTGGACACTGCTGTTGGATGTCCCACATGTAAAGAATTGAAATGAAGCAAGCCGTGCTGTACATCTGGAAAAATACAATTCTGTGATTACTCACCTGTAGAATTGTTTTTACGGTGTACAGCACGGCTTGCTTCATCCCACCCTTGTTCTCTTTTGCCTTGTTATGGTGTTATTGGTTGAAAGAGTTTCCTTTTAGTGGGCTGTGTTTTGCTAACATGGTCCTTGCCTCCCGGCTTCTTGCATTACTGCTTTCAAACACTGGGGTCTTCTGGGTAATTCTTGCCCTTTTATGGGCCGGGAGGGGCCACAAGTCTTCCTGCAGTCGGTTGCGCCACCTGTGGCGGCTTACCCACATGTAAAGAATTGAAAGGAAGCAAGCCGTGCTGTACACCGTACAGAATTGTATTATTCCTGAGCTGTCTTGTGTGTTCCTTGCTTTTCTTGATGTTGTTTGTTCACTAATGTTCTCTAACCAACCTCTGAGGCCTTCACAGAACAGCTGCAGTTATACTGAGGCTAAATTACATACATGCTTAAATTTTTTATTTTTGTTCTAAATTGGAAAAACGTATGATTTTTGACAAATGCTCAATCACCAAGCATCTCAACAAAGTTTGTGGCTGTAATTTTTAAAAATGTGGAAAGGTTCAGAGTGGACCAAAACCCATGGCTGGACTAGATTCCCTTCCACCCAGTGCATACAGATTCAGAATGCCCCACTGTATGAAGCCCTCCAGGTGGCCCAGTAAACTTACCTTCTCCCCTGATCCAAAATCACATTCATGAGTAGCAGCCGCCGCCTGCTATACCTTTACCAAGGTGCGGGCACACGCCAGGTATTTGTGAATGCCCAGCACGGGCATCTGCTCAGTTAGACTCAACTGGAGATGAGATCACGTGAGCGGATCCCAGTGTAAGAGACTTACCTGTGTCTTGGGGCCCGCAGCGAGCAGCTGCTGGGTGACACGGCGCTTCTCCTGCTGAGCACGACCGCTGCTCCGAGATGACGGGGAGCGAGGCGCGTCGATCTGGCAGCCTCCCCCGCCCCCTCTCTAGCTGTGTGGGGGTGTGCTCAGGCACGTGCCCTGCAGTCTGTCCATTTCGCCACTAGGAGGTGCTGTGAGTGGCAGGCGGCGCAGCGTCCTCCACACCTGATGGGAATCAGGGGCTGGTCAGCCTTGCTGCCAAGACTTACCAGCCCCTGGTTAGTGTCTCCAATCATTCACAGTGTTGTAAGTTGCACCAATCACTACACACACTCCTTCCCGGGTTGCCATTGGTCAGGTCCCCAATAAATACAGAATCAACCCAGTACTCAGTGCCCGTTATAGTCGCTTGTTATTAGGGTGTGATTTTACTAGTGATTATCTGTTTCCGACCCAGCTTGATCGACCATCCCCATCCACTGCCTGTACCAACCTCTGCTTTGTCTGACCTTAAACCTGCCACCCCTTTGGATACCCCGCTATCTCTGACGTCCCGGCTTAACCCTTTGGCTACCCCTAACTACGCTCATCCCTGTACTCTGACGCACCATCTGGACTGTCTTCCTGTGTATGACCTCGGCTTTGGGATACCCTCGCGGTTCATTGACCTTCACCGTAAGCAGACATCCTTTGCACCTGGGGGCAACCGTGTTCAGCGAGGCGTTCCTTGCGTCCGGGCAAACGGGGGCTTGACTATAGGCAGAAGCGGCGGTGGAGATTGGGGGTTGTCTGCTTACAGAAGGCTGGTGTCCTGCTGTGCATCACACCCAGTGATTGGGTCATGAGGCCCAGTTAGCACGTCCTGTGTCTGCCGTGCTGATGAGATGCTTTCCCTCCAGGCTTCCAAAATCAAGTCTTTTCATGTGCTGCCAGTCAACGCCTGGATATGGTCCCTGTCCTCTCCCTGCCCAAAGCAAGTCTGATCCTTCCCTAGATCAGATCATCTATTGACGAGCTTAAATCAGCCAATTGACCCAGATATCAGCACAATATCAGGTCTATTGTTAACCCTCTGTGCCTTAATAAGCATATACAAATTTACAGCTATTACCAGCAGAAACTCAGTTCCCATTGATCCATCCTGTGGACAACCTATACTTTGACTACAATCCTGATCTCCGCAACGACCCCGGCCAGACGCTCTACTTTGATCCTGATCTGCCTGTCCATAAGCTTGGCCTGCCTCTTTACTCAGATCCTGATCTGCCCGCCCATAACCCTGGCCTGCCTCTTTACGCCGATCCTGATCTGCCTGCCCATGACCTTGACCTGCCTCTTTACTTAGATCCTGATCTGCCAGCCCATAACCCTGGCCTGCCTCTTTACTCAGGTCCTGATCTGCCTGCCCATAACCCTGGCCTGCCTCTTAAATATGATCCGGATCTGCCTGCCCATAACCCTGGCCTGCCTCTTTACTCCGATCCTGATATGCATGCCTATGACCCTGGCCTGCCTCTTTACTCAGATCCTGATCTGCCTGCCCATGACCTTGGCCTGCCTCTTTACTCAGATCCTGATCTACCTTTCCATAACCCTGGCCTGCCTCTTAAATCTGATACGGATCTGCCTGCCCATAACCCTGGCCTGCCTCTTTACTCCGATCCTGATCTGCCTGCCCATGACCCTGGCCTGCCTCTTTACTCCGATCCTGATATGCCTGTCCATGACCCTGGCCTGCCTCTTTACTCCGATCCTGATCTGCCTGCCCATGACTCTGGCCTGCCTCCCAACTTTGATACTGATCTACCTGCTCATAACTCTGGCCTGCCTCTTTATTGCGATCCTTATCTGCCTGCCCACAACATTGACCTGGCTCTCGACTTTGATCCTGATCTGCCTGCCCATGACCTTGGCCTGCCTCTTTACTATGAACCTAATCTGCCTGCCCATGACCTCAGCCTGCCTCCCAACTTTGATCCTGATCTGCCTGCCCACTACCCTGGCCAGCCTCTCGACTTTGATCCTGATTTACCTGCCCACAACCACGGCCTGCCTCTTTACTCCAATCCTGATCTGCCTGATCATGATCTTGGCCTGCCTCTTGACTTCCATCCTAACCTGCCTGCCCATGACCTCAGTCTGCTGCTTCACTTCAATTTCGACAACTTCAGGTTGCCAAGCTAATTCGATTCTGATCTGCCTGCCCACGTCCACAGCCTCCCTGTCAACTCTGATACTGATCTCCTAATCTCGCCCCGGGCCTGCCTCTCCACTTCTATCCTGATATGCCTGCCTAAAACCCCAGCCTGCCTCTCCAGTATAATCTTGATCTTCTGGGATGCTTCTCGATTACGTGTTTTGTAGTGTTAAAGCTCTGGTCTGTCTGTCAATACCCACCAACCAAGGCTGGGCATGCTGTAAACAGTCCAATGTTTATTGTTACACTTAGACGTGATTATTGTGTTAAATACTTTCTGCGAACTATCCACACGGGGAGGGGGGGGGGCGCCTTCTATAGTTCAGACGGCAGAGAGGCTAGGGTAACCCCTGTTTTTGGTGGGGCACCATTCTAAAATCTTGCTCAGGGTGGCATTTAACCCAATTCCGGTCCTGAAAGCAGCTACCAGCAGGTCACAAACCGAACTCTAAGCACAAAGGAGGTTCCACCTTTCAGCCGGTTAGGCGAGATTGCGGAAATGTAATCTGCACGGTTGCCGGCTCTCAGCGAGGACAATGTTCCTAATGACAATGACATCTCAAAAAAACTGTATTGTCGTGTTCTTGACTCCTTATAGCTTGGGGCTGTTTGTCACAGGTAAATAAAACACCATTATAATTAATACAATAAGGCTAGCAGTGTATACATTTACAACCTATCACAGGCAAATATTTAATGAGCTTTTATATCTGCTGTAGATGTCACAGTCTGATTAATGGCTGGTTATTATTCCCAATGGAAAGTTCATGTGGACACTAGTGCGATTACAGCTTTGTGCTCATTAGCCTTGTGACTGCTGTCCCATCCTAATGCAAGCCTTAAAGTGAACCTGTCCTGTGTGACTAATATATCTGTGAATGCAATCATTATGGCCCCCAGCCACACCTTACTAGCAAATACACACATCAGAGCGGTGAGGATCATATTCAAACCTAGAGCACAGTGGATAAGCAGTCTGTTGTCTTAAAGTGGACCAAAATCATCCCTCGAGTATATAAGACTCCAGCAATGGCTTACTCCCTCACTCGGGGGATCTCAAACTGAGATGCCCCGCTTTGTGAAATCCCCCAGTTCACCCAAAATTCTTAGCTCCTGAGCCCACGGTGCATGCGTGGCCAGTGCCAGCATCACTGGCATCCCTTCTTGGCTTTGCAAGGCCATCCCCGCCACAACTGAATGCCTGTGCATGGCCGCGCACAGCCGAAGGGAGCAAGTGATGCCACACAAGGCAGATCTGTGTGGCTAGGGATTCCAGCTTCTGTAGCCACACATTAATATAAACGGAAGCTGTGAATCTGAATGGATGATTGGCCATGCCTGCACTGTTGCCTCATGGAGAGGTAAGTATATTTGGCTACCTTAGGTGGCGTGGGTAACCCAAGGACCAAGACCTGGTATTTCGCACAGCGGGGGATTCCAGCTCAGGATGACCTAAGGGGTGGAACTCCAGGGCCTCCAAAGTTTATCTTTAAAGAGGAACACCACATGGGAACTCTCTCCCGTGTATTGTTCCTCGCAGGCAGGGCATCACGATTTGGTCATTGCACCTGTTCCGGCCATTCACAAAGGCCTAGCGTGGGCATATTCTACAGCTAGAGGTAAGCCTGGATTCACAGTGTGGCTAGCATAGCTGAATGGAGCGAAACAGATCACGCTGATTGGCTGAGCAAATCGCTCAGCCAATCACCGCGCTCATTTTTGGCCATGCCTGCGGAATTTCAGGTAGGTACGTTTCCTGGATAAACCATGGGGATACATATAGGGAAACAGAGTCTCTGCAGTTCCACTTTATAGTGGACCATGCAGCTGTTACGGCGGTTTTGGAGTCTAAGAGACTCCAGGGCTGGCAGATTAAACAACCTTGGGGCAAAATTATTCAGGATGCCCCACTCTGTGAGCCCCCCCAAGATTGCCCAGGGTTCACACACCATGCTGTCGGCCCGTATCCCCTGTCTTCCTGCGGTTGGGCGCACTCCCACCCCCGCAGGGAGATCAGGGATGTTGACGTTACCACTTCCCTGTAACGGAGCTCTTGTATGCATGGCATAAAGTGCTAATTGGACAAAAGCCTGTGCATGTGCCGAGGGGGGGGGGGAATGGCCGGGGCTCACACAGCAGGGCATGACCATTTGGTATGTCCAAGGAAAGTGAACCAAAATCTGTAACTCAGTCTGAATCTTTCCATAGCTCTAAAGATGCCTACAGCCTGCTGGAATCCAGCTTTAACCTTAGTGAGTACCTTTAAAGTGGACCAAAACCCAGGATTTTCTCTATCCTGGGTTTTGGTCGACTTCCGGGGGGTGCCCCGCTGCGTGAAACCCCCCCAGAAGGCCCGATAAAACTCACCTCACGACGCATGCGCGGCCGCTCGTCCAATCAGCATGCTCAGAGCCACTGTGGTATGCACGTCCAAGCGGCGTACAACCACAGCGGCTCCGAGGGCGCTGGCGGGCGCATCTCGCGCTTCCCTCTAACAGGGAGCGTGTCCTGCTAGTGAGAAGCGCGAGATGAGGCCCACCTATGTGCCGTTGGACCGAGAGTAAGGTAAGGTGAATGGGGGCGTCCTGGGGGGTTTCACACATTTTGGATGCCCCGCAGGGAGGGATCGGATCTTATAGATTCCCGGACCGATCAGGGAGGGTGTTGGTCCACTTTAATGGTTGTGGGTGTGCCGTGACTTTGGTTTCTCGTCCCCCACCTGGCGTGGGTGTGTTACACATGTTGAGGTTGGCAAATCAATTGCATATAAGCCGGCATGGTTCTCCCCCAGCCTGAATCTTCATTAACCTCATCCCTACTGGTACTGACTACTTTACATTGTATCAAAGTGCCCGATCTCCAGTGTGGTCCCATTAAAAGATAGAATAACCTAGGTACAAAAATGTGACAGCTGGACTCACTTTTGTGAGATACTATAGAGTAGAATTATCTTACCATGATAGTATTAGTGGCAATCACATGATTGTCTCTGGGGGAAAGGGCTTACAGCTGAAATGACAGGAAGAATGATCGTCTTGTATGACAGTGCAGAATCCGTCTGACACATGTGACTTAACCGGTTCATCTCCAAAACAACGATCTTAATCTGATTATGACTACTCGTCTGGCCGGCAGGTGCCGGGGAAAAAGAGACCGCAGGCGCCGCGGCTTCCCATCCTGAGAACAATTGAAAAACAGGACAGCTGGAAATGAGAAAACGGAGAAAGAGCCAGAGAAAGAGACACTTGGACTAATACCAATGGAAAAAGAAAAGTGGATCCAAAGAGATGACTTGAAAACAGGAAACAGATGCCCTGCTGGCCTGTCATCTTCCATTTGTTGCAAAGTGTGAGTGCTGGGTGCAGCGGATTCAAATCCAAATAGATATCAGTGGTATTACAGGAACCAACTTTACTGGAACATGAATGCAGTAAGAGAAAGTCACCTTACATGGTGGCTAACACAGACAGGAAAATCATAGAGCAGAGGTGATTATAAAGGCAATACAACACATCAGAAAAATGCATAGAGAGACTACAGTTAAGCTTTGGTAACAGCATCTAATGTCCAAACTGTAAACTGCAGCAAATCTAGCAAATATAGACAGTTAGGATGTTGTATCTCCAACACCCCTTCTGATCAAGTAAGTCTTAGTCTGGCAAACCCATCTTCTTTGGGAAACAGTGGAATGTCCAGCTTCTTCTTGTAATAAAATGTAACTTTGGTTGTGGTTGTTTAAAAGATACAATTCATGCAACTTTAGAAATGTTCCCAACATGTGTGATTGACAAGATCCAGGTCCATGTGTGTCCCACTGCCAGGACCCTGTGACGCGTTTCTGGCTTCAAAAACCCTTAGTCATATGACCCTTAGTAGTATGACTAAGGGTGTTTGAAGCCCGAAACGCGTCACATGGTCTTGGCAGTGGGACATACAATACAACCACAATAAAAGTTACATTTTATTACGAGAAGAAGCTGGACATTCCACTGTTTCAAGTATCTGAGGAGACTTCGCCAGGGGATCTCCTGCTCTGTGCTTCGAGTGGTTTTGGGTGAGCTGGCTGATACTGTGTTTTTCAATCCTCTTTGTGAGCCTCAAGTGTCTTTCAGCTGTCAAGGGCTTAGTAAGGACATCTGCTGTCATATCCTCAGTAGGGCAGTAAAGTATCTCAAGAAGTCCTTGTTCTTGAAGATCCCTCAGAAAGTGGAACCTCACATCAGTGTGTTCTTTCCATCTGCACAAATGCAAGGCATCCTTGATTGTCCTCAAAGATTCTCATTGGTTCCAACTGTGGTTGACCCAAGCCCATAGTTGTCTTAGCCATGTAAATTCTTGGCTTGCCTGCGCTGCTGCAACATACTCTGCTTCAGTAGATGAAAGTGTAACATAGAGCTGCTTTCTGCAGTTACTACGGACAGCACCTCCTGACAAAAAAAAACAAGTAGCCACTGGTAGATTTTCTGTGACTGGTGTCTCCAGCCCAGTCAGCATCCACATATCCTGTCAGGATGCTTTTATCACTTGCTGGTAACTTTAGCTTGCAATGTAACGGCCCCTTAAGATAGCGAATTGCTCGCTTTACAGCATTCCAGTTCATGTGACTTGGCATTGAAACCTTTCTGCCTAGGATTCCAGGGTTTGGAGTGTTTGTTGCAGTCCAGAGTCTGTCAGCATGCATCTGATCATTTCAGTTAGGGTTCTTTTCTTTCAGTTACCTAATTCTGCTGTATGGCACTGTCTTTTGATGCTCTATTCCTTTCTGCTTTGGATACTCTTGTACTTTGCATCCTGTGGTTTCACCTCCATTATCTTGTCTTTACTGCATAGTCCTGTAATTTGTCAAAAATGTTACTCAGAACTTGCATTAGGTAAGTGACTGTGTATCTTGAATAGTTATCTATGTAAGTCACTACGTACCAGTTGCCTCCAGGTGTAAGCGGGTTTAGGGGACCGCATGCATCACTGTGAACTAGGTCAAGTTGTCTTTAAAGTGGACCAACACCCAGGATTTTGACTATCCTGGGTATTGGTCCACTTCCCCGGGGCACCCCGATCGGGGGTGCCCCGTTGTGTGAAACCCCCCAGAAAGCCCCCAAAACTCACCTCTCCCCGCTCCCACGTGGCCGCGCCGTCCAATCGGCGCCGACGGACAAGCTGATTGACAGCGACGCACAAGCAGCTTGCCCGTCGGCGCCTCCCGCGCGTCACTCTTGACGTGTGCGCGCCCGCGCCGGCCATTCAGAGACGGCCGGCGCGGGCGCGCGCACGTCTAGAGGAGCGTGAGTGAGGCGGCGGAAGCAGCGGCTGGAGAGGTAAGGTTTTTCGGGGGTTTTGGGGGGTTTACACCCCGCTGGACATCCCGATCTCGGATGTCCCGCGGTGTGTGAGGTGATCGGCCTCAGGGTGTTGGTCCACTTTAAGCTATATTCTGACTGAATTTAGGAAGTGTTGCTCTTGTAGTTTTGTATTTGATGCAATATTCACACTCAAGTAACTGGACACACTCAGTAACTGGACTAGGTGATACTGTCAGATCCTTTGTCAGATTCCTCTTTTGTAGTTCCTGTATGCGTTCTGGGCGTCTGGGCCATATGTGTATACAAGGTAAGGAATTAGGTTATAGTTGCACACCATAAATTTGCATGGTTCAGTTAAATATGAAAGAGTAAGGTATGGGGTTCTAATAATAGCAAAATGTGCCCACTCACTGCACACTTAGGGATAACCAAACAAAATATTAGAAGGCTATATATGAACACCCAGGAAACGTAACTATGCAAGTGTGTATATTTAATTCAAGTGACAAGAAATTATATACAAAGAGTACATGTCAAAACATTTGTATAAACAGTATATACAGTACTTTGCTAGTCTTGATAGCAGATATCTACCCAGGCAAAAATCACTAGGTTACATATAGGGTTTAAGCATAAGGAGGTACCAGTAAGCTTACAATGTAAATAATTCATAAATGGTTAAGATACCAGAAACACAGTATAATGGTCCTTCAATATGCATGAATAATCCAATAGCTTAAATGCATAGAACAATGAAGCAAGAGAGATATTATTCAGACTCAGTAAGTAACAAGTCAAAACATGAAAAAAGGCAAGGCAGAGTACCTAGTGGATATATGACACCATAAGACACCGCCAACGTTTCGGTACCTAGACCTTCATCAGGAGGGCATGCTGTATCCATCCATGTTGTAACCAGCTATATATAGAGAGAAGGCACTGTTCCAGCTACATGGTGTGCATCAGCAGCGGTCGCCCATCACGATCCCGGCCGAGCTGGGGCATGGTAAAACTGGCCAGATAGGCGCATGAGGTTGGGTGGGTGCCGATTGCGTATAATGTGTGAGAAAGATCTGTAAAGAAAAAATGTTAACCGCTCTATATTAGTTGTTTGTCACAGTCCCATCTATTGTGTTCATTGGAGCGTCTCCACTAAAATGGCCGCCGCGCTGCTTCCGGCAGAAGTGACATCAGTAAATAAGACGTAAGTCCTCATTGTGCAGGGTAACCTGCCGACAAGATGGCGGCCGCCGTTATGGCGACAACAGATGCATGATGGTGGCTAGCGCCGGATGTGACGTCAGGGTACTGTAGCCAATCAGATAGTTGTTGCTGCTGTGAAGGGAACCTTGGAGTAGCGAAGTAGCGGTTTAAAGCGGTGGAGGCTCAGAAGCTGTCAGCGCGCTGTGCGGTTGATGTCCAGTGACAGTAGTGGGCGTGGCGTTGCATGGAGATCGCACAACAAAGTATTGCTGAATAGCTGAATAAGCCCATAATAGAGTGAAGCTCATGCTGCTGTTGGATGGCTGAATAAGCCTGTGCTCACATGAAATTTATGTTGCTGCTGGATGGCTGAATAAGCCAGTGCCTTAACCAGTATTAATGTAATAGCTGGAACAATGCTGCACTAAGGCATGTACAGGACATGTCTGCAAAATAATAATGGAAAGTGAATAAAGTGAGAAAAAGTGTGCAATGATAAAATCAAGAAGGATACTTAATCGGGTTACGGTCCATTGTAAAAAAGGACACCAAAAAAAAAAAAAAAAACCTGTGTCTTAGCACAATACTCAGGGTACAGAGCAGAATTAGTATTCAGTACAATCTGAAGGTCAGTGACCATATGTATTCTAGGAACCTACAGTGTGAGGCCCTAACTTAATAAAATACTGAATTCCTCATTTAGGTCCCAGGGATTTTTGGTCTGGAGCTCAAAGATCCAGAATAATTCGCGTTGCAAGAGCTTCTTGTTAAGATCCCCACCCCTCCTCGGTTTCCTAACCACTTCAATCACCAAAAATCTGAGCTGGCTGATATGATGACCTTGTGCAATAAAGTGTCTAGCTACTGGTGATTCAAGCCTGGAATTCCTGATGTCAGAGCGATGTTCGCTAATACGGTTTCTGATTTCTCTAGTGGCTTTGCCCACGTACCCCTTTCCGCAAGGGCATTTGAGCGAATATACCACATTTGTGGTGGAGCAATTGGCAAAATCTCTCAGACGGTAAGATTTACCAGTCATGGGATGTGTGAAAGCGACTGTTTTGAGATTAAAGCTGCACTGGGCACAGTGCCCACATGGAAACATACCAGTAGGTCTGTGGTGGTCAGACAGCCTATTGCTCCTAAAATCAGTTTTGACGAGAAGGTCTCTAATGTTAGGTGCCCATTTATGTGCAAAGACCGGTGGTTCCCTGAAATGTTCAGATAGTTGTTGGTCACTGCCCAATACATGCTAGTGTTTATGTACAATGGATTTGACCCGTTGGGAGTTCCCGGAGTAGGTAAGTACAAGGGGAATCCTATTACTGCTATTTTTACCTTTAAAACGTAATAGTGTGTGTCTGTCGATATCTCGTGCTCTGGCCTGTGCAGATTGGAGATCAGCTTGGTTGTAGCCCCGGGTAAGCAGGTCCTTGATAAGGTCTTCAGATTTTCGGTCATATTGTGCATTGGTGGAAGTAATCCGCCTTATTCAGATAAATTGGCTGTAAGGGAGTGCTTTGATTAAATTTGGAGGGTGGAAACTCTCGGCATGTAAGAAAGTTACCCTGTCGGTGGGCTTCCGGTATACATCTGTGGTAATGTAACCATTCTCCAATGTCACCAGTACATCAAGAAAGTGTATAGACCTAGTGCTGTGTTCCAATGAAAAAGAAATGGTTGGGAGGCATTGATTGAGATATAGATGAAAGTTGGATAAAGATTCCGCAGTGCCTTGCCAAAGTATAAAGATATCATCTATATATCTCAACCAAAGAAGTACATGTGAGTGGTAATCAGTGGATGTGTAGACATATTTGGTTTCATAGCTCAACATGTACAGGTTAGCGTAACTAGGTGCGACATTAGAACCCATCGCCGTTCCTTGGATTTGAAAGTAAAATTGTTGGTCAAACAGAAAATAATTTTTATGAAGAATGATGTGTAGAAGTTGTAGTAGAAAATCTTGCATGGGGCCCAGAATGTCTGTGGTGAGTAGTGCTTCCCTTATGGCTGTAATGCCTGCAGTATGTGGAATTGATGTGTAGAGGCTTGTCACATCCATGGTGACAAGTATACAATCGTTCGGAGTCTGTCCCAGGGAGGTGAGATGATTAAGGAAGTCCGTGGTGTCCTGTAGGTATGACTTGGTGGTAAGTACAAGGGGTTGTATGACTTGGTCCAAAAATATGGCTAGTGGTTGAAAAATATAATCTGAACCTGACACTATGGGACGACCTGGTGGGTTGTGCAGTCTTTTATGGATTTTTGGGAGTACATAGAAGAGGGGTATGAGTGGAAAGTCAGTACTTAGAAATTTCTTTGTTTTGTCATCAATGAGTAATATCTCGTGAGCTTTACTAATGGTAGAATCAATCAAGGTTTTAATCTGTGCTGTGGGAGCCTGGGGTGTGGGAACGTAAACCGTTCTATCACTGAGTTCCAATCAATGATTCCTCGTGATAGTCTGAGGAATTCATAATCACAATGGCCCCTCCCTTATCCGCTGGCTTGATAGTAATGTCAGAGTTTTCTTTGAGAGTATTAAGGGCTTGTTTCTCTTTAATACTGAGGTTGTACTGTGGCCTAGATTTGGAGACCTTAATTTTATCAAAATCTTGTACCAGATTAATAAATGTCTCCACAGCATGGGAAGAAGGAGGGGGTTGCCATTTGCTTTTGAGTTTGCACATGGTGAGATCTATGCCTGGTAAGTTAGAAACGGTATGCGAACTGCTACTGGGATGTTGTGAAAAAAAGGATTTGATTCTGATATTGCGAAAAAATCTTTGCAGGCCTATCTCTAGATCAAAGAGGTTACCTTTATTGGTAGGAGCAAAGGACAAGCCACGTGACAGTACCCTTTGTTCAATTGGTGAAAGTGTATATTCAGAGATGTTGATCACCGTGCTTTCCTGCTGCGCGTGTTGTATTGGTTGCCCGAGGTTTGCTGCCGATTTTGGGGTTGCCGTGGCCTTGCATCCCCTCCTGGTTTTCTTACGTTTTTTGGACCTCTGGTGGGGGGTTGTGGTTCTAAAAAACCCTCATTAGATGTAGATGAGGAGCTGCCTGTATCACTGTCTGTGTGGTTACGGGCAGTTCTAATATGAGGTGTTCTGTGTTTGTGGAAGTCCCTCCAGGTATAGACCCGATCCTCTTGGTAATCAAGGGCGTCCTTTCTGTACTTGTTAAGTTTAAATTGAACTGTCTCCTGTTTGTATTGTTCCAAGGTGGCGTTACAGGTGTCCAAATAAGCTTTCAGATCACCCGTAGTTAGATTAGACTTCAACTGAGCCTTAAGAGATCTTACAGTGTCATTGATAGAGACTTATTCTGTTGGCAAAAAGTGGGTCTAATGGGGAGCCGTGGGCCCCTGGGGATACGTTTAGCCTTAAGATATTGTATTAGCGTATCAGAGTGTAGTTGATACTGTATATATTTTCTAGAGGAAAATTCAAATTGTTTTTTTATAGAGGAGTGATCTGATAATAAAGGACTGTCAGTCCTTGAGTATTGTGCTATGATGTCATCCACTTCTTGTTGGCTGAAGGCCAGAGTACCTTACGCCTTATTCACTGATGTCACTTCCGCCATAAGCAGCGCGGCGGCCATTTTAGTGGGACTGTAACAAGCAACTAATATAGAGCGGCTAACATTTTTTCTTTACAGATCTTTCTCACACATTATACGCAATCGGCACCCACCTGACCCCATGCGCCTATCTGGGAAAATATGGCCAGTTTTACCATGCCCCAGCTCGGCCGGGATCGTGATGGGCGACCGACAGTGACGTCATCACCCAGCGCTGATGCACGCCACTTAGCTGGAACAGTGCCTTCTCTCTATATATAGCTGGTCTCAAAGCATGCCCTCCTGATGAAGGTCTAGGTACGAAACGTTGGGGGTGTCTTATGGTGTCATATATCCACTAGGTACTATGCCTTGCCTTTTTTCATGTTTTGACTTGTTACTTACCGAGTCTGAATAATATCTCTCTTGCTTCATCGTTCTATGCATTTAAGCTATTGGGTTATTCATGCATATTGAAGGACCATTATACTGTGTTTCTGGTATCTTAACCATTTATGAATTATTTACATTGTAAGCTTACTGGTACCTCCTTATGCTTAAACCCTATATGTAACCTAGTGATTTTTGCCTGGGTAGATATCTGCTATCTAGACTAGCAAAGTACTGTATATACTGTTTTTACAAATGTTTTGACATGTACTCTTTGTATATAATTTCTTGTCACTTGGATTAAATATACACACTTTTTTTGCATAGTTACGTTTCCTGGGTGTTCATATATATAGCCTTCTAATATTTAGTTCCATATGTGTATACAGCCATTGTGTTTAAAGTTGCATAGTCTCACCTTTTCCTTCACTGTGTTGAGGTGATGGTCATCAAGCTTGGCACTCGCTATGGTCTGCTTGCCACCCAGGAAAGAACACCTGTCACCTTGGAATTTTACACTGAGTCCCTTGGCTGTCAGACACTTCACAGACAGGAGTCCTCCTTCTAGATCAGGAACATAAAGCACGTCTTTTACTGGTATGGTTACATTGTGTCCCGCATAATTGGGGCATTGCCCATGTCCCTCTGCATGTATTGTACCTCCATCTGCAAGGTAAATAGTCATTTTGCTATTCAGGTCAAGTTCTGTGAAAAATCTTTTATCGCTTGTCATGTGACTGATTGCTCCCGAGTTAATGCACCGGCCTTGAAATGTATGATTGCCTCTCCAATAGAATGTGGCATTCCAGTGGAAGCATCTTTATGTCACCCGTTCTGGGCTTTGCTGTGCCTGGGCCATGCTTGGTCACTGGACTTTATCTCGCTGCTGTGGCTTCATTCAGTCACTCAGCCCATAACCTGTTGCAAAGAGTGAATGCTGGGTTAAGATTCAGATAGATATTAGTGGTATTAGCTTTACTGGTTTACTCGTAGGCTTTTGTGGAACAAATATTTTTATCATCCCCATGAAAATTTGGCATAGAGCATTTAGTATGGAGTCTCGGGCTGCCTGCAGACAGGAAGTATCTTCTGACTATGCTGCTCTGCATTCTGGGATTGTTGTAATTTTCCTGACACCAGCTCTGCTCTGTCTATAACCCCGCCCCCTGCACTTTTCACCCCTCTCCTCTCCTCAATATGTGATGCTTCTGAACCAAGATGGCTCGTACCTTAGAGTCCTGAACAAAGTTGAAACCCAGAGAGGGTTTGGGCGTTTCATGAAATGATGCTGAAGGCCTGGTTTAAAGCTCTGGGCCCCTCCACTACATATACAATAAAACAGGTCTTGACTCTCCCGTGCACCCTAACTCAACAACCCACCTGCAATTTGTAAGCCCTTTAATTAAAATAGACTAAAATCCTCTCCTTGGGGGTATCCCGATGTTTGATGGCCTGTTGTGTGAACCCCCATACACGACTCTTTCCCTTTCCTACATTTCCATGGTGCATGGACGGGCTCTCGTTCAATCAGTGCTTTATGGCATGCATACTAATGCATACCTCCCAATTGTCTCTGATTTGGAGGGACTGTCCCTCTTTTGAGTCCATGTCCCCCTGTCCTTCGCTGTTTCCATTTGTCCCTCTTTGAGGTGTAACATGCAGATCTGCGGTAATAAATGATTCATTTGCCTATTCGAAGTGTTTCTATTGTTGTAACTGTAACTGTTACATCATGTCTCCTATCCATCCCTCTACAAGGGGACATGGCCCAATTTAACCACTGCCCCTGTTTCCCACCCTGAAAAGTTGGTAGGTATGCTAATGCATAATATAAAGCATTGTTTGAACAGTTTACAGGCATAGGAAGGGGGAGTGCCTGCATCTCCAATCTCCCTGCGGTCTGTTGCGCACTCCCGCAGCTGCAGGAAGGCCGGGGGGGGGGGGGGTACAGTCGTGCACAAGAATGCAGAAAGGGGGAGCCGGAAAGGTAAGTGATTGTGGGCCTGTGCAGGGGGCTCACTCCTGATGTTGATGCCCCATGGGAATTTATACGTTGGCACTTGCATTGGTGGCGATACCACTTTAAGCCTGCTTGGGGAGGGGGAGTGGACCTAAAAGGGTGGACAGAGAACTGTTGTCATGAAAGGTTATACATGTCATTTAATCTTTGGTTCATTGTATATTAAATAGGGTGGGGCTTGTTATTGGCAACCTGAATCCCAGCCTGGAGGTGGGAAATGAAGTCGGGAGAACAAGGAGGGATGGATTGGATGGGCTGCCTGGGGGCAGGTGAATGGAATAGCAGAGCAGCACACATTAAAGAATGTTGCTTCTAGGCAAATGATGGGAGGAGGGTAGCATTCATGTTTTTTACAAGCATGCAGGGCCGGATTAAATGTGTTGGAGGCCCCTGGGCACAAAATCTGGTGGAGGCCCCAGATACAGTATTTTCTTCCTTTAAAATAATAGTCCAGCCAAGTAACTGATTGGTGGTTGTCTTGCACCGGCCTACTGCTCGAACGACAGGTTGAGTCCCTTGTGCCGCCCTTGTGCGGATGCGTGCTGCTTTGCCATTCTGGGGGGGGGGGGGGGGGGTAGTGTAGTCACCCAGAAAACAGTTCCTTGCATTGAGCTGCCAGCGGCTGTGCTTGGTGGCTTATGTGCAGTGACAGCTCTGCACCCATCACTGTAGCGTTACTGGCGGTGGCTTTGCTGCTCCAGACTCTCCGTCCTGCCCTGTGGTGGCTGTGGCTACAGGTTTGTAAAAACAAAAAAAGCTTACCAGGCACGGGGACCCCACTGCCACCGATAGCTTTGTTGTTGGACCTGCAGCCCTTCAGACCAAAGACTCAGAAGCCTCCTGGACCAGACCATAACCCAAAGGTTGGTGGAGGCCCACTTTGCCGGGACGCATGCCCCCCTCATAATCCGGCCCTGCAAGCATGCAGCCATGGTGAAGCTTCACCTTTTTGAACATCTTTAAAATGCTGGAACATCTCTGTGCAACTGCAGCCCCCCCCCCCCCCCCCTGCACTATTTATTCCGCCTGAGAGCAGGAATGTGACACGCAGGTCACATGATGGACAGTCGGAGAGGCAGAACATGGCTGCACTTTGTTGATGTCGGCTCCTTTACAAGCTTCCCCCACTGCTAGTGCACGCTGTACACGTGGCTCGCATTCCCTGCCTGTCACTGTCATATTTACAAGTGCAGGCATGGGAAACGTGAGGGGGGGGCTGATTTTGCAGGTGATAACAGTTGTTTGGCGGGTGAGCTGTTGAGGAGGGGAGGGGTCAAAACAGAGTGATTCACGCAAAATGCGGGTGACTTGGCATCTCTGGAGAGACTTAAAGAACTTAATTTGTACAGTCTGGAGGAAAGAAGGATTCAATAAGGTTCAGGAGGGAAGTGTTTTTAAGAAGAAGCTTAATGATAGAACAAGGGGGCACAACCTGAAGCTAGTCGGGGGGAAGATCAGGAGCAATGTTAGAAAATATGATGCTTGGAACAAACTTCCAGCAGAGGTCACTGAATTTAAACCTGCCTGGAATAAGCACACATCTATCCTAAGATAAAGAGAACATACAGTATACACATAAGATACAGAGAACATACAGTATACACATAAGATAAAGAGAACATACAGTATACACATAAGATACAGAGAACATACAGTATACACATAAGATAAAGAGTACATACAGTATACACATAAGATACAGAGAACATACAGTATACACATAAGATACAGAGAACATACAGTATACACATAAGATACAGAGAACATACAGTATACACATAAGATACAGAGAACATACAGTATATACATAAGATACAGAGAACATACAGTATATACATAAGATACAGAGAACATACAGTATATACATAAGATACAGAGAATATACAGGATACACATAAGATACAGAGAACATACAGTATACACATAAGATACAGAGAACATACAGTATATACATAAGATACAGAGAACATACAGTATACACATAAGATACAAAGAACATACAGTATACACATAAGATACAGAGAACATACAGTATATACATAAGATACAGAGAACATACAGTATATACATAAGATACAGAGAATATACAGGATACACATAAGATACAGAGAACATACAGTATACACATAAGATAAAGAGTACATACAGTATACACATAAGATACAGAGAACATACAGTATACACATAAGATACAGAGAACATACAGTATACACATAAGATACAGAGAACATACAGTATACACATAAGATACAGAGAACATACAGTATATACATAAGATACAGAGAACATACAGTATACACATAAGATACAGAGAACATACAGTATATACATGAGATACAGAGAACATACATTATATACATAAGATACAGAGAACATACAGTATACACATAAGGGCAGACTAGATGGACCGTATGGTCTCCTTCTGCCGTCAACCTTCTATGTTTCTCTGTATTGTCCAAGGGCCCGTATAAGCCTGAAGCTAGCCCTGCCCCAGCAGCATTGACTAAAATGCAAGATACTATACATAAGATACTTACAAGTCAAAATACTGTATTTTCTTTCACCTAATCCGGACCTTCAGCATCATTTAATAAAAAGCCCTAACCTCTAAAAAATTATTCCCAAGCATTCAAAATTAATATATTTTATGTTTTAGTCGCTTATTTATTATTCTTTTCCCCCCCACTGGGTTTCAACTCTGTTCAGGACTCTAGGATACGGGCACCGCCATCTTGCCTCAGAAGCATCACATACTGGGGAGAGGAGGAGGTGTTATAGCTGTGCTTTGCACAGACAGAGCAGAGCTGGGGTCAGTAAAAGGACAGCAATCCCAGAATGCAGAGCGGCATAGTCAGAAGGCACCTCCTGTCTGTAGGCAGCCTGAGACTCCACGGGCCGCCATCTTGGTGGTTAAAAAAAAAAAAACAGGTGCAGGTAGGATAATTTTTCATGTGGGCAATGTGTATGTAGGAGGTAGGGGAAACATACAAGACAGGCTCTTATTCAGGGTGAAGGTCCGCTTTAAAGGTTTTAGAGTAAATTTAGACCCAAAGTGCCAAGAGTCCTTCTGGAATTTAGAAGGCTTTAAAAAAATGTCAAACACTACCAACTGCCAAGCAAAATTATATTAATTATTAACAAATATATTACAAATACATCTAAAAAGGACTCCTTAAAGAACATTTAGCAAGACCCAATGGAAACACCAAGCTGACCTGCTTTATAAATCAAATTACCAAAATATTATATATATATCTCAAACTAACGACTGTGAGTTATCTAGCTCAGTGTGTCCTGTCAGTGTTAGACGGTAACAGTAGCAGTTCAGGTTGATGAAAGCGTTGGAAGAAACAGGATGGCAAGTGCAGTACAGTGCTGGTCTGCAAAGGAGGTAGCGGGGATTTGGAGCTTCATTCTATGATAAAATTCTATAAAAAGGAAGAAAAGAAGTTTAAAGAAATCCACAAAGGGACTATTGTATATGGTGATGGTGCACCTTCTTACTACCAAGTAAAGTTTTGGGTTAAGTACAGTAAACAGGGCAGGGACTCAATTGAAGATGAACTCTGTTAGGGGTGACCTGGTGAAGCCTCTTTAGAGGAAACGTGTCGTAAAGTGGAGCCCATGATTTTGGAAGGTGATCGGGTCACAGTAAGTATAATAGTTCATGAATAAAGGATTTCAGTTATCACAGTTTATGATGTTTTGACAATGTCATAGGCCAGTTCCCGGTGGGTGCCACAAATATTGACACCTGAGCAAAAAACAAGTCACCAGCAATTTAGACAAGAGAATTTAGACATGCTTAGAGAAAATCCCATAGCCTTCTATTCTAGAGGAATGCTTGAATATGCATTGTATACGGTGTCTCTGCTACAGATTTACCTCTTGTGTAAGACCATCTTAGTCCCTATTGTTGACTTCTCAGCTTGACTCCTGGCTTGACCTTGACTCTCGTCCTCTCTTCCTGTACTTCACATTTCTAACCACCTGGCTCCTGACCCAGCTTAGTCCTTGACTACACTACCTACAGTTACCTGGTCCTTTCATCCTTTGCCTGGAGCCTTGGGGGTCAATCTGTGCCTAGTGCCCAAAGCATCCTTTCTGCCTTTATGTCCTGGGGGCAACCTTGACCCATGAGCTGTGTCTAGTGTCCCGGCAGACAGGAGCTTGTCTATAGTTGAAGAAGCGACGATAATTGGAGGTTGCTGGCTGACTCGAAGGGTAGTGTCCAACGGGCATTACATAAACCTTCTGTGACTCCTCTCCTTGACTCCACTCTGAGGCTGTTGCAGGTTGTACAGATTGAAGTATGACCACTAACAATGTATCTGTCCGCAGCCTTCTTAGTGATTGCCAACTGCACCAGAAATATCATCACCAAAAACATTGCTAGCGAACATCAATTCCATCAACTGTGTTCCAACATTGGATCCCAAATTCAATAATAGAAGCCAGCCCTACAATGATCAGCATCAGCACCCAACCTCACTAATAAGGACTAATCCTACAAGAAATGATCCAAACTGCTTGCATAACCACTGTAACGCAAGTGACACCCCACTAACAATGCACCCTAATCAGTGACCAACCATGCTTATCAGAGATACAAGCAATATTTCAACCTCAATTCCAAATCTTACTCAACTTCCTCAGGTTGTTGACTCACATTGTGCCTGGGTAATCATTGGTACCCACAGTCCTTGCCCACTCTTGTTTGACACACCGCTTCTCCATAAACCCACTGCCCATTGGCCCTCAAGCCGTCCTCCCTTTGCAGCCAGAGTCTCTCCCAGACTCCTCTCTGGGGTTATTGTTGGTCCTCAAGCATTTATTGCTAGTTAGTGTAACCATCAGTGTCCTTGCCCACTCTTGTTTGGCACGACACCTCTCCATAAACCCACTGCCCATTGGCCCTCAAGCTGTCCTCCCTTTGCAGCCAGAGTCTCTCCCAAACTCCTCTCTGGGGTTATTATTGGTCATCAAGCACTTTTTGTATAAAAATCAATGTATTTATTAATTCATTGCCAAGGAAAACATTACATGTATAAGACAATATTAAAAAAACATGTAAGACATACAAACAATCGGAATCTGCCAGAAGGGGGCGCTGTTGTGCCTGGCTGCCCAAGGACCTAACCATATATCAATGTACAATATATAAAAAACCTCAAACATAACATTTAAACATGTGCTTATAAAGTGCCTATGATTAAAGTGCATCAATCATTAGTAAAATGCTCATTGTAGTTCTATAAACACCAGTACTCAAATAATCAGAGATCCAAATCATAAGAGAAAAAGGAAAGTGCTACTTATCTCATTGTGGAAGGTTCGCCTGGCCAGCATGTGCGCCCCCCCCCCCCCCCCCCCCCCCCAGAAATGCCCACGCGTTCCGAGACAAAGTCTCTTTTTCAAGGCAGAGTGCAAGTACGCTAGTTAGCGTAACCATCAGTGTAGCTACCTACCCCACCTCTCTACTTTCCCACTGTTGTTGAACAGCTGATGACCCTAGACTTTGACTTGGAAATGTGGTTTCTACTCATCTGCTTGGAGTCACCACACCCAGTAGAGCATGACATGTATACCTGGGAGGCAAACCCTACTGGTCACCAGCTGCTGTGGGCAAAAAGAAGGGAGGGAATCAGTACCTCTGATTTGCATGTGCCCTAGGAATGATGAAATGGTGAGTTTAGGGGCGAATTGCCAGAGAGGAACAAAACCTAGAAAGTCAATTTCTTGGATGTTGTTCCTCTTAAAAGTTCCAGGAACCCCACTTGCTCTCCCAGCCCGGATACCTTGGGCCTTGGTGGTGGCCCAGTCTTCAAAAGGACCTGTTTTTTCCATTGATGAGGCTAGGCCCACCTGGAATTTTTGAGATCGGCCATTGGCTGATCTCAAGAATGTCAACTGACATGGCCCAGCCTACTGGCCGCATTCCCAGCTTGCCTGTGCTCTCCGCCCCCAGCATATCTGAATGGCTGGGAATGGAAGCGCCACGGTTAATGGGATACTGGGGATGCGGCTGCTTGCAAATATAGCATCATGGGAGCCATACTTCATCTTTTACCTCCTATCGGCGGGGGGAGGTTTTTTTATTTTCCCACATGATCAAAGAATTCAGCTTCACAGAGACCGCCATTGTCTATGTGTCTCTCTATAATTAGCCGCTGATATGATGCCGGGCGGCCGTATCTAACTCAGAGAAATGGAAAGATTAAAGTGTCAGCTGGGATTGTAGCTGTTTATTCGGCAATTTCAGACAAGTCACCTATTGTTGCCGTGGCCCAATTTCATAATTAAAGGATTAGAATCTTTCCACCATGCCGGAATTAATAGAAAAAAAAAATCATATTTGGCCGCAGGAAACCTTCTGTGCCCTTCATGACTGTCCAGTCTCTATTTATTCACATTTTCTGAATCCAGCTGGGATTGTAATTCTCATTTTTAAAAAGGGAGGGTTAGAACCAACTCGGGGTTCTCGTAGCTTTCGATAACACTATTAGGGGCATGCACTGTTGCATCACCTTCTTGCTTCAGACAGAGCTTAGGACACAGACCTAAGGCAGAAAAAAACACACCAGAGGAGGTCTGAAATCTAAAAGATTCCAGGGTAGGCCGCTGGCTTTCCTCCGGGGCATTCGGTGTAGGGAAACCAGTAATCTCTTCCCCGGTCCAACAGCGCATGCGCAGGCTCTTTCTCCAATGAGAGATGCCTGTCACGACTACATCATTTGGCAGGCCGCTCTCATTGTTTTGAATGGGAAGCTAATTAGATAGGCTGGGGAGTCCCCATTAAAGTAAATGAGAGCCGAAAAGAGGTAAACTCAGCAAAAGGCTCTCATTCGCTGAGCACCCGCGCATGCGCCATTGGAACGCGGTAGAGGTGAGTTTTTCTGAGCTTTCTGTAATAAGTATGAATGTTTATATGCAGAAGCATAGGGATATGTGCACAAAAGGCTTAGCCTGGCAGGAATCGGCGCCTGCGTGGAGATATGTGTAAGGCGCAAGAGTCCTCAATGACAACTGCAGTATCCCGAGGTTCCAGTTCGGGTCTACATGCACAGTTGTCCAATAAACTGCACTCACCCATGGGCCTATATATAGGAAGTCAAGGTGCCAAGATTTCTCCAGATCATTGCTTACTACCAGCCTAATTACTGATTCGATTCAAAATGGTGCCCCCACCTGTTTTCAGGCCCCCTTTGGCTCCCCTCTGACCTGCTGCACTCGGGGCAAGTGCCTCCCTGCTCTTCCATAGCTATGCCCCTGGCCTCCGGTCCTTGATATGACCCTGCCAGGCCCTTGACTACGCAGCTCTTTGAGCTTTTGCAGGGACCTCAGTCACGCTTAACCTTTGACAGACTCCTAGGTGATCATTCCCCTCTGGGGGTTGCTGCGGTCCCCTCCTCTTAGGAATGTTAGCTGAACTCCTAAAAATGAACATGTGGAACAAGGCCATAGAGTTGCGATCCTGATGCCAACGTACCCAGTTGCTTCCAGTGCATGCTGTGAGACCAAACACAGCTGTTTACTTTAATATATCTTATATTGAGTTTTTACATTGTATACAAAACAGTAGATAAAGACAGGAATATAGAGGATCGCAGGGCGAAGATGGGACGGCAGCCAAATACAAAGCATTATAGTCTCGTTAGGCCTAGAGGGACCCTCTCGGGGCGCAAGCTAGGGTCCGACAGTGGAGATCTGCAACCAGTGCCCAGGGATGACCAACCTCTTCACATTGGGTCAGCGCCCCGAGGAGTGACCTTCCCTCCTCATGTGGGCCCACCCCCATCTGCCTTCTCCGGTAAGTAGCAGCCGAGTCCATCCCCCCCAGCGATCAAAGGGAAAAGAGGAGTTATAGAGAAAAAGGAAAGAAAAAGAAGAGGTGGAGAAAAGGAAAGAAGGGAACCCTGGGGCCCGGTATCCCCTGCCCAAACCCTAATCCCCCCCCCCCCGATCCTGTCAGACCACATTTCGCCACCCTAGAGGGGATCAGGTCCTCCCATTCCACCACCGCACCATCTAACACCATACACGTTCTAGTAGAGCCTGGAACTCAGGTGAGCCCCTTGACACCTCCCAAAGGGTCCATGTCTTAAGAAACCTCTGGGTACCCTCCTCGACCCTCTCCAGAGTCAGCTCCTCCATTCTCTTGATGTTCTCCACCTCCCCATACCTCTCCAGCAGGGAAGGGGCAACATTGGTACGCCAGTGCCTGGGGATCACCGATCTGGCAGCCGTGAGCAGGTGCCTCAACAGCCCCTTCTTGTTCACCGATACTGACCCTGGGATCATCGACAGGAGAGCAACCTGCGGCATGTGAGGAGTCAAGAGTGACTCCTTTCAAGAGTCAAGCGCTCATAAATTCCGAGCACTACCTCCCAAAGGGCCCTCACCATCGGGCATTCCCACCAGATGTGTAACACAGTCACCAGGGCCCTCCCACACCTCCAGCAGTCCCCGGACTCTGCCCCCCCCAAACTTCACAAGATCAGATGGGCATCTATACCATCTCGCAAGGATTTTATAATTCCGTTCCTGAGCCTACATGCCATAGATAATTTGTGAGTAAGCACAAAGGACTTCTCCCAATTATCAGATTCAAATGTTTGGCCCATCTCCTCCTCCCATTTCCTACAAAACTGGGGTCGCTCTCTACCCTCCCCCTCATCCTGAAGGATCTTGTATAGGGTAGAGATCCCATGCTTAGGGGGAGACGGGTCCCGCAGGAGTCTCTCCAATGGAGTAGGGGGGCAGGAAAGGTTTGAGGCTGGCGCATGAGATTTGACAAAGGCAATCAGCTGGGCATGCAGGAGCCAGGAAATAGTCCTACGCCCGCCTCGAGCCCGTAAGTCAGAAAGGGAGGGAGCACCCGCTCTCAAGACTATCGGGTCGATTCTAAATGCCAAGTGTTTCTAAGCACATTTAAGGGTTGATTCCCGAAATCTTATCCGGCAGCTTTTTGGCCTCGGGAGTAGCATGGATAGGAGTGAGTTCGAGGAACATCAAGCTCTAATGCTTTTTGGCATCGATTTGATCCGGATGTCTGAGAGCAGATTGCCCCTGCGTCGTCGCATGAACATCGATGGCATGAATGACATTGAGCTGTTCGAGCTGACCAGGCTTAATCGCGCTTCCCTCCATAAATTGTATAGTGAGCTGCGGCCATACAGGTGACGTTGGGGCCAACTGGAGAAGATGATTAGTGCCCTTGGTCCTGGCTCCATATTGTAAATAGTTTTAAAAAATTTTAATACATTTTAAAAAGTTTAATGACAAAACAAATTTTAAAAATATATATATATATTGTTCAAAAAATAAATATTTTTACATTCTAAAATGACTCATTTCTATTTATAACATACATTACATTTAGCAAAACACGAAAAGGCATGTTTTTAATAAATAAATACAGATGTACATTAAGTGGTTTGGGTAATATTTATGAACCACACAAATAAGAAGAATGGAACCGCCAAGGGGTTTGGGTCAGTTTTAGGGTTAATAAAGGTACGTGTAAGAATGTCGCAAAGTAGTTGGGTTGAGCTAGGTAGTGTACGATATGGGCCACATTAGTTGAGTGTAGCTTGTATTGCACATGCGCAAGATCTTCCACATTTACGAGCGCACGATTGTTAGAGGTTAAAAAGCAGGAAAAACCATCGGGAAACGCAAGAAATACAAAGAGGTGGACGATGGAAGAAGGGAAAAATAACATGCTGCCATCTCAACAACAGATCACTCAACCTAAAATTTACGTTTGGAAATGACTGGCCCAAGGTCGGGAGATAGCATACGAACGGACGGGCATTTTACAATAGGAAACTAATTAGGTTATAGAATCACTCGCAAGTTCATACGAGTGCTCGAGCGTTCGGAAATAATAACATGATCGGCAACAAAATCAAAGCTTTGACATGTTTCTTTGAATCGACCCTTATGTCTGCCAGTCTGGTGTCTTGAGAAGCGTCCCAGAGGAGAAATGACCTAGAGTTCATCCCTGGAGGGAAAGCCGGGTTGTCAAATAGCAGGGTAAGAGGTCCAGGCCTGAGTGACAGCTCCCCCGCCTCAAGAATCTGTCCCATATTGTCAGCAGAGGACCCACCAGATACGGCAGCTCCTGTCTCCCAGGACGGCGTAGGGGATCCACCCAAGGCAGGGCCACCAGTCTGATGGGAGAAGTGTCCCCCTCAATACTAACCCAACTCTTATCATCCTTGTGGTGGAACCAGCCCGAGAGAAGCACCAACACAGAAGCAGCATGGTAAGTCCTAAGTATGCCTAGGCCTAAAAAGAGAAGCCCTCCATATCCTGGGCCTCCCGTTGCCCCAGATAAATTTAAAAAAGGCCCTTTGAAGTGTTTGAAAGAAACTCCGTTCCGGGCCAGAGGAACCGCCTGAAATAAGTAAAGAAACCAAGGTAAGATGTCCATTTTAAGGATGTTTATGCGTTCCAACCATGAATATTGTTTTTTGCTATATGAATTGAGGTTGGTGAGCGTAGACTGAATGAGCGGGGCATAGTTAAGTTTATATAGCTTCCCCAGGTCCGAGGGTAACTGCACCCCCAGATACCTTATGGCCTCCCCCTGCCACCTGAAGGGGAAGTTCGCCTGTAGGAGTTGCCGAGTCCGTGCATCAAGCGAGATGTTCAAGATCTCTGTTTTAGATAAGTTCACTTTAAAATTACTGAGGTCGCTAAAGCGTTTGAACTCTGCTAAAATAGATGGCATAGATATATGCGGTGAGGTTACATACATGAGCAAGTCATCACCAAAGAGAGAGATCTTGTGCTCCCTCCCCCCACAGGCGATCCCCCTGATAGATGGGTTGGCACTCAGGGCATTGGCGAGATGCTCCATTACCAACACATAAAGCAGTGGGGATGAGGGGCGCCCCTGACGTGTACCATTCCGGATACCAAAGGAGCCAGACAGGGACCCATTGACCTTTACCCTTGCGGTAGGGTCCTGGTACAGGGCCATGATTCTAGACCGCATAACTGGGCCCAAACCCACCTGATTCAGTGTGGCTTTCAGGAACCCCCAGTGCACCCTGTCAAACGCTTTTTCCGCGTCTACCGTCAGCAAGCAGGCCGGAAAGGCGTAGTGCATCAGGGAGATCGTCTTGATGGTGTTATCCCTTGCCTACCTTCTAAATCGATCAATGAGGGGAGCAGCGGTTGCATTCTGAGAGCGATAATTTTAGCGTATATTTTCAGATCAACATTAATCAATGAGATTGGTCAATAGCTTCCCGGCAATGTACTATCCTTTCCGGGGTTTGGAATGGCCGCTGTTTGATATGACTCCTAACCCAAGTTCTCTGGAATTTGGGCCCTGGACATCCTAGAATGTAGATACCCCAACATACATTATGATCTCCAGAATATGTGTTAAGTTTATGATAAAGCTTTTGATGCCCTGTGACTTCATAATCTTTTATTAAATATTGGCCCCGGCTGGTCTGGGAGGTTCTCAAAAGGAGGTGTGTCTGTTTCCAGGCCTTGTCTTCTTAGGTGTGACTCTTGTAAGTTGAGGGCCTTTTTGAAGGGGCACTGGCAGACATGAGTTTATGCATTTTTAAATAAGGTCAGAGAGGTGATATGGTTTTTCTGTCAGAACCACTGCTCCTAGACGCAACATGGGAAGAGGTGAGCTGGATGAAATTCTGGGTTTTGGACCAAAACCTATGACAATCGGCACGAGAATCTATAAGATTCCAAGGCCGATCGATTCCCTCCCCTGGGGCATTCAAAATAGGGATTCCCCACTGTGTGGAACCCTCCAGATCGTCCATACACTTACCTTGTTTCCCGGTCTGGAGCCTATCGGAGTGCCCTGGGGAAAGGACCAAAACCCAGGAGAGTCAAAATCCTTGGTTTTGGTCCACATTAGCGTTCATGTGAAGACGTATACTCACCGTCATACTGCATACTAAACACTAGAGGGCGCACACATTTATCACTGCCAAGCAAACCGAATGCTTATTTTCTATTGAGTACTCAATGGCCAATCTCCTCCTGGAAACTAGCGCTGGAATGAATCACCTCTGCTTTGACACAGGACAGGCACTCGGCTGGCAGAGGGACAATAGCCATTGTTATCAGGGCCGTATTTGGTGTTCATGGTGCCCTAGGCACTTTTAAGTGCTTGCGCCCCCTTTTTTTAAGTTGGGTCATGGTCCATATAAAAAAAAAGTGTGTAGGGGGAAAGGGTGCAATGGGCTAGATGCAGAGAATGTGTGTGGAGGAGGGCACAAGGGGGAAATTCAGAGAAGCAGACAAGCATGTTCCATCTTTTACTGCGTTCTGACATCCAGGAGTCACATGACCACACCAGTGGAGGGGAGATACTCTGGTCTGTGTTCAACCCATTGCCCCCCCCTCCCCGTTCCCACAAATACACTCTGCATCCTTCTGTGGCTGGGGGGTGTGCTTGTTAGGAGGCATTAATGTTCTGGCTATATGATTTTTAATTTCTTTTCTTTACTACAGTAGTAAGAGCAGTGTCCTCCCCCCCTTCCAAGTTGCTGCCCTAGGCGCGTGCCTAGGGTTGCCTAATGGTAAATACAGCCCTGATTGTTATTCAACACAAGAATAATCAAAGCAGATTAAATATAATCCATCTCAGACACCTGACACTTTACCGCGTTGTGTAATAGAATGATTTTAAACGGGACCTTCAGCGTCATTTAATGAAAAGCCCAAATCTTTAAAAAAAACCCTAGGATAGGGGCGCCGCTATCTTGCCTCAGAAGCGTCACATACTGAGGAGAGGGGTGAAAAGTGCAGAGGGCGGGGTTATAGCTGTTCTTTCCACAAACAGAGCACAGCTGGGGGTCAGGAAAAAGAAGAGTGACAAGTAGGGATGAGCGAACCGGTTTGGACGAACCGGAATTCGCTCCGAATTTCAGGGAAAATCCGATTCGGCACGAACCCGAATTTTTTTGGGTTCGTGCTGATCGAATTTTCCCTGAAATAAAAAAAAAAAAATGCCGGCATGGTGGGAGCGGGCAGGCCGGCATTTTATTTTTTCAGATGAGCGATTCATGAAAGTTCGATTCGGGCAAACCCGAATTTCTTGGGGAAATTCGGCGAATCGCCCGAATCGAACTTTCAAGAAGTTCGCTCATCTCTAGCGACAAGGTCAGAAAATATTTCCTGTTTGCAGGCTACCTGAGACTCCATGTGCCGCCATCTTGGATGTTTATAAGCTTATAAAATGCAGTAGATGCAGGTAAGATTTTTTTTTAATGTGGGCAATCTGTATGTACAGGGTGTGGAAGATATAAGATAGACTCTTATTCAGGGTGAAGGTCCGCTTTAACTGCTTGTAAAAAAAAATGTTGTAATGCGGGAATGGTTTCCATATAAGCACATTGTATGTTTTCTATTAATGCAGAAACACCTTACAGAGAGACACTGTGGCCCTTATTTAACAAGGGATAGCGCCAGGTAGCGACTGGTGAGCGGCCGGTAATGACGGGCCCCGCCACGAGAGCGCAGGCTCCCCACCACAATCACACATTTATCAAGCCGATCCTGCTTAGCGACTGAGATAGCGCCATATAGCGACTCATTCATCATTATTCCAGCCTCAGCCCACAGTGCCAGCGTCCGACCTTGAACAGCGACAGGTATGACCTCTCGCTACCTGGCGCTCTCCAATGCATTTCAATGGAACAATCTCTAAATATTAATAAATAATTGTTAATATATATATATTTTTTTTTAATGTGAAAATTTATTTTACCACTTCTGCCATGTTAGATATTTTTTTAAGGTAAAAAAAAAATAAAAAAAAAATTTGTGCAGAATTGATATTACAGGTCTGATATTAATGTATTCATATTACAAAATGTTTTGATACACTTGTTTTTTTTGGTTTCCAAAAATATGGTTGTTTGGGGGTTAAAAAACTACTTTTAACCCATCGCCGCCAGCGCTCTGGGGTTTAAACATGCATTTCACAGCGCGAGAATTTTTGGAGCGTGATTTGTTAATGAATATGGTGGAAGCCGGTCGCTATGGCCATTCGCTGTCATGCGCTCCCATACAGCGCAGAACCTGTCAAATAGCGACTCCTCACCCAATATTCAACATTACCGCACACCGACTGAGTCGCTGTCAACAACCGAACAACGGCCAAGCACAGCGACTACTAGCGGGCGCTGTGAAAATACTGCTACAGTCGCTCAACTGTCGCTACCTGGCGCTATTAATAAATCAGCCTCCCCGTCACTGTAGAACTTCTCCACCTTACTTGGCTGAGGTAAGTTGTTGGGCAAAACAAAAGTTTCTTGATGTTATGAAAAGTATCCAGAACTCCATATCCACAGTGGAGTAATAAATCTATGACATGGTCAGCACTGGGCTTAGCAGGGCCCCGGTGCTTTGGAGGGCCCACCTTATATGGCGGGTATGTCACACCTCTTCCATCCTCCTGTGGCAGGACGCAGGGACGGGTAGTGATCACAACTGTCCAGAGTGGCTACGGGACAGTGAGGTGTAAACTGAGTGTGTGCACCAGGGCCCCGTCATTGTTACTCCTCCTCACTATCGATCTTATTTGTGCTCACTTGCCATCTTTTAGATAAAGGGAACAGCTTTCCTTCTTTCCTTTTCTCACCTCCTTTTTTCTTTGTCTTTCTGTATTTTTCTTCGGTATATTCCTTCTTTCTTTCTTTCCTTGTCATTCTTTCTTTTCTATCTTCCCTTCTTTGTCAATCCTTTTTTTCTTTTTTGTCATTCCTTCTTTTCTTTCTTTCTCACTCGTACCTTTCTTTCTCCTTTTTTCATACCTTCTTTTCTTTCTTTCTTTCTCACTCCATTTTCTCTTCCCTTCTTTACTTTTTTGTCATTCCTTCTTTTTTTTCTTTCTTTCTCACTCGTAGCTTTCTTTCTTTCATCTTTTTTCATACCTTCTTTTCTTTCTTTCTTTCTCACTCCTTTTTTTCTTCCCTTCTTTTGTTTTTGTCATTCTTTCTTTCTTTCTTTCTTTGCCACACGTACCTTCTTTTCTTTCTTACTTCTTTCTTTCTATCTTCCTTTCTTTCTTTGTCACTTGCCCTTTTTTTCTTCCCTTCTTTACTTTTTTGTCATTCCTTCTTTTCCTTCTTTCTTACTTTGTCACTCCTTTTTTTGTACCTTCTTTCTTTCTTTCTCTTTTTTTCTTTCTTTGTCACTCCTTTTTTCTGTACCTTCTTTTCTTTCTTTCTTTTTCTTTCTTTCTTTCTTTCTTTCTTTCTTTCTTTCTTTCTTTCTTTCTTTGTCATGCCTTCTTTATCGGCACCTTCTTCTAGTTAGAGAGGAGCGGGTAATGCGGCTGGCCATCGTCGTAGGACCGGGAAGAGGTGAGTTGCGTTTGGCGATTTGAGGCATCAGCGGGGCATCCCCGATCGTGGTGCCCAGGGGAAAGGACCAAAACCCAGGATAGTCAAAATCCTGGGTTTTGCGCCACTTTAAAGGGAAAGGCCATGATAAGACCTCAGAACAGGTAGTGGCATCTGGGTGACAGGTTAGCGGCTCGCCTCGGGCCGGTTGCCACTATCGGCTCTGAGGTCTTTGGGGTAAATCTCACTGAGACTCTGGCCTGGAGAGAGGCACTTGTATGTGCTTCAGCCGTAAGAAGCAGCGGGATGCTCCTCTAACTTCTTCTGACCTCCCTCAGTGTGGCCGTCCAGCCAGCAACGCAGGAGCACCTGTAGCATGTGAGCTGACTTTTTATTCCCATCTTCTTCTGCTGCCTACGGGGAACGGGAGGGGGAAATGTCACACTGCCTATGGGGAACGGGAGGGGGAAATGCCACACTGCTTATGGGAATGGGAGTAATGTCACACTGCCTATGGGGAATGGGAGGGGGGAATGTCACACTGCCTATGGGGAATGGGAGGGGGGAATGCCACACTGCCTATGGGAATGGGAGTAATGTCACACTGCCTATGGGAATGGGAAGGAAGAAATGCCACACTGCCTATGGGAATGGGAGTAATGCCACACTGCCTATGGGAATGGGAGTAATGTCACACTGCCTATGGGAATGGGAGTAATGTCACACTGCCTATGGGAATGGGAGTAATGTCACACTGCCTATGGGAATGGGAGTAATGTCACACTGCCTATGGGAATGGGAAGGAAGAAATGCCACACTGCCTATGGGAATGGGAGGGGAATGCCACACTGCCTATGGGGCCTCACTGATCTGCCGCCTCCCTTCTGTTTTACCTTTGGGCACTAATTACTCACCTCACTGGCGGATCCATCTTCTGGGTCCCTTGGATTCCAGACGCACTTTCGACGGGCAGCCACATCTTCTTCACAGCTTTAACCAGTGTGGAAGTGGCATCCTTAATGCCGGTGGCCAAAAACAGGTGATCCAGGGTGTTCAGAGGTCAGCAACAAGGATCACAGGATGTGACAGAAGTTGGAAGTATCACAATTGATACATGACAGAATTCTGCAGAAAATAGTCTGTTAAGGTGAGTAGGCCGAAAGCTTAAGGGGGTAGCCAGGACAGCTTCTCAAAATGATAAAGTTCACATTGTGCTGTTCCTGGAGGCTGCTTTAAATTAATTGCCTTCAATCATCTCAGATGCTGGGCCCACTGGTGTCCCATTGCCAGGCAATGCTGACCCAACACTGGGTGAGAAGCAGTGCGGAAGTGGTGGAAAGATAAGTGGCAGCCCACGAGCCATCGGTTTTGAAGGGTGGAATTAAGATGACAGCACATTAATTACTTCCCACAATCTTTGCATAGGGCACCAACCTCAGCAGGCCCCACTGTCACCAACCCGGGCTCCGCAGTGCATCAAGACTGCCTAGTACTCCAATCAGACCCCAGTCTCTAACTGCTCACAGACCAAGGCCACACTCACTGTGGCCACACTAACCCATTATCTATATCCATAATATATATATTAAACAGAATTGAGCCCAGCACTGACCCCTATAGTACTCTGCTGGCAACAGTGACCAAATCTGGGTATGTTCCATTTATGACCACTATTTGTTTCCTATCATCACCCATGAAAATAAATTTCCCCCAGTCCAAGCATTCTCATCTTTTGTACTAGTCTTGTATGTGGCACAGTATCAAATGCTTTAGAAAAGTCAAGATATATGACATCCAATGACTCACCCCGATCCAGACCTAAACTTACTAGCTCATAAAAGTTGCTGAGGTTTGTCTGGCAGTTGCGATTTCTTATAAATCCATGCTGATATGGAGTCATATCTTTTACAGAGATACCTCACAATAGCATCTCTTAGAAAGCCTTCGAAAAGCTTACCCACTACAGATGATAATGTTACCGGTGTAGTTCCCTGGTTCCCCTTTAAGCTCACTTTTGAATGTTAGCATGACATTTGTTATGCGCCAATCCTGCGGAACAGTCCCCAACATTGTGGAAATCTTGAAATATTAAAAATAGTGTCTTGTCTGTTACTGTATATAATATTCTTAACACATGGGGATGAATGCCATCTGGTCCTGGGGATTTGTCTATTTTAAACTGTTTAAGGCAGTGCCACAGTTCTTCCTTGGTCATACCACTGACATTTAGTGGGGAGTTTGGGTTATTACTCTGCATTTTACATGGCATGTTACTCTGTGAATAATGAAGCAAAGAAGATGTTAGGTACATTGGCTTTTTCTGCTTTCACTTCTATAGTTGTCCCCTGCTTGCTTTTCAAGGGGGGGGGGGGGCACACTTTCAGGTTTGTATCTATTACTGTTTACATAGCTGTAGAACTTTTTGAGGTTAGTTTTACTCAAATCCGTCTTTCCGTCTCCAGCTTTTCCGCTTTTATCTGTTGTTTACATTGTTTATTTATAATTTTGTAACGCTTCCACAGTGCCTTCTTTCTTTCAGTGTTATTTATTGCCCCTTTAACCCTTTTGTTTAACCACATAGGTTTACTCTCGTTTCTGCCTTTTTTTATTACCATAGGTTTACTCTCGTTTCTGCCTTTTTTTTTATTACTATAGGTTTACTCTTGTTTCTGCCGAAACGCGTTGGTGGTGAGGAGTCTGGGCGGCTGGGGGGGGGAACGTCCATGTCAGTCTGCTCGTTTCATGTGAGTGCCTGCTTGTAATTGCTGTTTACACTGTATTTATGGTTTATTCCTTACCTGGTGGGTCCTCACCTTCTGTTTAGATAGGTGACACTTCTACTCGTTTTAGGGTTTCAGTTTTAGTTAGTCATTTGTCACTTTATACATTTTGCTTGTGCTTATGAGTTTATTTTTGGATACACTGCATGTGATTATTGAATTGATGTTTCATGCACTTTTGGTTAAATATAATATTGGTTCAACACTTGCATTACAAATTGCATCACCCTTAATGCTAGACTTTTATCAATGGTTTTGAATGCATAGAATTTGTAGGGTTTTTTGTTACTGTGCAACAGGCCTGTAATTATGGTAATTGGGGCACAGAGCCCATGGGTCATGGTTTAGAGGGCTCTGCTTGTCATTTATAGAGCAGCGGCCAAAGGTTTTGTGGCCTCCCCCCCCCCCCCTCCCCTATTGTCTCCCTCTCCTCTGTATATCCCTTGGTGTATATATGTTTTTTTATATCACACTGGTCTTTATTCAGAGGCACAAGACATGGTGTACAGACATTTGGTCATGTAAATAAAACAACAACTTACTAGGCCCAGGCTGCAACCTGACCACAATCATTATGAGTATACATGTTCTCCAACTCTCATCTTGTAGGTGTGCTGATACAGGCTACTCCACTCCTCCTCCATCCCACAACTCTTCACATTCCGTTTCTAAGAACAATACTGCTGCCTGTCTGGAGCACCTTCCATGGGTTCCCTCAACCAATGCAAGCCATGACTCCAGCATAGAGTCTCAGCATCTTCAATGTCTCGTCACCACGGCCTCAATATTTTATCCCCCCCCTCCCACTTTCAAACACAGACAGAGGGAAAAAGAGTGTGAAAGGTTGAAAAGGAGACTATCTAGAACAAGCGAGCAAAAGTCGGGCCCCCACGGGAGCGGTGGGGGGAGCGGAGGGGGGCCAGAAGGGGACCCCACGAGGGCCCAGCCCGCCCCAAGGTCGCCCAAAACAGACAGGGGTCCCGCGAGTGCGATTTCATGTTTAAGCAAGGTCCATTATCGCTCTATATTCAGGAGAGGACTTAAAGACAGACCACATCGTCCAAGTCTTTCTAAACACCTCAGCCCTATCCTGCCTTATGTGCAGGATTTCTTCCATTTCCTTGACCTGATTCAATTGAAGAAACCAATCTTTAACTGTTGGGACGGTCAACGATTTCCATCTCCTAGGTATTATCCTGCGAGCAGCATTAGTAAGATGAATACCCGGGGGGCCAAGGTCTTGCAGACCCAACCCCTCCCTCTGCCAGTTCTATATATGTTTTTAATGGTGTTTTATATTGTTGTATAGTATTGTTGTAACATAAATGTAGATACATGAATAAAATTGATTATATATTTTTCAATTTTTATTGTAAGTGGTGCTTCTGTACAAACAGGGTAGCGTGGAACCCCCACCTTTTTGCTCTCAACATAGCTAAGTAGCCATCAATTGTTTGTCCCTTTCCTAAAGTGACGATGTTAATTCCTCCATCTTCTTTACATCTTGGTATTTCTTGTAAGAAATGTTTGTGAAATGTTAATTTACTTGTTCATCTGAATCTGATTTTCTTCTGCCTACTTTGATAATGACGCAATACTATGAGCATTATTTAAACTGGATCAACACCCTGGCACAGTTGGAAAAGAAAGTTAGCCATTTTTGGAGCTTCCTCTCCCAGCATCTCTGCCTGGATTCAACTGACAATGCACAGTAACAGGAAGCCCAGAAACACTTCCTGTTTGCAGGTGGCCTGCAAATGCATGAGCCCTCATTTTGTTTCTAAAATTCACTACAGCAGGAGTTAGAAAAATGTAAATGGATTTTTATGTGCAGCAGTTGCCCAGGGGAGGGATAGAAATTGGCACTGTTTGTTGTGTTTAAGTAATTTTTTGACTGTTGTTCACCTTTAAGACGCATCAGCACCACACAGCACCATTTGGCCTCAAAAAAATTGATTTAACAACTAAAAAAATGCTAAAACCGATGGGGCCGCAGGCTAGCGTCTTATTTAACAGCAGCACCAAAATGGTAGCAACGCCTGGCGCTCTGGTTGGAGCAGCGCCAGATGAAACCTGTTGCTGTAGATTGAGATCCCATAGAGCACAATCAGGGTGTTATTAATTTTTCTTTAATGGATTATTTTGCTTAACAATGTGTAATTTGGAGAACAACATCTAAAACGCAACCTAAACACCCAGGACCAGGACACCCAGGGTCAGGACCAGCCAGCGATCGGTAGACATAGTAGAGGTCAGCAACTTAGGACAAGTCAACTTGGACTGCAACTTGGGTGGGGTTAAGACATAGCAGAGTGATCAAGCTCGGGATGTGGAGGATATGTGGTAACCTGGACGTGGTCAGAAACGTGATGTGGTCAGGACAAGGCTGAAGCCATTGCTAAGACAGCAACTTACACGTGGTATAGACAAGACAAGGTAAGAAGTTCAGTAACGCAGGCTGTGAGGTTGTCAGGCCCAGGCAGAGATCAGTAGACATAGCAGAGGTCAGCAACATAAACAGCAACTTAGGTCAACTTGGACTGCAACTTGGGTGGTGTTAAGACATAGCAGAGTGGTCAAGCTGGAGATGGCAATGGACATGTGGCAAGCTGGACATTGTCAGAGATCATGGCAGCGCTTGGCAATAATTCATGTTCAGGAGGTCAGAAATATGGACAGCAACTCAGAAGTGGTCAGGACAGGGCAGAGATCAGTAACATGGACAGCAACTCAAATGGGGTCGAGATGTGAACAACAACTGGGACAAGATCCAGACAAGGCAACATGGGCAGCAACTCAGATGTGGTCAGGACAAGGCAGATGTCAGCAATGTGGGCGGCAACTCGGATGTAGTCAGGACGTAGCAGAGGTCAGCAATGTGAACAGCAACTCAGAAGTTGTCAGGAGATAACAAAGGTCAGCAATGTGGAGAGGAAATCAGACCTGGTCTGGATGTAGCAGAGATTGGTAACACGGACAGCAACACGGATATGGTCAGCATAAGGCAAAGGTCATCAATGTGGGTAGCACCTCAGACATGGCCAGGATGTAGGAGAGGTCGGTAATCTGGACAGCACAATGGGATCAGAACAAGGCAGAGGTAATGGGCAATGTGCTGCAACTTGGAAGAGGTAAGAGTGTAGCAAAGGTGAAGCACCAAGGCCAGCAACTTGGACAAGGTGAGGATGTAGCAGAGGTCAGGGACATGGACAGAAACTGGGATGTGTACAAAGCAGAGGTCAGCAACATGGGCAGCAGTTGGATTGTGGTTAGGATGCAGCAGAAATTGATATAATGGACAACAGTTCGGATATCATCAGACAAGGTAGAGGTCAGCAATGAAGCAAAGTCAGAAACAGGAATCCAAGGAAGGTAAGTATGACTGGAGGATCAGGTGCAGTTTGGGTATGCTTCAGGGGGAGATTACCTGGGGAACTCCGGGCAGCACCAGGCTTGGAAAGGGACTCTCCCGGGGCTGGGGGAGGGGTGTGTAAACTATTCACTCAGTGCCTGGGGGATCTTCCTGTAGTGCCCCTGTAGACTTCAGGTGCACTAGAAAGTATGACACTGGCCAATTTTCAACCAAAAATTCTTTATCAAACAGCTGGGAAGTGACATTCAGGACCCCTGGCACTTAGGGTTCTTGTGGTCTCGTCTTGTGGTTGGTCCCCAACTGGTCCACTCGCTAGGAGTCCAGCACCACACAGGGACATGGACCAGATGCTCACTCTTGCTCTGGCCACCAGTTTAAGAAGCTGCAAGGACCTTTTCTAGGTTGGGGAAGACTTTGCCTAGCTACCTACTTATGTAGTGAGGGTAACACCTAGGGTCCATACTCACTCACTGCAGTCTCTATAACTAAATCTAAACTTACCCTAAGAAACTTAAAGCAGACCAAAACCCACCATGGAGTCTATGAGACTCCAGGGCAGGCATACTCTCTCCCCCTGGGACTCCCCGATCGGGGGTACCCCACTGTGTGAAATCCCCCAGGCTGCCCAAAAACTCACCTTCGTACCCAGTCCGCTATCCCTTTATCAGGACATGTGACTGCACCAGGCTTTTGTGAATTGCCCCCGCCAGCATGCTCGGGTATGCTCGCATTAGACAAGCTCCTGGAAGAAGGGGCTCCAACAGATCCAAGAGCGCTGATTGGACGAGAGGGCTGCGCATGCGCCGTAGGACCAGGGAAGGGTAAGCGAGATCGGGCGACCTGGGGGTCTTCACACATCACCACATCCCTGGCTCCGTGAGTGCTCCTGTCTACCCACCCATTCAAGTTAATGGACAGCAGAGCGTGGGTGGAGCCGGGAGATGTGGCTTTGCTTCTTTACATGCAGCGGTTGTGGCAGACTGGGAGGATGATGCAGGCGCATGGTTTTTTTTTTTCTTTGTAACCCCCGTCCTACCTCAGTGCCAGGGTAGCGTAGCAGGACAAGGGGGTCTTTTTTAACTGAAGTTCCACTTTAACAGGGGTATTAGCTAACACTATGGTGATAGCAGCTGACCCGGGGAAACCTGGTAATACAGCCAGCGCTGTGAGGTTCCTGGAGGAGGCTTTTTCCTGGAGGAGGCAACATGGATGCCAGGGCTGCTTTATTGCCAGAGGGACGCTTGCAGTAGTTCCCAAGCAATGCTGCCAGCCCTTGCAGCTACATCCAGAGAAAGGCATGGGAGCGGGGGAAAGGTAAGTAACTGCTTGTGTCAGGGATGGTTGAAAGACTGACAAATTGGTAATGTGTACTCCCCTGGTCTATTTACACATATATCCCTGATAAAAGAGATCAACAACTTCTGAAACCGACCTTCAGAATTATTTAATGAAAAGCCCAAACCCTTAAAAAACCATTCCCCAGCATCTAAAATTAATATATTTTAAGTTTTTAGTCACTTACTTTTTATTATTTTCCCTGCTGGGCTGCAACTCTGTTCAGCATACGGGGTGCCGCCATCTTGCCTCAGAAGCATCACATACTGAGGAGAGGAGAGGGGGCAAAAGTACAGGGGGTGGGGTTATAGCTGTGCTTTGTACAGACAGAGCAGAGCTGGGGTCAGGAAAAGGACAGCAATCCCAGAATGTAGAGCGGAATAGTCAGAAGACACTTGACTGAGTCTGAGACTCCATGGGCCGCCAAGGTGCTTATCAATATATGTTTTTAAATTGAGTCTTCATGTATGTCTGGGCCCACTGCAGCCATTTCTCCTTGTGAGCACTGGTTAGAGTTGGCCGAATAGTTTATGCACAACTGCCAGCCTCTGGAGGATCCTACAACCTCAGCTTCAAATGCACCTGCAGCTTCAAATACCTGTTTGTTATGGTAAAAGCCTTTCTCATTATGCCTTTATCTGCTCCAACATGTATGTGTTCTGAATCAGCCACAGATCTCTTCACAGAACGATAATTAAGTTTATGTTTTCGTGAAATATTGTCGCTCTCCTTGCCTTTCTTGCTCCTCTTTCAGGCGCAGGTGTGCCGTCGGATCTCCATCGCTGTCTGTTAAAGTCTCATAAAATGCAGTAGATGCAGGTAGGTTGATTTTTAATGTGGGCAATCTGTATGTACAGGGTGTGGGAAACATACAAGATAGGCTCTAATTCAGGGTGAGGGTCTGGTTGAAGCCCTAAAGATTAGCTCTCCAACCTTCAATAGAAATATAATATTTTATGTACAAACACAAATATTTGAGATTTTAAGTGGACCGAAACCCAGGATTTTGACTATCGGGGGTTTCCCGCTGCGTGAAACCCCCTAGATCCCCAGGGGAAACTCACCTCATCCCAGTCCTACGGTGCATAGGCGGCCGCTCGTCCAATCAGCGTGCTCGGAGCCGCTAAGCTATGCATGCCTGAGCGACGTCTTAGCTCAGTGGCTCCGAGTGTGCTGGCGACCGCATCTTGCTCTTCCCTCTAACAGGGAGCGGGCATTCACAAATGGCCAGTGCAGGCACGTGCCCTGCTAGAAGGATGGCGGGGATGCGGCCGTGGCCCGCGCATGCGCCGTTGGACCAGGATTAAGGTAAGTGTAGTGGGCGACCTGGGGGGTTTCACACTGCGGGGCATCCCGATTTTGGATCCCCCCGAGGGGGAGAGACTCGATCGGCCCGGGAATCTTATAGCTTCCCGGGCTGACCCCACTGGGTTTTGGTCCACTTTAAAACGCTCATCTAGGCATAAGTGCAGTTGAGCAGTTTTAGCAAGGATGCTGCTACTGTCATTTTGACAGATTTTAGGACTTCACACCACGATTTGGTGTGGCCAAGCCAGGGATTTCCACTTTAAAGCGGGCCAAAACCCACATTTTTACCTAGCATCCCCCAGATTGCTCCCCCATGAAGAGCACCTTTTTTAGTGCTCCTGCTTCACTCTAATCCCAGATAATGGCGCCTGTTTTAGCTGTAAAGCTCCGCCTCCTCCATTCATTGCCACTGTTGTGTGTGGCAATGATGTCATTGCCACACCTATACAATGACTGATCATCTATCATCTCACCCCGAGGGACAGCAAAAAATGATTCGAAAAGCAAAAATATCCATTTATAGTTCTACACTCTAAGAAGGGAGCATCAACAGGGGCTTTGGCAAAATGTATTTCACAAAGTTCTGTGGGTTTTGGTCCGCTTTAAGAGTACTGAGTCGCTGTAAAGATGAGCTCCTGGACTCCTTAACTCTGAAACATATTTCTTTTTTTTTACATCGGGGTCTCTGCCAAAGCGTAATCCAACATAAGAAACATTGATGGAAATTGCCAAGGTTGTCCCCTTCTTCCCGGAGTCTCTGGGATGGTTTAATCTTCCACTGGTGAGTTATTATGGAAATAGGAACCTCGGGCTGTTTGGAGGAAATGAAAAGCTAGCTGCTATTTAGAGCTTTCATGTGTGCTGGACTACAGGAGCATCCTGAGGTTAATTCCTAAAAGCTAACTCACTTCATTTTAGCTTTAAAGTGGACCAACACCCACGGGTGATCGGCCCGGGAATCTATAAGATTCCCAGGCCGATCACCCCCCACCCCGCGGGACATCCGAGATCGGGATGTCCCGCGGGGTGAAACCCCCCCCAAACACCCCAACTCACCTACCTTATCTTCGGCGGCGGCCGGCCGCCGCCGCCTCCCTCGCGCCCCTGTAGGCGTGAGCGCCTCCGCGCCGGCCGTCTGCGAATGGCCGGCGCGGGGGCGCGCGCGTCAAAAGTGACGCGAGGGAGGAGGCGGCCGCCGCCGCCGCTTAGACGTTCAAGATCTTCCCTTGTACGTCGGCGCTGGGAGCGGGGAGAGGTGAGTTTTTCGGGGGGTTAGGGGGGTTTCACACAGCGGGGCACCCCGATCGGGGGTGCCCCACCGAAGTGGACCAAGACCCAGGATAGTCAAAATCCTGGGTGTTGGTCCACTTTAAAGAAGACCTAAGCCTGGTTCACAGGGACCCTAACTCACCAGCATACCTACCAAATTTTCAGGGTGGGAAAGATGATTATCTGTTAAATTGAGGGATGGATAGGAGATGTAACAGTTAAAACAATTAAAACCCTTTGAATAGGCAAATTAATCTGCATGTTACACCTCAAAGAGAAACAAATGAGATCAACAAGGGACAGGGGGGCATGGACTCAAAAGAGGGACAGTCCCTCCAAATCAGATACACTTGGGAGCTATGGTATGGCCTTAAATAAAGGACCACTAGCGGCCCACCTGGGGATTGGGATTGGCTGTGGTGCAGTGTTTTGTTATGGGGATTATAACCTAACGCGTTGTTTCTGACACAGATTAAAGAGGAACAACAGATGCGATTTTCACTTTTCGGGGGGGGGGGGGGGTTGTTGCTCTCCTTGGTCTCCTCGCTGTGTGTAACCCCCTAGGTCGCCGTATTCACTCACCTTCCTGTCCCTCCCATGGCGCAGACGAGCATGCGGATTGGCTCAACCAATCGGCGCACACACTTTCACTCGGCTCCACTGGCAGCTAAGCAGCCAATCGGCGGCGAAGGGAGCCAAGTGCGCCGCTGCCGCATCCCCCACTTCCATTCAGAAAGGCCGGGTGCAGGTGTACGAACAGCTTTGGCTAAGAGACGCAGCAAGGGCTCTGGGACAAGGTGCGTGAAACAGGCCTTCTGGGGGGTTTTACACAGCAGAGCATCCCAATTTGGGATGTCTCAAGGAGTGGAACTTGGATGGCCCTGGAGTCTTTTAGACTCCAATGTTCCTCTTTTAAGATGAATTTGCATCACCAATGACAAGCCGTAAAGTTCTTCTCAATGATTTTGCCTCTGTCACTAAGATCTGCAGATTATCACATTTCCAAACAGTGAGCTCAAATGGGCACGTGCCCCGGTTGCAGTAGATCAAGGGGGTGCCAAAGGGCACCCTGAGCCCAGATGGGGGGCGCCATTTCCTTTTTTTTTTACGTTTTTATTTTGCAATAAACAGACACACATGACACAACAATACAAGTCATTTTGTAAGGCATTAAGGTGCCACAGGCACCCAACTTCATAACTGGCATATAAGTGACAACACTGACAATCATTCACACAACTTTCATACCGGACCCTTGGTAGTTCTTGCTTCCATCACGGTTCAGGTAAAGGACAGGGAGGCTGATGTACTTAGTTATTAGACGGGGCGCACGTGCTCTAAAATCCCCTTCATTATTCGTTAGGTTCCAGCTCTCGGTCCCAGCTCCCCAGATATATTGTAGATGCCATACTTGACCCAAGAAATTCTCCGCCAGGCCCCCCTCCCAGGCTCACTCAGCGTCATACGCTGACTCTTGGCTCTGCAGCCATGGATCCCAGACCTTTTCGAACTTATCTGGCACTCCCCTTGCGGCGTATGTCAATTTATACATGGTGAGTTTCTGGTTAACTAGTCTTGACTGGACTAGCGTTCCATAAGTCCTCCGTCTAAGCCCATCCAACCCAGAATAACAAGACCAGACCACCATGTAGTTGGAATGATTAATTTTAATCGGCCACGGCCAACAAAATATAAACAAGTTTACAACAAGCCTATGAAAAAGTCCCCCCTTTATGTTCCGGGTCTGAGCAGCCTCATGATCCCCAAAATTAAAGGGGAAGGGAAGAGGACCAAGTTTACCAATCCGACCTCCAACCAAGCAGAAACCAACATAAGCTCGGCCGCATCCCTCCTAGGCCAGGGAGCTTAATCGGGCTAACTGCTGGTGGCCAACCAAATTCCCCTTCCCTACTTCCACCCCGAACACCACAATATGAACCAGAATCGTCCTGGCCGGTTTCCCCCCGTGGAAACAGCCGCACCCCCCCCCCATTGGCCATGCTAGCTCAGACCCAGAACCCAAGAGGAGACCCGCCCAACGGCTGTGACAATACATCAAAACATATATATAAATATACAATACATTACCTAGAAGAAAGAACAGAACATTACATTCGAGCAACAACAAACATTCTTTTTTTTTTTTTTTTTTTTTTTTTTTATTACAAAATATATACAATGCCATAAATAATAAATACGGTACACTGCGACACCCACAACAGGTGACAACAGCACATTGTACCAACCTTATCTGTGTTTTTTTCTTTTTTTTTTTTTTTTTTTATAAATATAACAATAAATTACAACAATTCCAAACCCTAACAAACCACCTAACTCCATACTCTCACCCCAAGCACGTGACCGACAAAACCAACCACAACCAAAAACAGGGCGGGCGGGTGGGACTGCTCGTCCGTCCAGTCAGGGGTCAAAGAGGGAAGGGAGGGGGCGAACGCCCCCTTTATACTCCCCCCCTCCCCCCCCCCCCGATGTCACTTCCCTTAGTGACCACTTCCTCCCCATGGCTGGTCTGCCTCCGGCCAGAAACGCAGGCCAGTCATGGGGGCTGCCCTCCTTAAAGGGACGGCGCTTTCTTTTCCAGTATTGCACTGAGGGCCTAGCGGGGTGTCTCCAGTTCATCAGGATGCACTTCCTGGCGTAGAAGAGCAGCAACCGGACCAAGGCCTTCAAAGCTCTCAGCTCCGAGAGCGACTCCACCACCCCAAGAAGACATATGGAGATAGACCTCTGCATCCGAAAACCCACCACTCTGCTGATCAGACCCATCACACCCTCCCAGAAGCCCGTCAGGACCTCGCATGACCAGATCATGTGTATCCATGAGCCACTACTTTTCCCGCATCTAGGACATATATCAGTATCAGTTAAGCCCATTCTGTGCAGACGAACCGGGGTGATGTAAGCCTGATGGATCCACTTGGTTTGGATGAATCTATCCCTAGCTTCCACTACCGACGCATGTAGGTTATCCATTATCTCCTCCCAGTCGTCCCGGTCCAGGCTTGGGTCTAGGTCCTGCCATTTAGACTCAATCTTGCTCCTAGGGGACTCCAGCTCTCCTATCAAGCATTTATACAGCGCTGAGACAGGCTTTTTAAGGTTCCCGTCTCTGATTACGTTTTCCGCCTTGGACACTGTGATCCTCAGGCCCTCCCTACGGAATTGGGCGTGCAGTGCGTGTCTGAGTTGCAGGTATCGGAAAAAGTCCCGATTGGACAGATGAAACTCTTCCTTAAGCTGATCAAAGGACATCAGCACCCCTCCTCTATATAGTTGCCCAATCTGCTGAACGCCTTTCCTCGACCAGAACAGCGGGTCCTGCATAGCACCCACTTATGGTAACCTAGGGTTATCCCATAGGGGGGCATAGGGGGACCACGCCGGGGTCTCCCCCGCCCTCATCCCTGGGAGGCGCCATTTCCAATGTTTCCTTGCCTTTCTTGCTCCTCTTTCAGGCGCAGGTGTGCCGTCGGATCTCCTTGGCTGTTGTGGGCAGTCCACGACCTGGCTCAGCCACAGATCTCTTCACAGTATGTCTGTTTGCACTGCTGTGTTATCAGCTAAGTTCACACATTCTGTTATTCCTATTTCCTGCATTTCCTATGTTTCCAACCTGATTTCCCGGATTGACCTGGCCTGCTTTCGGATCATCACTCAGACGGATTACATGGTTTGAACGTGGATTTGTTTTTTGGACTTTGCCAAAATAAAAGCCTACGGCACCTGGTATTCCCAGGTGGTCTCCCATCCAAGTACTGACTGGGACAGCCCCTGAATTTGGATTTGTTTTATTAAACTTTATTTGTTCGCTGCGCCCCACACCTGGAGCTCTGCCCAGCCCTAGCTACTTGTCAGAAGTCTACCTTCCCATGGTTGTAGCTGGGAGGCTTGACAAATATCTTGTGTTTCCATACCTTGCCCAAGGCATTGTACTAGCTGACATGAAACATCCTTCCTAAGTAGTTTTTATTTATTCACCTGGCAATGTGATCATCACTGGCGTTTGAAGCTTATTTCAGTGATCCAAAGAGCCCAGAGACACAATTCTATCCATGAGTTTCTTTGGAAAAGAAAAAAATTTACATACAATTTGCATAATCATTTGAAATAAAGTGACATAGCAGGTCTGATGATTTGCCAAGACAGTCATGATGGTGGTGACATCAGCAAGTGATGTCATATATATATATATATATATATATATATATAGATATCAGCAAGCGTTATATTGCAGGAAGGTTGCTGCCAAAGGGGCACACCTATACTTTCAACCTGCCGTCGCCTAAAGTTCCAATTCTATTGTGACTGGTGACCTATAGAGATGAGCGCAATGTAACGTGAGTATGAGAGCAATGCGGACACTGGCACACAGGAATGTTATGTATTCTATCATTCATATCATCTATGTGATATACAGCAGTTATTGTTTTACCTACAGAATGGGTGTTACCTTTCTCAGATTCCCTATCTGTACCCTGGTGACCGGTTTCCCAGATTCCCTATCTGCACCCTGGTGACCGGTTACCAATATTACACCTCTAGGAATAAGAAAATGCAATGGATGAACCTGCTAAATAAAGTTGTTGTTGTTTAGATCCAGTCTTTTTTTCTGTAGCCCAGTCTCTGGATTTTTTTTTATTCATGACCACCTTTTTTGGGCACTGACAGGTGGACCTATACAAAGAAGTATGGAAAAGACAGACAAGCAGAGCAAAGGGCAGCTATCCTCCTCATGCAAGATTAAGGGGATGTGCCCTGGAAACTCATAGTAAGTGTCTTCACTCCCTGTGTCTGGATGATTTCAAAGAAGGCCGAAGAGATCCACCAACACCCCATCACCCTTGGAATCTAAGATTCCAGGGCCGCCGGATTCCCTCCCCCCGGGGCAACCCCTTTGTGTGAAACCCCTAGATCACCTGGAAACTCACCTTCTTTCCCTGTCCAGCTGTGCATGCGTGAGCTGCGATCACATCCCCGCTATCCCTCTAACAGAGCGCGTGCCCGCAACAGTCATTTGTGATTGGCAACAGTCATTTGTGATTGGTCGGCGCAGGCACGCTCCCTGTTAGCGGGTAGCAGGGGATACGGCCGCCAGCATGCTCGGAGCCGTTCCCATTAGATGAGCTCCCGAACGAAGGGGCTCGAATGGCCCGGGAAGAGGTGAGTTTGTTTGAGTGACCGGGGGGGTTCACACAGTGGGGCACCCCCAATCGGGATGCCCCGGGAGCAAGGAGTGAAACTCAGGATAGTCAAAATCCTGGGTTTTGGTCCACTTTAATGGATATCAATAAAATCGGAAGTTTTAACTGAGAGTTCTGGACAACTGACACTATAGCTATCCTCCCATGCACACACAAGCATCAGTGTGTCCTGTACAGTCTAATGCAACAGGGGCGGAGTTAAGTCCACCTCTCTAAGCTAAAAAAAAAGGTGGTCATTGTGTCAGACTCTCTGCCCCTTTGGACTTTACACAGGTTCATTACTTTTTCTTAAGCATGTTACAGACTGCCAGTGTATTGATTGATTACGTTATTCATTGTTCTGACTGCCATTGTATTGATTGATTACGTTATTCATTGTTCTGACTGCCATTGTATTGATTGATTACGTCACAGACAATGGCATTGTTCTGATTGAGTGTATTACAGACGTCTCTATTGTGTTGCTGATTGCGTCACCGGCAGAGTTGAGGGATTGTGTGCCCTGCTGCTATTGGTCGGTGTGTGTGTCATGCAATAGGAGACTTGTGTATATAAGGCCTAGAGTGGCACTAATAAAGTCAGTTCATCTTCACCCTCAATACTGAGTTCTGTCTCTTATTGGGGGAAACGCTATATTACAGTCATGAATAAATAATATACAGGGGCTGGGCCACAGGACAGGGGCTTAATCTTACTTATTCTTGCTTATTGCTTATTTCTTTGCTTTATTCAGCAGCACACAGGATGCATAATCTTAAAGGTAAACAAGCAATGATTTGATTTAAAGCAGACCAAAACCCACCAAACTTGTGAAATAAATTCAGCTAAAGCGCCTGCCTATATTTCCTTCTTTGGGTGTAGAACTAGAAATGTTTGAATCATCCTGGATCCTGTTTTTTTGCTGTCCCTCTCTGCAATATGGCAGGTGATCAGTCGTTACATAGGTGTGGCATCATTGCCACACAAAACGGTGGCAATGAATGGAGGAGGAGCTTTACAGCTAAACTGGCGGCATTATCTGGGATTAGAGTGAAGTAGGAGCAAAGAAAATTGCCAAAAGGTAATCTTCATAGGGGGAGCAATTTAGGGGATGCTAGTTATAATTGTGGGTTTGGGCCACTTTAACACTTAGGCCAAACAGTTACTTTAAAGTGGACCAACACCCAGGATTTTGACTATCCTGGGAATTGGTCCACTTCCGTGGGGCAGTCCGATCGTGGGTGCCCCGCTGTGTGAAACCCCCCAGAAAGTCCCGAAAACTCACCTGACCCCGCTCCCACGTGACTCGCTCGTCCAATCGCCGCCGCCGGACAAGGAGAGGCAGCACCGGACAAGCTGAGCGCGGGGCGCCGCCGCCTCCTGCGCGTACCTCTTAAAGGAAGCACGCCCACGCTGGCCATTCACAAACGGCCGGCGCGGGTGCGCGCCCTGCTAGAGGGACGCGCGGGAGCCGGCGGCGGCCTGCGCATGCGCCGCTGGAATGAGGATCAGGTAGGATTTTCGAGGATCTGGGGGGTTTCACACAGCCAGTCAGGGAGCTGATCGGTCTGGGAATCTTATAGATTCCCGGGCCGATCAGGGGAGGGTGTTGGTCCACTTTAAAGGTCTACTTTACCCACAGCCCTAATTATGGTTAATGACCTCAACTTCAACTGGGCAGACATTGTACCTGATATCTGAGTGTACTAGATTATATTTATCACAGGAAATCCTTTACAAGATTGAGATCAGAAAGTGCTCTAACCTGTCCTTGACAAAAATGGAATCCTTTGAACCGCCGCCTTCCTGTTACTGTCGCTATGGCTGCTCCCCCCTCCCCCAGAGCCTGAGAGCAGGCCTTGGCTCCCTACACAACCCTTGCTGCATTCCTATGTAACAGCAATTAACGTACAGGCAGACTCACCTTTTGACGACCTTCGCATACTTCTGGCCCTTGCAACACCGTTTTCGTCATTTTCAGATACCAGCTCTTAGACTAACGTTGGAGTGACAGTGCTGCTCCTTAGATGTACATTACTCTTCTGCTCCTGCGCTCGCGGGATTTCATGCGCAGTAGCGTCACCGTTTGGTACTGCGCATGCGCGGGATTTCAAGAAGGAGCAAGCAAGAGGTCAGCGTTTCACTTGCACCGAAAAGAAACGGATGCGACACTGCACAGGAGGTTCGAAGGTAAGTTTTATTAGCTGAAACAGCTTAACCGGGTCCTGGGGCGTGTTGGCCAGTAATTTAAAAAAAAATAAATAAAAAATGGCCACTTTAAAGAGGGGCATCGGGGGAGGTTAAACCCTCCCCAAAACCTCACTGATCTGCTGCCCCCTCCCTCCGGTTTTACCTTTGGGCAGTTTTTACTCACCTCACCAGGGCATCCATCTTCTGGGTTCTTGGATTCCGGGCGACCTCCCGACAGGCGGCGCCATCTTGCATCCCATCAGGCACCCGATCTTGTGCCTGCGAGGTGCCCACAAATGGGATGCAATGGAGCAGCCCGAAATCCTGCGAGACTTTGCGGAGCTGCAAGATCGCTATGGGACATTGATGATTAACTTGTCAGTTGAGGGCGGTTAAGCGGGCGGCAGGGTGAGAATCGGGCTCTGAAGCAGCCGGATGTCACCACAGCAGGCCCCTTTTTATTTTAGGTCCGATGGTAATCTTTAAAGTGGAGCAAAACCCAGCATTTTGATTATCCTGGGTTTTGGTCCCTTCCCCTGGGCACCCTGATCGGGGGTGTGCCGCTATATGAAACCCCCCAGATTGCCGAGCGCAACTCACCTCTTCTCGGTCTTACAGCGCATGCGCGGTGGCTCGTCCAATCAGCGTGCTCGGAGCCGCTGACGTCACGGTGTCTAAGCCTTCGTTTAGGGCCAGCGACTCTGCATCCCCCGCCTCCCTCTAACACGGAGCGTGCCCGCGCCGACCATTCACAAATGCCTGCCACGCGCCCTGCTAGAGGGATAGTTTTGGTCCATGGTCTACGGGGCATCCGGATTTTGTGAAACCCCCAAGGATTGCTGGCATACTAACCTCACCCGTGATCCCACAGTGCATGCACGGTCCAATCAGCCTTCAGTGCTGTGCATATTAATGCATTGTACAACATAGAGTATAGGAAGCGACACGCATCCCGGGTTCCCCTTGTGCAGTCCCATGCTCAGTATATCTGAATGGCTGGCCACAGGAGCGTGCATCAGCCCAGGGAAGCCGTAATATTATACCTACAACCTTTCAGGGTGGCAAAGAGGGACAGTTGTTAAATTAAGCCACACCCCCTCACTGAGGGATGGATGGGAGATAGGATGTAACAGCTGAAACAATAGAAACACTTTGAATAGGCAAATGAATCATTTATTGATGCAGATCTGCATGTTCCACCTCAAAGAGGGACAAATGAGAACAATCAGGGACAGGGGGGTATGGACTCAAAAGAGGGACAGTCCCTCTAAATTAGGAACACTTGGGCGGTATGCGTAATATACTGACCAAAGTCGATATGCCAGGGGGTTATCACACAGCAGGGCATCCCAAATGGATCAGGAACCATATGGCCCTGGAATTTTTTGGTCCATGATTTGCCCCTGCGGTGCTATAGCCTCAGCTGACAAACGCACATGTTGACTGGCCGGGAAGCTCTCCTGAGGGGTGGGGCTAAGCAGCTCCTGGGGGTGGGGCTCAGCAGCTCCTCCTAGTAAAGTCCTTGGCTGATTAGGAGCCAGTCCATCCCTGCTTATACCCAGCCTGAAGATATTGTTATCTAATTTGTATTTTCAGGATGTCCTACAAAGCCTACCCTTCAGTTAATTTATATCCCCTCTTACACCAGGTAGTAGGGTGGCAGGGAGCGGGTTTTTCTGGGCCCAGGGTGTCTTAAAAGTGGACCAAAACCCACCCTGTAGTCTATGAGACTCCAGGGCAGGCATATTTGCTCCCCCGTGGCATTTAGATTTGTGTAAAACCCCTGCGGTCGCCCGGAATCGCACCTTCTTTCCCGGTCCAACGGCGCATGCACAAACGGCGGCTGCATCCCCATTATTCCTTTAGCAGGGTATGTGCCCGCACCAGACATTTATGAATGGCCGACGCAGGAACACTCCCTGTTAAGGGGCAGCCAGGGCGCTCAGATCCGCTGGCCTTAGACAAGATCTTGGACGAAGGGATGGGAGCAGATCCGAGTGTGCTGACTGGACAAGAGGCCGCGCATGCACCATAGGACCGGGAAGGGTAAGTGAGATGGGGAAATCTGGGGGGTTTCACATGGCGGGGTATCCCCTAATGGGGTGCCCCCAGGGCAAGGAGCAAAACCGGGGATAGTCAAAATCCTGAGGCTTGGTAAGCAGCCAAGCAGCGGCAAAAGAAGCAAAGCAGCGCTGCCAACCGCATCCCCTGCCCCCCTTGCAGCTGGCTAGATTCCAGGCTGGCCGCAGGGGGTGATTGGTCCAATTTAAAGTGGACCAAAACCCAGGATTTTGACTATCCTGGGTTTTGGTCTTTTCCCCCGGAGCACCCCGGTCGGTGGTGCCCCGCTGTGTGAAACTCTCCAGATCGCCCGAAGCAACTCACCTCATCCCGGCCTTATCTACGGCCAACTGTATCTAAATGTAACAGACTTCCCCTGCACTATAAGTAACGTATATATCAGCTAAGAGGCAGAGAAATACACACAGCCCATTGACAGAACTGTTGGCAAAGGATACTTGCCCTTTAAAGCAGACCAAAACCCACATTTTTACCTAGCATCCCCCAAATTGCTCCCCCAATGAAGAGAACCTTTAGCCAATTTTTAGTGCTCCTGCTTCACTCTAATCCCAGATAATGGCGCCTGTGCAATGACTGATCACCTGCCATCTTACAGAGAGGGACATCAGAAATAAAAAGAAACAGTGTTCCAGGAGGATTAGAAAAACAAAATGACCCATTTCTTGTTCTACACCCTAAGAAGGGAGTATCAGCAGGGGCTATGGCCAAATGTATTTCACCAGTTCAGTGGGTTTTGGTCCGCTTTAAGAGTGTCTGTGTGGGTGGCATGCTGGGGCTTTAACACAAGGGTTTCACAACAGATTGTCGGCATAGGAAGCTGGAGGGGAAGCATCCCTGGTTACCGCGCTCCCTTCGCTTCAACAGCAAGGATGGCAGCCACGGCCCTTGCGGCGGAAAAGTAAGAGACTGTGGGCTTTTGCTGGGGGTTCACACAGTGGGGTATCCCGAATCAGGGGGAATTAGACTCCAGAGCCGGCCATGGCGGTGACAGGTTCACTTTAAGATGTCCAGTGCTAAAGGCCAGGCTGGACACATGACTTGCTTAGCTGGAATGAAGGATGCAGGGAAATCGGGACATACAGGATGGCCACAGGCTGCAGGCAGGAACAGCTACAGGGATCACCTCATGCATACCCCTCAAGTGTCCCTGATTTAGAGGGAGTGTCCCCCTTTTCAGTACATGTCCCCCTGTCCCTCGTTGCTCTCATTTGTCCCCCTTTGAGGTATAACATGCAGATCTGCAGCAATAAATGATTCATTCGCCTATTTAAAGTTTTGTATTGTTTTTTATTCTTACACCCTATCTCCTAGCTATCCCTCAATGAGGGGGCGTGGCTTTATTTAACAAATGTCCCTCTTCCCCACCCTGAAAAGTTGGTAGATATGCTCTTGCACCACCCGGCCATCGGGGTACATTGTGACGTGTGTACCTATTCATCACGCACTCCCGCGACAGGTGAGTATGATTCTGCAATGGTGGGAAAATATCTTTTGTGGGTGAGGAAATATCTCCTGTGTCTCTCAAGTACATTCAGAAAGCCCAGCCCCATATTTTCCTCTTTACAGGCCCTCTTCATGGTCTTAGAGCTCCCTCTGGTGTCTACAGGTAAAATTACATTTCACAATGATGGCAGCGAATCGAGGTATGAGATCTCTTCTTACACTGGGAACAGTTACCCTTTAACCCCTTTAAAGTGGACCAAAACCCAGGATTTTGACTATGCTGGGCTTTGGTCCTTGTCCCTGGGGCACCCCTGCTGTGTGAAACCCCCCAGGTCACCAGAACAAACTCATCTCTTCCCAGTCCTACGACGCATGCGCGTCCTCTCATCCAATCAGCACGCTCGGATCTGATCGAGCCCCTTCGTCCAGGAGCTCATCTAATGTGATGTGTCATCCCCCGCTACCCTCTAACAGGGAGCGGGCCTGCACCGGCCAATCACAAGTGCCTGGCGCGGGTACGCGCCCAGCTAAAGGGATTGCGTGGATGTGGCCACTGCTCACACGTGCGCTGTTGGTCCGGGAACGAAGGTGAGTTTTTGGGGGGGTTCACACACGAGTGAGGACACTCCTAAAGTTTCTTCACTCATGGGAGCGGCGGCCATCTTTCTGTGCCAGCAATGCCAGCTTGAACTAGGAGCATCCACACTCAAGAGAGCAGCGGTCTCTTTCTGTGGCACCTGCTGTGGACCACTTGAAATGAATGCTGTAGCTGGCATTGTGGCCATGGCCACAGAAAGATGGCCGCCGCTCCCATGAGTGAGGTCACTCCTAGTGCCAGCAATGCCAGCTTGCACTAGGAGTGTCCTCACTCGTGGGAGCAGCAGCCATCTTTCTGTGGCACCTGCTGTGGACCATTTGAAATGAATGCTGTCGCTAGCACCATGCCCAAGGTCACGGAAAGATGGCCGCCTCTCCCATGAGTGAGATCATTCCTAGTGCCAGCAATGTCAGATGCCACTAGGAGTGTCCTGGCCATCTGTCTCTGGCACCTACCGTCGACCATTTGAAACTATTGCTGTCACTAGCACTGTGGCTGGGGCCAAAGAAAGATGTCTGCCGTTCTCATGATTAAGGAGACTTCTAGTGCCAGCAATGTCAGCAGCCACTAGGAGTGTCCTCACTCATGGGAGTGGCGGCCTCTTTCTGTGGTACTGTGGCATTTGAAATGATTGCTGTCACTGGTATCATGGCCAAGGCCACAGAACAGTCCTAGTGCTAGCAATGCCATCTGGTGGCCTTTGAAATGGTCCTCAGCCAAGGCCACAGAAAAATGGCTGCCGCTGCCATGAGTGAGAACACTCCTAGTGCCAGCAATGCCCGAGCGGCAGCCATCTTTCTGTTGCACCTGCCATGGACCATTTAAAATTACTGCTGTCGCTGACACCGGAGCCACAGAAAAATGTATGCCACTGCTATAAGTGAGGACACTCCTAGTGCCAGCAATGTCAGCTGGCGGGTTTTGAAATGGTCCTCAGCCAGTGCCACAGAAAGATAGCTGCCACTTCTATGAGTGAGGACACTCCTAGTGCCAGCAATGGCAGCTGTCCTCACTCATGGGAGCGGCGGCCATCTTTCTGTGCCACCTGTCGTGGACCATTGGAAACGAATGCTGCCGCCGGCACCCTGAGTGTGGGGCTCAGGTAAGTTGCTTCCTGCTGCACATTCTGCACCCCCATCACAACTTATCTCTTTTTTTTTTTACATCCCGGATTCTGCTTATGAGTCCTTGACAGGTGCCCTCCCCTGTGTGCAGGTGGGTGAGGAGTGGGGGGGGGGGCAGAGGGTCCCCAGAGGCAGAATCACCCTCCCAAAGTTCAGGCCCCCATTTCAGTAACTTTTTCTTATCCAATATAATGTAGCCCATGTGGCAATCCCATACCTCCCAACTGTCTCTGATTTGCAGAGAATGTCCCTCTTTTGAGTCCCCTGTTCCTCGTTGTTCTCATTTATCCCTCTTTGAGGTGTCACATGCAGATCTGCAGCAATAAATTATTAATTTGCCTATCTAAAGTGTTTCTATTGTTTTCATTCTTACACCCTATCTCCTAGCTATCCCTCAATGAGGGGGCGTGGCTTCATTTAACAAATGTCCCTCTTCTCCACCCTGAAAAGTTGGTAGGTATGCTCTTGCACCACCCGGCCATCAGTGTACATTGTGACGTCTGTACCTATTCATTACGCACTCCCGTGATTGTGTGCACCACTGCTCAGGAGGGTGGAACATGGACAGGTGAGTATCTCTGCAATGAGTGGGAAAATATCTGTTATGGATGAGGAAATATCTCCTGTGACAGCCTCTCAAGTACATTCACAAAGTCCAGCCCCATATTCTCCTCTTTAAAGGCCCTCTTCATGGTCTTAGAGCTCCCTCTGGTGTCTACAGGTAAAATTACATATCACAATGATGGTAGCGAATAGGCTACATAGGAATAAGAATAATATAAAATAAGAATAGGAATAATTAGATGTGAGATGTCTTTTTACAAATTAACGTCTGGTTGGTTACTTGGAAACAGTTATCCTCTAACCCCTTTAAAGTGGACCAAAACCCAGGATTTTGACTACCCTGGGTTTTGGTCCTTGCCCTGGGGGGGGGGGGGGGGGTGTCCGCGGCCTGGGACCAAAACCCAGGATAGTCAAAATCCTGGGTTTTGGTCCACTTTAAAGGGGTTAGAGGATAACTGTTTCCAAATAACTGAATAGATGTTACATCTCGATTTGCCCCTGTGATTGTGATATGTAATTTTACCTGTACTAAAGAAACCCACTAAGGTTATTGAGGTGCCACCAACCAATCAAGAGTACCTGTGGTGCACAACTTTGGTTATCCCAACAATATGTACACAAAATGGGGATGCCCACCAAATCCCCCTCGGGAAAGATTATATAGTAATATCTCTGGTAAATCTTTCCCGAGGGGGATTTGGTGGGCATCCTCATTTTGTGTACATCATTTTACCTGTAGACACCAGAGGGAGCTCTAAGACCATGAAGAAGGCCTGTAAAGAGGAGAATATGGGGCTGGGCTTTCTGCATGCACTTGAGACGCTGTCACAGGAGATATTTCCTCACCCACAAAAGATATTTTCCCACCATTGCAGAGATACTCACCTGTCCATGTTCCACCCTCCTGAGCAGTGGTGCGCACAATCGCGGGAGCGCGTGATGAATAGGTACAGATGTCACAATGTACCCTGATGGCCGGGTGGTGCAAGAGCATATCTACCAACTTTTCAGGGTGGGGAAGAGGGACATTTGTTAAATTAGGCCACTCCCCCTCATTGAGGAACGGATAGGATATAGGATGCAAGAATTAAAACAATAGATACACTTTGAATAGGCAAATGAATCATTTATTGCTGCAGATCTGCATGTTATACCTCAAAGAGGGACAATGAGAACAACGAGGGACAGAGGGATATGTACTCAAAAGAGGGACAGTCCCTCTAAATCAGGGACACTTGAGGGGTATGCATGAGGTTATCCCTGTAGCCGTTCCTGCCTGCAGCCTATGCCCATCCTGTATGTCCCGATTTCCCTGCATCCTTCATTCCAGCTAAGCCAGTCATGTGTCCAGTCTGGCCTTTAGCACTGGACATATCTGAGCAAGTCCCTGGCATCTTAAAGTGGACATGTCACCACCATGGCCAGCCCTGGAGTCTAATTCCCCCCTGATTCGGGATACCCCACTGTGTGATCCCCCAGCAAAAGCTGCCGCTTTCTAGTTCCATGCAATGGCGGCGGTGTTGCTTTGAAATGGTCCTCAGCCAGGGTCAAAGAAAGATGGCTGCCTCTCCTATGAGTGAGGACACTCCTAGTACCAGCAATGCCAGCTGGCAGGCTTTGATATGGTCTTCAGCCAGGGCCAAAGAAAGATGGCTGCCACTCCTATGAGTGAGGACACTCCTAGTACCAGCAATGTCAGCTGGCAGGCTTTGATATGGTCTTCAGCCAGGGCCAAAGAAAGATGGCTGCCGCTCCTATGAGTGAGGACACTCCTAGTACCAGCAATGCCAGCTGGCAGGCTTTGATATGGTCTTCAGCCAGGGCCAAAGAAAGATGGCCGCCACTCCTATGAGTGAGGACACTCCTAGTACCAGCAATGCCAGCTGGCAGGCTTTGATATGGTCTACAGCCAGGGCCAAAGAAAGATGGCTGCCACTCCTATGAGTGAGGACACTCCTAGTTCCATGTGAGGACACTCCTCGTCCCATGTAATGGTGGCTGTGTTCCTTTTTATATGGTCTTCAGCCAGGGACACAGAAAGATGGCTTCCACTCCTATGAGTGAGGACACTCCTAGTTCCATGTGAGGACACTCCTCGTCCCATGCAATGGCGGCTGTGTTCCTTTTTATATGGTCTTCAGCCAGGGCCACAGAAAGATTGCTGCCGCTCCTATGACTGAGGACACTCCTAGTGCAAGCAATGCCAGCTGCCACTAGGAATGTCCTCACTCACGACCATCTTTCTGTGGCACCTGCCGTGGACCATTTGAAATTAATGCTGCTGCCGGCACCCTGATTGTGGGGCTCAGGTAAGTTACTTCCTGCTGCACATTCTGCACCCCCATCACAATTTTTCTTTTTTTACATCATGGATTCCGCTTCTGACTCCTTGACAGGTGCCCTCCCCTTTGTCTCAGGTGGGTGAGGAGTGGGGCCCCCCAGAGTCAGAATCTCTCTCCCAAAGTTCAGGCCCCCTTGGTTGCTGTAACTTTTTCTTATCCAATACAATGTAGCCCATGTGGCAATCCCATACCTCCCAACTGTCCCTGATTTGGAGGGACTGGCCCTCTTTTGAGTCCATGTCCCCCTGTCCCTCATTATTCTTATTTGTCCCTCTTTGAGGTGTAACATGCAGATCTGCAGCAATAAATGATTCATTTGCCTATTCAAAGTGTTTCTGTTGTGGTAACTGTTACATTCTATCCCCTATCCATCCCTCAATGAGGGGACGGGGCTTAATTTGAAAATTGTTCCTCTTTCCCACCCTGAAAAGTTGGAAGGTATGCCTGGGCAGGCGCGTAGCTAGGGGGGTGTGACGATTGCACGGGTTGATCAGATCTATTGAGCGTTCATCTGATCAAACCGGCCAATCACACTCCACGTGTGTCACCGCAACGTTAGACATCGTTCAATTGGCAACACGCGTGGCTATAAAATGCTGCCACCAGAATACAAAAAAAGTGGTGCATTCTCCACTATCTAAGCCACACACAACACAATTAGATCAAAGGAATTGATCGACCCACAACCACTTCCAGGCGAGGGGGGGGGGGCGGCGATCGAGTGTCCTAGGCAAGTAAGGTAGCCAGGCTCTTCAAAACTAGCGTGAGCTTTTTAGATCCTTAATTCAGAGCATCAATGAGTCTCTGCTGTATTTTCAGAATTTATTTAAACAAACAGAAAAACACAAAAACAACAAGAAAAACAGGGCAAGGTGATAAAACAGGATTACCTATAAAACATAATACAAATAAATAGATAGCAATACAACTAAAAAGGGGAAAAATACTTAAGAGTCTGCCTGGGCTGCGGACCAGTCGAATTAATTGTCTGTCAGTCCTCACACGTCTCCCAAAGACACCGGTTCCTGCTCTCCTCCTTAGAGAAGTTTCTCTCTGGCCATTCCAAAGCTCACCTTATTCCCTCTAACCAGGGGTCAGCTTCTGATCCCTCCTATTGGGCAGAGTGATTGGAGTCACCCACTGATTGGTGCATCTGGGATTCGCCATCTTTGGGTACCTGAAAGTTGGTTCATATGATATCCCCCATCTGTCCTGGGATTCCACAGGGAGGGGAATGAGGAGAACATTCCATGGAAGGAAGGGGGGCAGGGGCAGGGGCTCTGATTTCTATGGCTGGGTGATTTCTAATAACCCTCACTCCATTACTTTGTTTATGCTGGGGAGTTTTATGAGGGGAGAAAGTAATCCCAGCTGACCCTGTGTGCATGCAGAGGGTTATATGGCAGGCAGGAAGGAGGGGGGAGACATGAGTTATACAGAGCAGAGGGGTCAGCCAAGGTATATATATATATATTGTGGTAAGGTGCAAGGGGCCGTCATTGACGAAAGGTATGTGGCACCAAGGTACCTGGCCTTGGTGCAGTAAAACCGTGTGTTTTGTTTCCCAGCATCAGCTGCTAATGGCAGTCTGGTGCTGAAGTTAGTATAGCTGAAAGGCTAACCCGGGACGGCTTTACTGGGATGGAGTAGAGCAGGATGGGACTCCATCCCACTACCCAGGTCCGGGTTTTACAGGCCGCATATATAGCCTGGGGAGTCAGCTGTGCACTGTCTGTGACTGGAGCTCACATGGGAGTGAGACTCTGTGAGCCTGGCTGAAAACTCCTATGCAGGCGGTTTCATGCGGACCCAAGGTGGATTCAGCTGCAAAGCAGCAACTTTGCCCAAGGACTAAAAATGCTGTTTGCCTGTCTGATTGACTTATGCTGCATTTTCCTGAAAAGGTGATGTAACCCGAAATGACATACGCTTTTATGGATTATTTGTGTGAATAAACACGGACTTTAAGTTGATCTTTCGCCTCTGAGCCTCTATTCCTGCTGTCTACCAGAGCTAATCACCACAATATATATATATATATATATATATATATATATACAGACACTATATATATATCACCACAATATATATATATATATATATATATATATATGAGAGAGAGAGAGAGACAGACACACATAATTACCGGTATATATATAGAGAGAGAGAGACAGACACACATAATTACCGGTTTGGTCACAGGGGGTACTTGCCCCAGGTGCAGCAGGTCAGGGGGCGCCATTTTGAATCTTTACCCCAGGTGCCAGAAAGCCTAGCCACCCTTCTGTGCCTGGGGCCTTCCACTAGTCCTTACTGGAGCAGACTAAAGGCCCCCAAGAAGCTGTCTGCAGCAGTGCCTGACCAGAATACGGAGGCCAAGACAGCAGCAGTGGATCGGGGGGGGGGGGGGGGGTGATGAATATGGACCTTTCAGCACAAGGCATGTATTGCACTTCACCCGTGATGCACATAGACTTCTATGGGGGTGTACTGTGGTTGTGCTGCGGGCAAAGCGCTATATACAGCAAGAAGCAGAAGACTGATATGAAAGGGCCCATTTATTTTATGGGGAGGATGTGCTTTTGGGTCTCTGGAAAGCAACTAACACTGCCAAATGTCTGTCCCAATGCATTATGGGAAGAACACAGAATCCGGGACAACTTGTTACTGAAACAAAGCCAAATAATGCATACCTATCAGGGTGGGAAAGAGAGACATTTGTTAAATTAGGCCACACCCCTCATTGCGGGATGGATGAAGCCACACCCCCTCATTGAGGGATGGATAGGAGATAGGATGTAATAGTTAAAATACTTTGAATAGGCAAATGAATCATTTATTGCTGCAAATCTGCATGTTACACCTCAAAGAGGGACAAATGAGAACAACGAGGAACAGGGGGACATGAACTGAAAAGAGGGATAGTCCTTCTGAATCCGAGACACTTGGGAGATATGAACAATGTATTGTGCATTGTGTGTGTGAAGGGGAAGAGGGAGCAAGGGGTTAAAGTGGACCAAAACCCAGCGCGCTCGTCCCAGGAATCTTTAAGATTCCCTTTCCCTGGGGCATCCAAAATCAGGCTGAGATGGCGTGACATCAGCGGCTCTGAGCGCGCTGATTGGATGAACGGAAGGAAGGAGAGAAGGAAGTGATAACTGAAGAAGGGAAGAGAGAGAAGAGCAAGGACGGGGAAGAAGAAAGAGAAAGGGGGGAGTGAAAGTACAAGAGGAAGGAAGGAGGCAGTAGGGGAGTGAGGGAGAAAGAGACAGTGAAAGGCAGGAAGGGAAGAAGGAAGGAAGGAGTGGGAAAAGAAAAAAAGAGAAGAAATACAGAAAGGAGCGAGAGAGGGAAGGGAAGGATGAAGGGAGGGAAAAGAGGAAGAAAAGAGAGAACAAAAGAGAAAGAGAGAAGTGGAGTGGAGAGAGAGAAAGGCAGAGAAGATGGGAGAAAAAAAGAAAGAGAAGAACACAGCGAGAAAGGTGGGGAGGGAGAAAGATAGAGGCAGCTACTCCAGCTGCACATTAATATGCATGGCCGGAGAAGCTGATTGGACGAGATGCTGCACATGCGCCAATGAATGAAGAAGAGGTGAGTATAGATGGCGAATGGTGGCGTTTCACACAGCGCAGCATCCCAAACCAGAGTGCCCTGGGACCAGCTGAAACCCAGAATAGTGAAAACCAGAAAACTGTAATGGGGGACGCCGCACACTGGCTGCAATAGGGGAATTCCGCTTACTAACAGTAATGGAGGATGCCGCACACTGGCTGCAATAGGGGAATTCCGCTTACTAACAGTAATGGAGGATGCCGCATACTGGCTGCAATAGGGGAATTCTGCTTACTAAAAGTAATGGGGGACGCCGCACACTGGCTGCAATAGGGGAATTCCACTTACTAACAGTAATGGGGGACGCCGCACACTGGCTGCAATAGGGGAATTCCGCTTACTAACTGTAATGGAGGATGCCGCACACTGGCTGCAATAGGGGAATTCCACTTACTAACTGTAATGGGGGACGCCGCACACTGGCTGCAATAGGGGAATTCCGCTTACTAACTGTAATGGGGGACGCCGCATACTGGCTGCAATAGGGGAATTCCACTTACTAACTGTAATGGGGGACGCCGCACACTGGCTGCAATAGGGGAATTCCGCTTACTAACTGTAATGGGGGACGCCGCACACTGGCTGCAATAGGGGAATTCCACTTACTAACTGTAATGGGGGACGCCGCACACTGGCTGCAATAGGGGAATTCCGCTTACTAACAGTAATGGGGGATGCCGCATACTGGCTGCAATAGGGGAATTCCGCTTACTAACAGTAATGGGGGATGCCGCATACCGGCTGCAATAGGGGAATTCCGCTTACTAACAGTAATGGGGGATGCCGCACACTGGCTGCAATAGGGGAATTCCGCTTACTAACAGTAATGGGGGATGCCGCACACTGGCTGCAATAGGGGAATTCCGCTTACTAACAGTAATGGGGGATGCCGCACACTGGCTGCAATAGGGGAATTCCGCTTACTAACAGTAATGGGGGATGCCGCATACTGGCTGCAATAGGGGAATTCCGCTTACTAACTGTAATGGGGGATGCCGCACACTGGCTGCAATAGGGGAATTCTGCTTACTAACAGTAATGGGGGATGCCGCACACTGGCTGCAATAGGGGAATTCCACTTACTAACAGTAATGGGGGATGCCGCACACTGGCTGCAATAGGGGAATTCCGCTTACTAACAGTAATGGGGGATGTCGCACACTGGCTGCAATAGGGGAATTCTGCTTACTAACAGTAATGGGGGATGCCGCACACTGGCTGCAATAGGGGAATTCCACTTACTAACTGTAATGGGGGACGCCGCACACTGGCTGCAATAGGGGAATTCCACTTACTAACAGTAATGGGGGATGCCGCACACTGGCTGCAATAGGGGAATTCCGCTTACTAACTGTAATGGGGGATGCCGCACACTGGCTGCAATAGGGGAATTCCGCTTACTAACTGTAATGGGGGATGCCGCATACTGGCTGCAATAGGGGAATTCCACTTACTAACAGTAATGGGGGATGTCGCACACTGGCTGCAATAGGGGAATTCCACTTACTAACTGTAATGGGGGATGTCGCACACTGGCTGCAATAGGGGAATTCCACTTACTAACAGTAATGGGGGATGTCGCACACTGGCTGCAATAGGGGAATTCCGCTTACTAACTGTAATGGGGGATGCCGCACACTGGCTGCAATAGGGGAATTCCGCTTACTAACTGTAATGGGGGATGTCGCACACTGGCTGCAATAGGGGAATTCCACTTACTAACAGTAATGGGGGATGTCGCACACTGGCTGCAATAGGGGAATTCCGCTTACTAACTGTAATGGGGGATGCCGCACACTGGCTGCAATAGGGGAATTCCGCTTACTAACTGTAATGGGGGATGCCGCATACTGGCTGCAATAGGGGAATTCCACTTACTAACAGTAATGGGGGATGTCGCACACTGGCTGCAATAGGGGAATTCCACTTACTAACAGTAATGGGGGATGTCGCACACTGGCTGCAATAGGGGAATTCCGCTTACTAACTGTAATGGGGGATGCCGCACACTGGCTGCAATAGGGGAATTCCACTTACTAACAGTAATGGGGGATGTCGCACACTGGCTGCAATAGGGGAATTCCACTTACTAACAGTAATGGGGGATGTCGCACACTGGCTGCAATAGGGGAATTCCGCTTACTAACTGTAATGGGGGATGCCGCACACTGGCTGCAATAGGGGAATTCCGCTTACTAACTGTAATGGGGGATGCCGCATACTGGCTGCAATAGGGGAATTCCACTTACTAACAGTAATGGGGGATGCCGCACAATGGCTGCAATAGGGGAATTCTGCTTACTAACAGTAATGGGGAATGCCGCACACTGGCTGCAATAGGGGAATTCTAATACAAATACTTGGACACCGCGCTGCACAAAACACACAAATTAAGAACAATGCTAAAACATGCTACAACGTGCTAGACTCCTTATTCCTTAAAAAAGTCCCAAATCAGCTTAAAACAATAATAATGCACAGAGCAATCTGTTGTGATGAGAAGAATCGGCTTCAGTAACGATGTAAGTGCTTGGAAATCCCCAAGAGCATGCACACTTCAACACGTGCCCTCCACCTCTATTATATACTCTTACCAGCAAGAAGGGATAATCATGCCATATAGTCCATTACAAAATCCAACGTGGATAACGAACGGATGATTGATCAGAAAGATTTCTCTTGAGATCACAGATAATTAGCATATAGTCCTCACAGAATCCTCTCCTCAATCAGGGCATTAACTGATGCTCTCATTCATTCATATCCCAAAAGAGAGAAGGAAACAAATCTAGTGCAACTCCATAAAAGCCAAAGGGTTTTAATATTATAGAAAAATTACTCACAAACCAAAAGCTGGTCTCAGCGCATAACAAATAGCAAATGATAAAACGATGTCTCCAAGCTTCCCCACCGCGGCCTCTAGTAAGGTGAAAGCTGAAGGTGTCCTGAGCTTAAAAATGGCATGCCAAGCAAAACCCCGTATCAGGTCGCCTGACGCGTTTCGTTGTTATAAACAACTTTCTCAAAGGCAAGGATGCAGGGATAATCAAACAATATAAAAGAAAAAAGGGAGGGAACTTACCCAACCACAACCGGGTCTCGAGCACGACCCCCGGAACTAGAAGTGAGTTGCTAGCTGTACCGGAAGAGGTCTGGGCGGCGAGTGACGTCTGCTACGATCCCAGACGAAACCTAAACATCCCGCCCCTCAATTTTACGTAGCGGCCAGTCCGGAAATTACTGAGACATGCCGAAGAGGTCCGGGTGGCATGAGTGACGGAACCCAGAAGTCCCACCCCTCAATACCAAGCAGCGGCATGTCCGGAAAATACCGGAGCCCATTCGGAGATAGGGTGTCCAAATTAAAATATTGACCTAGATCTTAATTGTTTTATTGACACTTCCTAGCTTTTTAAAAGATTACTGTAAGATTTAATATTTTGCAATTTATCATTGGGAGGGCTCTGGAATTTATTTTTTATTCTTCATCCTGTTTGCATTGTTCTGGTTTAAGGATGCTGTGTTATATACCTTTTAGCCCTGCGTTCTTAACACGTCCCTGAGCTTCCTCCCCGCTAGCTGTGGGTATTTTTATATAGTGAATTTTTAGGGCAGTTAGGAGGGCAAGTTTTTCCTCCCTATATGGCTTCATCATTATTATTATCATTTTTACTATGTTAGCCATTTTACATTTTGGCTATATATATTTTTGCATATTCTTTACAATCACCATTTATTCTGTTCCTTTCAGTAGAGGCTTCCCCCTTGCCACTTGAACAATTGTAGTGGGTTATTGTTAACCCTGCCGGCACATTTCGGCTATTTCAGCTTTTGCCGCTTTATAGGCTGTCAGAGATTGTTGTCTCTGGCACTGCCTGCTAACAGTTGAGAGGGGCGGGTTTGTTTGCCTCCTCGGCATGTCTCGGTATTTTCCGGACATGCCGCTGCTTGGTATTGAGGGGTGGGACTTCTGGGTTCCGTCACTCATGCCACCCGGACCTCTTCGGCATGTCTCGATAATTTCCGGACTGGCCGCTACGTAAAATTGAGGGGCGGGATGTTTAGGTTTCGTCTGGGATCGTAGCAGACGTCACTCGCCGCCCAGACCTCTTCCGGTACAGCTAGCAACTCACTTCTAGTTCCGGGGGTCGTGCTCGAGACCCGGTTGTGGTTGGGTAAGTTCCCTCCCTTTTTTCTTTTATATTGTTTGATTATCCCTGCATCCTTGCCTTTGAGAAAGTTGTTTATAACAACGAAACGCGTCAGGCGACCTGATACGGGGTTTTGCTTGGCATGCCATTTTTAAGCTCAGGACACCTTCAGCTTTCACCTTACTAGAGGCCGCGGTGGGGAAGCTTGGAGACATCGTTTTATCATTTGCTATTTGTTATGCGCTGAGACCAGCTTTTGGTTTGTGAGTAATTTTTCTATAATATTAAAACCCTTTGGCTTTTATGGAGTTGCACTAGATTTGTTTCCTTCTCTCTTTTGGGATATGAATGAATGAGAGCATCAGTTAATGCCCTGATTGAGGAGAGGATTCTGTGAGGACTATATGCTAATTATCTGTGATCTCAAGAGAAATCTTTCTGATCAATCATCCGTTCGTTATCCACGTTGGATTTTGTAATGGACTATATGGCATGATTATCCCTTCTTGCTGGTAAGAGTATATAATAGAGGTGGAGGGCACGTGTTGAAGTGTGCATGCTCTTGGGGATTTCCAAGCACTTACATCGTTACTGAAGCCGATTCTTCTCATCACAACAGATTGCTCTGTGCATTATTATTGTTTTAAAATAGGAGAATTCTGCTTACTAACAGTAATGGGGGATGAGGCACACAGGCTGCAATAGGGGAATTCCGCTTATTAACTGTAATGGGGGATGCCGCACACTGGCTGCAATAGGGGAATTCCGCTTATTAACTGTAATGGGGGATGCCGCACACTGGCTGCAATAGAGGAATTCCGCTTATTAACTGTAATGGGGGATGCCGCACACTGGCTGCAATAGGGGAATTCCGCTTACTAACTGTAATGAGGGATGCCGCACACTGGCTGCAATAGGGGAATTCCGCTTACTAACAGTAATGGAGGATGCCGCACACTGGCTGCAATAGGGGAATTCCGCTTACTAACAGTAATGGAGGATGCCGCACACTGGCTGCAATAGGGGAATTCCGCTTACTAACAGTAATGGAGGATGCCGCACACTGGCTGTAATGGGAAATTCCGCTTACTAACAGTAATGGGGGACGCCGCACACTGGCTGCAATAGAGGAATTCCGCTTACAAACAGTAATGGGGGATGAGGCACACAGGCTGCAATAGGGGAATTCCGCTTACTAACAGTAATGGGGATGCCGCACACTGGCTGCAATAGAGGAATTCCGCTTACTAACAGTAATGGGGGATGCCGCATACTGGCTGCAATAGGGGAATTCAGCTTATTAACAGTAATGGGGGATGCCACACACTGGCTGCAATAGGGGAATTCCGCTTACTAACTGTAATGGGGGATGCCGCACACTGGCTGCAATAGGGGAATTCCACTTACTAACTGTAATGGGGGATGGCGCACACCGACTGCAATAGGGGAATTCCGCTTACTAACTGTAATGGGGGACGCCGCACACTGGCTGCAATAGGGGAATTCCGCTTACTAACTGTAATGGGGGATGCCGCACACTGGCTGCAATAGGGGAATTCCGCTTACTAACTGTAATGGGGGATGCCGCACACTGGCTGCAATAGGGGAATTCCGCTTACTAACTGTAATGGGGGATGCCGCACACTGGCTGCAATAGGGGAATTCCGCTTACTAACTGTAATGGGGGATGCCGCACACTGGCTGCAATAGGGGAATTCCACTTACTAACTGTAATGGGGGATGCCGCACACTGGCTGCAATAGGGGAATTCCGCTTACTAACTGTAATGGGGGATGCCGCACACCGACTGCAATAGGGGAATTCCGCTTACTAACTGTAATGGGGGATGCCGCACACTGGCTGCAATAGGGGAATTCCGCTTACTAACTGTAATGGGGGATGCCGCACACTGGCTGCAATAGGGGAATTCCGCTTACTAACTGTAATGGGGGATGCCGCACACTGGCTGCAATAGGGGAATTCCGCTTACTAACTGTAATGGGGGATGCCGCACACCGACTGCAATAGGGGAATTCCGCTTACTAACTGTAATGGGGGACGCCGCACATTGGCTGCAATAGGGGAATTCCGCTTACTAACTGTAATGGGGGACGCCGCACATTGGCTGCAATAGGGGAATTCCGCTTACTAACTGTAATGGGGGATGCCGCACACTGGCTGCAATAGGGGAATTCCCCTTACTAACAGTAATGGGGGATGCCGCACACTGGCTGCAATAGGGGAATTCCACTTACTAACTGTAATGGGGGACGCCGCACACTGGCTGCAATAGGGGAATTCCACTTACTAACTGTAATGGGGGATGCCGCACACTGGCTGCAATAGGGGAATTCCACTTACTAACTGTAATGGGGGATGCCGCACACTGGCTGCAATAGGGGAATTCCACTTACTAACTGTAATGGGGGATGCCGCACACTGGCTGCAATAGGGGAATTCCGCTTACTAACTGTAATGGGGGATGCCGCACACTGGCTGCAATAGGGGAATTCCACTTACTAACTGTAATGGGGGATGCCGCACACTGGCTGCAATAGGGGAATTCCGCTTACTAACTGTAATGGAGGATGCCGCACACTGGCTGCAATAGGGGAATTCCGCTTACTAACTGTAATGGGGGATGGCGCACACCGACTGCAATAGGGGAATTCCGCTTACTAACTGTAATGGGGGACGCCGCACACTGGCTGCAATAGGGGAATTCCGCTTACTAACGGTAATGGGGGATGCCGCACACTGGCTGCAATAGGGGAATTCCGCTTACTAACTGTAATGGGGGATGCCGCACACTGGCTGCAATAGGGGAATTCCGCTTACTAACTGTAATGGGGGATGCCGCACACCGACTGCAATAGGGGAATTCCGCTTACTAACTGTAATGGGGGATGCCGCACACTGGCTGCAATAGGGGAATTCCACTTACTAACTGTAATGGGGGATGCCGCACACTGGCTGCAATAGGGGAATTCCGCTTACTAACTGTAATGGGGGATGCCGCATACTGGCTGCAATAGGGGAATTCCGCTTACTAACTGTAATGGGGGATGCCGCACACCGACTGCAATAGGGGAATTCCGCTTACTAACTGTAATGGGGGATGCCGCACACTGGCTGCAATAGGGGAATTCCACTTACTAACTGTAATGGGGGATGCCGCACACTGGCTGCAATAGGGGAATTCCGCTTACTAACTGTAATGGGGGATGCCGCACACTGGCTGCAATAGGGGAATTCCGCTTACTAACTGTAATGGGGGATGCCGCACACTGGCTGCAATAGGGGAATTCCGCTTACTAACTGTAATGGGGGATGCCACACACTGGCTGCAATAGGGGAATTCCGCTTACTAACTGTAATGGGGGATGCCGCACACCGACTGCAATAGGGGAATTCCGCTTACTAACTGTAATGGGGGACGCCGCACATTGGCTGCAATAGGGGAATTCCGCTTACTAACTGTAATGGGGGACGCCGCACATTGGCTGCAATAGGGGAATTCCGCTTACTAACTGTAATGGGGGATGCCGCACACTGGCTGCAATAGGGGAATTCCACTTACTAACAGTAATGGGGGATGCCGCACACTGGCTGCAATAGGGGAATTCCACTTACTAACTGTAATGGGGGATGCCGCACACTGGCTGCAATAGGGGAATTCCACTTACTAACTGTAATGGGGGACGCCGCACACTGGCTGCAATAGGGGAATTTCCGCTTACTAACTGTAATGGGGGATGCCGCACACTGGCTGCAATAGGGGAATTCCGCTTACTAACAGTAATGGGGGATGCCGCACACTGGCTGCAATAGGGGAATTCCACTTACTAACTGTAATGGGGGATGCCGCACACTGGCTGCAATAGGGGAATTCCGCTTACTAACTGTAATGGGGGACGCCGCACACTGGCTGCAATAGGGGAATTCCGCTTACTAACTGTAATGGGGGATGCCGCACACTGGCTGCAATAGGGGAATTCCGCTTACTAACTGTAATGGGGGATGCCGCACACTGGCTGCAATAGGGGAATTCCGCTTACTAACTGTAATGGGGGATGCCGCACACTGGCTGCAATAGGGGAATTCCGCTTACTAACTGTAATGGGGGATGCCGCACACTGGCTGCAATAGGGGAATTCCGCTTTCTAACTGTAATGGAGGATGCCGCACACTGGCTGCAATAGGGGAATTCCGCTTACTAACTGTAATGGGGGATGCCGCACACTGGCTGCAATAGGGGAATTCCGCTTACTAACTGTAATGGGGGACGCCGCACACTGGCTGCAATAGGGGAATTCCGCTTACTAACTGTAATGGGGGATGCCGCACACTGGCTGCAATAGGGGAATTCCGCTTACTAACTGTAATGGGGGATGCCGCACACTGGCTGCAATAGGGGAATTCCGCTTACTAACTGTAATGGGGGATGCCGCACACTGGCTGCAATAGGGGAATTCCGCTTACTAACTGTAATGGGGGATGCCGCACACTGGCTGCAATAGGGGAATTCCGCTTACTAACTGTAATGGAGGATGCCGCACACTGGCTGCAATAGGGGAATTACGCTTATTAACAGTAATGGGGGACGCAGCACACTGGCTGCAATAGGGGAATTCCACTTACTAACTGTAATGGGGGATGCCGCACACTGGCTGCAATAGGGGAATTCCGCTTACTAACTGTAATGGAGGATGCCGCACACTGGCTGCAATAGGGAAATTCCGCTTACTAACTGTAATGGGGGATGGCGCACACCGACTGCAATGGGGATTCCGATTGCTGGCTGTAATGAGGGATGGCGCACACCGACTGCAATGGGGATTCCGATTGCTGGCTGTAATGAGGGATGCCGCAGGAGGAGGAGCTTCACAGCTAAAACAGGCGCCATTATCTGGGATTAGAGTGTTTTCCTTATCCTCGTGGGGGAAGCAATTCAGGGGATGCTATAGTTAAAAATGTGGGTTTTGGGCCACTTTAATCACAATAAAATGTTGGCACACTACGTGCGCCTCTTTATTTGTCCCTCTTTTTATCCTCAAATATTGGGAGCAGGGCTACCTCCAGGTTTATGCGGCCCCTGGGCGATAAGAGTCTCAGTGGGCCACTTGAGGTGTGGTATGACTCCATGCATGGGGATAAAGTTGCAAGTATGGTGAATACTGCCAAAGAATAAAAATACAAAATAAAAGCAGGAATCACAGAAAGAAATAGAAATAAGCTGCCAAAGAATGAAAGAAATGACAGGAAAAAGGAAAGCAAGAAAGAGAAAAGGACGGACACAAAAAGAAAGGATAGGCAGAAATGAAGAAATATAAAAAATAAATGGAAAGAATGAACAAAAGCATACAATGAACGACAGAAAAAAGAAAGAAAGGGAATGAAAAAAAATAATAGAAGAAAGAAACGAAAGGAGTGGCAGAATGAATAGGTGAAAGAAACAAACAAAGAATAGATGGAAAGAAAGAAAAAGGAATGGCAGAGAGATAAGATGAAGGAAAGAAACAAAGCATAGGAGGATTGACAGAAAAAAAGGAAAAGGAATAAAAGGAATTACAGAAAAACAAGCAGGAAAGAGAAAGCATGAATATGAGAAAAGATGGAGAAGGACTGACATAAGGGAATGACAAAACAATAATAGAAGTAATGACAGAAAAAAATAATAGAAGAAAGAAAGAAAAAGAGTGGCAGAATGAATAGATGAAAGAAACAAACCAAGAATAGATGGAAAGAAAGAAAGAAAAACTAGGAGGTGAGAAAAGGAAAGAACAGAAGAAAAGAAAGAAAGAATAGAAGAAAGAAAAGGAGTGACAGAATGAATATATGAAAGAAACAAACCAACAATAGATGGAAAGAAAGAAAGAAAAACTAGGAGGTGAGAAAAGGAAATAACAGAAAGAACAGAAGGAAAGAAAGAATAGAAGAAAGAAAAGGAGTGGCAGAATGAATAGAATGACAAAAACAATAATAGAAGTAATGACAGAAAAAATAATAGAAAGAATAAAAGAAAGAAAGAAAAGGAGTGGCAGAATGAATAGATGAATGACAAAAACCATAAATGAAGTAATGAAAGAAAGAAAGAAAGAATAGATGGAATGAAAGAAAAAGACTAGGAGGTGAGTCCGTTGTCCTGGTTACTGCACAGCCTTGCGTCCTGCATAAAGGATGGGGCCCTTCCAAGGTGCAGGGGCCCGGCACCTGCCCAGTGCTGACGCCTGCCCTGGTTGGGAGGTATGGTTTGTTGTACCTCTCACGTGTCCCTGATTTGGAGGGACTGTCCCTCTTTTGAGTCCATGTCCCTGATTGTTCTCATTTGTCCCTCTTTGAGGTGTAACATGCAGATCTGCAGCAATAAATGATTCATTTGCCTATTAAAAGTGTTTCTATCGTTGTAACTGTACATCCTATCAATTAATGAGGGGGCGTGGCTTAAGTTAACCATTGTCCCTCTTTCCTACCCTAAAAAGTTGGGAGGTATGAGTTTATGCCGCTTGTGAATCACCCGAATGAGGATTCCCCATAGGCAAATATTATAAGTGACCTAACTAGAGGTCCCCTTTTATGATATCATCCAAACAGCAAAGAAAGCCATCATTTACAATCTTTTCTCCCATGCTTCCATAGGTCTCCGGCAAAATGGCCGCTCCCACCTGACCCTGTCCTGGAGATCGTTCACTTGCGAAACGACGTCACTACATCTGCGCGTACTCTCTGTGGCTCCTACACCTAGTTCTACGTGGGGAGCCGGACGTCAGACTACATTTCCCGGCATCCCACGCACGCTAGCAGCGAATCTCTTTCCTTTCATTTGTCGCGCAAGGCGTGCTGGGATTGTAGTTCTCGGCCTGGAGAAGCCTTACCGAGTGGCTTGGCGAGTCACATGCAGAAAAGAGATCCGCGAATAAGCATTAAAGGTGAGAAATGGCGGCTTGTGTAGATGATGGGCGCTTGTAAGATGAGGGAAAGCTGCTTATGTGTTGTGTATATGGGGGAGCTGTGTATTAGGTGGCATTACACTTTGGGGCCTAGTTTGGGGGAGGAAAGTGCTAACCTGTAATGGTGACCATGGCAACCAGTATTATTGTCCTAATATAGATAGTAGTTGTGATGGGGGGGATGGGCCCAGCTAGGGCCGTCACTAGGAAATCCGGGGCTCCATAAGGCCGCAATGCCTGCCCCCCCATTTTGACCATACAGAAATGTATAATTACATCCTCCCCCTTTTTTTTTTTGTCTTAAAATAAAATTTTGCCCAAAAGACTTTAAAGCGGAAGAAAACCCGCTCCTGTAAACGCTCACCATTAATGGCCCAACGGCACATGTGCGGGCTTGCGTCTATTGAGAGCCGTTAGCCGTGACTATGGCATTATGAATAGAGAAGTGGAGGCGTGATGGTCAGAATATGGGGTTTAGGTCTGCTTCAAAGTGAAACAATACCTGGGATTTTGGCTATCCCTGGTTTTGTTACATGTCCCGTGGGCATCCCAAATTGGGATGTCCTGCTGTGTGACCCCCCCCCCCCAAGTTTGCCCAGTCCAACTCGCCTCTTCCCTGGTTTATGTGAGGGTTATGTCATTTGGCAAATGGCTCTGGTAGGCTTTAAAGTGGACCAAAACCCAGTGGGATCGGACCAGGAATCTATAAGATTCTCTGGCTGATTGATTCCTTCCCCCCCGCATCCCCGAGCCGCGGCTGCATCCCCGCCATCCCTCTAGCAGGGTGCATACCTGTGCCAGGCATTTGTGAATGGCCGGCGCGGACACACTCCCTGTTAGGGGAAGCGGGGGATGCTGCCACCAGCGCGCTCTGAGCTGCTGGCCTTAGATGAAGGTTTAGACAGCGTGATGTCATAGGTTCCGAGTGCGCTGACTGGACGAGCGGCCATGCATGTGCTGTAAGACCGGGAAGAGGTGAGTTGCGCTTGGCGATCTGGGGGGTTTCACACAACCAATCAGCGGATGCCCCGGGGGAAAGGACCAAAATCCTAGTCAAAATCCTGGTTTTAGTCCACTTTAGTAGGGAGTGAAAGTGTGCACATCCCCAGCATTGTGCGTTAGGGGTGTCAGAAAAAAATGATTCAAGTATCGCGATATTTCATTAGATATTTCATTATCGATTATTTATTTCTAGTATCGATTCGGACCCCCCCCCACCCGCTACAGTAAAATAAAAGTAAAAAAAAATACTCACCTGATCCCTCGTTCGATCCGGCCGGGTCTCCTCTTCACCCGGGGGGGGCCTCCAACTTCCCCCCCGGGCTCCTCCGGCTGCAGAATAGGGCGCTCCCCCACTTCACCTGCTGCCGGGAAAATGGGGGAAAAAAGAAAATGACATGACGCGATCCCTCCCTCCGAGTCTCCTCTTCACCGGGGGGCCTCCGATCCCCACCTCTGGGCTCTCCAGTCTTCAGGAGAGAGCCCGACCGGCCCTTTCCCCCTGCCTTCCCGACGGGCACCGCCATCTTCAGGAGAAGCCCCTTTGGGGGCGGGGCGGATGACATCACCCTGCAGGCGTAACCCTGGCGGGTCAGCTGCGGCGATTGACGGCCCGAGGATGAGCGGGGCAGGAGATCATCTGATCCCCTGCCCCCCCTCCAGCGATCGCCACATCTGTCATCGGATCAGAGAAGCAGACAATCGGAGGTGAGAAAAGAAAAAAAAATGTTTTCAATTAATGTCATTTTTCTCTGTGTGGTGTCTTTTTTACTGTTACCCCTTTGTGAACTGCTAAGGGATCCATGAGACCCCCTATACCAGTTTGCAAGGCTGGGGGCTGGCAAGTCACCTGCTGCTAGTGGGTGACTTGCCATTAACACCCGGTTCCCCAATTACCTGCCTCCCCAAAGCCCAGGGGGGACAGAAGAGCCGTGGCCATAGGCTATGCCGGGTTATAGCCTGCAGGGCCAAAGCTGGCCCCCGCGCCCTGTTCTGCAAGCTCCCATAGCTGGTGCCCGGGCTGGGTAGGGGGGACCTCACACCATTTTTTTTTTTGGGGGGGGGGGATTTTTAAGGGTTTTTAACCAGGAAGGAGGCCCCTATGTCATTTATAAAAAAAAATCACAATATATCGTCTTTGATACAGAATTGTAAGCAGTCAGGGCCCGCACATGTGCTTTTGAACTGGGAAGAGGTGAGTTTTACAGGGCGTTCTGGAATGTTTCACACAGCGGGGCATCCCAATTCACATACCTAAAGCTCTGGATATTCCAAATCCAGGGTTTTGTTCTGCTTTAAAGCCAAAATTCTCGGTAACCTGGCTCTAGAGTCTAAAGTATGAAGGGCGGTGCTACAACTTGCCCTTTAGGCATCCCAGCATATCTGAATTGCTGGCGGTGGGTACAAAGCCTGAGGGGAATGGCCAGCAGGAGGTGCTCTGGCAATCCACCCATTCAGAAACGAATGCTGGCCCAACCTGAAGCTAGTCGCAGGGAAGATCAGGAGCAACGTTATAAAATCTTATTTTGCGGAAAGAGTAATAGAGACTTGGAACAAACTAAGGATTGCAGACCTGGGAGTGGCAAATCGTGGAATTGGCGGGAGCCTATCAGACTCTACCCTGGTCAGGGCCACGGGACAGTTAGCCACTCACCCAGGCAGCTAAACAAACTCCCTCATACCCAGACCTCAGGGGAACTTGCTGATGATGATGGTCAAGGAGGGGGGGGGCCTACAGCGAGGGAGATGCCAGCCAGCTCATGATCCGCCGACACATGCACGCACACACACTCGGGTCTGCAAAGGCAGGTTAAACCTACCCGCTGATAGGACTGAGTGTTTGTGTATGCAGGCGCTCTAGGCCCATGTTGCCTATGTCCACTTATTCTTTTATTTTTTTACATTCGCCCAATAAGACGCTCGGACATTTAACCCCCCCCCCACACTTTTGCAGAAACAAAGTACATCCGATACAGTGAAAAATATGGTATATACATCCAAACCAGGGAGCAATGATGATTCATTACAGCTGAAGGCTTACTACTTCTGGTTAAAAATAAGAGATGATTGCACAGAGCCATGAGGCAATTTTGACTGAGAGACTCGGTTTTTCAGAATCGTCTCATTTATGTGGCAAGATGGCCGCTGCTATGCATATTTAGGAGTGCAGAATCTGCCTGCTATTCCACACATCTGCATATTGATAATCCCTCTCAATAAGCGTATGTTACTGATGGCCACAGAGCGGCTTTAGGGGAGCAATGCAGGGCTGTGGAGTCGGTAGATAAATGTTCCGACTCCTCAGTTTTTTGTACTTCCGACTCCGACTCCTCTGTATTAATATGTGAATGTATTTTATACATTCCTTGAAGGAAAGAAAGGCAACATACATGTCATTACTTCTAGCAGAGAGAGGTATTTGGGCAGAAGCTGCCTTCTCCTTTCTGTGTGCTGATCTTCTGCTGAAGATAGGGCAGTGGGAGGATCCAGAAAGGGGCCTTTATTATAAAATATGATTTCCCTAGTAGAATCCCATAGTCATGTTTAAAGTTTAAGCTAGCAATCGAAGTTTACACGTTTTTATAGCCTTTTGCTGAATGACAGCAGTTTTTCCAATGGTACAGCTTCAGTCTTGAACTATTGATCCTCCATTCCCTTCACTTATACAAGTGTCTCTAGTCCTGCAAAAAACATATTTACTTAATCCCTTATCAGTGAGAGGCTGGGTTACCCATGGGTTCCCTGTAACAGCAGAACACAACACTATGCAAAGTAGAAGTATTGCCGCTTCTAATTGTGCGTTGCGTGCCATATAGTGAAGCACATGAAAAGCACGCTTCTTCACGGTCACTTAACGTGTTCGTTTTGCGGTTACGTGAGGCACTGCATGCATTGGTCTTTATTCTTACAATAGAGAAGTCATTAATAATAACTTTTTGTGAATTGGGACATTTAAACTTGCTAAATCAAAATTTAGTTGGAGTCGGTGCATTGTTTGCTGACACCCGACTCCAGGTACCCAAAATTTCCTCCGACTCCACATCCCTGGAGCAATGTACTTTTTTTTTTTTTTTTGGCCCGCTTTAAATATTGGAGTCAGTTTCAAGCAGTGTGTGTTTCTCTGAATAATCACTGTTTAGCAAGCTGACAAATTACACATTTATAAATCGCTTTTTAACCTCCACAGTTCCACAGAATTGTTGATTTGTAATCATTTTATCAAGCCATCTAAGCCTAATCTGAAAGAGAAGACCTAAAGATGTTCTCCATCAGCATTGGTGGGTGAAACATGGCTCCTCCTGTTCAAATGAGGAGCATGGGAGGAAAGACCAGGTGCTAACCCGCGAGAAAGCCTGCTTTTATGCACTGCCAAGAGATAAACAATGATGTCTTAAAGCGGACCTTCACTCTGAATAAGAGTCTACCTTATATGTTTCCCACACCCTGTACATACAGATTGTCGACATTAAAAATCATCCTACCTGCCTCTACTGCATGTTATGAGCCATTAAACATCCAAGATGGTGGCTTATGGAAGCCGCCATCTTATCAGGCAGCCTGCAAACAGGAAGTGCCTCCTGACTGTGCTGCTCTGCATTCTGGGACTGCTGACCTTTACCTGACCCCAGCTCTGCTCTGTCTTTATCCTGCTCTCCTCTCATCAGTAAGTGTGATGCTTCTGAGTCAAGATGGCGGCGCCCGTATCCTAAATTCCTGAACAGAGTTGCAGCCCAGTGGGGGAAAGAATAATAAGTTAGTGACTAAAAACGTAAAATATATTAATTTTAGATGCTGGGGAACAGTTTTTTAAGAGTTTGGGCTTTTCATTAAATCACGCTGAAGGTCCGGTTTAATGTTTGAGAATGCTTAAGAAGTTTTTATATTTCTGCATAAATTTGACCTACTAACTACTGTCAGTTGAGAGTGAGAAAGTAAAGAGAACCAAATGAAAAGATTTATTTATTTATAAAAAATATTCCAATATCTTATATCTAGAAGTGGCAAAGGTATGTGCGCCTTTTAGGATTAGTAGGTTAAATTAGGTGTTTTCAATTGGAATGACCTATTTAAACCGGACCTTCAGCATCATTTAATGAGAAGCCCAAACCCTTAAACTATTTCCCAGCATCTAAAAATGTATATATTTTAAGTTTTTAGTTGCGTACTCATTTTTTCCCCCGCTGGGCTTCAACTCCGTTCAGTACTCTAGGATACGGGCGCCGCCATCTTGCTTCAGAAGCATGACATATTGAGGAGAAGAGAGGCATGAAAGGGGCAGAGGGCAGGGTTATAGCTGTGCTTTGCACAGATAAAGCAGAGCTGGGGTCAGGAAAAGGACAGCAAACCCAAAATGCTGAGTGGCATAGTCGGAAGGCAATTCCGGGCTGCGATCTTGGGTGTTAAAAGGCTCAGAAAATGCACTAGGTTCAGGTAGGATGATTTTTAATGTGAGCAATCTGTATGTACGGGGGGGGGGGCATATAAGATAGGCTCTTATTCAGGGTGAAGGTCTGGTTTAAAGAGCAGGGATCTGATGTTCACGACAAAGGTTATTCTAAGTATGTCACACACCCCACTTCAGATACTCATTATTATTACACTTGGGTAACTCACCGCTAGGTGGCGCACTTGCAGAGATCTCCAAAAACTTCAGCAAGCCCCTCCCGGTCTATATATACCTGGTACCTCTCACTAATTCCCCAGTGTTGGTCTCTGCAAGATGGCGACAAGACAGAAGAGAGAAGTCTCCTGCTTGCAGGTAGCCGGGGTATCACCCCGGCCCCCCCCCCATGGTCTATTTCTGCCCGGCTCTGTTTTGTGTTTATCCCCTTATTCTATGGCAGCCTCCCAGCTCAGGCTGGAGGCCGGGCACAGGTAGATGGCACTCTAGGTGCCTAGGAGATTAGCTCCTCCGCTCGACCCTATATCATGGGGCATAGCGGTGCTCCGGTTGGTGATCCGGACGTGGGATGCCCCAGCCCTTATATCCCCATTAGTTTGCCCTTAGTGTCCTTGACTTTTATTCACGTTTGTGTGTATGAGTGGCAGGGATGAGTGGTCTGGCGGTCTGTTTGTCCCTGTTTTGTGCTTGGTGCTTGGGGGGGGCTCTCTGAGCCCCCGTGTTTTTACTTAGGGGGCTGCGCGGGCGGCGGGCTCGCCGGCCCGTTTTGTAGGTATTAGGGCGTGCGCCATGTCAGGGCGCCCGTCTTTGGCCTGGGGTCCTCTGCTCGCTCTGTGGGCGGGGCCGGCAGGCGCGCTGCGCCGCCGGCCCGTAGGTCGCGGTCGCGCTCGCCGGTGCTTCAGTGGCGGGCGGGTCGGGGCGGCATGTGCGCCGCCGGTCCGCCTTGGCGGTTTCCGTGGGCGCCATTCATGTGGCGCCCGCTGCTCGCTCTGCCTCAGAGGTGGGCGGGGCCGCGGCTCGCGTGGCCCGCGCCGTGACTAGCGGGACGAGGAGGGGCGGGGCCTTAGCGGCTCCCGCGTTTTTGCTGGGCCCGCCCCGAGTCTCGCTCCTTCTCTCCCTGGCTGGCCGCCATTTCGTGGCGTCTGTTAGTTTGCGGCAGGATCCAGGTAGGTTTTCTGTTGTTTTCTGTTCCGCGGTTTCCTATAGGGGATAGTGGGGCAGGGATCGCCGGCTATTGGACCTTATTGCGGGCTCTGTTTCCCCCCCCCCCCCTCCGACCGGGGGTGTTGGTGGTGTATGCAGCCAGGTTTTTGGGCATGCCGGTTTGAAAATAGAAGCAGGTGGGGTATTTTACAGCCATTATTTCATGCCTATGTGCTCTTGGCCCCTGTCCTCCCTGTTTTTCTGCTAAGTCTGGCCCTCCCTGGCATCCCAGTACTTTGGCTATGTTGTGTGTTTGCTGCCATGTTGTGCTGGTTTTGACTGTTGTCTTTGTCTTTGTCTTTCAGATTCCGGGATTCCATCCTGTGGGGCTCTCCCGGTCTCATATACCTGGCTAGTTGGAGTTCGGCCTTATAGTCCCTCTTGGGTGGCTGGCTAAATTTTTCCCTGGTCTGGGCAGTATAGATTGTATATATATATATAATATATATATACTTAGATTGTATCATTGGGGGCATCCCGGGTTGCTTACTGCATAAATCCCTGGGTTCCGCGAATACCATAAATTCACCATATGGAGGCTGCCAAGGATACCGGAACTGATCCTTCGGGACAATCCAGGCTGTGTGGGGGTTGTGGGACTCCGCTCCCGGGGGATGATGTCATTATATGTATACCATGTGCAAAGCGGAACATTGAGCGTCAATCCAGCACTCCGGTGCCTGGGACTTCTTCGTCCGCGCCATCTCCCTCTTCGCCTCGCCTGTTCCGGACCCCGTGTGACGTTGTCACGGGTGGGGATTCGCAATCTGAGGTGTGCGCCCGCCTGGCCAGCCTCGAGAAACGGTTTTCAGATATGTCCGCTCTGAAGGTTACCGCGAAGCGTAAACACCTATCTCCGCCTCCGCCGGACTCTGATGAGGAGGTTGTTGAGGTTTTGGATGGGGGCGGATCGCCCTCTTGAGGAGGGTGAGCTTGAGGAGGAATTGGATGTTTCAGTGGGTCAGCAGGTGTTGGGTGCTGAGGGGGACCATATTGATGGTCCCGTTCCTGACACGCCTTCTATTTTAGCCCAGATGTTTGAGGTTCTGGATTTGGACCCTCCCGAGGCGGCTCCTCGGCCTAGGGGTCAGCTCTTTGGGGGGGTCAAGCAGCGTTTGGAGTTTCCCAGTCAACAGCATTTTGAGGATGTTGTCCTTAAGCAATGGGAGCAGCCTACACGGCTTGTTGGTGTTCCGCCCAGCTGGGATAGGAAATATCCCTTTCCGGCGGACTTGCTAAAACGGTGGTCGGTCCCTCCCGAGGTGGATGCTCCGGTTTTGGGACTGTCTAATACGGCGACTGTTCATCTTCCTGACACTACTTATCTCAAGGATGGCGAAGATCGCCGGATTGATCAGTTGGCCCGCCATGGTTTTGTTTGTGCGGGTTCGGTTTTGAGGCCTGTTTGTGCTTCGGCTCTTTTGACTTTGGCGGTTAGGTCTTTGGTCAGGGATTTATGTGTGGACCTTGATCCCTCTGGTGATGAGTTTCTGGCGCTTAAGCGTTGTGACTCTTTTTTGTCATTTGTTCTGGCCGCCCAGGATGATGCCATGTTGATGTGTGGCAGAGCCTCTGCTCTGTTGGTGGCTATTCGTCGCTCTGTGTGGTTGCGACAGTGGACAGCTGACCTTAATTCTAAAAGATCTCTCACGGCCCTTCCTTTTTTGGGGTCGAGGCTTTTTGGTGAAAAGCTGTATTCTGTTGCCAAGGGAGGCAGGTTGCCTCAGCGCAAGAGGTTTCGCCGTTCCTTTCGGGGGGCGGCCTCCTTCAATCCGTCCTTTCGGGGAGCCAAAGCCGGCAGAGGTGCGGGCGTCTCGGTTTCCAGGGGCACGGGTTGGAACAGGTGTAGAGGCCGTGGCCGCCCCGTTCACGCTTGGGGCGCCAAGCCCAAGTCAGCTGCCAAGCCCGCTCAGCAATGAGGGGGCGCCCTCACCCGTACGGGTGGGGGGGACGGTTACGGTGCTTCTCCCGGGTATGGGACCTGGAGGTATCGGACAGGTGGATCCGGGAGGTAGTGTCGACCGGTTACAAGCTGGAGTTCGAGTCCCGCCCTCCTCCAAGGTTTCTCAGGTCTCGGGTGCCTCTCGATCCTGTGGCTGCGCAGGGGCTCCTGGCGGCAGTAAGGAATCTTCTGATGTTGGCAGTCATCTGCCCGGTTCCTCCTTCGGAGGTGGGAAGAGGTTATTACTCCAATCTCTTCACTGTCCCCAAGAAGGACGGGTCCTTCCGTCCGATCTTGGATTTGAAGTGTCTCAACAGGTTTATTCGTCCCCGGAAGTTTCGCATGGAGACCTTGCGGTCGGCGATCGGCTCGCTTCGGCAGGGGGACTTCATGACGTCCATAGACATCAAGGACGCGTATCTTCACATTCCTATCTTTCCGCCACATCAGCGGTTTCTTCGCTTTGTGGTGGAGGATCGTCATTTTCAGTTTGTGGCTCTCCCATTCGGCCTCACTTCGGCCCCGAGAGTGTTCACCAAGGTGTTGGCAGGGGTGATGGCCCTGCTCAGAGCTCAGGGGATTCGCATTGTTCCTTACCTGGACGATCTTCTCATCATGGCTCCTTCCTTCAGCCAAGCGGAAGGGGACACCAGCACGGTGGTGTCCATGTTGGAGAGGTTCGGCTGGGTGATCAATTACCCCAAGTCCTCTCTGGTTCCGGCCAGGGTGGTGACTTTTCTGGGGATGTCCTTGGACTCTTGTCAGCACAAAGTGTTTCTTCCTCAGGACAAGGTTCTTTTGATTCAGGAATTGGCTCAGCGTCTTCTCTCCATTCCTCGCCCGTCCATTCGGCTAGGGATGAGACTGGTGGGGTTGATGGTGGCCTCGTTCGAGGCGGTTCCCTTCGCACAGTTTCACACGAGGACGCTGCAGCTTCATCTTTTGGCGTCTTGGGACAGGCGCCCGCGGTCGTTGGATCGGTCCTTCCGGATTTCTCCTCGGGTTCGGCGGTCTCTTCGGTGGTGGTTGTTTCCGGACAATCTTCTGAAGGGCAGGTCGTTTCTGACTCCGCGGTGGGAGACTGTCACCACGGATGCCAGCTTGTCAGGATGGGGAGGTTTCTGGAAGGATCTTCAGTTTCAGGGGCTGTGGGATCCTCAGGAGGCTCACTTGCCCATCAATGTTCTGGAATTGCGAGCCATCAGGTTGGTTCTGTCTCGCTTGACGCATCAGTTACAGGGCCTGCCTGTTCAGGTTCGATCGGACAATCAGACGGCTGTTGCTTACATCAATCACCAAGGAGGGACTCGCAGTCTGGGTGCTCTCAGGGAAGTGTCTCTGATTCTGGTCTGGGCAGAGACGTATGTCCCTTGCATTTCGGCAATGTACATTCCAGGAGTGGAGAACACGGAGGCGGACTTCTTGAGCCGGTGCTCGTCCCGCCGGGGGGAATGGTCTCTCCATCCCCATGTGTTTCGGTCCTTGTGTCTTCGGTGGGGAACGCCGGAGGTGGATCTGTTTGCCTCTCGTCACAATCACAAGCTTCCGACATTCGTGTCGCTGTCTCGGGACCCTCTGGCACTGGCGACGGATGCCATGTCTTTGAGCTGGAAGGATCTGGGGTTCCTGTATCTGTTTCCTCCGATTCCCATGCTAGGCAGGGTGCTGCGAAAGCTAGTTCAGGAAGGAGTTCCCGCCATTCTCGTGGCTCCAAGGTGGCCAAGGCGGGTGTGGTTCGCAGACATCGTTCGTCTGGCAGTGGATCAGTTCGATCTGCCTCTTCGGCCAGATCTGCTCACTCAGGGTCGACTGTGTTACCCCAGTTTACCAACGCTGGCTTTAACGGCTTGGCTGCTGAAACCTCCATCTTGAAGGAGGAGGGTCTTTCGGACTCGGTCATTCAGACTCTCGTTAGTGCTAGGAAGAGGTCTTCCTCTTCCATCTATTATAGGGTCTGGAGATCTTATATTGATTGGTGTGAGACTAGATCTTTGCCATGCCGGGTTTTTTCTATTTCTCGGATTTTGGATTTTCTTCAATCTGGGTTGGATTCTGGTCTTCAGCTGAGTACCTTGAAGGGGCAGGTGTCTGCTTTGTCAATTTTTTTTCCAGAAGTCTTTTGCTAGCCATTCCTTGGTCAAGACTTTTTTCCAGGGGGTTTCGCATCTGAGGCCTCCTAGGAAGCCATTGCTCCCAGTGTGGGATTTGAATTTGGTGCTCTCTGCGTTACAGGCTCCTCCTTTTGAGCCTTTGCAGGGTATTGCCTTGTCCACTCTGACTCAGAAGGTTGTCTTTTTGGTGGCCATCACTTCGGTTCGGCGTGTTTCGGAGTTGGCAGCCTTGTCGATTCAGGCTCCTTATTTTGAGAAACATCAGGACAAAGTGGTCTTTCGTTTCAAGTCAGATTTTCTTCCTAAGGTGGTGTCTGCCTTTCATCTTAATCAGGACATTGTTCTTCCTTCTTTGTGTCCTAGGCCTAGGAATGATAAGGAGAGTGCGTTGCACTGCTTGGATGTGGTGCGATGTGTTAGGTACTATTTGCGTGTCACGTCTTCCTTTCGTAGGACTGATGCTTTGTTTGTAGTGCCTTGTGGTCCTAGGAAGGGTTTGGCTCCGGCCAAGTCTTCCATTAGTAAGTGGATTCGCCAGGCGATTGTTGCTGCCTATTTTGCCAAGGGGAAGGACCCCCCTTTTCGTGTTACTGCACACTCTACTCGTGCGATTGGTGCGTCCTGGGCTTTTCAGCACCAGGCTTCAGTTGAGCAAGTTTGTAAGGCTGCTACCTGGTCTTCAGTTCACACCTTTTCCAAGTTTTACAAGGTTGATGTTCGGGCCTCGGCGGATGCTGTTTTTGGCCGTAAGGTTCTGCAGGCTGCAGTGGTTTGAGTTTTATCTGCGTTATTGCCTGGTTTGGATACCCGCCCTCTTTTGGACACTGCTGTTGGATGTCCCAAGTGTAATAATAATGAGTATCTGAAGTGGGGTGTGTGACATACTTAGAATAATACCATTTTGTGATTACTCACCTGTAAAATGGGTATTATAAGTATGTCACACACCCCACTTCACCCGCCCTCTTTTGGTATCCTGGTTCTTTATATGGTGAAGTTTTGTTATTTACGGTTGAGGGTTAAATTTGTTTAGTTCTGGTACCTTGTCTTACTGCTTTTTGAACACTGGGGAATTAGTGAGAGGTACCAGGTATATATAGACCGGGAGGGGCTTGCTGAAGTTTTTGGAGATCTCTGCAAGTGCGCCACCTAGCGGTGAGTTACCCAAGTGTAATAATAATGAGTATCTGAAGTGGGGTGTGTGACATACTTATAATACCCATTTTACAGGTGAGTAATCACAAAATGGTATTTTTGGGGGGTTTATCATGGCACAAACAAAAAAGAATTCTGAGGAACCTGAAAAAAGAGTTCTTGATGCTTGTTGGGTAGGAAAAGCTTAGAAAAAATCTTCAAAGAGTTTGGACTCTGAACCAAACCGTGGAAATTACAAGACTATTATTTCCTTTGCCAGGAGTATTTGACACCAAATTCAAGGCTTGTATTAGTCACTGTTTTGCTTGTTCACTTTTTTTTTTCCCCTGCTGTGTACTGTAAACTGAAAAGATGCTTTTGTTCATATTGATGTATATGGAGAACAAATGCATTGAATTCATAGCCTGCAAGGTTATAAAAGAATCCAAGATAACCTCTTGAGCAACCAAGGGCCTTTCTCACATTTGCTAATGTGGTAATGTTCATGAGTCCACCACCAGGCCCACACTGAACAACAATGACGTGCATGACAAGATTGTAAGGATAAAGTCACTGCTTTCCAAAAAGAACATTGCTGCCTTTTATTTAACCCTCTAACCAGGTGGCTAGACCACCACTTAAATTAAAAAGGTTAAAAAATTGTTAGGCTTTAAAATTAGGGGTGCTGTAGGCCTATTCTGCCTTCCTGTTTCAGGGTTTAAGCTCGATACAAACTAGGGAACTGCCCACCCTAGCTGTGATCAGTTCCTGAAGCTTTATAGTAGCCTCAGGAAGTCCGAGAGCAAGAGAGTGCCGTGCAAATGCTGAGGGAGTTGGAGGCCAAAGCTGAGGAAGAAACACTTGTTAATATCCTCTGTTGAATGTGATGGATCACACCATAGGGGGATCACATCATAGGGGGTCCTCCTCCACCATCACCTGTAGAATGTGGCGTGATGGTGGAGGAGGACCCCCTATGATAGGCAGAGAACAAATGGGCATTCCCTGTGGCTGTCAGGGAAAATACCGGGCAGTGAGGGACTTCTTAAAAGCTACTCTGGTGAGGGCCTATTATCTGTGGTGGTGGAACCCTATGTGTCAGGGGCTTGTGTGAAGAAGACTTTCCCTTATAAAGAAGCCGATTTGGAATGGTTTATAAACTGGGGCTTACTTTTCTTTGCCTAGCAAGTGGATCTGCATTCATTAGGTATCCTGCCTGTGAATTAAGGGGTACCCCCCACCCATCCTCCAATAGCGCTGAAGCAGGCCTAATAGCTCAAATAAAGAAAATACAATTCTGTGATTACTCACCTGTAGAATTGGTATTATACATATACAGCATGTCCTGTTCCAGAATATTCCTTACACATGGGTAATACATCCACAAGATGGCGCTGGACTGCAGAAAACAGCTTGTGGCTCCTCTCGGCCCTATATAAGTCAGGGACCTCCCACAAATTACTCAGTATTGACAAACAGTTAACAAGAAGCCGGGAGAACAATAACGTAAAAAATGAACATATGAACAATCACCATACAGAGGTAAATAAGAATAATAACAAGGGTGGGGTGGAACAGGACGTGCTGTATACGTATAATACCAATTCTACAGTTGAGTAATCACAGAATTGTATTATTCTAAGTATACTCCACGTCCTGTTCCAGAATATTCCTTACACATGGGACATCCAATAGCAGTGTCTGTAAGGTAGGGTGGGATCCCCAAAAGTAACAGCAGACAGTTTAAACCACTGCCGCCTGCAGAACTTTGCGACCAAAAGCAGCATCAGCTGAGGCCTTAACATCAACCTTGTAAAACTTAGAAAAAGTATGAACAGAAGACCAAGTGGCGGCCTTGCAAACTTGTTCAATAGAAGCCTGGTGCTGAAAAGCCCAAGAGGCACCAATAGCATGAGTAGAATGAGCAGTAAGGCGGAAGGGAGGCTCCTTCCCTTTAGCAGAGTAGGCCTGTACCACAGCCTGACGGATCCACTTGCTGATAGTGGACTTAGCTGGAGCCAGACCCTTCTTAGGTCCAGACGGGAGCACAAAAAGAGCATCAGTCTTCCTGAAGGATTCAATAGCCACCCAATAGAACTTCAGAGTCCTGACCATATCCAGAGAATGTAAAACCCGCTCCTTAGGATTACTAGGATTAGGGCAAAGAGAAGGCAACAATGTCCTGATTGAGATGAAAAGCAGACACAACCTTAGGCAGAAAATCTGGCTTAAAACGAAACGCCACCTTGTCCTGGTGTCTCTCAAAGTAAGGGGGTTTGATGGAAAGCGCCGCCAACTCAGAAACACGCCTAACAGAAGTGATAGCCACCAAAAAGGCTACCTTAAGAGTCAAAATGGACAAAGGGGCCTCCCGCAAAGGCTCAAAGGGAGACCCTTGTAATGCAGATAAGACTTAGTTCAAATCCCAGATTGGTAGCATAGGCTTACCTGGCGGACGCACGTGAGTAACTCCCTGGAAGAAGGTCTTGACCAGACAATGGTGAGCAAAGGATCTTTGGAAGAAAATGGCCAGAGCAGAAACATGACCTTTGAGGGTACTAAGCTGAAGACCCAAATCCAAACCATGTTGCAAGAATTCCAGAATCCTGAGGATAGAAAACACCGACAGGGAAGTGACTTAGACTCACACTAGTCAATGTAAGCATGCCATACCCTATAGTAGATGGATGACGAGGACTTCTTCCTAGCCCGAATCATGGTATTAACAACAGAGGCAGGCAGCCCCTTCTCCATCAGGATGGAGGTTTCAGCAGCCAGGCCGTCAAAGCCAGCGTTTGTGAATTGGGATGGCGTAGCTGCCCCTGAGGGAGCAGGTCTGGATCCTTGGGCAGAGCATACTGATCTACTGCCAACTGCATTAAATCTGCGAACCACACCCTTCTTGGCCAACAGGGGGCCACCAGAATGGTTGGCACCCCTTCCTGGGCAATCTTGCGCAGCACCCTGCCCAGCAGAGGGAAAGGAGGAAACGCATAGAGAAGCTGAAAGCTCTTCCAAAACATTGCTAGAGCATCCGTGGCCAAGGCCAGAGGGTCCTGTGACAGAGAGACAAAGACTGGAAGCTTGTGATTGTGACGGGACGCAAACAGATCCACATCTGGCTGACCCCAGCGGTGGCACAGGGAGCAAAACACCCTGCTGCTGAGGGACCATTGTCCCAGACGAGAGGTCCCCCTGCTGAGGGAGACTGCCTCTAGATTCTCCACCCACGGGATGTACATGGCTGAGATGCAGTGAACATTTTCCTCCACCCAAGAGAGTATCGGGGACACTTCCTTGAGGGCCCTCTTGCTCCGGGTCCCTCCCTGATGATTGATGTAGGCAATCACCATCTGGTTGTCCGAGCGAACCTGAACCGCCCGACCTCGAAGGTGTGGAGCCTTATCGCCCTCAATTTCAGAATGTTGATAGGGGTGTAGGCCTCCTGAGGGCCCCACTGACCCTGGAATTTCAGGGATTTTCAGAAGCCCCCCCCCCCCCCCAACCTGTCAGGCTGGCATCTGTGGTGACTGTCTCCCAGCACGGGGCCAGAAAGGATCTGCCCACCAACATGTTTCTTGAGTCCAGCCACCACGAGAGAGACCGTTTGGCCAGAGGGGACAGAACCAACACCTGATCGAGGGACCGAGGGTCCCGATCCCAAACTGATAAGAGGTGAAGTTGAAGAGGTCTCATGTGAAACTGAGCGTATGCAACCGCCTCAAAGCAAGACACCATCAGACCCACCAACTGCATCCCCTGCCGGATGGAGGCATGAGGGGAAGACTTAAGAAGCCTGGCTAGGGCCTGAAGATTCTCCACCTTCTGCTGAGGGAGAAAGATCTTGACCTGAGATGTATTCAGAGTCATGCCCAGAAAGGACCTCACCATTAACGGTGACAGGAAAGACTTGGGATGGTTGATCATCAGCTGGATATCCAGCTCGGCCTGCTGGAAGGACTGAGAAGTGATGAGAATGTCGTCTAAGGAAGGAAGGATGCGAATGCCCTGAGATCTCAGCAGAGCTAGTACGCCCGCCAGCACCTTGGTGAATACTCTAGGAGCCGAGGTGAGACCGAAAGTTAAGGCCACAAATTGATAGTGCTGATCCTCCAGAGTGAACTTGAGGAATCTCTGATGACCTGGAAAGATTGGTACATGAAGGTAAGCATCCTTGATGTCTACAGAGGCCATGAAGTCGCCTGGGCGTAGTGAATTGACAGCTGAGCGCAGTGTCTCCATGCAAAAGTGTTTGGATCTGACATTTGTTGAGGCACTTTAAATCTAGGATAGGTCTGATGGACCAGTCTTTTTTGGGAACAATGAAAAGATTGGAATAGTAGCCTCTGCCCCTTTCCCTCAAAGGCACCTGGCAGATGACCCCCGACTCCAGAAAATTTTGGACAGCAAGGCACAGACCCTGAGCTGACAGGGGGTTTTGAGCCATCCGGGATTTGATGAATCTTGGGGGCGGCCAGGCTGCAATCTCTATCTCACTACCTCCTTATACTATTTTTTGCACAAAGTGGAGTAATTGAACACTCACTTGAGTAATTAGAAATATATATATATATATATATATATATATATATATATATATATATATATATAAATATCTTCTCTTTTTTTGGGCTATTTGTGGAGCTATGTAATACTGACTTCTATTTGTACTTTTTGATACTTTGTGGTCTTCTATAATATGGATTGCTAAGTATTTTAGTATCACAGGAATAGTGGATGAATTGATTTTAACAGCGTCTTTGTGTTGCATGTGTGTTTTTTTATTTTTGCTATAGTGTAACATTTAATAAAATATTATTTTATGGCATTTGTGGAGTTGTGCCCCTTTCTTATGACCCTTGTCAATTTGGTTTGGCCCATGGGGGTCAGAAGTAAGCGTGGGTGGGTAGGCGCGAAGCCTGAGGGGGCGCACCAGTAACAGGCAACCCAGGCTGCAGTGCAAGTACCTGCTGGGCGCAGGGTACACACACCCTGACATCATCACTTATAGGGGATACTTCACACACAACACATAGCCGGGCTTGTCCCGAAGGAACCCCAAGCACATTACCCCCAGAAGCCTCCATATGGTGATTATAGTGGCACAATAGGCAATATAGGGTTAACGCTAATGATAGCAACCTGGGATGCCCCAAGAGCCCGCTAGGGATGTGGGTGATATATAATAGTAATAGCCCAAAACTAAAAGGGGGAGGACCGGGAGAAACCACAATGAGGTCTACCCACCTGAAAGACATAAGACAACCCCGTACGAAATACAGTAAAAGGAAAAAAAAAATATATATATATATATAATCCACCCCGCAGGGGCACTCACAGACCGCGGTAGGAAACAGCAGACACGCAGCACGAGGGAGGTAAAAATGGCGTCCGCATATACCTCGAGGGGCGGGCCACTAGAGAAGTGATGCGGAAAACATCATCCGCAGAGCCCGCCCCCGAAGAGCGCGAGTCGCGCCCACATGATCCCGCCGTCCAGTGACGGCGTGGCAGAACCTGAGGTAATGTCGCTGCCATCCGCGGAGCGCTGTACAAACGCGCGGCTGCCAGTAAAAACACATTAAGCAAGACATTAAGGATACAACAAAATCAATCCTGGCACAAGCAAGTGAACATTCAGGCTGCTTGACATACCGCACACACGCCCCCCCTCCCCGAGATCTCCCCAGGGAGAGCAAAGGAAGGGTAGCAGGGTACTCAGTGAAACAAAATGAGAGGAGGGGGCAGATACCTAAGGAGGGTAGGGATTAAAGGGAAACCCCAGGAGCGGGAGGGGGCATCCCACAAGGCTCACCACAGGCCTATACCGCCTACCCTGTCAAAGCAGGGACTGCGGTCGGAGCAGCGCTCCTCAAGCACCTAACCCGGGTGCTGTCCAACCTTCACCCGAACCAGTCAGCTGAGGCTGGGAGGCAGTGGGTCCAGAACGGTGGCCTGCGTATTTATAGAGAGCCATCTTCTATCTTCACAGTCCAGACTGCAGATTAAAACTGGGGATTTTGTGGTACCTGACTTATATAGGGCTGGGAGGAGCCACAAGCTGTTTTCTGTAGTCCAGCGCCATCTTGTGGATGTATTACCCAGGAGTAAGGAATATTCTGGAACAGGACGTGCTGTATACTTAGAATATACACTAACCTGCACCCGGCAAAGTCAGGCGGTGCTGTAGATTCTGCCAGAACTTCGTCACCATCTTTCTTAAGTCCTGGCCAGCTGCTGGGTCCGCGACGCTTCCTGCCACCCAGTCAAGTGAATGGGCGAACCCTCGACAGCGGGAGCAGCCCACACCCAGCGGACGGCTAGATCGGGCAGAATTTGCGGCCCGACTGAAATGCACTTACCTTTTTATTTGGCAACTTGCTAAACAGTGATTATTTAGAGAGAAGCCATTCTAACACACTGCTTGAAACTGACCCCAAGATTTAAATTTTTGTAAAGTTCTGGCCAGCCACTGGGTGGCAGCCAGGACTTCAGAAAGATGCCGGCGGAAGATTAGGCATAATCTGTGGCACCGCCCAACTGAAATAAACTTGCCACTGGGCGCAGCTAAGTGTATTCCTTTATTTTACCTATTAGGCCTGCTTCAGCGCTATTGGAGGAGGGAGGGTAAAATTGGGAAACATAGGCTGGAGTGACCCTTAAACACATGATACAACCTCATCCCCTGCTTCCGGACCCTGAAAAGACCCCTTTCTTAGCATGACCCTGTCCAGGGGACACTTCCTACACCTTCCCCCTAAAGCCTACCCTAATCATAGAGGAAATTCCAGATAGGCGTCCCACCCGCCACAGTAACGACTGAAGCTGTTTGTGAAACTGAAATATATAAAGATATTGTTTCACAAGGGGTTATACCAGAAACTGAAAGCAAAGGTTTTAACATACTTTTGTATCGTAGATCTGTGATACTGGATCATTTTCTGAACAAATAAATTACTAAAGTCTAATTATCGACTCAATTGTTTTATTTGGTTCTCTTTATCTACTTTTAAGACTTGTGTGATAATCTGATGACACGTGGGTGGCAGCATCATGTGGGGATGCTTTTCTTTAGCAGTGACTGGGGAGCTGGTCAGAGTTGAAAGGAAGATGGATGGAGCTAAATACAGGGAAATCCTATTTTGCAAGGAATGGGCAAACATGTTAGCCTTTATATGCTCTAGAACAGGGGTACTCAACCACTTCTTGTAAATGCCTATTTAAAGGCATTTGGTGAGAGGTGAAGGTCCGGATGGAGGGCCATCATGGGGGGTGGATAGTTAAGAATCAGCACACTTGGGGGGGGGGGGCTATAGATTCCCCAGGCAAAACTAAAAATGGTTGCTTCCTCCCACCCCACCCCAAAAATCATATTGGGCACTGATAAAAAAACATAATTTTTTTCTTTTTGACCCCACAGAACCTACAGCTCTGGCCAGCAGCACACTGCTTTAACCCCCCCCCCCTTGCATTCGGAGCAGGCTGTGTACAGGGGTGGACAAGGGCCCAAAACGTTACAGGCAATAAAGTCTGGTAACAAGGATGGAAGGATAGGGCTCGGGGGAGAGGGAAGAATCGGAGAGAAGCTGTGAGGAAGAGGGATGGATAGACAGCAGGAAGGGCAGGGAGGGATGGGCAGAGCTGGGGGGAGGTAGATGGCCAGAGCTCAAAGAGAGTAATGGATTGGCAAAGCTGGGAGGCCAGGGATTGGATGGGCAAAACTAGGAGTACAGGGATGGATATGGTAAAGCTGGGGGACAAGAATGGATGGGATAAATCTGGTGGGCAGGAATGTATGGGGCAGGACGGGGGGGGGGCAAGATGGTGGGACATGCAATACTTCTTCATTTTACAATGCTAGGTGCCAGGGAGCCATGACACTGGCAGGGAGACTAAGAACTACATCGCCTATCTAGGGGGCAGCTCTGAGCACGACCACACAAAAGCAACTGGGTGCAGGGCTGTCAGGACATGGGTCCCAAAATGTGGCGCTCAGGTCCGCATTCGGACTCCGGTCTGCCAGTTGAGTATTGCTGCTCTAGAAGCTGGTAGAGACCTACTATAGCTGTAATTGCAGCTAAAGGTGGTCCTACAAAGAAATGACTCGGAGGGGTGAATACAAATGCATGCAACATATTTTAATTTCTTTAAAGAAAATACTACGTGCTTTCCAAATTTACATTTCACAAATATGGATGAAGAAGAGTTTGGTTTCTTTTTACTAAGTTAAAGAGTAAGTCCACTTTCGATGAAACTTGCTTTGCATAGACAGAGCAGAGCTGGGGTCAGGAGAAGGACAGCAATCCCAGAATGCAGAGCAGCACTCATTAGAAGACACTTCCTGTTTGCAGGCTGCCTGACACTCCATGGGCCCCAATCTTGGATGTTTAAAAGCTCATAACATGCAGTAGATTCAGGTAGGATGATTTTTAATGTGGGCAATCTGTATGTACAGGGCAGAGGAAACGTATAAGGCTCTTATTCAGGGTGAAGGTCCGGCTTAAAGCGGACCTTCACTCTGAATAAGAGTCTATCTTATATGTTTCCCACACCCTGTACATACAGATTGCTCACATTAAAAATCATCCTACCTGCATCTACTGCATGTTATGAGCCTTTAAACATCCAAGAAGGCGGCTTATGGAAGCCGCCATCTTATCAGGCAGCCTGCAAACAGGAAGTGCCTCCTGACTGTGCTGCTCTGCATTCTGGGACTGCTGACCGCTACCTGACCCCAGCTCTGCTCTGTCTGAGCAAAGCACAGCTATAACCCGCCCCCCTGTACCTTAACCCACTCTCATCTCCTCAGTAAGTGTGATGCTTCTGTGTCAAGATGGCGGCGCCCGTATCCTAAATTCCTGAACAGAGTTGCAGCCCAGTAGGGGAAAGAATTATAAGTTAGTGACTAAAAACTTAAAATATATTAATTTTAGATGCTGGGGAACAGTTTTTTAAGAGTTTGGGCTTTTCATTAAATCATGGTGAAGGTCCGGTTTAAGACATCATTTCGCCACACAAAAATATACACTTTTTCAAAACTTAAATTGAAAGTGGACTTGCCCTTTAAGTAATAATTTAATTTGCTACTTTGTGTTGCTCCGTAAAAATTTAAAAATGCATTTTAAAGTGTGGAAAAGTTCAAGGGATATACAATATATATAATTTTGAGGTACAGGGGTCAATTCGCCAGATGAGAGAACTCGCTCCTTTTTTTTGGGAGAGACTACTGTCCTTCACTTCACTTTCACGTTCTACCTTGGTGCTGATTCAACAAAAAGAAAAAAAAAAGTGAGTTTTCTCAACTGTCTCTAAATGTATTCCACTGTATTTAATAACCTGTATTGTTTGAGCTGCATTTTGTTGCTTTCTTCTTTAACATTAGGAGGATAGTTTTCCTAGCAGAATCATTTGTTTTTTTTCCTCTTTGTAGAGGGTTCCAGCGACTGCTCATTCCTGAAGAGGCTTGTGAAGGAGGAAGCAGGGGTTTTGGAGAGGGACGTGAGCGTGTCCTAGCCTAGACTTTGGTATCTGCCATGTCCTTCCTGGCTTATCAAATGGTGAAGCAAGAACCTGAGGATGAGTCTACAGACAGTACTGGTGTTATGCCCCAGATAGTCAATGTGACCAGTGTAGCCGCGTCAATCAAGGATGAGCCCACCAATCCTGATGGCATGGCCAATGTGGGAGCCTCCATCAAGGAGGAGCCTGAAGAGCCCACTCATCCACTTGGCGTTATGCCCCAGGCAATCGGTGTGGCCAGTGGGGCGGCATCCTTGAAGGAAGAGCCCACCAATTTCCATGGCGGTATCCCCCAGATAATCAACATGACCAATATGGCGATGTCCAGTGTGGATGGTTACGCTAATGCAGTGGGCAGTGTGGCAGCATCCACCAAAGAGAAACCCACCAACCCCTCTGGCAGTATACCCCAATTATTAAACATACCCACTTTGGCAACATCCAGTAGGGATGGGCCATTTAGCACTCCTGCCAGTATGCCCCAAATAATCAACATGACCGGTATCACAGCACCCAGTGAGCCTTCTGGGAATAAGATCAGCTCACCAGCCAATGATGGCCTGCCTCGTATTAACAGAGTGGCACCGGAAAGCGAGCCTCCTGCTGCACCCTCTGCATTTGCCTCACCTGCTTGGTACTTTTTTGGAGTTCCTGGAGGATCCCCCAACTTGCAACGTGAGGTTGTGGTCACCTGCTTGCTTTGCCAGACAGAGGTGCGAAGAGGGATCAAACCGGGCAAGTTGGGCACCACATGCCTTTACACTCACCTTGAAAGACGGCACAACCTGACTCGGGAGGAAATATGTGAAATAGCAGCATCTGCCGGATATTGTGGCCCTATCACAGTACCTGCTGTTAAAACCTGGAAGTGTAGCAATGATGGTAATGGCCTGGTCCTTGTGCCCGTAAAGAGATCTAGCGCTTCTGCCTCCATAGAAAGTGAAGGTGGACAACTGCCCAAACGGCATACCACTTCAGCTCCTGTTATTTCTGGACCATCTGAGCCCACTGACCTGACCAGAAAGTCCTCAGCTGCCCCTGCTTTGCCAGTTAGTCTGCCCAAGAGCTATGACCTAAGGAAGCGTCAGGTTACAATGATTCCTGCTGTTTCTTCTGGACCATCTCAGACCCCTGGCCTGGTCAAAAACTGCTCTACAACTGCAACCTCATTTGCACAATCTGAGATCCCTAGCCGGATCAAAAATGGCTCCATTACTTCAGACTCCTTTGGACAATATGAACCCTCTGACCTGAGCAGAAGTCAGGTTTCCACTGCTCTAACCACTTCTTTTGTACCCTCCGAGTCTTCTTCTGTGACCAAAGATCAGGCTGCAACTGTTCCCACCAGCTCCTTTGTGTCCCTTAACATGGATGCCCAAACCTCCTCCCTCACCCAGGGCCAGGATATAAATATTCTTGCCACTTCTGACCTGAGCATATATCGGGCTATGGCCGCTCCCTTCACGTCCTGTAGCCCACCTGAAACCTCTGACTTTTCCTCCAAGTCATCAAAGCCAGGAAAGAGACAGCATTGTAGTAGACGTGGCAGGGCGATGTCAACTTTGTACCGCCAAGCATTATGCGACCGTCTGCTCAGCAGTGTGCACATGTACTGTGAGGTTTGCCACACCCTGATATTGTCGGGGGAGAGGAGCCAGAGCTCCCGGGACTTGGCCTTGGAAGCACACTTTTCTTCTAAACATCCACATATGTTCAACCGTCTGAAACGCGGGGCTGCCAGGGATGCACGTCTCGGTGGCCTGGGCCCCACGTCTAAGGTTCCCTCTGATCCTTAGCCTGAACTTTTGTATCTCATACCCTGGTCTGAGATGACATTCCTGCGTTACTTGTCAGTAATTGCTCTTCTGTGACTACTTTAACTGACTTCAGTGAGTCACATGTCCTTCTGTCGGATTCTCAGCTGGTCGTTTGTATCTGTAAATGTACCTACACATAATTCTGGTCTGATTGAGAAATAAGCAAAGATGACGTAGATAACTATTATATTTTTTCATAGACCTAGGCACTGTTTCTTATATTATTAAGGATTGTTCAGATTTAATGTAAAATCCAAATAGCCATTCCTTACCTTCCATGCAGCTGATTAATCTTGCTGTGCTGCTGAATAAATATATTGAAGATAAAATCTAACTCCGTTTTTGTTGCCAAACCCCCGTCTTTTTTAATTTTTTTTGCAGGACAACTTTTTTCAAAGAGGTGGTTGGAGATCTGGCGATCTCTCCTGCATTACACTGTTTAAGACAAACCTCTCACTATCTGTCTACGGGGCACATATCTGATTCTTTCTCTGCTTGCAGTGTCTCTTCTTAGCGCAGTGCGCATTTCACTGATGGAAAAAAAGTATTATGCTGGAAAGCGTGAGAAGGAGACCCCTTCATAGAATGATCCTAGTGAGCCACACGGGAAAATGCAGGCATGTCTGTAGAGCAGGAGATGAGGAAATCCGCAGCGACACCCTTGGCAGAGCAGACTAATTGAAATAGATTATCTGGGACAGGGTCTTTCATTTGATTGGTTCAGAATCCTTTACATCGAAAAATGTGTGTGAGCAACTAGGTTTAAAAGTGTATTGAATGTGTCTACTTCTTTGTGCACTAAAAGGGACTCCACACAAACCTAATGCACAACATATACTTATGCTAGTTCGTTCCTAAGATCTAGTCCAACGGTGGGTTTGTTTGTTTGTTGGGTGTTTGTCTGCTGCTTGCAAATAAATTGGTGAATACAGTGCACCATGCCCCATTCTCTGAGTTGGTGCGCCACGCATGGCCTTGGGGCACTCACTTATCAGGAGGTGCATTTCTCCTCAATATAGGGTATCGGACATGGAGACGCGATGAGTCATGCAAGAGGCAGAAATATAAATGCGTTTTTTTTTCTTTTTTTTTTGGGGGGGGGGGGGGGGGGGGTTGAATTAGACCTTTTACAGATGGCCTGAGACCCAAACAGCCTTTATCACTGTTCAATCCAGCATCCTTTAGGGATCCTGATTTGCGATACTGTTCCTAGGGCCAAAGCAGCTATGTACGTGTGTTCACTAATACTGTGATGACCCAAAGGGTCCACCTGGTGGGCAAGCATGCATTCCTGTGAGCCCTACAGGCTACCAGTGGGATGCTGTGGTGAATATTCCTGCTCTGTTTTCAGGCTTTTGTCTTTCAGCAGATGGGCAACCCAAATCTGTTGGATGGGGAATGCTGTGGCCCGGAGCGTAAGACTATCAATCTGCTTTAGTTCAGATTACTTTTTGTTCAGCTTTTTATATATTGTAAAAAGTAACTAGTGGTGGCTTGTGACTATAAATGGGGGGCGGGGGGGGGGGGGATAGTAGGTACCTCTATAGCACTGGACTTCCTTTCTAGAGCTTCTGAGGCTCCTGCAGTCCTTGGCCCTAAAGGCTCTTCTGCAGTATCTGTTTTGCATCATGTATGTTGCCCAGTAAATATCCAAGTAAATATATGCCCTGTAGAGGAAGTGGGGAGAAGCAGAAACTTTTTAGGCGCCCCCCTCCTGTAACCTTAGCCTGCTTGATGGCCCCAATATCTGAGTAGGGTCTGTTTGCTCTCTGAACCATTAGGGGAGGGTTATCAAGGAGCCACCATCGAGTATAACCCTAAAGCATGTATCAAAACAGAGTAGGGGATGTACACCACAGAGACAAATCAACTATAAAGCAGAACAACGTTTTTTTCAAAGCAGACCTACAGTCAAAAAAATCTAACTTAAACCGGACCAACAGCCTTCCAGAGTTGAAAAAGAAAAAAGGTAGTGGCCATTTTGGAGCTTCCTCTCCCAGAATCTCAGCCATGCTGCTGCCTGATAAATCGAATAATGAACAGTAACAGGAAACCCAAGTGGCCTGCAGATGCATGAACCGTAATTTTGTTTCTAAAATATGCTACAACAGCAGTTAGAAAAAGGTAAATGAATTTGTATGTGCAACAATCTAAATTGCTCTGGGGGGGGGGGGGGGGTGGATTCATATGAGCACTGTTTGTTGTGTTGGTCTGGTTTAAGTCCTTTATGACTGTTGGTCCATTTTAAGTAAACTGCTCACCTAACCCTCCCTCTGCAATCAGTGATGTAAGCTATATGAGAGAGCTCAATGCGGATGTTGTGGAATAGCAGATTCTATGTTCTTGAACTGACAGCCCTGCTTCTGAGAGTCCCACAGTCAAAATGACCCTAAATCTCATTGAAATAATGCTTTAGCTCTAGCCAGAAGGAAAAAAAATCAGCTGTAATGACTCATCACTGCTCAGGTCTTAAATCATTGTATTAACATTGTAAAAAAACAGCCATTGACTTCTGTTGATACAGAGTTGCACTCATCCCCTTCCATCAGCTGGTTACACAATGTGTGTGTGTGTGTGTGTGTGTAACATGACAGACATGCTGATCCCTTTTCTGAGGCAAATCTCTTGTACAATTTCTTGTGGGCTGCTTATAGCTAAACCTAACCTGCCTTGTGTGGAAATATCATATCACACATGCACACTGCAGTCACGCCGATCTTTACACCATTGCAACAAGCTGTAGATGGATTATATCTCCTTCTAACATTCTGTGTGGAAACAGATAAAATCTCTCTGGCTGGTTGGGCTGAACATAAGGAAGCTCCCCACCCAAATGCAGTGTGTGTGCTAGCAAAGGCTCCCCCCACCCCCACTCAAGCTTGGGTGTAAGAAGAGCTCTTGGGTGTGATCAAAGCTGACTGCACCCAAGTAATTCTAGGACCAGTGCTATTTTACATAATCTGTATGGGGTTATGACCTCTCAAACTGCATATACCACTGATCGCCAAAGGGGGGCTTTAGGGCAGCAAATAACTAAACCTAAATGATACGAAGCATTTTTTCTTGACGAGGTCCGCTTTAAGACCTTAGACCACTTGCACAGTACATATAAGCAGTGCACTGACCACTCCGTAACTTGCACCACTGCAGTTAAACACAGTTTTTCGCATAAAGTATTTTTCACTAAAGTTTTCCTTGTAACAAGGTTTAAAACAGTGGTTAATCACTTGTACGGGAGCTACAAAGTACAATTCGATCAATAGCATACGCTTGCGTCTTTGCTGCCATAATTACATCAGCTCATCCTGTTTTTGAGGTTATAATCCTTTGTAAAACATCGTGCTCCGATAGTCTTATAAAGCATTTTCGCGTTTTCCCCACAAGGTGTCCTCAGTAGGACAGTTTTGTGGCCTGTGCAGTTTGGAACTAATACCAGAGAGCATTATGTTAATTTTTTTATTAACTAAGATGCAATGCTATAAAGTGTCTGTTACTCCAGTATCTGACTGCATGGTCTAAGTCACTAGATGTTTTGTGGACTATTAAAAGGACAGTCCTGTCTAAAGTACTCTTTTGGTTCATGAGAGCATCCAGAATTATGTATTTTATTGAAATGTATGAGACTAAACACCCCCTTCTTCTCCTGTCAGTAGAAGTCGGTGGGGATGCATGATGCAGTAATCCTATCATGGCTGCTCCCATATTACAGTAGGAAACAGTTAGAGGTGATCCTAGGTTAATAGAGCCGATTGTTGTGCTCTCGGGGGATAGGGGACAGTAAATTTCTGGTAAGTATATTTGTAGATGTGAGTAGGAGTAATGGCTTGGTATTGTCAATTATTTTATGTTTTATGTGGAGGCTATGGTTCGCCTAATAATTCTGAGGATGATGCCAATGGTGTCAGTTAACATATATATAAAAAAAAATCGAGGGGTACTGCTGCCAATGTGAAAACAGTATATTATATTTAATCTGGCAACCAGAGGCTTAAAGGGACTCTATAGGCAAAGTGCAGCTTTGGCAGCTCAGCTCATCATGGCTGCCCTCTCCTTTCCTGTCAAACCACAGCTGCTCCTGGAAGTAGACACAACGCAAAGGGTAGTGTGAGCCCATTTGTCAGCTCTGCAAGAAGGAGCACACTAGTATAATGCAGCCTGAGCTATTACAGCCAGCCTCCATTTCACCTCTCTGCCCCCCCCCCCCCCCACAGATGGCTCGTGGTGACCCTAATTAGCATATTAATCGCTGGCAATCACATCGCGCCTTTATTGCCATTTGAATCACCTGTGGCTGCATTTGTGGTTGTAACCATGTGTCACAAAAACGGCTTTGGAACAAGACAATAGAGCCTGCACCCCTCCCTTCACTATTGATAATCAGACAGTGGACATGGGGGGAGAGGGAGAACAGCCAAATTGATGAGAATGTCTCTTACATACCATACCCACTATGCTGCATCATAGAGCCACGTGCCACGCCCTCATATTTCAAAAGAGAAATCATATGGTGAAATTGTAAACCTCAATATCTTGGCAGTTTCTTCTTTAATTTAAATATGGAAAACAGTTTAACAGTGCCAAACCTAGCCCGACACAATAGTGTAACAATTGCCATTGCCCGCTGTATCCCTCTTAAGCAGGTCTGTGTGCAGAGGTAACAAAATATGGGGTTCGTGTGGCTGCTCGATGTGCCCCCATTCTGGCCAACAGGCTCACCCAATCTGTGCTCCCAAGGGATACCCAGCCGACCAACACGTGGCTCAGTTGCAAGGGAATGCATAAATGTGGTGAGAGACGTTCCTGTTGCAAATTGGTATTCACAGGAGACTGCATCAAATTGTGTGTTAATTATTAAACTCGCAAACTACAGGGTATAAACTGCAATTCAGCTGAAAAGGTTAGTCTTGGCCCCATGGTGGGGGCTTTGCAATGTTGGTACTCACAATTGATTTAAAACACTCCCATTTGGCATCTGTATCTTTTTTCCTGAACATATGCTCCCAGTCAATACCCTTGAGTGCTGCTCTGAGCCTGTGGAAGTTGGCCTTCCTAAAATGTAGTGTTTTTGCCCTCCCCGACATAAAATCTTTCTTACAATTTATGTTAAATACAACTATATTGTGGTTACTGTTACCAAGATTTCCACTGAATGTTACTGTCCCCAGCAGGTCATCATTATTTGATATTACCAGATCTAAAAGAGCACCACCCCTAGTAGGTGCCTCCACGAACTGATTCATATAATTTTCTTAAAGCAAGCAGAGGAATGCTCTCCCTTGTAGATGAAGCAAAACCATGTCTACAGTCGATTCCTGTGTAGTTGAAGTCCCCCATCACCACCACTGTACCAGCCTGTTTATGCAGTTGAACCTCTATTTCCTCAGTTATATTTGGGGGCCTATAGATTACACCAAACTGTATTTTAACATTGTTTACATCGCCCCCCTCCACTTCTACCCACAAGGATTCTAAATCCTCATAATCTTCTGCTAGTATCCCCTTATGAATATATGCTTTGAAACCAGAGCCTCAATCTCCCTCACTTTACTTGCCAGAGTTCTGGCATTTGTGAACATACACTTTATGTTCCTATCTAGTTTGACATATTGAGCTATAGTATTAGCTTCTGCTGTAATGTATCTGCCTAATTTTCACTGCTGGTTTGCAACACATGGATCTCCTTATCCATCATAGCAGTCCTCCCCCCTTCTAATTCTCCACCCACCATCATATGCTGTCTCCTAAGTAACCTGTCTTCACTTGTTTTCACTCTTGCCCTCCCCCCTCAGCTCTAGTTTAAATAACTCTCCACCCCCTCTAGTAGTAAATTATCTGTAGAATACAGTTTGTACCCCAATGAAAATGCATAGCGGCCGGGACAGGGGTAACTGGGACCAACATGATGATCCCACTGAGAGCACATTGATTTTAATCAAGACACAGTAAAGGTTGCATCTTAAAGTGGACCAAAACCCACGGCGATTGGCCTGGGAATCTATAAGATTCCCGGGCCAATTGATTCCCTCCAAAATCGGGATGCCCCACTGCGTGAAACACCCCCCAGGTTGCCCCATACACTTACCTCTTTTCCAGGTCCAACAGCGCATGCGCAAGTCATGGCCGCATCCCTGCTACCCCTCTAGCGGGGCGCGTGCCTGCACCAGGCATTTGTGAATAGCCGTCGCAGGCACGCTCCATGTTAGAGGGTAGCGGGGGATGCGTCCATCAGTGTGCTCGGAGCCACTGGCCTTAGACGAAGGCTTAGACAACGTGTCGTCGGTGTCTCCGAATGCGCTGATTGGATGAGCGGCCGTGCTTGGACGAGCGGCCGTGCATGTGCAGTAGGACCGGGAAGAGGGTGAGTTGCTTTCAGAGATATGGGGGGGTTTTACACAGCGGGGTGCCCTGGGGGACTAGGCCCAAAACCCAGGATAGTCAAAACCCTGGGTTTTGGTCCACTTTTAATCATTTACATATTACATTTCAGGACTCGTGCTGGGTTCTCTATACGTTTCTGGCAATTTTATGTATAAGCTGCTTTCTCTTCCATGCATGATGTCGTAGGATCCTTTACAAATACTTATATATAGTCACACGGGAGCTGCATTTTCCATTGTGCTCTCCTTCCTTCTCAGACTGGTCTATGTGTATAGTTTAAACATTTGTAGAGCCTGGACACAAGGCTGGGGAATGGATGATCTAAAAAGTTAAAGGATGTTTTACCATTCCCTTTATATGATTGAAGAACAGCAGGGTGACTCCAGGTCTGAGACGTATAGTACACACAAAGTCCAGCACCTCTGCAGCCGTCCGGCAAAAATTATTCCATTTAAATCTCTGCTTTTAATCTAAAGAGTAAAAATCAAATATCAAATCTGAAGCTATGGTGATAATGATTATGGTAATGGCTCCCCTTTTAATGCAGTATAACTGTATTCTTTTGTGTTTGGTTTAGTTGTCTTGTAGCCATTTAATGCCCTTTTAGGAATGTCTTTTGCCGTGTCCTCGATATAGGAGAGGATGGGAGTGGTTCCCCGTAACCTAGGAGCAGTGGGCATGTGAAGGGGGAGGCCTTGATCCTCTCCTTTCGGCACAGGCACAATAAACGCATATTTCACTTTTACTGTGAAGAGGGAGGAACACACCTCTAGCTATTAGACCATTCTGGCCCACCCATCTCCACCACAGTCTGGATTGTGCACTTCTTGGGGCTGTTCGGACTATGTGGTAATGGTGTCTTGGAGGCTACCAATGTGGGTAAGTGATCCTTTATTGCGTATAGCTGGATATATACTTTAATCATAAGTAGTTACAGTTGGGCGCCATATTGAATTATATGCCTGTTCCTTGCGATTGGATCTTGTAGCTTACACTCTATTATATAGTAGCCATCATGCCAGCAATCGGGCGCCATACTAGTTTTTGTGCGCATTTTCCATTAGCTGACTTGCATTTCTAATAAGTTGTTTACTATAGTAGTGTTATGATTGGTTTATCAGTGGAGGGTCAGCCTGGCCCCGCCCTTAACATCTACCTTATATGGCACTTCTCTGCACAGCATGAGGCTGCGGTGAAAGAACCGGTCACCCCTGATTTCCTCTTCCTTCCATTAAAGTGGAACATCAAAGGCCGTCCGATTTCCACCCCTTGATTGCCAGTTTCGCTCACCTTCTCCTGGAACCCTCGCCGCGCATGTGCGCTCCAGCCTTATCCCCGCTCACCTTTAGCCGTGACCGGCCTTTCTGAATGGGCAATGTGGCACGCCATGGGTGGAGGATGCCGCCAACGGCGCTGAATGACTGCAATAAAATAAGAACCCAGTTTTAATGCTTCTGAGGGTTGTGACAGGGCCATGCAGACGCAGGAGACAGGAAATCTCCCTAACCAGTCTCTTCTGAAACATGAGACTACCAGAAGTCGGCATATGGTAGGACACTTAGACATTCATTTTAATAGGATTTTATCCATCATAGGTTAGGGTCGGTGTGCCCGGGGCATCCCAGGTCCCACATCGGTGTGTTACATTTTGCTGAACTACACAGGGATGATCTCCAGACCCAGTAAGTTTAGGGAAAAAAAGTACAGACAAGGGCTTTAGGAGTTCAGGAATATTCTTGTTGGTTGAAAATATATACACCTTACACACATGGCACGCTGTGCCTTGTGTCCTTCCTCTATCCCTGTGCTATTTTAGGATTCCTGTTGCCTTGTTAATTGTATGTCCTTCACCTGCTGCCACTTGGTTGCCATGTGTCAATGCCATGCCTCCCCCGATTGGGAGCACCTTAGCTTATAAAGGTTCTTTGAGGATGCAAGTGGAGAAAACTACCTTGTTGCTGAAGTTACAGTTGTTCTCTAAGTTGGGTGGCTAGACCTCAGCTAAAAGCTCCTGATGGGAACACCAAATATTGGTGTGTGGTGGGCTGGAGACTGCACAAAGTTGTCTGTAGGGTATAATTGAACCTGACGTAAAAGCCCCACCACTGTCTGGTGAAGTTGCTGCTTGAAATGATTAATGTGCCTACTTTTGTTTTACAGATCAATCGCCATGCCTGTAATTTGCAGTAGCTGTGAGAAGCAACGCGCCGTCCTACGCCGACCCAAAACCGGCCACTCTGTTTGCAAAGAGTGCTTCTTCCAAGTATTCGAGGAGGAGATCCACCACACCATTGTGTCTGCCAAGCTTTTCCAGCCAGGAGAGAAAGTCGGCATAGGAGCCTCTGGCGGGAAAGACTCCACGGTGCTTGCCCACGTCCTCAAGGTGCTGAACGAGCGCTACAGCTATGGGCTGGAGCTCATCCTGGTGTCTGTGGATGAAGGCATCTCTGGGTACAGAGATGACTCCTTGGAAACTGTAAAGAGAAACCAGCAGCAGTACGAGCTTCCCCTGAAAATTGTCTCTTATGATGAGCTCTATGGGTGGACCATGGACCAGATTGTCAAGCAAGTGGGGCTGAAGAACAATTGTACATTTTGTGGGGTATTCAGGAGGCAAGCCCTGGACCGGGGAGCCATGATGCTGGGTGTGGACAAGATTTGCACAGGTTACTAAGCCCTTTTCTTCTCATAGTTGCTGCTTTACTGAATGCCAACTTCAGCGTTCATTTTATAGCAGGTTTAAAACACCAAAGTAATACATTTACTTACCTGAAACCTCATGTTGAAAAGTAAACTTTACTTCATTTGAGAGGTGACCGAGTAGGAATGTAAAAGCAAAACCATGTTTCACCTGTGTAGTGTCAACTGGCCCAGGAACCCCATATGTTTTGCTGGTCACCACCTTTTGTGGTCTTGTTCTAGGAGGGACGACATTAGGCTAGATAATTAATAAAGGATAACTTTGCACGGAGCTGCTTTTAGAATTTAGTCTTATAAAATGGTAAATTTTAATAGACAAAATCCTTGGAGGGATCATTTTTGTCCTGTATGCTCCTTCTCTCATGTAATTCAACTGCCACCCATTCATGCCCTTCACACAATTAGGCTTACCAGAAAGTTCGCTCATCAAACACACTGCTGTTCAGCTGTGATCCCTCAGCTATATTATTTCTCATATGAAGATCTATTGCTGTCAATCAATCCCATAAAATATCAAGGACATTAGTAGAATTCTGTTAAAATTAGCTATACTGTTTATTAGCTATTAAAGCTTTGTCCTTGCATATCCTCCATTAAACAGCACTTCTCTAAATCTCCAATAAGTTCAAGGCTACTCTCAATACATGATTTATTCCTCCCCTCTTGCAGACACCTAGATAAAGGTGTAGGACCACCAGATGTCCACTAGATCTGGCTAATATCATAAAAGGATGAAGAAAAAAGTGGATTTATTTATTTTTTTAACTATCCAAGCAGAATAAATCACTCCGAATGCAATATATACAGAATATCTCGCCTTGAGTGCAACATATGTTTAAAGAAACGAATATTGAATATTACAAGTCGCCTCACAAATGTAAATATATCTAACTACCAACTCTATTGCAGAAGTTCATCAGATATATTTTTGGAGCACGCTATATAATTATCAGTAATTTCTCTATTAAGGTCCACTTTAAGATGTAAAGGGGCTTATTGAACTAGCAGTAGTACATCCACTGATATTAACACCAGCACCAGTTCATCTGTCCCAGCAGAATCTCTTGTGCCAATTATAACGCACTATGAGTTTCCTAGGATTTAATCACAGATATCAAAAAAATGGTAATAAGACGGCTTCTCTTACCATCTGCAGCCTGGAAGTGCCGTAAATACGGGGCTTAACCAGGCCGTGATGAGTTGCTGAACCTTTTAATTTCAGCTGCTCTCAATGTATTGATCAGATATACAGCATCTCCCTCGAGCCATCCTGCAGTTAAACAGCTCCAAAGTCTTCCTTGGATCTTCCTCCACTCTAAGGGCCGCTTCCTTCCTCAGTATTTAACATTAGCAACACGAAAGGAGAGGTCGAGGAACCAAGCCGTGACAACCTCCAATAAGGGAGTACCACCATGTAATTCAATAATTCACTTTTATTAAGAATGCAAAAACGTCTAAAAACCACATATAACACAATAGACATTTAAAAAGAACTGCTCCAACTCCAACCCATATCCTCCTATAATAGCCCACAGGAAACTGTTTTATATTAAGAAATGCATGAGAATTACCCTATTTTGTGCTGGCACAAAAGATATACATTTATGGTAATATTGAGCCCAAGGGAAATAAAATGTAATGTGTATATACAAACACCACAGCCAAATATAGGAAAAAGTGAAACAATACAATAAACTAATGATTAAATACTCATGAAAACTCACCTCCTCTATAAACTATCTGAGTGATACTATTGCACAAAATATTGTTCGAACTATCCAATGCTCAATTAATGAATCAAGATAAATAACAAATATACCACACCCACTGTTTCTCTTTAATGTTTCTCTGCATCTCCAATGCTCTAATACTTTTACTAATAACTCAGGAACTTTTTGAAAACGGATTGATGTTTTGGACGGTGCAATGTGTAGCCCGAGACACTGGGACAACAATCAGGCTTGCCTTTAGTATAACTCCCAGTATCATGCCACGTTTTGCCAGGCACACCATATAAACTTTCTCTCTTATGTTTCTGTAGGACATAATGCCGATGACATCGCTGAAACGGTTTTGATGAACTTCCTTCGGGGAGATATAGCTCGTCTCCGCCGGTGCACTGCCATCACCACGGGTAGTGAAGGTGCCATCCCGCGATGCAAGCCCCTGAAGTACACCTACGAGAAGGAAATTGTGCTTTATGCCTATTTCAAAAAGCTTGACTACTTCTCCACAGAGTGCATCTACAGTCCCAATGCTTACCGGGGCCATGCCCGTGCTTTCCTCAAGGACTTGGAGGCTTTGAGGCCTAGCGCCATCATAGACATTATCCACTCAGGGGAGAATTTGTCTGTGAAGGAAGAAGTCAAGATGCCCGTTCAGGGAACCTGCACACGTTGTGGGTACATATCCAGCCAGGGACTTTGTAAAGCTTGTGTGCTGCTAGAAGGCTTAAACCGAGGCCTGCCCAAGCTGGGAATTGGCAAACACCATAAGCTCCACCACAAGATACTGGCGCAGGAGCCATTGAGTGAAGCAGAGACAAGAAAGCTCAAGTCTGTGGATTTCTAAATTGAGAGCTTGGGTTTGTGGGGGGAGTGAGAGTTTTACCTTTGCTCTTAGCAACCAATTAGGTGAAGGCTGTGGATTTGTTTGAAGTTACAAATTGATCCTCAGATAACTACGATGAGTAAAGCCACACATCCCCTATAATCTGGTTGTACAAATATCCAAGAATCCTGCCAAAACTGTTTGTTAGGATCTTTTTAGCTTCACCGATACACATTTTGAGGTACTGTAAGCATTCCAAATTTACAAGAGTAATAGGATTGTACAACTAGATCATAATGTATTTGGCGGGGTCTGTGGTGATTTTAAGGGAAATTTAAATTTACAAGTTGAGCTTTAGACTTTTACCCCATTTTTAAATATTTGTTCTATATGGCATATTTTAATTTAAAATATTTTAATTTCAGTTTTGGGCATGGTAGATCTAAACATTTGTTAGGTTTTTCCATTCTATTTTTATCTTTTCCATGATGAGGAGGATGTAATATCACCACTTCCTGTCCTTTGGTGTCACTATTGCCCTAAAACAGGAAACTGAGCTTTCAAGAAAGCTGTTATTTTGGGAGATTACCAAAAAGTTACTCATTTAGTATATGTTTTTTATTACTGCAATTGATCTAAACTCTTTTGGGTATGTTGGGTCAGTGTATTGTTTTATTTTTTTTTTTTAAACATCAGATCTTGGGTATTGAAGATTTGACACCAATTTGATTTGTTGCAGTTATTTATGTCATCTTTCCTTTTATCTCTATAAACAGAAAAAAATATTTATTCAAATAAAACAAAAAAAAGTCCCACTTCTAAGGATCTGGTGTTATTTTTTATGTGCTGTTGGTGTTTATCAAACCTTAAATCCATGTGTAGTTGGACCACACCTTAGGGGGCTCCTATGAAGAACCTTTGAAGAAGGTATACTTTGTGCCCAGATACTCCTGAAAGAATGGTCAGTGTGAATTAAATGGACTTCTGTGAAGAATCTTCTGAGATGCTATATACTCCGTTGTGTCCAGATACTCCTACTGAAGGCATGGCCAAAGGGATTGTATAGGCTTCTGTGAAGATCATTTAGAGACTTTGTACTTCATTTTGTTGAGATTCTCCTGAAAGCACAGTGAGTGAATATATACGTTTCTGCAAAGAATCTTTAGAGAAGTTATATTTCGTTTTATGTGGTGTCTGTGTGTATCAAAACTTAAAGTGATTCTAAAGGCAAAATAAATAATAAATAGAAGCTTACGTTTCCAAACCTTCCTCCAGCGCTGTCATTCTTCTCTGGTCAGCACCATAATTGAGGAAATCCCCTTCCTCACTCAGGGCTCCAGTCACACCCCACTGATGTAGGCCAAAAATCATTTTAGTGGTCCCATTTTAGAACCACACCCCCCTCTGACTTGAATGGTGCTTTCTGTCATCAAGCCCAGCTAACCACCTGCCTTCCTGCCGAACCACCTCCTAGCAGCTCTCTCACTTCCAGTGCTGACATTCCCCCCCAATGATGAGACAAATGTCGATAGGAGCAGGAGGTGCGGGCAACAGAACCCTGACCTCCAGTGCCGCCTACCACTTTAGGAGCTCCCCTCCCCTGCCGATGGAGATGAGCCCCGCCCCCCCCCCCAAGCCGTGTAGAGAAGCCGCCAACAAACGTGCCACTGGTAGTCGGAGCTGCCTGCATGTAATTTGGGGGGGGGGAACCTTTGGGGGGAGTTTTTTTGTGACCCTGATTTGGTATGTCCCTTTTCTCTTTGTCCTGTCTAATAATATTTCAAATAATAAAGAATTAACATTATTTGCTTATACAATAACAAATAGTGAAGAGGTGGGAGAACAGAAAAAGAAAAAAAAATTGAAAATAAACAATACAGTTTGGTTAACTGCTGTATGTGTAGGTTTTTAATTGTCCTTATTTTTGCTTCAGTCTGTAGCAAGTAGTTTGTAGCAAGTTGGTCTTCAATAGTATCAAGTGTTCCACCTCCCCCCCACCTGTCTGCAGGTAAGCCATTGTCCACCCTGAGCCACCACCACTTCCTTCCCTCTTGTTTGCCCACCTACCTACCAGGTCACCCAGCAGCCTGGCCACCTACCCTGTTTGTGAGTGTATACATCCGGTAGTGTATACATGTGTTTGGGAGTGCAGGGCTGCGTGTATGTGTTTGGGAGTGCATGTATTAGGGAGTGCAGTTATGTATTGGGGAGTGTGGGCATGTGTTTGGTAGTAGGATGGTGCATCCAATGTTGTCAAGCAAAAGGAAGAGAGGGAGGGAGCGCAGTCAGGGTGTCAGAAGCAGGATCTCGAGCTCCTACAGATCCTGCCCATTATGCTGATTATTATGCAGCATCACGCCTATTTGAGAAGAGAAATTATATATTGAAACTGTAAACCTCTATCTCAGCTATTCTTCAATTTAAAATGGAAAACACTTTAGGACAGTGCCGAACGTACAATAGCCCGACACAATGCTGTAACACTTGCCTTTGATATTACTTGAAACTCATGTGTAATACACCTCAACTTAGGTGTAAAGGTGCGTTGTTCATGAAGAACGCTGGGAGAAGATATACTTTGTGCCCAGATACGGCAAAGACTACAGATCAGGCGAATTATATGGGCAGCATTAAATGTATAATGTATAAAAGCAGGACCTCATAGGGAAGTGGTGGGCAGGGAGCGAAGGGACAACTGAGGAAGTTGTGAAGGGAGGAGCCAGTCACAGCGGCCTAGCTGCGATCTAGCAAACGCTTAGATGCGGGTGTGCAAAAGCAAGCTTGTGTCACTACTGGGGGGAGAGACAAAAGAGCACACTAAGAACTAGTGTGCAAGGGTTTGGTGGCCCACCCCATATGAAACAGATATAGCTCGTGGATGGGGGAGTAGGTGGAACTAGAGCTTGACTGGCTGGAATATGGCAAATTAAGGTGTGGATCTTCCCTATGTGCCAATGAGGACCCCCATTAGGTAGAAATGGTGGCCACAGAACTCTCCTCTACATTGTGTAGTGGGGGGACAGGGGTCTAAAATGAGGGCTGCCTCATCATGTTGAGGACTAAAAACTGGTTGCTGTACAGATTCTACAAGATAAAGGTAGATTGGTATCAACAAAGATTATATAGACAAAACCCTGCTGGTTCAAACACTATAAACATCATTGTCATTTATACACTAATAAAATGAATTCAATACTTGTTGGTGATTTGCAGTTCACATTGTATTTTGTTAGACGGTAGACAATAGTATAACAAATTAGAGGGGAACAAGATAAAATCATTAGATCACAAAGTGAATATGGTCTAGTGGGGTACTGCTGGAGTATGGGGGTGATTTCTTCACAAATAACATGCAAAGTTTACTTGCCCTTAATGATAGAATTATTGGTGTTGTGTATGGTCCAGGTATGTCTAGCTAGGGTACTAGAGAAGGTATAGTACTTGTGTACACTCATGCAATGGAAATTACTATATGTATGAATCTAATATATACTTATGCATATATCATTTGTGTATAAATAAATGCTAATCAGGAGTCCCTTTTTTTTTTATTTTTTTATTTTTTTATACATTTCACATTTAATGAATTTCATTCCTATACCAATTAACAACAGTAGACCAATCTTAACTTTCTGGGCTGCTGTGAATAACCTTTAGAGAGGGTAAGTAGTCTATTGTGTCCAGATACTCCTGAAAGTATGACGAGAGGATATAGGCTTCTGTGAAGGATCATTAAACAAAGGTATACTTCATTGTATTGAGAGTCTGTTGAAAGGACTCTTAGAAGGATTGAATGGGTTACTGTAAAGGACCTACAGAGAAGTTGTTTTGAGATTTTTCTGAAACACTGAAAAAATCTTTGTGAAGGAAAAATTCAGTTTAAATGTGCAAAAACCCACGGATACAAGCCCGGAGTTCTCCCCTTTATTTCCCCCTGTAGCATTAAGGCTTTCTAGCCATACACACGCACCAGACCAAATCTCCCAAGGAAGGAGAATTAGCATCTGTGATTTGAGATTACAGACTCTTCCCCCCCCCCCCCCTCGATTCACTCACACCTCTGGGCCGGGAGGCCCTGCTGAGTCTAAAGCAGAGGTGACCTCCCGGAGATAGTTCCCTCGCATCAAACACCTTGGTCAGACAGTGAGGGAACAGGATCCTTCTTTGCTGGGGAGGTGTGATAGCATATAGTGCGTCAAAAGAATTGCCCAGGGACCTGTGTCTGGGAGGAGGGAGGGTGGCGGGGCAGAGACTGAGCTTAAAGGTAGGTCAGGGAGACGAGAAGATTGTCATTCTCTGGAGGGAGGTCACGCTGCATGCATGCTGGAGGTGCCCGAACCATCTATAAGCTCTTCACATACCCCCTTGTGGGAGCTTTTCATCATCACTACTCTACATCTGCATTTTAAGGTTACTCTGACTGTTGTATCTCTGTGTGTATCTCACTGTAACCTGTAACCCACTTCTCAGAATGACATTTGTGTTCATTCCACCATAGCCAAATGTTTATCACTGCCTAGTGCGCTCATTGCATTAAAACCTTTATTTAACTTGAGCGATCTCTTTGCCTTAGCCAATAATCTGTGTGTCTGTAGGCTTTGGGCCTGGTAGTCCCGGCATCCCGGCAGGCGGGAGAACGGACGGACCGTGCTTTGGAAATGCTGGCTGTGTGATCGGATGTCCCTGATCGTTAGATCACATGACATGCTGTTCCCTGACAGCCTTGTCATGTGAACATTCATACCAAGCATCTCCCTCTCCCTGTTGGCTAAAAAGTGTCTCAAAAGCCTCATTAGGCTACTCCTGTATCTGGACTGGAATATACCAAGTAAACACTGTTTTTTTCCGAACCATGTTAAAGCGGACCTTCACTCTGAATAAGAGTCTATCTTATATGTTTCCCACACCCTGTACATACAGATTGGCCACATTAAAAATCATCCTACCTGCATCTACTGCATGTTATGAGCCTTTAAACATCCAAGATGGCGGCTTATGGAAGCCGCCATCTTATCAGGCAGCCTGCAAACAGGAAGTGCCTCCTGACTGTGCTACTCTGCATTCTGGGACTGCTGACCGTTACCTGATCCCAACTCTGCTCTGTCTGAGCAAAGCACAGCTATAACCCGCCCCCCTGTACCTTATCCTACTCTCCTCTCCTCAGTAAGTGTGATGCTTCTGATCAAGATGGCGGCGCCCGTATCCTAAATTCCTGAACAGAGTTGCAGCCCAGTGGGGGAAAGAAAAATAAGTTAGTGACTAAAAACGTAAAATATATTAATTTTAGATGCTGGGGAACCGTTTTTTAAGAGTTTGGGCTTTTCATAAAATCACGCTGAAGGTCCGGTTTAAGGCATCTAAGGCACTACTATCAGGAATCCTATTAAAAATGTCACCCCCTACTCAGGTTCTCCTTTGTACATAAGGTATTAAATAAAAATCCCACTTTCAGTCCTGTGGGGTGCAGATCCCACATTTCAACCGAAGCTTTCATTTCTTTATATGGTTGATGGGGTGGTTTTCAATTTTCTGATGGACCCATAGGGATTAATTAAGTCTATCAACAAATTTGATTCCTAGAAAACACTTTCTCAAAGCAGAATATGGAAATAGTGTAAAACGTAGGTATGTTTAAAAGATGAAACCCAATTGAATTGTAATTGTTTAAATGTAGGATGAAAATACATAATAAGAAAAAAGAAACAGGTAGAAGATTATTTTCCTGGAATGGCAGATGTACGTTCTGGCACCGCTGCAAATGTTTTTGTGCTTCATAAAGCATAGTACTGGGATTTGCTTGGTAAATAGTAAAGGTCAGGTCAGCCAAAGGACTGCAGGCTTCTCCACCCAGGGTCTGGGCTACGTGCAGTTCATATTCCTTGACTCATTGATCTGTACAAGACATGGTCTCAAGTGAGACGTGGCACAGGCAAAGATTTACTGTAGTTTCCTTTTGTCTTGGTCTATAATCAGGTTCTTTCAAAGATATGATGAAATAAAGCTATGAAGGTTCAGAATTTGCATTGTGGCAGGGGCCTTGTAGAGACAGGCGTTTATGTGGTTGGAGCTATCCTATGCTAATTAAACTTTTAAGAGCACTGTAGGTGGGAGACAATTGGGTTTGCACCCACTCCTACCATTATTTGAGCTTTGTTCCCCACTGTATGCAGTCCTCAAATGAGTAATCGTTGCTATTTAAATGTAGGGACACAACTGAGTCTTACCCAGTAGAGTTGTCCCTTTAATGCTGGCCCATATGCCTTTACGTTTCTCCTGTATACTACTATGGCTACACTGCACTGGATTGCATACACAATGTTATCCTGGTGTTTTGGCATTGGACCTTTTATGGAAAGCAGTTGCTGCCAGAATTAAAGATGGCAGTGGTGCAATATTTATTAAAAATCCAAATTTTGAGATTACACACACACACCATCTACATACTGATTAGCATATTGTGCCTCGGTAGAGCAATAAAAGAAGCCGTATATAGAGTAGAGAAAGCAAGCTTGATTGGTGATGGCTATGGAACAGCTGTTTAAATTTTGTTCCTCAGCAGTTTAATAACACGTCATACCTCTAACACTGCAATCAACACCATCATAAGGTCCTTAATCACATGCCGAATTTGGGACCAGATTACTCTTCTTTGAGCGAGGTTCACAAATATTTAGTGCTGGGGATTGTTTTGGTGGATGGCTACCTCCCAATAGATCTTTTGTAAATTTGGTTGTATTCCTCTCTAGGCACATCCCTGTGAATGGCAGTTTTGTGGCTAACCAATGAGTTACATTTGCATCTAGTAGATCACATACAGGCAATGGCAACTTCTAAATGTCTATCTGAACAAGAAGGCTCTTATTTTTAAAGATTATTATTTGGGACACAGGAAAAAGGTACATACATGCAACGTTAAACGATAACCATATTGCATTGCTTTACAAAAGTGGGAGCAGCTAAAATGCCATGTTATAAAATATCACAACTCATTTGATGTCACACACTATCATTGCAATCCTCTTGATGCTTTAGCATCACCCATTAACAGAAGCAAGATAATTAAAGCTTTTTTACTTCCAAATTCATTAAACTAAATTAATTGCGTGTTATTTTGCTATGCTGAGGAACTTGACTTTTTTGAGTCCCTCATATGTTCAACAATGTGCCTGTGGTTAGGGTTATCTTGTATCCAGTGTCTGAATAAAGAAAACTTTGCTGACCCGTTTTTGTTTCATAAATATCCCAGCTTGCTGCCTGCATCAACCTTGGCTTGTCTACCCCATTGGCTCTAAACTTCAGCTCTTTTTTGGTCTCTACTCCTGTCTCATCTTCAGGTACCTTGATGACCTCTTGGGTCCCAACCCTTGGCTCATTCCCGGGTACTGTCTGTGCTCCATCCTTCAGCTTATTTTCTTCCTGCCTCAGCTTATTGCTCAAACTACTGTCCTGCTCTCTCTGTATTGCCCTTTGCCCTGGAGGTTCATCAGCCTTCAACCTGTCAGATTGCATCCCATGCACTATTCAAAACAAGTTGAAGGGCCCGTTACACCATTCTCTTTTCTTCCTACCGCCCTGCTTCTCAATGCCATTAAAGTATTCCACTACCAACCATGGTGCAGTTCACCTATACTGCCTCAAATATGATTGGTCCCTGTGGCCTACTTCTACATACAATGCACCTTTTGCACACCACCCATAGACCCCTCTATACTGCCCTATGAGCCCACCTATACCATCCAACCAAACTCATTACAGTTTTGATGCTTACTTTTACCTGCATTCCATCTCCTGTTTATGGATTGTTCCAGGTTCCAGGTACAAATGTATTTTTTATAAATCCATGGGGATTCTTTTTCACTTGAGGAGTGTATCCTAAGTCACTGAGAGTCAAGGGGACCCATTGGTGCTGCTGGACTTTGGCACCCCCCCCCTAATTCTCACCAGGGCAATATGTTTAGTTGCTTTAGAAGGGCAATGCATGAGCAGGAATGCCTCTATCTTTTTATATCTTCATTTGTAGTTAACCTTTAATACCCTCTTTACCCTGTGTGTAACTCACATGGTGTGCTCCAGCTGTTGGTGGTGGATACAATTACAACAGCTATGTCTCTTGTCCAGTAGATGCCTGGCTATACCGTACCGGCGCCAGTTGACACACATATTTTGTTTCTCATTAGCATTACAATACTGGTACAAAAACATACCATCATCCAAATCGGCCTGTTCCTTTGAATTACTTTTCACTTTCATATTTGATAACACAAGATATAGAGCCTTTATTTATGAAGCTGCAGCGCCTGTTAATTCCACCAGGGCCAATGTGTCTGCCAGTCTGCGTCTAATTTATCACCAGCGCCATGTGACCTGCGCTCTTCTCAAAGCTGCACCAGTTTATAGTGGAGCTGTAGGTTTAGATCCCAAAGAGCACAATGGGGAGAAATGTATGGATTTCTTTTGTTTCTTGCTTATAATTATTATTTAACAAAATAATTTGTAAATAACTTGCATTGGTGACTTGTCAATAAAGTAAATGCAGGACTTCCCCAAATGTGAGTTTATTTTTTTCTTGTAAAATCGTTCTTCAAGGCTTATTTTCTTTTACCAATGTGAATTTCGGAGCACAACAACTTTGTCCCCTTTGGTCACAACAATAATATCCTGTAACTGTAATGAGGAAACGCTGACTGGCGCTTGTTACATACAACGGCAATTATTTCAGCGTGCCAAAAATGAATAAACACTTAAAAGGACTGGTGCTGTTCTAATCGGCATAAGGTTCCAACCAGCAATGACACAGGCTGCCCATTACCTAGGGTCCCAATCCAAGCTGATTAGTTAGCATGGGGAATTGTGACTTGCAGTGCCATTCTGTACATATATCAGTTCCAAAATATAAAAAATGGGCCTTATGCCAGCAAAATGTTGCTAAACAGCACACTTCTTAAAAAAGGCCCATAGTCTACAAACCCCACCATCATCCTGTGATACAGCTTTTGTGCCATGCGGGCGAGAGGGTGAGGAGAAGGTGGGCTCACATAGGCATCAGCTAAACTTTTTATAGTGGTTTCTGTCCAATTGTCTTGGAAAATCAAGCCTATAGGGTTGATTCAGAGCCCCTTTCTCATCATTTTTATGGAGTTCTTGCTACCAAACGAAAAATCATGCAAAAATTAAAACATTTCACACTAAAGTTCTCGCAGAAAAAAGGCTTTGCTGAATCAGACGAGGGGAAAAAATGAACGAGAAAGGAAATATTCACGCAAAAAAAAAAGTGAGAAAGGGGCTCTGAATCAAGCCTTATAAGTCCAAAATGTATTGTGTGAGTGAGGCTCAGTGATGGGGGGAGGGGGGTGAGAGAACAGAGAGTGGTAAAAACCAAATCACAGTGCAATCAACAGGAACAAACACCAACATCATAGTAACTTTATGCCAGACCTGCCCCCACACATATTCTTGCCCAATATGTTCATTTCTCAGGAAAATGGTTGGTTGAATATTACTATAAAAGGGCAAATTCCTCTATCAAATACTATCCCAATATTGGAAATCATAATGTTGCCTTCCTGCGGAGTAATAACACCAACGGTGTAAAATAAAACTTCAGTGAATCCGCCATTATAAAGAATTAAATGTGTACCAGATTGAATCTTCCGCCCAACGCGTTTCGTCACTCGGGACTTGAGCTCGGGACTGAGCTTTTATACTTAACATTTGGTGAGTGCAATAAATGAATGCGTAGGCTTTTACATACTTTTAAACTTGCTGCACTATGTGGTTCTTTCTTTTGTTTCCTTTCTATGAGGAAAAGTCTGTTTAGGCTAAAAAAATCTTTTGGAGAAAATGTGTTGATTTTAACTACCTAAGGAGGACCTGAATTCAGTTTAAGTATATGGTCAAAGGTATCTCGATTGATTTAAAGAAGACCTGAAGCCTTTATACTCAATTTGGTACGCATATAATTCTTTATGGTGGTGGAACACTGTTGGTGTTTTAATTCCGCGGCAAGGCATCATTATGGTTCCAATATTGGGACAGTATTTGATAGAGTATTCCACTTCCATCCAAGGGGTTTCCAATATGCTGGGGCCCGAACATACAGCCCAAAATCTCATTTGGCCCAATCATACAATCAAAGGCTATTTATACAACCCTTTGTACCACTCAGATTATTTGTGTATGGCTTTGGGACACAGCCTTGACTTCTTCCCCAGTGTTTTGAGTATTATAAGACTTGTTGAATACTATTAATATTAATTTCTTTTTGGTGTTTAATGCCATTATTTTATTACTAGTAGAAATATGGTGCCTGGATGCATGTGTCAAACTGCACAGGACCTTGTACAAGTTGGTCCTGATAAGAGTTTCTGACATGAACATGGTACCATCCAGACAATGGTATGTAGACCAAAAGCGAATCATCTTAACCATTTATAACACATATATAAATGAGCTTGACTAAAGAAAGGCATATATATAATATTTTTTTTTTTGGGGGGGGGGGGGGGGTCCATCACAATATCAGTTAAGTATTCCACTTCCATCCAAGGGCTTTCCAATATGCTGGGGCCCGAACATACAACCCAAAATCTCATTTGGCCCAATCATACAATCAAAGGCTCTTTATACAACCCTTTGTACCACTCAGATCATGTATCCTCACAGCTTACTTATACCACCGCTATACCAGTGAAAGAGCTCTCTTCCATATTACAGGCTACCCATATCCTCCTGTGATCACATGCACTGTAAGAGCCACCATACCCTGTTCCAATACCCTACAAAGAAATGTCAGTAGTGGCACCATTTGAGTCACAGTTTATAGGAGCAAAATGGGACCCATACTTAAACGCATGTAATGCCCTGATGGCAGAAATGTCTCTGTACTGTGAAGCTGCACAACGTTTACCTAGTTACTTTATTTTGCCTTTAGCTTTTTTCATCCTGAGTTTCTTCTTTGACCTCCCTCCATTATTTCCTGTGCTCTATATTAGGTAAAGCAAGTGTTAATACATAGTGTGTTATTTTTCATTTTCCCCTACACTGCCATATAAAAATAAATGCATGTTAATCTTTTAATTGTGTAAGTTACTTCTTAGCAAACATATCTGTATCTCACCAGATCTCCATGCCACAAGCATGAAGGCCTTTAATGTGGAAGCGACCAATGGAGGCTCAGGTGGAAGTTTTGTGCGTCACATGCACCCCCCGCTAATTGGAGTTAACCTTTGGATAATCCTTTGTGCACACATATGCCGGATTGGGAGCGACCGGTGACCTGAGCCCCAGATGAGTGATTGTCTCTCCCCGTGTTCTTGTTCTTTGCCTGATTATGTTGCTGGATACATCAGCTGAAAACTGGATTAAATGTATTTGCAATAATTGTTCTTGGGCAGGTTTCCAAAAAAGGTGCAAAGAAACTTATTTAGCAGTAGCCGTGTTTTTTATATTATTTAATTAAGGTAAAAATGGCATATGGTTGGTGGAATTTAAAGTAGATTGTTTAAGCTATTTTTTTCTACTTTCGAATGGTGTTAGGGGAAGGGCATAACTCAAAGCTATGGGATACCATAAGAAAAACAGACGGCCAATGAAACCTGATGGGCATGGTGTTCCAGAATATAGTGCCTCTGGCCATGTCATTTGTCTGCTGGGGCATCAATTGGGCCAGATTGACTGCTTCACAGCCCTGGATAGCTTAAGTAGACTATAGGGAAACTTGATATACAAGCAAAGCAATGGTAAACTAAGCAGGAAAATACAACAGACTAGAAACCCACGCTCATACTAACTAGACAAAACAAGAGATAAAATGCAACAGAGGTGCCCCTGGGGTGCTGGTGTCAACCCAGAAATTACTCGGGACAGGAATCCCAGCAGCCTCCAGGAGCAGAGTGGGATGCCTGCTGGGTCACTGAATTATATAAAATCCTAACTTCCCCTAGAGCTTTAGAGGTTAGATAGCTTGTTGATTGAGATATGAGCCTATCAGCTCCAAGAGAAAACAGATCTGCTAGCTTTCTGATCAGGATAGGAGCCTAGTAGCCCCAAGAGCAAAGAGGCCTGCTAGCTTGCTGATCAGGATGGGAGCCTAGCAGCCCCAAGAGCAATGAGGTCTGCTAGCTTGCTGATCAGGATAGGAGCCTAGTAGCCCCAAGAGCTAAGAGGTCTGCTAGCTTGCTGATCAGGATAGGAGCCTAGCAGCCTCGAGAGCAGAGAGGTCTGCTAGCTTGCTGGTCAGGATAGGGGCCTAGACGCCCCAAGAGCTAAGTGGTCTGCTTGCTGGTCAGGATAGGAACCTAGGAGCCCCAAAAGCAAAAAGGTCTGCTAGCTTGCTGATCAGGATAGAAGCTTAGCAGCCCCAAGAGCAAAGAGGTCTGCTAGCTTGCTGGTCAGGATAAGAGCCTAGCAGCTCCAAGATCTAAGAGGTCTGCTGGCTTGCTTGTCAGGATAGGAGCATATCAGCCCCAAGAGCAAAGAGGTCTTCTAGCTTGCTGGTCAGGATAGGAGCCCAGCAGCCCCCAAGAGCAAAGATGTCTTCTAGCTTGCTGATCAGGATAGAAGCCTAGCTGTCCTAAGAGCAAAGAGGTCTTCTAGCTTGCTGGTCAGGATAGGAGCCTAGCAGCCCCAAGAGCAAAGAGGTCTGCTAGCTTGCTGGTCAGGATAGAAGCCTAGCAGCCCCAGGAGCAAAAAGATATAATGCTGATCATGATAGAATCCTAGCAGCCCCAGCATAAAGGCCTGCTAGCTCACATACTGGGTAAAAGCCTAGTAGCCTTTCGGAAGGGCAACAAGAAGGCCTGAGGGATGTCTGACTAGATATAGAACGCAAAGGCCTTGTAGAGCAAAACATTATCCTGCCTCCTCTGGCTGGGGAAGTTGCAATTATGTAAAGCTCCCCACCCAGGAGCAGCAGATAGGATTGTTAGCAAGAGCAGCTCTGCAATTTTTCCCAGTGTCTGCAGAACCACATGTTTGTTTTGGCCACCTCCTTTAACAACAGCTGGTTTTTATGCTGGAGAAGACTCTAATGCCCCTTCCGTAAAAGTTCCAGATTTATCATAGAGGGATTGATGGTCGAAAAAGAAGGGTTCCACACCTTTGATCTATATAGATGGCAACACAATCACTATTGTGTAAATTTGGCATACCTCTGAAGAAGTGGTAGATATGGCTAATCATGTCTGTATGTACATGCAAGAAAAATAAGAGAATGACTTAAAAACCGAAGAAACATGGCCAACTTCCTGTCCATGATGTCCAGGGCCCTTGGGGCTGCATTTCCCTCTGACATTTTCCATAAGTCTTAGTGGGTACCACACCAGATGCTGTAATGAGTACATTTGCTGCTGCCTTATTTACTCAGGGTCTCAGAGTTTGCCATCTGGTATTAAAGGGATATAGGAGGCAAAGGCAACTGTTAGACCATTGTGATGGGCTACTTTTGGCCTCTGCCCTAACTCTTTCTTTTTAAATTGAAGAAGAAATGGCTGAGACATTGAGGCTTCCTCTTTGTTGGCCACTATGTGTTTGTAAGGCATAATAAACATATGAGCCATTTTTCTTTTGCACCAATCTGGATAGCGCGGGTTGTTCCAGTTTAATGCACAGGATCAGCAGTGGGTAAGCAGCAGAGCTTTATGACAGTATAGTATAGTAGTTATTTAGTAGTAATATAGTAGTATTTTAGTATAGTATACTGTACTATAGTTTAGTAGTTATTTTTAAAGTATTAATCAAAAAGATGAGAATGCGAGGGCTGGGGGAGAATATATGTATTTGGGCGAGAAACTGGAGAAAAAATAGAAAACTATAATGACTGTAAAGTAAGAGTATTATGAATTTAGCAGTGGGGTGCCACAAGGTCATTGTTGGGAACTTGGGATGATGGCATATAACAGACTTTAACAGGGGCATATAACAGGAGGATTAGTTATCATCCCTTAACATTCCCCTTTACAGACTCTGATCAATACTGGATCCCAAAACTGTCTTATTTGCATGAGCTCTGGGCCGTCTCTCTTAGCTTTGCCTACTGCACATATGTATAAAAGTGTAAGTGTGCTGACAGCTAAGCAACTCCCCCAGCCAAACAGTTATAAGTTGCTTGACCTGTGCAGGAACTGCCCTTCACCATACTGACACTCGGCAGAAGCACAGGAGGTAGGAGGAATGCTCGCACAATGATGCCCCTTGTTATATAGACAATAGCAGGTCATGGAATTTACTAAGCTGAGCTCTTTTAAAGCCTAACCAAACACAGATCTAATGCTGACAGCGACCAAACCACAGCAAAAGCCAGCTGCACTGTATAGTTAAATTGTTAAATGTATCACTATGTAAATTATTGAAATCTGATCATATGAAAAAAAGGTCAAATATGTATCTGTAGGTGTTTTGGTTTATTAATATTATTAATAATAATAATATTAGTCGGAGTAGTAGGAGTAGTTACAGCCTGGCCACAGACATGCAGATCTAATCACATGCAACTGTAGGAGATCTGTAAGTTTGTGGTATTTTTTTTTAAATATTTGTTATATTTTGTAAATTTTTTTTTTAATAATTGTTTACTTATTTTGATTATTATTCAAAGTCTGACTCACACAGATAGTTATTCAACTCTGTAGGTGATCTGTAATTGTTTCTATTTTTTTTTTGTATCCAAATCCAAATCTAATTTTTTTTTTTTGGATGAATTCTTTTTATTAGTATTTTATATAATATTTGATATTTGACAAATTGTATTATCGTAGACAATCTATAAATTATATATGTAGGTTTCATCCAAAGCCACCTAGAATTATTTTGTTTTATTTGGATGATTTTTAATAGTTAAAAAAAATCAATATTTTTAAAATCAAATTTTAATGATTTTTTTTTGTATTATTTTAATTTACAGCCGGGTGACATATGGCTGATCTAGTTTCTAGTTTTATACAAATCTATAGGTGATCTGTGTTTTATAAATGAATTTACATCCAGACCTACCTCCAGGTTATTTTATTCATATCTTTACCAGGTTCAGTGTATAATATTTATTGGATTTTGTTTTGGCTACTTGCATATACATTTTTTTTGCCTCGTATATTCCCTCTCATCTCCCCTATATTTCTGAAATATTATTTTATTTCTTAAAGACACATTGATGAAGAACAATGAATATATATATATATATATATATATATATATATATATATATATTTATTTATTTATTGTCCTGAAGAATTTGCTTTATATTTCTCGAGTGAGCCAATGCACACTTTTATATTGTGCACTTCCAGACTTATCAATCCCAGCTAATTTATCCTTCTCTGCCATGGATGTGTTGTGGTTGCAAAATCTCTTAGCCATTGGGAGCATATTTGCCATAGTCACAAGATAAAACGTTGTTGCCCATGTCAGTTAATCCTTTACTGCATAATCTGCTAATATGGGGTTTGCATGTCTATGTGCTGCAGGTAATTTTGACTCAGTTTCCAGTATGGCCAAGGCCATTAGCAAAAGTCTACATAAAGACACAGACTTCTGAGGACTCTGATTATTCTCTTATTTCTCTGTCCATATGCAAGTTAGGCATTATTCTATCTCTGATCCCGAAAATGCCTCTGACCTTCGGTGTCAAAGCAAGATATTAAGACTGCTGTTAAGTGGATCTGAATCGTGTTTGACACATTAGGGCTGATTCAGCACTATGAGAATGTTTTTTTCTTATGTTTTCTGTGGGAAAAACACATTTTATAATGTTTTTTCCTTAGCGGTGCAAAATTTTAAATAGTGAAAAATAAAATCTCACAGTGCTGAATCAGCTCTTATATCCAATGGTTTTAACCTGAAAAAATGACTGAAGTACAAAGAAATTTTTTTTTTTTTTTTTCTGAAGACTTTATTAATACGTGTTTTACAACCCAAAGGTTGAAAACTCTAGTAGAGTTCTTTGTAGAAGTTCCTAGTTCCTTATTGGGGAGCCCCAAGAAAACTTCTAATAGACATTTGAAATCCTTGTTAAAATACCAACTGGCTATTTTGGGATCTAAAGTCAAACCAACATTTTTTTTAGTTTTGATTACAAAGCAGTTGTAGTGAGAACTGAGGATTTGGAACGTGACGTTACTAGAAACCTTTAGATCTTTAGATTTTAGCTAGAGCCATGCCCCTTGCATTGGCAGATGTACTATCTATGTTGAAGCATATTCTGGAGAACTCTGTGCTAAAAGGACTATGGTCTCTCTGTCTTACAAGGAAGACAAGGAAGTTTGATGACACTTCTAAATAGACCTGTCGTTACTTCAACGAGCACAACATATTTGGTAGATGAGTTCCTTCTCCTCCAACACCAACAAAGACAAGTCCTTATTCTGTAAAAAAAAAAGCCCTGGAAGCCTAAGCAGAGGGCTCTGCCCAAGACCTGAACAGTGTGAAGACGTGTCCTCATCCTTGTAGGTTGGGGGAGGGCGCGTGTGAAGGTTTCCACATATCTTGATAGACCAGGTGTCAAACACCTGGGTCAAGGAGGTAAATCAATCTGGCAGATTTAGGTTAATTTCACCCAGCCATTTCTTCACATCCAACCTTTTACAGAATCTGCTGACCCACAAAGCAGTGCAATATCTTTATCAAGCAAAGGTCATCCGGTTCCCTTGTAAGTGCAGGGTATAGGGCTTAATTTAAATATATAGATAGTTCCCATCTTTATCAGCAGGATCAGTTTGTGGCTCTGCCTTTTGTTCTAACCACAGCTTCCTGAGAATTTATCAAGATCCTGTCCTCTATCGTGGCAATTTTAAGGCACAGGGTGATTCTGGTGATCCCCTATTTGGACAATCTGCTGGTAAGAGGAAGCTATGGATTATCTCAATCTTAGATCTATCTGGTGGGTAAACCACAAAAAAATCTGATTTCTTCCACTCGACTAAACTTTCTCGGGATGGAAATGGAGTCAAGAGTTTTCAGAAACATATCTGTCTGATGGAACATGTCCCAGGCTTGAAAATTAATGAAAGGTTCACCTCCAGACGCTCGGGTTTGATGGTTTTATCAACTGAAGAAATTCCATATGTACAGTTCTGCACCAGGCCTTTTCAGTTATTCAGCCTATTCAATTGGGGCAAGTCTCTAGAAAATACTTGTAGTCTTCCAGACAATATCTGTAGCTAAAGTTGACTTGGTGGCTTTGAACCCCCAATTGTCTGGACCATTTTCTCCCCATTCATTGGAGGATACTCACCACAGATGTCAGTCTTACATGTTGTGGAGGTGTTTTGGAAAAGTCATTTAGCGAGCTAAGACAGTCCATCAATGTCCTCAAATTTAAGGCATTTCTGTTGTCACTCGATCGCTTGTCCAGGATTCTGACGGGTTGCCTGGTTCGAGTGCAGTCCAACAATGTAATTACTGTAGCATGCATAAGCAGTCAGGACAGCACTTGCAGCTGGACAGCAATGAAGGTAGCCTCTCTGACCTTTGCATTGTGGAAGCACAGTGATGTATATTCCCTGAACCCAGAATTCCAAAGCAGATTATCTCAGTGGCTGGATCGGGGAGATTGGGAGCTGAGTCAAGAAGTATTGAACCCACTCTGCAACATATAGGTGCTGTTTTTTGTGAGAAGGACAAGAGATCCTTGGGCTACCAGGATAGATGTTCTAGTGACACCTTGGACAGCATTCATTCTGGTTTACGTCTTTCCTCCTCTGCCTGTCATGCACCACCTGTTTCACAGAATGGAGTAAGTCAGTATTATCCTAATAGAACTAGATTAGAACTTACGAGCTTGGAACGCAGATCCTGTAAATCTGGCATTTGAGGGACCTTGACCCCTAACTCTTCAGATGCATCTATTGTCTAGAGGTCATGTGCCATATATGAACCTGACGACATGGGTATTGAGAGGATGATTTTAGAAGAGAAAGCGTTCTATTCAACTGTGGAGGAACATCGGACCGAAAATAAAAGGTGCCGATTCCCCCTCCATTGGCTCCTATTACCTTTTGGATGTCGCCGCGGCTGCTACCCCTCGCGCCGGGCTGTTAGTAAAAACGTGGCTTTAGCCGTGCTCTTTAAACTCCCGCATCGATCAGCAAAGTCTTGCGGGATTTCAGGCGGGCATGCGTAGTGCCTTATGGGATTCAAGATGGCGCTGCCCATCGGAAGCTTGCCCGGAAACCAAAGTTTTAAGCTCACCCGATGTTCCACTTTAATGCAAGGTAGAAATCCTCTGCAAGTTTCTTCAGTCCGACCTGGACAAGGGGCTGTTGGCTAATTTGACCCTCCCAATCTAGGAAACATGTTGCGCCTTGGAATCTAAATTAGCTCTCTCTGCCCTTAACCATCTGCATTTTAAGCCCTTAAATTCTGTCCCCCTACACTTGGAAAGTTTTTTTTCTTGTGGCAATTTTATCTACTAGGAGAGTCTCCGAAATAGCAGCTCTTTCTGTCAAATTGCCATTCCTTGTGTTTCACAAGAATAAGATGGCGTTCAGGCTACCTCTGTCCTTGTTTCTTATTGTCCTAACCTATCCCTAAAAAACATCTTCTGGTCTGTGCTTTGAAGTTTTGCCTTCATGGGACTTCAGGAAGACTGACACCTTCTTTGTACAGCCCCTTCCTGAAAAATAAACTTAACCCCTGCCCCGCTCCCTCCAAATAGCAACTATGCTCATGTAATGTCGGAGGTACCACAGCTGGTGGCACTGTACGTCTGCCATCATCTTCCCGGAAGTCTCGGTCGGCCGCTTGGAGCTCTCAGCATCGTGTGTGCTTCCACCCACCCATTCATGTGAATGGGTGGACAGGAGCGTGCGATGCAGAAAGTGTCTGTTCCCAGCGCCCGTCCGGGACTTTAGGATACCGGTGGTGGCACTGCCGACCGGTTCCTGGATTCAGGGTGAAAGTGAGTGGCTTTTTTTCCCTTTATTACATGAGCATAATCGCTATTTGGAGGGGGCAGGACGGGGATTATGTTTCAGAAAGGGGCTGGAGTGGCCCTTTAAGGGTGTGAAAAAGAGCAGACTCCATTAGTAAATGGATAAAATGGCTATTGTGTCTGCTTATTCTGCCAAAGGAACAGGGGCTGTGAGTATAAAAGAAAAAAAAACATCCAACACCACTCCTGGCTGCCCACTCATTGTGCGCGCGGACTGCCTCCCTCCCCAGTAACAAATCTAAATATGCAACATAAACACATTGACCCACCGCCGGAACTCAAAAATGAACTGTGTGCACAGATCCCTGTTGATAGTGAGTGTGCACGATGTGCTGCTGCATTCCCCTGCTCCCCCTCAAATCATGTAATAAGCAGAGTGATGGTGGAACCATCTCCTGGGCCCCGAAAATTGAGTAAGCCCACCAAACCATAGAAAGACCCTTAGCAGTGCAGGGGAAATTGTGCAAGTGCTTAATACAAACATGCTGTGGAGGAGAGGGAGGGGGGGTTGCAAGGGGTTTAATGCAAACAGTATTTTGGGTGGAGGATGCAAGGAGTTAAATGCAAATGCAGACAGTGTGTTTGTGTGTATGGGGGTCACAAGGGGTTAAATACAAGGTAAATAGGTGGCAAGTATATTTCCTACAGGCTACCCAGATCCTCCTGTCCCAATCAGTTATAGCACACAGCTGGGAGTTCGTGTCCTTATGACGACCAATAAAATATGAAGGACCTGATTTATCAAGCACTTCTGCCAGAAAGTGCCACATCGGTGCAAATTAGAGTGGTGCAAAATATAATTTATAATTTTTCACTCTTGTGCATGCTGCTGCACTGCAAGAAACGCATTTACTAAAACATAAGAGGTGCAGCAACATGCTGAAAATATTATAAATCATAATTTGCACTTAAAATGGCTTTTCCCGGCATAAGTGCTTGATAAATCAGTCCCTAAGGCTGTAGACTTTGCCTCGTTGCTGGTGGGGGGCATTAAAGCATCAGTGTTTGATAAATCAGGCCCTAAGACTGCTGACTCTGCCTCAGTTCTGGTGGGGGACATTAAAGCATTAGTGCTGATTTATCAAGCATAAGTGCTTGATAAATCAGGCCCTAAGGCTGCAGACTCTGCCTCATTGCTGGTGGGGGACATTAAAGCATTGGGGCTGACTTATCAAGCATAAGTGCTTGATAAACCAGACCCTAAGGCTGCAGACTCTGCCTCATTGCTGGTGGGGGACATTAAAGCATTAGGGCTGATTTATCAAGCATAAGTGCTTGATAAACCAGGCCCTGATGCTGCAGACTCTGCCTCATTGCTGGTGGGGAACTTTAAAGCGTTGGTGCTGATTTATCATGCATAAGTGCTTGATAAATCAGTCCCTAAGGCTGTAGACTTTGCCTCGTTGCTGGTGGGGGGCATTAAAGCATCAGTGCTTGATAAATCAGGCCCTAAGACTGCTGACTCTGCCTTAGTTCTGCTGGGGGACATTAAAGCATTAGTGCTGATTTATCAAGCATAAGTGCTTGATAAATCAGACCCTAAGGCTGCAGACTCTGCCTCATTGCTGGTGGGGAACTTTAAAGTGTTGGTGCTGATTTATCAAGCATAAGTGCTTGATAAATCAGACCCTAAGGCTGCAGACTCTGCCTCATTGCTGGTGGGGAACTTTAAAGTGTTGGTGCTGATTTATCAAGCATAAGTGCTTGATAAATCAGACCCTAAGGCTGCAGACTCTGCCTCATTGCTGGTGGGGAACTTTAAAGCATCGGTGCTGATTTTTCAAGCATAAGTGCTTGATAAATCAGACCCTAAGGCTGCAGACTCTACCTCATTGCTGGTGGGGAACTTTAAAGCGTTGATGCTGATTTATCATGCATAAGTGCTTGATAAATCAGGCCCTAAGGCTGCAGACTCTGCCTCATTGCTGGTGGGGAACTTTAAAGCGTTGGTGCTGATTTATCATGCATAAGTGCTTGATAAATCAGACCCTAAGGCTGCAGACTCTGCCTCATTGCTGGTGGGGAACTTTAAAGTGTTGGTGCTGATTTATCAAGCATAAGTGCTTGATAAATCAGACCCTAAGGCTGCAGACTCTGCCTCATTGCTGGTGGGGAACTTTAAAGCATCGGTGCTGATTTTTCAAGCATAAGTGCTTGATAAATCAGACCCTAAGGCTGCAGACTCTGCCTCATTGCTGGTGGGGAACTTTAAAGCGTTGATGCTGATTTATCATGCATAAGTGCTTGATAAATCAGGCCCTAAGGCTGCAGACTCTGCCTCATTGCTGGTGGGGAACTTTAAAGCGTTGGTGCTGATTTATCATGCATAAGTGCTTGATAAATCAGACCCTAAGGCTGCAGACTCTGCCTCATTGCTGGTGGGGGACATTAAAGCATTGGTGCTGATTTATCAAGCATAAGTGCTTGATAAATCAGACCCTAAGGCTGCAGACTCTGCCTCATTGCTGGTGGGGAACTTTAAAGTGCTTGATAAATCAGTCCCTAAGGCTGTAGACTTTGCCTCGTTGCTGGTGGGGGGCATTAAAGCATCAGTGCTTGATAAATCAGACCCTAAGGCTGCAGACTCTGCCTCGTTGCTGGTGGGGAACTTTAAAGCGTTGATGCTGATTTATCATGCATAAGTGCTTGATAAATCAGACCCTAAGGCTGCAGACTCTGCCTCATTGCTGGTGGGGGACATTAAAGCATTGGCAATGGTATTCTTTTTAACCTTTAGCAGTAAACCCCCCCCCCCAACATGTTTAGACTTTTTAAAAATGTGCTAATTTAATAAACATTCCCTACTCTTTATATTTATTTCAGGGAGAAATGAGGACCGGAATGGAAACCTGGAAATGTTTAACACTCCTGCTCCTGGGTCCGTACATGGCCGACTGGACACACTAAATTATCATTCGAATCCTTATTGGCATGTTCATACTTGTACTGATTTACCGGGGTAGTGATTGAAAATGTCATTTTCTCCAAGCACTCTAAATTGTAATGAATATCCCATAAAGGGTAGTTCTTTACAAACTGTTAAAAGAAAAAAAATCTGCCCCTTACATGGGTATTTGCTTTATTGCTACACCCAATCAGGGAATTTTGTAAATTATTTTTTGGCAATTTATCATGTATTGAGGCGCTCTGAAATCCTCTGAACTCCGCCTCGCTCTGTACAGCAGAACTAAAATACAACATGACTTATCTTCATGGGATGTGGCATGGAAAATTGTCTCCTAAAAGCTCCTAAAATAACCAGATGCCCCACTTTATGGCATTTTGCCCCCCTCCGTCCCTCCAAAAAACTTTGGAGACACTTAAATGACCTACTTTGCTGATTTTAGTGGAAAGACTGTTCTACCAAATCCAGCTCCTCAGGTCAAATCACAACTGCCTTGGTCCAGTAGCTGAACGTCAAGTGTGGAATGAACGGATGTGCTGAGGTCAATCACCAACTTCCTAAATGGACCAGAGATTTAAGTTGTGCTTTAAGCCCATGCGTGTATTTGGGGAAGGGGCACACCTACTTACACAAAAAGGAGGAGCACACTCCTACAACACCTATTGTCCTGTAAAGTGGTCAGTTTAATCAAGTGTCCCACTTTTAGCTCCTCCCCCAACATTCTGGGCCTGCGGAGGAATCCCGATTTATCCAACAATTATGGTCCCGTATGCTAATTAGATAAAGTGCTAAATTCCTTTTTTCTCCTGAGCCGTGGTAGCAAACATTATTAATAGTTGTGAGTAGGGCAATTTATGCAGATACAACATTTTGTTGACTAAATCCAAAATTCTGGATTAATTTAAAATAATTCTGCTACTTTTGTTTAAACCGGAACAACATGCAAATCGAGCGCTGTGATTGGTTCAGAATGTTGTTTTTCTTATTTTCCACCTCTAAACCCTAAGTACATCTTATGGTCTGCATGTTACAGTACATAAAATACAGTAGATAAAATGTTTTTAAAGATGTCTCAGAATCATCTTAAATTTGCCAACAACGCAGTTTGAAGGAATTTCCCCAACCCCCTATAACAGACAGTGTGGCAGAACCCCCCAAATCCCTATAACACACAGTCTGACAAAAGTCCCCAATCCCCTATAACAGGCAGTGTGACAGAATTGCCCCAGTCCCCTATAACAGGCAGTGGGGCAGAACCCCTCCAATCCCCTATAACAGGAAGTGTGGCAGAATCCCCAACCCCATATATCAGACATTGTGGCAGAATTCCCCATCCCCCTATAACAGGTAGTTTGACAGGAGCCCCAAATCCTCTTTAACAGGCAGTGTGACAGAATCCCCCCGATCCCCTATGACAGGCAGTGTGACAGAATCCACCTCAATCCCCTATAACAGGCAGTGTGGCAGAATCCACCCCAATCCCGTATAACAAGCAGTGTGACAGAAACCCCCAATCCTCTATAACAGGCAGTGTGACAGAATCCCCTTATCCCCTAAAACAAGCAGTGTAGCAGAATCCCCCCGATCCCCTATGACAGGCAGTGTGGCAGAATCCACCTCAATCCCCTATAACAGGCAGTGTGACAGAATCCCCTTATCCCCTAAAACAAGCAGTGTAGCAGAATCTCCCCAATCTCCTATGACAGGCAGTGTGGCAGAATCCACCCCAATCCCCTATAACAGGCAGTGTGGCAGAATCCACCCCAATCTCCTGTAACAGGCAGTGTGACAGAATCCCCCCATTCCCCTATAACACACAGCATGGCAGAATTCCCCCAACCCCCTATAACAGGCAGTGTGACAGAACCCCCATAATCCCCTATATCAGGCATTGTTGCAGAACACCCCCCAAATCCCCTATAACACATGGTTTGACAGAATTCCCACAACCCTCTATAACAGGCAGTGTGGCAGAATCCCCCCTAATCCTCTATAACAGACAGTGTGGCAGAATCCCCCTAATGTTTTATAACAGGCAGTGTGGCAGATTCCCCCAACCCCTATAACAGGCAGTGTGGCAGAATACCACCAATCTCCTATATCAGGCAGTGCAGCAGAATCTTCCTTATTTCCTTATAACAGGCAGTGTGGCAGAATCCCCTAATCCCATATAACAAGCAGTGTAGCAGGATCCGTCTCCCCAGTACCTTATAACGGACAGTGCGGGAATCCCTCCAATTCCCTATAACAGGCAGTATGGCAGAACCCCCCCAACCCCTATAACACACAGTTTGAGAGAATTCCCCCAATCCCCTATAACAGGCAGTGTGGCAGAATCCCCCCATCCCTTATAACAGGCAGAGTGGCAGAACCACCACCATCCCTTGTAAACGGCAGTGTGGCACAATACCCTCCATCTCCTGTAACAGACAGTGTGGCAGAATCCCCCAATCCCCTATAAAAGGCAGTGTGGCAGAATCCCCCAATCCCCTACAACAAGCAGTGTAGCAGAATCCCCCAATCCCCTATACCAGCAGTGTAGCAGAACCTATTACAGTTTTTTAGGAGAAAAAACTGCCATTCACTTTGTCTACCTTGGGGCTGGTTCAACAACCAGAGATACAATTTCACCTGGTGTTGAATCAGCCCCAAGATAGAAGGTGAATGGTCATTTTTTTCTCCTAAACAAGGAAGGAGTTTTTCACCTGGCTCAGAATGCCTCATCACAGCCATGCTCTGAGCACGGGGGTTACAAAATGCTTCCTACCTAGTCTGGGATCAAGCAATGGCAGCGGCGTCGGCAGGAGCATAGATGGTGCACAGAGCAGTTTCCCTTTTCTGCAGTAAAGGCAAAAAAGGAAGGGCCTGGCCGAGGTGTTTTTGTATTTTGATGAGATGCACCCCCCCACACATATAATAAAGGGGGGGACTTGTGGAGCTAAAATATGGTAAGTCATTGTGGACTAAATTTAATATTATGGCCAGATCTGGACCAACAAGTTTCCCGCTGCAGCCAGAAGGGGAAGTGCTGCCCCCCCACCCTTTGAACTTCTATAGTTCACAAGGTGTTAAACAATAAAATAAGGCACAGACACTTCAAATTGTAATAAAAATAAAAATTATTTTAACAAATCTTCATTAATTATTCCAACCCCCTGCTATCTTGCCCAGCAATGAGGGGTATGCTCAGTCATTCAGCTTGAGTCCCGGGGCTAAAGAAATTCGAGCAGCAAAAAAAATGCACATCATACTTACCCCCCCCGGCAGGAATCTCCCAATTTCCATGGTGTCCTTGCACACACCCGCCACTCCTTGCTTCAGTCACAGTGACTGAATGCATGCACATGGCACCCTATAGGTACTATGACTAACGTGGTCGTGTGTCAAAAAACCCGAAAACAATTGCAAATGCACCTAGGTGCCTGATTCATGGCTGCATGCCCACGCCGGGTGCATGTGCGTATCACACCAAATTGTATGCGCCCAGGGCGAGCACAAAATTCCTCTTCTGATGCCTTCCAAATAAAATTCCGCTGTTTCGACACACAAATGACCTTGCCCCATGCGCATTTGGCTGGCTAAGCCCCTGGTCCCGATGGCTCCCCTAGTTTCTCCCCTTTCTATACTTTTTCGATATTGAGAATTTGTCTCTCCAGCTTCTGTGTTTTAGGGGAATCTCTATTCTCCAACTCAGAGTGCATTCCATCTCAGGTGACTCAGGTGACAGGGAGTGCACTTCGAAATGGAGAATAGAGAATAGAGTTAAGAAAGGGGAAAAATATTAAAGTGTTTTTTATTTATAGGTGCTTATTTCTCCTTATTTCTATGTGTTTTATTGGGGATTTCCTGATTCCAGGTTGCCTTCAGTGCTATTTTTCGAAATGTTTTGTCCCAGATATTTTGCGCATTAGTGCTTAATAACTGTGCTACTATTATTTTTTTTTCTATCTTAATTTTGAGGCCCATTGTCCACCTTATTGATGTTTTAAGCATTAAACATTTTGAGATTTGTCAACTGTGACTTTTAACCATATTTTTCCCTCAACTCCCCCCCAAAAGGGAAAAATTGCGAACCTTGTATTGCTAAAAGCATGCCAGATGCAGCTGGCATGTGTTTTAGGAATGAAATAAGCCTGTTAGCCAGTGAAGTTTTCTCCAGCTTTCTGATGGAGTAAAAACACATTTGCCCCTGCTTTTCGTCCCTCTAAACAGCCCATAAATAAGTCTCCAATTTGAGCTTGTGGAAAATTATAGGAGCAAGTTTCCACTTTGGCGCTTCAAATTGAAGACAACCATGGATCAGGAGGAAGCCCGAGCGCAATGTGGCACTCAAAAAAACATGTGCATGATGCATGACCATGACTTGAGCCTATGGTTATGGTGGGGGTCACTATTCGAAACAGGGACATTTCTGAGCACTGTACTGGCAGGAAACAGCTACGAGAGAGTAAAGGTAAGTACAAGTTTTTCCTTTCGACTTTACAATTCCCTTAAGGATCAAATGCTAACAGATAAAAACAATTAGTGGGAGAAAGACTTCTCATAGATTGAACTGAATTGTAAACGAGAGAAACTGCTTAAAATCTGTATCTGATTAAATTAATAATTTTATTTCTGCAGCTTTGCCCTCCGTGTTCTCGAATGCATTTTGTTCAACAGGTATTGTATAGTTATTGTATTATCTCTCTCTCTCTATATATATACTGTATATTAATAACGTTCTTAATAAGGATATATATATATATATATATATATATATATATATATATATATATATATATATACAAAATTATTATTTTCTTTAGTGGTATTAAAGTTCAGGGGGCAGAATATATATGCACATCACACTTTTCATTTTTTCAAAAATCTGTAAAAACTTATATTTTTTTTTACATTTCAGACTTGCTACTTTGTATTGTACGATCATATAAAATCTCAATAAAATGCATTTAAAGGTGAACAAGAAAATCAGCCTTGGGATGCCCCAGAGATTAAGAAATTGGCTTCCCTGGAGTCTAAAGGGCTAAGGCAGGTATGAATGGAGTGTGAGTGCTGATTGACCAGCGACCCATACATGCACCGTGGGATTGCTGTAAGGTAAGTTTTTCTGGATGATCTGAGGGATTTTACATCCCAAATCAAGATAGAGATTCAGTGGAACAACAGCCATGAGAGTAAAAAAATTCAATGGGTTGTTTCTCTCCATGGCTGTAGCTGTAATATTTACAGAGTTCGGACAGGTAGCTTACTTCGGCAAACTCAAATGTCTATGAAGTACAGCAGCAAATCAGTCCTTCAGCTCGGTCAAACGTATTCCATTCTCCAGTGTAAGACAGGTAGCTCCACGGGCTTCTTTCAGCATTCTCTTAGGCAGAGACAAAGAACTTATGTGCCTTTCTTTGTCTTCTACTCATCAGAAACCCCTCTCCCTGGGAGCACATCTGCTTTTTAGGGTAATACTTGCCCCCTTTTGTTAGCCCCCTGGTGACTATACCCCAGGCCAGTTTCTCCAAAATGGCAATAGACCTGGGAAAGCATCTGAATTGTGATGAACTTTCCCGGGTGTGTGTATCACTCTGATGATTTGAAGTCCTGGAGGGCCAAGAACCATTGGGTCATACATGAGTGTTTGTCCTCATGCAGAGCCGTCCAGATAAGAAGAACTGGTCGGACACTAGCTTAAAGGGGAATCCCAGGGGGGGTAATACAGGAGGGTGTCTAGTGCCTATTTAATGACACTCTCTTCACAGTGGCATAATTTTTCTTTGCTGGGGTTATCTTTGAGCTTAAGTAAACCACAGGGTGCTCTTCTCTCCTGACTATCTAGGACTTACAGGCATAAGTCTGGCACAGGACCTGTTTGCGTTTGCAGAATGCTGCCTCAGCTTCAGAGTTTCACTTAATTATGGTAGAGTTTTTGCCTTTGGTTAGGTCAGTTAATGAGGTGAAAACTGGTAAAATTAGGAATACACCTCCTGTTGTACCCCACAATTACGAGAAAGGACCTGGCTTCTTTGTAATAAGGGTGGGGCCATCTTAATAGCTTCCACCAATGGCATCCAGATAAGGATGCTGAAAAGGCCTTGGGGGAAGCAGAATTCTATAGAGCCATGTACACAAAATGCTGTCACTTGAAAAGGCCATGCGGAGTGGAAAATTTATTTTATTGTTTATCCTTATCTATGATGGTAATCTTCCAGTATCTGTTTGTCAGATCTAGGGTGGCGATACATTGGCCAGCTCTTTCAACTTGTCGGGGCAGGGCATTGGGTAAAATTGGGTCAAAATTGGAGAACTCATTTAGCTTGCGAAAATCATAACAAAACCGCCGGGTTCCATTTTGCTTGGGCACCAACACGATTGGGCATAACCAACGATTAGAGGACTCCTTAGTGATCCCTAGTTCTAATATTTTTTTTATTTCTTCTGACACTTTGAGACTTTGATATTTACCCTCAGATTAGGCTTAGTAAAAATGGAATATTATGTATCCTGCGTCTCTCGGGGTGAGTCAGAGGAAAACTCTTGAGTTTTCTTTTTCTGATTGTCAGGGTGTTCCTGAACAGACTGTACTATAGCCAAAGCTTCTCTGTGTCTCCAGGGCCCCTGGGGCATTTTTAAAAAAAATTGCTTTCAACAGTGGGGATGAGAACTAACACATGATTCCCAGGATGAAATATATTTTTGCAGAACAGCTGTACGGCCTCTTTTGAGCTTCTTGTGCAGCCTCTCCATATAGGGGCAATACTTGAGCCATTTTATCTTGCATCTGCTCAATGCAATCTACTATGCTCCATTTGGGTGAGCTTCTTGTTCCTATGATTCTTTTACTACATCTATTAATTCTCAGTGGTGTCACCAATGAAGAAGCTCAAAGGGCGAGAACCTTGTGGAGGCCTGGGGTACCTAACATATGGAAAATAACAAGGGGTGTCGCCAATAAAGAAGCTCAAAAGGTGAGAAGCTTGTGGTGGCCTGGAGTACCTAACATATGGAAAATAACAAGGGGTGTCGCCAATAAAGAAGCTGAAAGGGTGAGAAGCTTGTGGTGGCCTGGGGTACTTAACATATGGAAAATAACAAGGGGTGTCGCCAATAAAGAAGCTAAAAGGGCGAGAACCTTGTGGAGGCCTAGTGTGTCTAACGAATGGAAAATAACGTGGTAGTAGGCATTCCCAGTCCCGCACCTGTCTTGCCACTGCTTTCTTAGTCATTCCCTATAGGGTTTTATTGAATTGTTCAAATAAGCTTTTGGATTGTGGATAGTACCTCGAGGTCTGCGGTGAGATTCTTATTTATGTGGTGGATCTTTAAATAAAAAAAGGATTTAGGGTGAGTTAGAACAAGCAATTCTAAACCCCAAATTTGGCTTCCTACCAACAACAGTGGTAGGAAAACATTCCTCAACTATGGACCGCAAAAGAAAGGTAACATTTTTATTATAAATTGCCTTTTCTATTAGTCCATTTACATCTTAAGGTCTCAATTCTTCTTTTGTTGAGCCTCACCAATGTGTTTGATGTGTTATCTCTCTCTATGCAGGCCCTCTCCTCTACCCATTCGGAGAACATCATGGTGATGAAGAAACCCCAAAATTGGATGATGGTGGAACAGACCTCATTCACTTGAGTCATGCATTTCAATACAAGGATGATGTTCACAGAGACCTTTATGTAGGTTTTAAAGAACTGAAAAATATGTTGTTATATTAACCTTGTCTAACCTAATTTATATAGATGGGAAAAATGGAATTCCTTGAAATGGGGTTTAAAAGAATAGAATGTAAAAAGCTTGATCACCCACTCTCCTCCCTGCCAGTTGTCAGACGAAATTCTCCTTGGGTGCTTTGTTCAGGTGTCCCCTGCCCCCTTCTTTGGCACCATCAGTTGGCTCCTTGTTCTTGGAGCCAACTGTCCAGGCAGCCAGTCTAATCACAGCTGAGAGAAGTCCTGGTCTAATAAGGTTTACACAAAATGAAGGTATGAAAATGAAAGGGATGTTCTTGTTTCAAGAGCCTTATGCTCACTAAGAGGAGTCCAAGTGGCCTCTTGGAGTGGTCTAAAGAAGAGTAGAGACAGCCTTGCTTCCCAAGGAGAACTCTTCCCTTGAAGGATCTCTCCCTTCTCTCTCTGTCAGAGTCAGGATTCCTGCTTCTCTTACAATTCAACATGGTGAATCACACATGGCTTTGGACTGGGGCTTCCCTATATCCCTTCTCACTACCTTCCAGAACATTCCATCACATGTTCGGCCTCATGTCCGACATCTGATAGGCTGCTCTCTAAACTCTCTAACCAATAACTACCCTTCCAGTTATAACTATGTTTCTCATCAACAGCCTGTTATGACTAACAACCCTTCTTACTTCACCTTCTAGCCTATGGCCTAATGTTAGTCTATGGCCTAATCCCACTACTGCCATCTTGAGTCTAGCTTTGCCTATGCACTTTCATGGGTAGAAACCACAAAAGAGCTTAATGTATGGTTATCGCTATTTAAAAGGGTTCTTATTAGTTAACTGACCTGTTCCTAGTTATACCCAGGCCCCTACATTTAGCCGCTGGCTGCGCCAATAGGCTGCTCGGGGCCATGTGGGTGCATCCTGAAGGCTTATAGCTTGCACCGCAGTGGCTGCAGAAGAGGCCCGGAAGCACCAGGTTACTTGTTTTAATGGCGGCGATGCACAGCGTGTAGTATGTTTGACCATACTACACTTTACATGTTTTCCTATGTTGGAAGCAGTTCTCACTACCTGCAATCCGTTGCTATAGGATACATCTGTACACATAGAAGAGAGGCCTGTACACAGAGAACACTGCTGCTATTGCTGCTGCTGAGCTGAGGGAGCTCACTCAGCCTTACATATGCCCAGCAGCAGTGTTATGTGTGTACACGACTCTCCTTCTCTCTTCTTGGTGTACAGACTTGGTGTACGCTGCCAATAGCAACACATTGCAGATAGTGAAAACTGCTTCCACACACATTTTATATCATAGGGAGAAATATTGGAAAAAAAAAACAAATTAGCTTAGAACCATGAGGACATAATTTTGGCGCACAAAAATATACACTTTCAAAAATTAAATCAGAAGTGGACTTGGTCTTTAATCAACTGACCAAAGCGGATAACTGAGTTCAGCTATATGAACGTACCCTGAGTGAGGCTGGTTAAACCAGAGCTTCAGCATCATTTCATGAAAAGCTCAAACCCTTAAAAAAACTATTTCCCGGCATCTAAAATTAATAGATTTTTTGTTTTTAGTCATTTATGTTTGGGGCTGTAACTCTGTTCAGGACTCTAGGATACGGGCGACGCCATCTTGGCTCAGTAGCATCACATACTGAGCAGAGGAGAGCGGGGAAAAGTACAGGGGGGGCGGGTTATAGCTGTGCTTTGCTCAGACAGAGCAGAGCTGAGGTCAGGAAAAGGACAGCAATCCCAGAATGCAGAGTGGCACAGTCAGAAGACATTTTCTGTTTGCGGGCTGCCATCTTGGATGTTCAAAGGCTCAGAAAATGCACTAGGTGCAGGTAGGATGATTTTTAATGTGGGCAATCTGTATGTACAGGGGGGGGCAAACATATAAGGCTCTAATTCAGGGTGAAGGTCTGTTTTAACTGTGTCAGCTACTTTAATTTGCTCTACATATTCTCTACATATTCTTCCACTGGCCTTAGTAAATATGAGTTCCCTGTGTGGTTTGGTGGCCTTCTGCTTTCTATGACAAATAACATTAGGCCTTTTTTTATCTTGTAGGTAAACAACAATGGCGCAATCTCCTTTTATGAACCAGTTACATCCTACACGCCTGATGTGTTTCCCTTAGAGGAATACTGTATGATTTGCCCTTTTTGGGGAGATGTGGATAACGAATATGAAGGTGAAATATGGTACAGACAGACACACGACAAAGACTTGCTAGAACGGATATCTGAAGATGTCCGCAGAGCCTTTCCAAACTTGAAAGAGTACGATGCATCCTGGGCCTTCATAGCAACATGGGACCGGGTGCATTATCATGGATCGCTATCAAATAAGGTGAGTGTCGATGTCGGTGGGTACTTTGCTGTATACAGGGCTGTACATGGAGCTTAATGCTGGCCAAATGTTTAAAAACTAAGGTAAACTCCCTTTTTGTCAAGTTTTTGTTTTTCTGCCTTATTGTTTCTTATATTTCTGTGGCTCTGTCTTGGTAAAGTAGGAGAGTTTTTCCTGGCTGTTAGTAAAGCTCTTAGTATACTTTCTGATTACAGGTCCTTCCAATGTAACAGGCAAGCTCATTAGCACCTTTGGCTAAACAAAGCAGCGGTAATGAGCTCCTTAGCTGAGAATGCTGCTAGTAACCCCATCTGATCCCCCCATCTGAAGAGGTTGAATGAATGCAAATGAGGTTAAACTTGTCATCTCTGTCTCAGCCAGATGATTAAATTGGACCAAAATCCAGGATAGTCAAAGGTTTTGACTATCCTGGATTTTGGTCCTTTCCCTGGTGGTACCCCAATCGGGGCTGCCCCGCTGTGTGAAACCACCCCAGATCGCTGCAGCAACTCACCTTATCCTGGTCCCATGGCAGCAGCTGTGGCGGCTGCATCCTCCACCTCCCTCTAACAGGGAGCGCACCCGCGCCGGCTATTCACAAATGCCTGGCGCAGGCACGCGCACTACTAGAGGGGAGTGGAGGATGCGGGCGTCAGAGCCGGTGCTCTTAGACGCGCCGAGGGACCGGGATAAGGTGAGTTGGCTGTGGTGATCTGGAGGGGTTTCACTCAGCGGGGCACCGCACTGATCGGGGTGCCCACAGAGAAAGGACCAAAACCCAGGATAGGCAGAATCCTAGGTTTTGGTCCACTTTAAAGAGAAACATTTGGGGGATTTTAAAACCACATCGGTCTGTTCCCCCCTCCAGTTTCATAATTGCGCACTATTTACTCACCTCACCGCGAGATCCATCTTCTGGGTCTCTCGGATTCCAGGCGACCTCGCGACGGGAGGCGCCATCTTGTATCCCATTAGGCACTGCGTGCTGCCCCTGGCCTTGCACCTATGCTGTGCCCATAAATGGGATGCAATGGGGCCCCCCCAAATCCTGCGACACTTTGATGAGCTGCGAGATTGGCATGGGAAATTGAAGAGCACGGCTAAAGCAGTGCTTGTCAGTTAGTGGCGGCTAAGTGTACTGCAGGGTGAGGATCGGGCCCTGAAGCAGCCGGATGTCGCCGCTGCCATCCAAAAGGTAAGTAGATGGGGCGGGGGATCGCCCCCTTTTTGATTTAGGTCTGATGTTCCTCTTTAACAAGCCAGAGTCAAGACATTTCTGAAATGTACATCAGAACACCTTTGTTAAGTTAAGCACATTATTGCTTGGGAAAAATATTTTCTTATATCACACAGAGTAGCAAATAAATAGAAAAGAAAAAAGGAACAGATAAGCTCAGCACCTTGAGCACATCATATTGGTACACGATAATGGAAACTTTAAAAAATGCCATTGGAAGTAGTATTAACCTTCAGCATGATTTAATGAAAAGCCCAAACCCTTAAAAAACTATTCCTCACTGGGCTGCAACTCTGTTCAGGACTCTAGGATACGGGCACTTCCTGTTTGCAGGCTGCCTGATGCTCCATGAGCCGCTTGGATATTTGGTTATTTATAGGCTCATAACATGCAGTAGATGCAGGTAGGATGATTTTTAATGTGGGCAATCTGTATGTACAGGGCGTTGGAAACATATAAGATAGACTCTTATTCAGAGTGAAGGTCCGCTTTAAGTTATTCTTAGTAAATCCCTGAAAAACTATGCGGAATAGCTCATTTAATCTATTAAATTAATATACCTGTTTTTTTGGTAGGATCACCTAGGAAAGGCTTAGCCAGGTTGTAGGTGTGTGGTGCCAATAAAAGGCACAGTGGTGTGGAACAATTAAGAATGATCCAGAGCTCATTATTGTGGCAAGACGTGAGATGTGAATTAAGCCTCATTAATGTTTGATTTCTCTTTCTCTCTATTTTTTATTCCAGACAAATACTTTCCAGGTCGTCCTGGCCTCTGACAGGTTTCTTAAATCTATAGTTATGTTTAACTATGAAGATATTCAGTGGTTAACAGGCACTGCCAGTGGTGGGGATCCTATGTCCGGGATGGGTGGAGACGCTGCTCAGGTAGGATAAACCTACTACTCTCCTGTAAGGGTTATGTAAGAGTCTTGCCCTTCTAGGGCCAGCCTTTGGGATGTGCGAGGTGTGCCATTGTACAGGGCGCCATGGTCGAGGGGGGACCAAGCAGCTGTGGCCACCCGCTATCTTGTATATATTAATGCAGGGAATAGAACGATTTTTGCCCAAAGATCCCAGCATAGAGAGCAGGGAGCAGCTGGCATCGTGCTTACATCATGGGGTTGCTTGTGAGCAAAGCTTACCAGCGATCCTGGGTGGTTTCCCCTATGCTCCGGACATAGGCAATCAGGCAGCTCCAAAGTGTTTTGGACCTCTTCGCCAGCAAATACAGGTTTTAGTCTACTTTAAAGCAGGCCAGCAGTCAAAAACTGCTGGACCACTCACCCTGCCCCTGCTGGAGCACCAGCCCATTTGTGCATGGCCTCCTCACCAGCTGGCAGTTCACCAACCCACATGGGTGGTCACACTGGGCAGTGAACTGGCAGCCAATGGCTAGTGTACCCCTGCCTGGCATCAGGCTTGATGCTAGGTTATGCACAGGGGGCTCCCATTGAACCCTGGGCAGCAACCATGTGGGGCAGTAGGGCAATAGTGAGGAAGTACAGGAAGGGGGCACCATCATGCGTACTGGGGCAGGGGGTATGGATGAGCCACCCGCCAGCATGTTGGACAGGTGTTTTGCCGCCCTTCTGCCCTTTGAACTGGTATAAGGGCCCTTTGGGGTGACTTTTATGTCACTAGAGGTGAGGGTATTGGAGAGGGGCCTCTATACCAATTCACAGGGCAGTGGTGGCCGAAACGATTGTACTTTGCGTTCAGGCGTATGCCAGATACTGGCCCTTATTGCCATTGCCCTTGATGGGAAGCCGAGAAGAAAGGAGGGGAGACTTGTGTTTCCCTTCACTACAGATGCCAGCCTGGAGGCTGCTAAAGCTACTGCCTGGCATCAGAAGACCACAGCCTGCTGGACTATGGAAGAGCCCCCCCCCCCCCCGGCGGACCTACAGAAAGGATGCCACCCACTGGGGGACAGATGAAGGAAGACGGTGAGTTCTTTCTTATTTTAAAAATATATTTTCTTTTTTTCTGTTTTCGATCTGGTAGTCCAGGGCAAGTTCGGGTAGATTCTGCTCATATCTAGTGATAATGGGACTCGTCAACATACAATGTCCCAAGACCATTTATCTTTGCTACAATCTGCTTCTAAATTTTCAGCTCCAGTTGCTTATTATTACAGTTACCTGCCACAGTTTCATCTGGAGACTGTGAAGTCTGTTGAATGAAAGGCCTCTAGTTACACATATATGATAGAGGAAATAATACCGCAAATGCAAAACATTGTTGTAACACCACCACTGAAAAGCTTCTCTGGTCGCAAATTCCAGTGTTGAATTGAATTTGGGTGCCCATCGGCTTGAGGTCCAAAAAAAACTGAAATTCTCTACTCCATGTGACCATGTGACTCTGTTGGTCACATTTCCATGTGACCAACAGAGGCCAATGGGTTTCACCATGCATGCTCAACTGGAGAAACGTATTGGTTGCTGAGAGAGTAGTGAACTCACAATTATGGTTGCTGCAACTTTAGAGTCGGGTGGGTATGTGCTCTACTTTTGAAGCTTCTGGGCTATTTTAACAGAAAAACCCACTTCAGGTCTTAGGCTAAGGGTTAAGGGAGATATGGGATCTTCCTAAGGCAAGGATGAGAATATATTTATTTACATATTTAGGAGATTTGCCAAATCAGACATTTTTTGGTGCCAATATCTGGATCCAGGTAAGAGGAATGGGATTGAGAAGGACCAGTTGGGCTATTCAAAAACAAGGTTGAAGGATGAGACAGATGAGGAGGATATTCCTGTTCCAGAAGTCACCAGATTTAGCAGCCATCCTAGTTCCCTCTTGCAGGGGTCCAGGTCAATAGAAGAGGGTAGAGTAGGGCTAGAACTGATAGCAAATTTATAGTTAAAGGTTGAGGGAGAGGTGGGATCTACCTATAGCAGCCATCTGTGTCGCCACTTGGATTAGTCCTGACCATGGAAGATGATAAAATATTGCCAGCTACTAGGGCTAGTTGAGATAGATTGAGGTTTGTCAGTTTCTAAAATGGTCAATGGGAGCATGCTCATGCGTCAGTGAGAAAAACGAGACATATATTACATATTATTTTCTGATACCCGGCATCCAATTCCATGTTTGGACCTAAATGTCACCAAGAAAAGCCTTCCAGGAAGAGGAAGCCTATATTTGGCCATAGAGCGAATCACTGCTCTATGAAAGGAACAAGCCCAGGCAGACTCCCTGCTGATTCCCTGCTCACACTTCTGTCCTGGCTGAATGGGACACCTGACTGTGCAGAGACCTTTTTTAGCACTGACACAGAATCTTGGATAATTGAACCGCTATATGTCCTAGCCCAGGGTCCGATACATAATCAGAACCTGTCTACAAAGCCACATCAATGCATAGTTGTCCCATCTCCGGACCTAATCTAGAACTGGAGATATGAATATCTCCGGTTCTGACCCATCCAGGAACCCCATTTTAACTCTCCAATGCGCCACAGCAAGCCCAATAGTTTAAAACTAGAACAAGCGTCACATGACTTTCCTATCAAAAGCTAGGAAGGAAAAATGGTTCTGGCCGTTCCCAGGCTGAAAGCAAAATGGGAGGGGGGAAGCTCATGGGAGGGAGTGAGGGTCACAAGCATAAAAGCAGCATGAGGTTGAACACACTTGTCACCGTCTGGGGTAGGTCACGTCACCTGTTCGAGCTGGAGGTACCAGGCTCCAATTTCCACAGGCTGTCCCCACACTTCCCTAGGGGTGCCCTACATCCCTACACTTAATCTATATCTCTTGTACTTCTGTTTTCAAATTACTTAACCTGTAACCTGTATTCCACTACTCAGACCTGTATATGTAATATTTCCATAATATCTTTATACTTGTATTCCTGCATTTTTGTGTATTTTTCACATTAAAATATATATTTAACTTGAGCTGACCTTTTTTGCCTTAACCTTAATTAATGTGTCTGTGCCCCTTGGCTACATTATTGGCAGTGGGGTTCGTCGGACTGGGGTTTAGGAATCGCCAAGTCCAGTTACAAATTAAGCAGCTTGACACATTATTTTATACAGAGCTTATTTTGCCTCTGACCTTGAAGCTTTTGTCACCCAGACCCTAGGGTCAATGCCATGTGATGGATGCTTCCAGACAGTATGGCTAACCAGACAAACCAGCTTAAGCCTGCCTTTACCAAATTTACTTTACTGACTAAACTTATCTGGCACATTAACTGCTTAGCAACTGTCACCTAACTGACCACTGCCAGACCATCTCATCACATGGCCATATAGGCTACTAAGGCTACTTTTTATTGATTTTTTGATGAGAAGAGCATTTGTGTCAATACTAAAGTTACTTTTCCAATAATAGATGCAATAAAAAATGTTTCCCATACAGGCTGGATTTAACGATAGAACGCATTACCTCAACATGCCACTTTCTAGAACCGACCAAATGTTAGGCCTGCCACGAACCTCCAATGTTGAATGTTCAGGACGCTGGATTTTCCGTGTGGATGACGAATGGACAGCACCAGGCGGTTGCTTATATAAAGGTATGAACAAAAAAAAAAAAAACAAGGACCACAGATGTGAAAGGGGAAAATAACATTTCAAAGTTGTATGTTTTGGCTTACTTTACATTGTAGAATAAATGTTGATTTTAAATCACCCATATTCATAAGAATTAACACTGGCAACTTGACTTTCTAGAAAAAACAGGATTTTACACGGGGGCTCTGAATCAACTCCAAAGTTTCTTTTTTCAGTCTTTCATCCCTCATTCCTTGTCCTCAGTGTTCCAGGGGCTCAATACAGGAAGTTGAACTTCATTAGTGCAACGTCATCATGACATGTATACAAAATTAGACAGTTGTAAAAACACAAATTACATACACTAAAATTTGCGCTATTGTTAAAAAATAATTAAAAAAAAAATTAATAAATAGTTAAGGTCTCATGTGTAGGTTAAAAATCTTGTATCTAAAAATAAAAACCCATAAACACAGAAATAACTCTAGCATAAAGATAAATTGGAAAGGCCTAATTACATTGTCTGTCTGGTAGGCCTTTAATAGTCAAGGAGACACATTTGTTTTTTGGACCTCATAGTCACGTGATGGAAAGATCTTCCAGAGATATATTTGGAATATTAGGAAAATAACCTTTTGCTCTGTGACATAGAGTTATTTCTGTGTTTACGGGTTTTTATTTTTCCTATATTCTTTTAACATGTAAGGAAGATATGCTTGCTTTTTGTCTCATTGACATCTATCTCTGAGTGGTGAAACCCACTTGCCACCAGTGGTCATGTGGGCCACCAGAACAACAGCTGTCAACAAGGCAAAACAGAAGTGGTCAATACTTCTGCCCTAGGTCCTGGCTTGTTGTTATGTTCAGCAGAGCATCCTAAATCGAGATGCCCCCAAGTTGTGTAGGACCTACAATCATTTTGGACTGAAGGTGTGCTTTAAATACGAATCCCCTAAAGGCAGATGATATTGTTTCTGTTTTGTCACAGCAGCCCAAACTTAAACTAAACATTTAGCCACCCTGGTCCTATAATCCTTATTTGGTCCCTGCAACAACCACTTTTCTGCTATGATCATGTCACATCATTTGAGATCTGGAAGGCAGTGACGCAACTAATTTGTTACAAAATAATACCTTGCTCACCAAACTATAGGTGACTAAACAGATTTCAGAGAGTTTAAAGCGGAAGTCCAGTCTTTCGCTCTTCTGGTGCTTTTTAGTCCTGGAAGCCATCATTTTGAATAGGAAGCACAGAGCGGGGTATGCGATTGAAGTCCTGAGGGGGGCGGTGCTTCACTGCATGTACTGCCACTCCCTCCTGACTAAAGATTATTTCTCAAAACGTTGAGGAAGGATTAGCTGTTTCCACTTGATACCCTGCCTGTAAGCTGACTCTTTTGCCTCCTGTACTTATATACTTGTTCTGCTCCTTTTTAGTGCTTATGTTCATCACATTCTTTGATGATTGAGGACCATTTTGCATATATATTTACAAATGCTCTACTGACATGTTCCATACTCCTTTTAAATATGCTCCTAGCATATATAACAAACTAATGTTACTGAAATGTGTTACACTACAATTTGGTCTCGTCGTGTACCCTGGTTTTGTACAATCGTGCCACCTAGTGGTCACATTTGTGTATACTATCTGTAGTAATACCTTCAATGTTTCTGAAAGCAGTTAATTATCGTACTCTTTTATATTATACACTAGGGGTACTCAACCACTTCTTGTAAAGGTCCATTTAAAAGCATCCAGTGAGAGGTGAAGGCTGTCGCGGGGGGTGGATAGTTAGAAACAGCACACTGGGAGGTGGGCCAAAGCTGGGGGGGACAGGAATGGATGGGAATGAGATGGATGGTGCAAAGCTGGTAGGCCAGAATTGGATGGGGCTGAGCTGGGAGGATGAGATGGTGGGACAGGAATAGATGGGGCTGAGCTGGGGTGGGGGGAAAGGATTGGATGGGGCAAAGAGAAACAACGTCTGTGTTTACCTTGCAATGCCACTTCTTGCCCGTGCAGCACTTCGTATTGAATACTAAGTGCCAGGGAGCCATGACACTTGCAGAGAGACTAAGCACTACATCGCCAATCAAGGGGGCAGCTCTGAGCACGGCATCACAGACGCAACTGAGTGCAGGGCTGTTAGGGCAGGGGTCCAGAAATCAGGCGCCGGGGTCCCCGTTTGAACCCCGGTCCGCCAGTTGAGTATCGCTGATATACACTATTGTATCACATTAAACTTGACACGTTTTGCATAATGACACAACTAAGGCAATGGGATACATAATCATAATCAGAGCACAGGCTCTCTCCTAGGGAGTGACAGCAGCTACTCAAGGTTTACCGAGTAAGTATTATAGGCAAAGGTTAAAGGTGTCTTCTTTAGATAAAGCTTTGTAGATGAAATGTTTGACGAATTCTAGACTTTTCAAGCATAGAATCATTAATTCTTGTGTTTCTTTTGTTTTTAGACAGCTTCCTAAATTTCGGTCAGGTTATGTGGGACTCGGACAGTTGCAGTAACAAATGCAGTTGCAAGTTAGACGGAAAAGTCAGATGTGAAGAGAAGGGATGCGATGAGGGTATGGTCTGCCTGCCCGCTGGCCGCAATTTCTTGTGTCAGATTGATGAGGAGAATTGTTAGGTCTCCTGCCTGTCTAGAGGTAGAGACGCCTCTAGAGGCCAAAGACGTCCATTATTTTGCCTTGTTTCTTCAATCAATAAACTATTTTAGACTGCATTATACATTTAGACAAGAAACCCCATCTAATCACTGCACGCTAGTTCACTATCTTCTGCCAAAGTCTACAAATTTAAAGAGTTTCTCTATGTCAGGTGACTTGTGACTTGATTTGTCCTCATCCTTTAGGACCTATTCACATTGAGGCGATTGCAGAGTGACCATGCTTTCAAGGCAAGTGGCCTGCAATCAACCTTGAAATGATGCCTGTTATTGGCTATGGGCACATTCAGGGAGGCTATAGCTTTAGTTGAGTGATTGTGGTCTCCTTCAAAAAGCTTCGCCTGCAGCTTTTTAGAGGCCGCCGCAATAGCAATTCCTCTCTATTGTGTGTAAGGGCTATCAAATACTGAACACAGTTGATTGCAGGGTGCTCACACTGCAAGGCTGATCGACCCCCGCAATGGCTCAGTGTGAACAGGGCCTTAGGGAAATTCTATAACACAATTACAATTCTTGTATCTTGTATCTCTCCTCTTGGTTTTTAATTTTAAAGGTAATCTGAAATACTTGTTTCCGATACTCTGGGATATGACAGTGGTCTCAGTTAGAGAACAGTCTTGTGTGGTATTCCAGGATATCTAAAATGAGCACTTCTGTGGGAAGCCAAATTCCCAAAAATGCTAAAATAGGACAGAATGACTATGATAATGCATTTATATATCTAGATGATTCCAGAAAGCTATTAAAAGACGGGCAATTAAGTCATGTCATAATGGGTGACCACTTTGTAGCCCAACTTTAGTCACATTATAGCCCAACTCCTTCCTCAAAAACAGTTTGTTGCTCTTTATATGGCTTCCTGTAGCTTCACGTATCCTCTCCTGGCTAGTGGCCATACCCGAAATCCACTTGTCTTTACAGGCCTCTGAGGTACTATAGCTGTAAGGGCTGTAACCTTTATTGAGGACAATGTAAATGCCAGAATTAGATGGACATTTGTACCCGGTCTTGGTTAAGCTGTTACCTGCTTATAGAATATGGTGGTGTTCAGCTATAAAGTAGAATTTCTAATAGCTGAGACAGGAAGGAGGATGAACAAGATCTACCAGCTTTAATGTGGATTTCCTTTGAGGCGAGGAAGTATAGTAGAAAGATGAACAAGGTCTGTTTTCTGTGGTCAGGATGCTGGAAATTTTTGAAATGACTCTAAGTGAGGTAGATATTATACGATGATTTAACATTCTGTAATGACATTTTAGTACATTTCCCCAAAACTGTACCATGTAACATCACTTTATTAATAAATCCAACAAGGCATTTTGTTGAAGTCAACTGAGCTTTTATTTCTTAATCATCTGCTTTGGTTTCTGTGTTTTCTCTGGGCTTTTTTAAGACCTTTAAACCTATTTGAGTGAGTTCTTGTCACACTCGCAAATCGATATGTAGCAATGTGAAGGTCTTGGTAAAATAAATATATTTAAAGCATCCTAGTTGGTGGAGGAACATTTTTTTCTGTGCATGCCTAAAGCTGAATACAAACATGCAACAAAGATCGGTCGGGCTGCGGATAATAGCAACATCAAATGGTTTAAAGACTCAGACACTCTAGATCAGGGTTTCCTAACCAGTACTAGTATTACCACTGGTGGTACCCACGCATTCCCACTGTTGGTCCTGAAGGCTACCAGGGGTCAAAGGTGGGGGGGGGGCAAGAAGCACGGCTGACAAGCTACTTCTCCATAAGGAAGCATCCAGAAGCCAAGTCAACAATCTGCAAGCATGGATCATCTTGGGATAATAGCATTGTCTGCAAAAGAGCTTGTGACATTGGTCCACATGGAGTACATATAGTTGTTAAGAGCGAATCTCCACCCTCCGCGAAGTTATGTTGTGGTGGCAGGATGGTAGTTGAGATTACCGAAAAATTAAAAGTGGTTAACCATGAAAAAAGGTTGGTGAACCCTGCTCTTGATATTTGATTTTGTTAGCACCTTAAGCACCAGAATAGGGTGGTGCCTTTTCCAGACATGATCTCCTGGCCTTGGCCAAATTTTCTACAAAGATTAAAGGAAATGTGCCATGTTTTTCCATATGTGTTGTTCTCTAGTTGACTTTTATTTAAGGCATGTTCCCATCTTAAAGTGATTGTACAGGCAAAAGCTTAAAAATTATAAATAGCAGCTTACCTTGCCAAACGTTCCTCCAACATTGTCCCTCTCTCAGTTTGGCGCCATTAATGGGGAAATAGACCTCCTCATTTGCAGCTCCAGCCATCCCGTGCTGATGTGGTTCACTACTTTCAGCTGAGGGGACCAAGAATGGGACCAAGAATGGGACCATGTCCCCTATGTATTAATAGCTTGAATGGCACTCAGAGCTGCCCTTCAAGCTTTACAGTCCAGCTAACCCCCCCCTCCAGAGGCCTTGAGTCCTGCTGTCAACGCTGGGAGCGCATGCAGACTGTAAGAAGGTTCCAGAGGAATAAAATGTTTATGATCTCAATTATTAATGAATTATTATTAAATCACTAATATTACTGAAAAATAGGTAACTTGGATGAATGGAGTCTGTGGATTTTTACCTGGTTATTATGATTCTGCTCCAGGGCTGGTTAATAATGAAATCATACAGATTTAATATAACATAAGGTTTATTTTGGTGAATTGCATCAATATTCATTATATATATATATATATATATATATATATATATATGCACAGTAATGTTATGTCTTAACTTCAAATATTTAAGTTAACCCATATGTAAAGTATAGTGTTACATGCCTCCCCCTTGGGGGGAGGGGAAAAGGTATGGCGAGAGAGGATAACATTTTAAGGACAAAGGACGGAGTCTTGGGGTCTCTTTGCTTTGGGTCTCTGAACAGACAACATGTAAGAGATCGCCACATGGCCAGTATGGTGGGGATTGGGCGAGAGAGACAAAGACCCTAGTTTGATTAGCCTAAGAGGGAAAGATTGCTGCATTTTCCTATGGATACTGCTTACATTTCTGCTTTGCAACTTCATATCGCATTTACACCATTCATATTATATTTCTGTAATGTAATCAGCTCAATTTATATTAAATCCATTTATTGATTTTTGGTTTCGGCCAATATTTTGCTTAAATTACTATAGCTGAGATCAGATTCTGGATGGCCCAAAACAGTCCTTGTTAAGGAAAACAAGGGAAAGTAATATCACAAATAATGATATTTTTACACAGACCTCCCTCCCTCCCAGCCCTCCCGGTGACTGAGCTTGTGTGGTTACTGGGGCTGATGCAGGCCACTCTCCTGTTCGGTGACTGGAGTCCTCCCACCTTGCACCTGGAGCCATCCGAAGCCCCTGCATCACTTGCTTCCTCTAGCCAGAGCCATACAGACCTCCCTTTCTCCTGTGGGAGTGCACACATGTGCAGCTGTGGCTGTGTGCATGCGTGTCTGAGGGCATCATCACATCAGGCAGCCTGCAAACAGGAAGTGTCTTCTGACTGTGCTGCTCTGAATTCTGGGATTGCTGTCCTTTCTCTGACCCCAGCTCTACTCTGTCTGGGCAAAGCACAGCTATAACCCAGCCCCTGTAAATTATCCTGCTCTCTCAGTATCAGTGATGCTTCTGAGGCAAGATGGCGGTGCTCGGATCTTAGAGTCCTGAACAGAGTGACAGCCCAGCGGAGGAAAGAATAATAAGTAAGTGACTAAAAACGTAAAATATATTAATTTTATATGCTGGGGAATAGTTTTTTTAAGGGACTGGGCTTTTCATTAAATCATACTGAATGTCCGGTCTGGTCGCGAACAATGCGCCAATAATACAAATCTGTATATATATATGATGGATGGCGGGAGGAGAGGTCACTTATATACCTGGCATCTAGAAATATACAGCCAGGGTTGTTTTTTCTTTTTATTAATGGAAGGAAGAGGAAATTGGGTGACAGGCTGTCACCCCTGGATTTTATTCCTACCATGAGAAGAAACCACAAGCTTGGTGGAAGTTTTATACAGTTTGGGTGTATAAGTGACCCCTCCTCTCATTAGCCAATTTGTTTATATGGGTTTTTATTAATTAAAATATAATATATAATATATAATTAGATTAATTAGTATTAAACAACTTTGTGAGGGTGATTCTTTAATGTCAGCTTCTGAAATGTATTTTTGGTTTATATAACAAAACATCAAGCTCAAGGCTGCTCCAAAATAACCAAATCGTGGCCACAGGAAACAGGACATTTAACTGTTTTGTAAGGTGACCCCCCCTGTGGTCTTATTATAAACAATAAATATTATATTCTGTTACAGAGCCATAACTATTTCCTGTATTTAATATGGTTGATGATCTTTATAATCTGGACATCATATGTGTATCTATCCAACCAAAATTGAAATCTTTGGTTTTACAAAACATTCCAAGGCTGGATTCAAACTCTGGCCTCCCATGCAACAACTTGAAGCCTAATCCACTAGGCCACCTAACAATTAGGCCAACAATTGACCCTTCCACCTCATGGATAATCATAGATTAGAGTCAGGACTGCACTCATAGAGGCACCTTGGCGCTGGTGGTGCAGCTTAGCATACTTCTGCAGATGTGTGTGACCGAGCCTCTGTTTTTAACCAAGTTTAGAGACAGATTATAGGTTGGTCTGCAAGCTAACAGGGTTGAGAACTGCAGCTCCTTTAAGTCTTTAACAGTAATTGTTACACCATTGCCTCAGGTTACATTTGGCACTGCCCTAAACTGTTTTATGTTTTACAATTGAAGCAGAAATGGACAGGTTCAGCCAATGACATTCACTTTTTCATCCCATCCCCAAATTAGCTTAGCAGAGAGGGACAGGATTGCTGGTCCCTCCCTTCTCCCACCCCTTTCTCCGCCTCTTCCTCCAGGTTCATCACATTGCAGTCAGCGCAGAGCCTACCCATTATGCCTAATATTATGCAGCATCACAGATCCCGGGGCCATACCCACTTTTTTCAGATGAGAAAGGTGTAAGTGTAAACCTTGATATCTCGGCCATTTCTTCTTCAATTTACAACGGAAAAGCATTTAGAACGACGCCAAATGTAGCCCGACACAATGGGGTAGCAATTGCCTTTGCCTGCTGTAGCACTTTAAATTATAAGCCACTAGAACACCTTACAATTTTCATTTATTATGTAACCTAGTTTATTAAGCTTCTGTTTTGCAAGGTGACCCCTATGTATTTAAAGTTATACTAAAGGCGAGTGCACGATTGTTGTCCCTCAACTACAATATGTTTTCAAACAGACCCTGTAGTTCCTAAGTTATTTGAAAAAGTATTAAAGCATTGTAAAAGGATAAAGGGAATGGGTCCGCACACCTTAAAAATGTAAGTCTTTAATGAAAATTATTAAAATCATCTCCAAAAAATTGTCAAGAAGCAGATCATCTATGACTAAGGGCTGACAGAATACCCGAAACGCGTCAGAAGGTCTTGTATGTTTTGTGTCACTCTGGGTCTACCTTTGTATTTTAGCACTGCTTCTTGACAATTTTTTGGAGATGATTTTAATAATTTTCATTAAAGACTTACATTTTTAAGGTGTGCAGACCCATTTCCTTTATCCTTTTGCATAATTGGGGTGTGGGACCACCCCGGGTCGGGCACCCTGCCTTACTAGTGTGCGGATACCCTTTACATTGTTTATTAAAGCAGAAAAAATGAGGAGAAACAGTGGGTGTTTAATCAGCGATGTGATGTAAGCACACTGTGATGAGGGTGGGAGGAGAGAGGAGGGCGGGCTTTCAGAGCTGCAGAGAGAGGCAGCCAATCAGGACATCTGGGCAGGGAGTGTGGGTGTTTTTATTCTTGGCCTCAGTGATGGAGGCTCAGTGATGGACCAGGTCAGCTGGGTTGGGACTGAAAGCTGAATGAGGAAGTGATTTTACTAACTAAGGAGACAGACAGAGGAGGAAGCAGAACGCTGGTGCCACTTAAGGAAAGATAAGCTACTGATATTTATTGTTTTACTTGCCAAACACTTTAATGTTGTTGGAAGAAAAAAACAGAAATTCCTGATAGCAGCAAACTGAGTTTCCTGTTATCAGAGAGATGAGTTTAGGCCCGCTTTAGTGGGCATATGTTAGAGGCATTTTGTGACCAGAGGCAATGAATTAGTTGTATCTGGCTATTGGTTAAATGCTTCTAATTAGGTTAATGATAATCTGTGCTGTGTGATTTTATTCATACAGCTACCAAAAATTAACTATAACCATATATAACGTAAGAGGTTATAATTTATAATGAATTTATGGAAAAAACACTTGCCGCCGCGGCCCGGGGGTACATAGACCTGCCCAGGGCCCTTGAGGATCTATCGCCTGTGAGGTTGTCTGCAGGGTATCTGGATCCGTTAGTGGACTGGTTGCAGCCGCTTTGAGGGGTCCGGATGGTTATGGTCCTGGTTAGGTCTACATTGTGGGCAGAGGATGCGGCTAGTCCTGGCGTGAGCGCTGATAGGCTAGTGTAAACCGCGCCACGCTATTGGCGAGAACTGTGTGTTCCGGAGGCAGCAGCTCGCAGACCAACTCCTAAAGCGCACCTTAAATATCCTACTTTTTCCACTTTAATGTTGTTGCTAAAGTTTCACTTTCTTTTTAATCTGGACATGTAACTTGTATCTCTCTAACCGCAATTGAATCCTTTGGTTTTGCCAAACATTCAACATGCTTGTTTCCCATGCAGGCTTAATCAAATAGGCCACCTAACAATTCCTCATCAAATCATGCTTTTATTAAACATTATGAACATTCTTAGGTTGAATTTAAACTCTGGTTCCCCTGAAACAGTCTGATGCTAAATCCATAAGGCCACCAGTAAATTCCTCATAAATTCATGTCTTTACTAAAAATTCAATTCTTGTCTCCCATGCAGTATCCTGAAGCTTAATGCACTCAGCTAATTCACTAGGCAATCATAATTAATTAGATGTTCTAGTTGATTGCAATGGAAGGGATGTGTCAGGCCTTGACACGCACCCTCCATTTTTAGTGATTGGCGTGACAGTGCCCTGTGATTGATAGAGGGGGGGGGGGGGGGCGTGAGCCTAAACAAGAACCGATCCAGCAATTTGTACCTTTTTGCTTTTGGGTGGTTAATCCTTTTAAGCTTCAGGCTGTTAAATCCCACTTTGGAATGTTCAGTAAAATCATAAATGTATGGTGGCCTAGTGGAATAATATGGCTGCATGGGAATTCAGAGTATCCCCCCCAAATCCCCCATAACAAGCAGTGTGGCAAAGCATCCCCCCAAATCCCCCATAACAAGCAGTGTGGCAAAGTATCCCCCCAAATCCCCCATAACAAGCAGTGTGGCAAAGTATCCCCCCAAATCCCCCATAACAAGCAGTGTGGCAAAGCATCCCCCCAAATCACTCCATAACAAGCAGTGTGGCAAAGCATCCCCCCAAATCCCCCATAACAAGCAGTGTGGCAAAGCATCCCCCAAATCCCCCATAACAAGCAGTGTGGCAAAGCTTTCCCCCAAATCCCCCATAACAAGCAGTGTGGCAAAGCTTTCCCCCAAATCCCCCATAACAAGCAGTGTGGCAAAGCATCCCCCCAAATCCCTCATAACAAGCAGTGTGGCAAAGCATCCCCCCAAATCCCCCATAACAAGCAGTGTGGCAAAGCATCCCCCCAAATCACTCCATAACAAGCAGTGTGGCAAAGCATCCCCCCAAATCCCCCATAACAAGCAGTGTGGCAAAGCATCCCCCCAAATCCCCCATAACAAGCAGTGTGGCAAAGCATCCCCCCAAATCACTCCATAACAAGCAGTGTGGCAAAGCATCCCCCCAAATCCCCCATAACAAGCAGTGTGGCAAAGCATCCCCCCAAATCCCCCATAACAAGCAGTGTGGCAAGGCATCCCCCCAAATCCCTCCATAACAAGCAGTGTGGCAAAGCATCCCCCCAAATCCCCCATAACAAGCAGTGTGGCAAGGCATCCCCCCAAATCCCTCCATAACAAGCAGTGTGGCAAAGCATCCCCCCAAATCACTCCATAACAAGCAGTGTGGCAAAGCATCCCCCCAAATCCCCCATAACAAGCAGTGTGACAAAGCATCCCCCCAAATCCCCCATAACAAGCACTGTGGCAAAGCATCCCCCCAAATCCCCCATAACAAGCAGTGTGGCAAAGCATCCCCCCAAATCACCCAATAACAAGCAGTGTGGCAAAGCATCCCCCCAAATCCCCCATAACAAGCAGTGTGGCAAAGCTTTCCCCCAAATCACTCCATAACAAGCAGTGTGGCAAAGCATCCCCCCAAATCCCCCATAACAAGCAGTGTGGCAAAGCTTTCCCCCAAATCACTCCATAACAAGCAGTGTGGCAAAGCCTCCCCCCAAATCCCCCCATAACAAGCAGTGTGGCAAAGCATCCCCCCAAATCCCCCATAACAAGCAGTGTGGCAAAGCATCCCCCCAAATCCCCCATAACAAGCAGTGTGGCAAAGCCTCCCCCCAAATCCCCCATAACAAGCAGTGTGGCAAAGCATCCCCCCAAATCCCCCATAACAAGCAGTGTGGCAAAGCATCCCCCCAAATCCCCCATAACAAGCAGTGTGGCAAAGCATCCCCCCAAATCCCCCATAACAAGCAGTGTGGCAAAGCATCCCCCCAAATCCCCCATAACAAGCAGTGTGGCAAAGCATCCCCCCAAATCCCCCATAACAAGCAGTGTGGCAAAGCATCCCCCAAATCACCCATAACAAGCAGTGTGGCAAAGTATCCCCCCAAATCACTCCATAACAAGCAGTGTGGCAAAGTATCCCCCCAAATCCCCCATAACAAGCAGTGTGGCAAAGCATCCCCCAAATCACCCATAACAAGCAGTGTGGCAAAGTATCCCCCCAAATCACTCCATAACAAGCAGTGTGGCAAAGTATCCCCCCAAATCACTCCATAACAAGCAGTGGGGCAGAATCCCTGTGTGCAAGTTCCTTTAGGTAGTCATGAAAGTTGGTGTCTCTGGGCAGTGATCCGTATGTCTCCCGCCCCCGGCCTGCCCCTCCTCCTCCTTCTTGGCAGCTTTATCGCTGCAGCTCAGCGACTCGGGTCCCAATGAGGAGGGACGCCGACACAAAGCTGAGCGCCATCTGTGGGTGGCCTTGTCGAGGACGCTGGGCAACGCCCTTTCACCAGCTGCCAGTTCGCTTTAGCCTGGCCACCACTCCTCTGTGTGCTCATCCCGCCCTGCCCACGAGCTGCCGCCACCTTCACTCAAGTTTCCCGCCTGCTCATTGCTGTGCCCCTAGCACCCAACCCTACCAACCCCCGCATCATGCACACCTCGTCTTCAAAGCTGCTGTCACAGGGAGTGGGCAGATGGACACCCCACGTAGTCACCCAACCACTCGCCCCCATGTAGCTTCCCGACTGTTGGCCCAGTGGCAGACGGCCAGTGCAGGGGAGGTGCGGCCTACCGGGCATTCCCCCTGTGTGTCCTATGGCCAGTCCGCCCCTGAGGAAAGGTATCCCAAGATGCTGTGGATAAGTCATACCTTACAGTGAAAAACAACGCTCTCATCTACATAGTGACCAACCTGGGGTGACTACTGTACATAGGATTTGCATAGGATCTTGTTTTAAAAATGTACTTAATAGTTGGAAAAAGGTAAATGAATGTTTATGTGCAGCAATCTACAGGCCATATGAGCAATATTTGTTGTTTGGGGCTGGTTTAAGTCATTTTTGACTGTTGGTCTGCTTTAAATGGGGCATTTTAAACACCCTTCTGCATTTCAATAAGGTTTTTGATTTTCACAGATTAGGAGATACCTGCACCCTGTAGGGTATTCACTAAAGTGTGGAAAGTTCCCTTGTAAGACAGAAAGCTTGAGACAAAAGCTCCACACATGAGTTGTGACCGACCCCATAATAACATAATTATATGCTGAAGCAATAATACAGAAGTGTCTCTTCCAATAAACAGCAAGAAACGATGTATTTCTATATTTTATTGGGTCATGAAATATTTTCTTGTGCAGCAAATCAGATATGTATATGGTGTATATATATATATATATATATATATATATATATATATTCAGTGCGTATAAGTATCATTCAGCAATCTAGTGTTACCAGCAAAAGGCTGTTGGTCAATAGTCTATCTACGGCTTTTCACATAGGGATTGACTCATTTATAATGGATTTAAATTTCCTGTCCAGGCAACAAAGTCAATTCTATACTTGACCTTTGTCCCCGCAGCTCCTGTGTCTTCAAACACAATGATGGAAGAGAACTGTCGATTCTGTCCTCCAGGCAAACTCACCCACTCCATTAATTGTGATGGAGGGCCTAGGCCGAACCAGCCCTTCCATTGAAGTGAATGGAGGTGGCAAATTAGGGATGTAAACAAGGCTTGATTGAGGCCACAGCATGGGGGGGGCGGAATTGCTCTTCCATGTCAGTGGTCAGTATGAAAACACTTGAGCAGCACAGAGGAGCTGCAGCAGACAAAAGTTGAGTATAGACTCTATTTTGTTGTTGTTGCTTAGACAGGCCTTCATTGTTCCAGGGGGTTTCTGGTCCATAGGAACACTAAACTAATCTAATCTCCTGGATTAGAGAGGTAATTGCATTTTCCTTATGGAGATCCATCCAATAGGGATCAGGAAACTGTCCTCTAATAGGAGGGAGCAGCATTGTAATATGCATGTTTCCTAGTCCCCCATCATGCAGAGCTTTATGAGGAAAAGATGAGTATCTCCTATATTTGGGAATGCTTGGGCAAGAGTAAGTGGGTTGAGGTTCTTCAGCGTTGCCAGAGAGGGTAACTTTAATGAACATTCATGAATCAAAGCCAAAAATATCAGATGGACCCCCCCCCTTTAGCTAAGCGATTATTACTACATTCTATACTGGACAAGCATGATGATTAGGTCTTCTGGTTCCAGGATGCCGGAGTTATAGCTGGTCTTAGTGACATTTTTTTGGCATTTTGCAAGTGTAGAAGGATCCTAGCTCCTCGCAGGTGCCAGCTTTGGGACAGGCATCATCAGTGCAGGTGACCTTGCCATTCTTACACACGCACTTTGACTTGCAGCAAGGTTCCTTGTAGAACACTTCACCTTCATTGGCAAACTTGGCTGTGGAATGGACATGTTTGTTTAATAAGGAACTATGCATTTATTACAGCCATTGGTTTTGACCAATCAGCCATCATCAGACAACTCTATTATCTACTGACATCACCACAACAAGCCATGAGATGAAGTTCCCAGATCCAAGACCAGTGTTGCCTAAACCCTCTCCTTAAGAGCCACCAACACCTTGCAGATCTCAGCCCAGATGTACAAGTGAATGAATTAGTGCGACAGCAGAGCTATAGAGCCGGCTATGTGGAGATTCACAAAATATGACCTGTTGGTGGCTCTCGAGGAGAGGGTTGGGGAACAGTGTCCTACACCAAGAACATTTGAGGAGATATTTGTTTCCAAATCAAATTAACAAAATGATTAACAACAAATATGTTGAAAAACTTGGGTTACATGTTCCCCTCAAACCCCAACCAGGTGCATAGGACTTGGTTTCGACCAATCAGCCATCATCAGACAACTTTATTATCTACTGACATCACCACAACAAGCTCTAAGATGAAGTTCCCAGCATAGTCAAGCATACATTCACTCTCCTTTATTTGGCAACCCAATGGTTCCTCTGGGGATCCTGTAGCCTGCTAGCTATAGATGGTGGACACAAAAAGGACTCACAGTAGTGGATACGTTTTGCACACCCAAGGAAATGAAGTCCTTCAATTCAGGCGAGGACTTCCCAGCCTTTGAAACATTCAGATTGTTACAGATACAACATTTTATCAAGGGTCTATTAAGGAAAACCACCCCGCCATATAGGAAGACTGACTTTGAGATTAGGTGCATCCGAGACCATTTTGAGAGGGGATTAATCTCAAGTTTGTATGAATCCCTAGTGGCCCCTCTAGCTCTAATAAAGCATACCTACATGACAAAATGGGAAATGGAGCTGGATACAGGAAAAGAGCTGGAAGCCTGGCAGAGCATCTGGGGACACACTAGAAAAATATCTTGCAATAATGCATTGGTGTTGGAAAACGCCTATAAAGTATTATTCAGGTTGTACTGTACCCCTGACCATATTTATAAATTCTCCCCCTCAGACTCCCTTTAATGCTTCAGAGGGTGCCAGGAAAGGGGGTCTATGTTTCGTATCTGGTGGGATTGCACAGTTGCTCATGCCACGTGGGATAAAGCCTACAAAATGATATTCCCAGACCAGTGTTCCCCCAACCCTCTCTTCGAGAGCCTCCAACAGGCCAGGTTTTGCAGATCTCCGCCCAGATGCACAAGTGAATGGATAAGTGCGGCAGCAGAGCTATAGAGCCGGCTATGTGGAGATCCACAAAACATGAGCTGTTGGTGGCTCTTGAGGAGAGGGTTGGGGAACACTGTCCTAGACCAGGAACATTTGAGGATATATTTGTTTCCAAATCAAAATGATTTATAACAAATATGTTGAAAAATGTGGGTTCCATGTTCACCTCAAACCCCAACCAGATGCAAAGGACTTGGTTTCGACCAATCAGCCATCATCAGACAACTCTATTATCTACTGACATCACCACAACAAGCCCTGAGAAGTTCTCAGATCCCAGACCAGTGTTCCCCAACCCTCTCCTTGAGAGCCACCAACAGGCCAGGTTTTGCAGATCTCCGTCCGAATGCACAAGTGAATGAATTAGTGCAGCTAATAGCAGAACTACAGAGCCGGCTATGTGGAGATCCACAAAACATTACCTGTTGGTGGCTCTCAAGGAGAGGGTTTGGGAACAGTGTCCTAGACCAGAAACATTTGAGGCCAAATTTGTTTCCAAATCAAATTAACAATCACAAATATGTTGAAAAACTTGGGTTCCATGTTAACCTCAAACTCCAACCAGTTGCACAGGACTTAAAAAATTTGAGTTGCTCTTGTGAAAAGAACAGGACTGAAGGAGCAACCCAACTCTTCCCAAAATGAGTGGAAGCAAAGAGGGCATATGGCATATCTAAGATTCAAAATGGCCCATAGGCTTGTGTTCCTTAGGACATTCTGTTTTGGTATGCCTGTCCTTGTAAAGCTGGACCGACCCACACACATTTCTCCGCTAACGGTTGTGGGTCCAGCCATATTTAGACTGGCTTGGGGGGGCATTTAGAATACTGGAACCCCCCTAGTGCATCACCCTACAAAACACACACAATTCTTACCTTATCCTGGATCTTTTGCTGGGAATGCAGCCCTGCAATTTTCTACCAGTGGTCACATGGACAGGCCCTTTCAGCAGCCAGAACCGAGAACACCAACATGACCCACGTGATCACCAGCAGCTAATTACGTGGATGCATTTCTGGCAAGGATTGAAGATAATGTAAGAAGGGCAGATATTCTGTGGGGAGATGCACAAGGGGGCTTCAGCATTCTGGATGGCCCCCGAGCCTGTCTGAATGTAGCAGGACCCACACCCCTAGCAGGGAAACTGGTGTTGGTCTGCTTTAAGAATTTTTCAGTGTTTAATTTTCTTTTGGTGGCTGCATCTATGCATTCACCATCTTTGCTGACCAGTAGGGTTCTTTAGGACATGCAGGCACCACTTGTGTTGCCATACACACCCACCTGGCAAACTATATTGGATGCCAGCAGTCACCTGGTGGGGATCTAGGGCAAGGGAGCAGACGGGGTAACAGGGAATGTCAGGTTTTAATATATTCTTAGGGTTTCTTGTTGGCAGCTGTGGGAGAAGTGGGCTGAAGCTCCACTTTAAGTATGAGATAGCGACAATTCAATACAATATCATTAACAATTTCAAGGCTTTACATCGGCTCTTCCTCAGGTAAGGTAAATAATTTGCATTAATATTGGCCAAGTGAAACTTCGTTCCTGTGCTCCTCAACCCTTTTTTTCTATACTATATAGTAGATGCCTGTTATGTTCTGCTATCATTGTTGCCACAGTGGGAGTCTTGCATCCACACAACAACTATAATCGTGATGGGCTACTTCTAACGCATCCCTGAAAAAGTATGATGCTAACAAGCGGCCTCCTCTTTCTAAAGTTGCAAGATGACCACTGCTGTCCTATATCATTAGGCTTTCTCAGTGTGCGGTTCATTGTAGCATCCAGCCAGTAAATTGTTACAAAGGGACAAAGAAGATATCAACTGAGCTTTCCAGGTTGCATGTCCTGGAACTTCATAAATTCACTGTAGAAGAAAAAATGTAACACTGGATCACAGGATCACATATGGCATTAGCAGGCCTACACGTCACAGTGCTATAGCCTTCCACTGTAATCTATGACATTTCTTTGAATATAAAATTGAAAATACAAAATACTTATCTCACATTACATTTCAGCATTTTCACTTATACTTATTTTTGTATTTTTATACATACCTTCAAATGTACAGCCTCCGGGAACCTCAAACTTATCAACGAGAAACACCCAACGCCCGAGGTAGTCAACATTGGTTGTGTATTGGATTCTCAATATCTCGTTGGTTCGGGATCCAGGAACACTGAAGTAGTTGACGTTGTCTCCACTATTGAATCCAGCCTGGGGAACAGAAGGAAACCAAATCTAGATGTTAAGCTTAATTCAATAGAAATACGAGATGCAACGATGATGTGATGAAGCCGAAATCCATCAGTTCTGGATCCAGCTGTCATAAACCTGTTACAATTAATTGGGATCATTAGCTCTTGCTTTTGGTTCTTCCAGCAATAAGTCTGGGGATCTACAACTTGTTCATTCCCTAATGTGTTTGTTTAAATTAGTTTACCTCTTGAAGACTGTTGGAGGCTTCAAGGCTACATTTCCACAGAGTGATTTAAATAGGTAAGGGTCCAATAAATTCCTGTACTAATTCAAGAAAGGGTGGGGCAAATGATTAGTAGGGTACAGATCCATGAAAAATGGTTAACATACATAGAGGTGAGGATTTAAAGTGGAATAAAATCTAGGATTTTTTTGACTATCATGGATTTTGTTACCTGCCCCGGGGGCAACCCAAATTTGGATGCCCTGCTGTATGAAACCCCCCAGATCAACCAGACCACTCTTCCCGGTCCTACAGCGCATTTGCAGACAATCGTCCAATCAGAGCTGTTTGTCATTCATATTAAATGTGGCAAACAGCTCTTGTTGGCAATCAGAGTGAGAGTTGCCACATTAACCTGCAGCACATGGGGGCTCCTGCACAACCCAAAAATACAAGTGATGTATCTGCCAGTGTTTATGTCTACGAATGAACCCGGAACTTGGTGAGTGTTGCGTGCGCTGGGGGTTTCATGCAGCGAGGCATCCCAAAATTTCAGGGCCGGGCTGGGAGGGTTTTGTTCTGTTTTAAGGTTCCATAGATGTTGAACATTTAATTTGCTTGGTGGGTGAGATATGTCCATAGATTCCAACTATTCAGCTATGTCTCACCACCTTTAACTGGGAATTTCCCATGTCCAACCAGTTGTTAGAAAGCGACAATTGGTTTGACTTTTTAGGCCTTTACAAATGCATCTCTATATTTTGGAAACACCAATTTAAGTTCCATTTGGTACTCCTAAATCTTTAACATGAAAACTCTTTGATTTCCTTTTGCCACCATCACTTTTTTAGCCCCAACCCTTCCTTGACAGTAGGGAATGAGTCTTGATGACCGGTGCTGCATGCATGATATATTCTTGTTCTCAAGCAGTTGCTGCAGTTGGGTAGTTCTGCTGACAGCCTGCTAATGGCTTTGTGCTATTATTGAGCACCATTGCTGTTTACGCAGCTACCAGCTGTCTACATATAATAATAACTATAATAAACACTAGAATTGCTTGGCAAAATCTGTTCAAAAATGATCATGTGACATCATGTGAGTACCTGGGCTGGAACACCACCCTTGCCAGTGTTGGCATCTCCTTCGCTGGCAGTCCCTGTTGCCCACTGGATATCCTTGTAATTTAAGATGGCGAGATACTTCATTCCATCTGTTGTGAGAACGGCTTGGAAGGTGTTTCTCTAAAAAAAAGAAAGAATTGCAATTGATTTCTTTAATTTCAATGGCAAAGGATTATGCAATGTACAGTGCCATGGAAGATGATGGTGCTTTATAAATAAACATTAATAGTAATAATAATAATTATTATTATTATTAATATTGCTTATCAACACCATGAGCACTGGAACTCTATAATTAGTGCCTAGATGGTTCCCATTGGTACCAGTTCTATGGTGTGTTGGGGTGTTTTGGTGAGACCAGGCGTCCTCTTTTTGAAAGAACATCCATAAAAAGATCCTGTGTGTCCCCTAAAACTTGCCCTTTTTAGACAGCTCTGGCCATAGACCACTGGTGCACCCCTCACATTGGATTGCAAAACTCATGCAGGTGCAATGCAAGCACCTGCACATACACGTAAAACAAATGTGAGCATTTGTCCATCCAATAAAGCACATAAGGCATAAAAGCCTCACTCTGGCTCTGATTGGCTATCATTGCTGTGTATCCAGCTCATCCTGTCCTGTGCATCTGGTATTTCAGAACGGAATGGATATGCACAGTCAACAATATATAAAAAAGGTGCAGGCTCATGGGATGAAATAACCCAAATGGAAATACTAATACTGGGATTCTAGATGCATCCCAAAAGACAATCCCCTAAAGTGAGCCACACTCAAATGTAAAATCAAGTATATTATTTTATAAAAAATCTATAGACAAATATAACATATAATGTAAAAAGACACAATTAAAAAAACATATAAACAAACAACAATGGTTGGAGGGGGAACCGCAAAAAAATGACTTTATATGATTTAATAAATTATATAAGATTATTATCATTGTTATTTAGTTATTATGTGATGTTTAATAAATATTAATTCTTGACATGTATTTGTGCAAATCAATTGATTGTAATAAATATAAGTAATAAAAAGTCTCTGGGTGAATCAGCCTGGCGAAGTGTCAGTAAGACTCGCAACGCGTCGGTGGCGGCTGCTGTGGGGGACCCGGACTCCAACTTCATTGGTGCTGTTATACACATTTATACTTCTTGTCTAATGCATTGCCTGCCTAATTGATATCATGGATTCGTTTTTTTGTCTAACTTTCTCTTATACGCACTGCACTTTAGAATAGCGTTCATTTGCATATTCTCTAGCCTTGCACCTTATGCACATTGCCCCAGCACTAAGGCACTTTTTGTTCCCACAATTAATTGTTAGAAACTTTTTATTACTTTTATTTTTTACATTTTATTACTTTACATTGTTGTTTGTTTATATGTTTTTTAATTGTGTCTTTTTACATTATATGCTGTATTTGTCTACAGATTTTCAATAAAATAAAATACTTGATTTTACACTTTTTTGAGTGTGGCTCACTTTAGGGGATTGCCTTCTGGGATGCATCTAGAATCCCAGTATTAGTATTTCCATCTGTTATTTCAGTCTTCTTCCTTGGCATACCTGATGCTCCTTGATTTGACCTCCTGGTCTGAACCTTAGCTTGGCCTCAACTACGAAACTCTTCTGCCCAAATCAGATCCTGGATTATCTCCTGACTTTGAACCTTTACTCATTGCCTCCGATTTTGGCCTTTCTACTGACTGTTGTCTGCAGCTGTCCTCCTTGTGCTCTGCTTGGTTCACTATTGCTGGGAGAACCCTGCTTACTCTACATATTCGCCTCTGCCTCACCATCAGTTACCTCCTGATTTTCCAAGCACACCACCTGGGTAGTTCCAGCAGAAAAGTCCTATTCGAGGCTTAGGGTGAACACCTGGCCTACTTTTAGCCTCCAGACCCCATTTTCCATTGAGTGCTTGCTTCGTAGGACTTTTCCTACAAACAGGAAGTCATAACTCATAATATCTATGGGTGTCTTTGGCACCAAATCGTGTGCCAGTGAATTGAAAAATTCCCTATTTTGTACTGGTTTAGATTTTCTGTTAAATTAAGGGCCTTATTTATCACGGGCTAGCGCCAGGTAGTGTCTGATGAGCGCCAGGTACCGCCAGCTATCGGCGGCTACCGACTCAAGTACGCCCGGCGGCGGTCACAATGACGCATTTATCAAGCTAAATGAGGCTAGCGCCGGCGAGAGCGTCAGCTAGCGCGGGATTCATCATGAAGCCGCCTGGAACGAACAGCGCCGCTGCAAATTCCTTCACAGCGCCAGGTATGACCTGTCGCTCCCTGGCATTGTCCAATGCATTTCAATGGAGCAATGTTTAATTAATCATAATTAATTGGTAATATTTTTTTTTTTTTTAATGTCAAAAATTCTGAGACCACTTCTGCAATGTTCGGTTTTTTTTTAAAGTAAAAAAAAAAAAGAAAAAAATTTGTGCAGAATTGATCTTACAGGTCTGATATTAATGTATTCATATTACAAAATGATTCAAAAAACATGTATAATGTTACAATCAAAAAATATGGTTGTTTAGGAGTTAAAAACTAGTTAACACCCATCGCCGCCAGCGCACTGGGGATTAAACAAGGAATGGACAGCGCCAGCAAATTCGGAGCGTGATTTTTTAATGAATATGAAGCAAGCCGTTCGCTCTGGCCATTCGTTGTCAGGCGCTCACATACAACGCTGAACCTGTGAAACAGCGACCCCTAAGCCCGTATTCAACATTACCGCACACCGACTGAGTCGCTGTCATCAAGCAAACGCCGGCCAAGCACAGCGAATACTGGCTGGCGCTGTAAAAATCACGCTACAGTCGCTCATCTGTCGCTACCTGGCGCTATTAATGAATCGGCCTCCCCGTGGCATCTACAGTGGCTAAACAGCAAGTGGGTCTACATTTGAATGGATCAGAACGTGTCCCTTTTAGATTCAAAGATTTTATGGTTGCAATGGACTCCTTTGTTAAGAAACAAGCGCGAGGGTCAATGACAACTCAAAAAAGCATATCCAGATCTACTAAACACCCCAAACATCCAAAACCGATGAGTATTGGCAATTTTGGATAGCAAAACCATTTACCATTAAACCCCTAAATAGCATGGGGCTTCTAGTTCAAGTTTGGCCTAACTGAGAAACTTTATTATTCCCTAACACAGGTCAATCTAAATTATGACCTATAGTACATATTTCATTATACACGTCTACTCTTGGGAAATGGAGGCAATCCCATATGGGGAAGGTGGTGTGTAAGACCTGCAGAATATTGAGCTGATTGCTGCCTTTGCAAATTAATAAGTCCTTGTTATGGGGGTGCTCTGCCACACATATATAAGTAAAACACGTATTTTACTGGTGCTATTTACCATTTTGGTTTCTAACCTTAAAGGTAACACTGACCTTCTTCACAGCTGCCCCATAAAAAACCACATCATGCCAGGTGGCAATGAAGGCCCAGGTGGCTTCGAAGCTGAGTTCTGGAAGGTGCTTCTTCATATCAGTTGTGATCCTCTCCAAAAGAGCTGGGTCCCTTGTCTCTCTGTAGTACACAGTTCCTCCTAGTTCAACATCAACATCTGCCCAAAAAGGGGTGACGAATACCTGCCCATCTGTCAGGGGGAATGCATCAGGTGTGTACTGTGACACTGCCGTGTTGAAGGAGATAACACCATTGTTGTTCACCTAGAAAAGAGAAAGAGGCTGAAAATGGATAAAAAATACAATATACTGTACTACAATATCTGAATAGTGCATGGGAACTGAACCCAAAGCCGGATCAAAAATACTTCTAACCAGGGCTTCCACCACTTTTTAATGAGGGAAGCTACTGGGTGGCTCAGGCCCGCGTGATTCGGGGCATGGAGCTAGACTTTCTTATTGGACGCTGATGCCCTGTTAATTGTTGTAAGTCTCAAGCTCAAAACTAGCTCCCCCACCCTCTCCACTGGCATGATCTTGAGATGCTGCATCCTATATGCACTAAGGGAATGTACAGTTCTATCCCTGCCAGGTCACAGTAGCCTACCATGTAGCTTGATCCTGACTTGTTGTTTCCTACCTGGAATCTTCGTCCAGTTGTATGACCCTTGCCTCAGGCATCCCTGTCTGGTTCTGTGGGGGGTTCTAAAATCTGCCATCATCCAAGGACTTCCAAATGAGAAGTGCTCCTGGGGCACATCCCAACTCCCCTATTTTCTGATAACCCTGACCAGCGTACTTATTTTCCTTCCATCTAAAAGGGGGCCCTGGCATCTCACAGGCCCAATATTTTTGAGGAATCCCTCCGGCTACTCAGAGGCCCACTATTTTCAGGATATTCCTCCAGCCACTCACAGGCCCACTATTCTTTAACTCCAGGCCCGTGTTCCATGAAGGCCGGTACCGGTTGCCTCTGTTGGCTCTATGCCAGCCCAGCTCTGGTGGGTGCTCTGCACTAGCTGTGCGCTACATTTTCAGGCTTTTCACATGACTGTATTCCCATGTCCCACATCTCGAGCACTTCCTAGGTCTTCCCCTTCATAACCTCAAGCACCAATGGAAAGAGGTGATGGGCTAAACACACTGGACATTAACCCCTAATTGCAGGGAGGCACCCAGTCCCTAGTAACCCTCACTGTCTCTTAAAGCTACAAGTTCCCCTCACTCCAAGGGACCCTTCTTTAACAGGAATAGGGCAAGGTTGCCTTCCTGTTACACACACAACCACCATCACTGGAGCCTTCAAGCCAGAGGTATATCACCGGGGAGTGGGAATACAATGGCTAGGTTGGGCATTAATTGTCTGACTACTATAAACTCCAAAAGTGAAAGAAAGAGCAATGCTAGTGTATAGGTGATAGTTTACTTTGAAATGTAAAAAAAACATCAAGATAGAAGCTATGGTCACTTACATAAAGACTTTTGTAAGATTTTCCAAAGAATTTATATTCCTCTGAGAGTGGAACTTCACCTGAAGTGCCATCATCTTCTTGCGGGGTTTTCTTGTCACCCACAGCATCCCCAAAGGGATAAAGGATCCCAGCTAAAAGTACAAGAGAAACAAATGGTATTAGAAGATGCCAAAAACTATTTTTTGGATAATACTAACAAGAATTAGGGCTATTTTTGACGGCCCTATGACAGGTCCCTATGGAAAAAAAAACAATATCTCCCCTTCTATGAACTCAGCTTACCCCCCAAAAAAGTGATTTGATAGAGCCCGAGAAAGCAAGTTGTGTCCCCTTACTGCTTGCTCCCATCCAGACCAAACAGCACCAATCCATTTGAAAAAAGAGCATTTTCCAAATAAGAGAATAGTTGAATGGCCCTAGGGTAATGTCTCCCTGTCCAGCTGCAGAACACCTAAAAGGCCAGCCCCGAAGTCAATAAGACTTACACAAGTGTCTGATAGATTCTGTCTATGTGGCTGATAACCACCAGCTGACTTGAGTGCAGCCTACTTTATTGTAAGTTTAAAATCACAGAAAACATACTCACACATCACAGAAAGCTGTGAGTCAGCTGCAAACTGTTTACATATTATTAGCTGGCTCATGACAGCAATACAATGTATCACAGCAGGCACGTCTCTTGTTACAATTGTATCAATCAGCCATAGCAATTGAGAAAAAAATGAAGACTTGAAACGACGATCAGCTTCTACATGCAGCACAACATTGTTTACTAGTAGTACAGCAAACAAACGTCAACACTTCAAAGTGGACCAAAACCCAGATGTTTTACAAACCCTGCCAGTCGCCTGATATACGGTACATATGTTGTGAGCGTTTACAAAGCACAGGTGCAACTCTGCTCCAATCAGGTTCTTTGGCCATGCATATTAAAGTGTGGCTAAAGAAAAGGAACGGCAACTTAGTCACACTCGTGATTGGATCTATCTTGCAGTTCCACATCTGATGTTCCAGAGAGACCATTGCTCTTTGTTTTTGGATGTAGAAGATGGTTTACTCTTCTTTTCAGCCTTCCCATGACCTTTAGATTTGGATACACTTGCTTTCTGCAATCCTTAACCTTGGCTACATTTTGACAACACCCCTGTATTTTGTTGTTCAACCAAGTGGCATGACCTTGGTCTTCCCACTCAGCACAGCATATCTACCCTTGCAGGGGGCTGTAGTAAAGACTGGTGCTGCTCTTAGACTTTGAGCCACTTGCTTGAGTTTGGGTTTTAGGCAGTAGTCTTTGGTGCCCACCTTGCTCCCAGTGAGACCTTGGTTCCCCACAATCAGAACTCTGCTTGAATACCCCACCTTCCCTCTCCAATGCTCATATATCCAAGAAAAAGGAGTTATTTCATTTTTTTTGTCTAAAATATCCCAGTTCTTCCAAAGAAAAATCCTATCTAGTTACAGCGTTGACCTACTGTCATAGTCAGATGAAGACTCCTGGCTCTGTTGGACTTGGCTCTGTTGGACCTCTTTGCCCTTTTGCTCCTTTTTGATATCAACATCAACTTTCACTACAGGAAAAGATAAAGGGATCCAATTAGTGTGACTTTAATTGTGCGAACAATTGTAAATATTCAGATTTGACATGAAAGAGGAACGAGTGAGCCAGAATGTAAACCATATTTATTAATAATGTTACCAGTCAAAGTACTAGTGGCAGTATAAATAATATTGTGACTTTATTAATTTTTTTATCATTTTATAATTTTTATAATTTTTTATAAATCCGCTCTGGTATTTATTAAGGGGGAAATCACCAGATTGTCCAGTACATCGTTTTCACCTACCGCCTTGATCAGAAGGAAGATTTTGGGTCTTCTGTGCTTCTTTAACCTGTCCACCCTTCCAACCAAATTTAAAAGGTCGAAATAAATTTACTACAGGAAAAAAAGAAAGAAACATTATTAGTCAGACAGCTATTGTGCAACAGTTAGATACTTTTGGGAGCTCCAGACAGTATACCTGCTCAGGGAAAGTCAACCTTATGCCCAGCACATATATTATACTGCCATCAATGCAAAATGTCCTTTTATCTGTTCTGCATTGTTATACGTGTGTGTATTTCTATCAGGTGTATTTCTATCAGGTGTATTTGGTTCCATAGAGTTATATTGTACAGTGTTGCCATCTAGTGCAGGTCTTGTACAGTAGGTTTTCAATATAGGTTTACTGAGCATGTATATAGTATGTTATAGACTAACATAATATATATATATATATATATATATATATATATATATATATATATATATATATACCTTATATCCTTGTATGGAACTGGGAGCATGGGTTCTCTCTAACAACAAAAGAATCTACCAGGATAGTCAGACTCACCAGCTTGGCTACTGTAGGGTTGGAGCGGGGGGGTGTTGGGAGATGCTGTTCGCACACAATGGCTGCTACTGCAGAATGGCTTCTAAAGAGGAGGGCTTTCCTGCTTATTTGTACCGATTCAAACTGATGCTGGGTAAACCATGGTTGCCCCTGGGACCAAATTTATGCAAGGGGAGGTCTGACCTACTGTTTCAAAAAAGATACTGGTAAGCTATGATTGTGAACAAATTTGGGACAGAATAAACTAAATGGGGGGGGGGGGGGGGCAGAGCACTTCCTTAGTTCACAGAGCACAAGGCCATGGCTGATACTGCAAAATGGCTTCTAAAGAGGCTTACTGATTCAAAGGGATACTGGGTAAGCTACAGCTGCTCTTGGGAACAAATTAGATAGAGAGCAAACCCGCGGAAGAGCAAGGTCCAATGGCACATGCGCAGACTCTCGACCAATCAGAGCCTTCTGCCATGAAACTGTTATTTAGCAATTGGCTCTGATGTTCTTCAATGGGAACCACAAGCGGCCACACCCCCAGCGCGCACCGTCCAAAGATGCAGGGGATGCGGCCGCTCTCGCTCCCCATTGTATACAATCAGAGCTGTTTGCTGAATTTCATAGGCACCGCAATGGGCTGTGACTGGATGAGAGCCTGCGCAGTTGGACCTGGGAGAGGTAAACTGATAGCGGTGATCTGGAGGTTTCACACAGCAGAGCATCCCAATCCGGGATGCCCCAGTAGAAGGCCAGTGGCCAGCTCTGGAATCTTTTAGGTTCCAGGGCCGACTGTCCTGGGTTTTGTTCTGCTTTACGTAGTTATATAGATCTCTGTTTTTACCAGGGGCAGCCATAGAGAGAACAGGGAGATCTTCTGTGGGGCTGCAGTGTCTCAGGGCTGCACTGGCTGGACATAGCACCCAGCAAGAAGTCCATCTGATCCAGGACTTGTGAGAGAATTAATTAAGTGTTCTTCTAACACCTCCAACAACCCCTTCAATCCCAGCCTTCCAAGTCCCACTCCAACCCCTCATCCTGTACTCGAAGATACCCCAGCCCATACTGCGCATACAATGCTTTAGACTCAGTTTCCTAGCTATGGTGGAAACATCCAACCTAGGATTTTCAGTATCCCGGGTTTTGTTTCTTGCCCTGGGGGCATCCTGATTTGGGACACCCACTATAAGATCGCCCATAAAAACGGGCTCTAGTCCAATCTGAAACCAAGCATCCCAAAGTGTTTGGTTTCTGGTTATCTCTAGCACACTTTTGGGATGTATGCTGTGCACTATAGGTGGTTTCAGGCTCTCATCCAATCAGCGCTGTATGCCATGCATATTAATGAAGGGCAATAAGGCTCTGTTTAGAGCTCAACAATGGGGAGCGCGAGCATCCGCATCCCCAGTTCCCTTTAAGCACAGTCGTTATGGAACTGAGAAATGATCAAAATAGAAAACGATGCGATCATGTGAACAGGAGCGAGGCAATATCAACCAAGTACATTGACCAGTAGATGAACACGCTTGCTCTTCACTCCTCTTGGTCACTTACTAAGAGGGGCAGACTGGCCATAGGGAAACCCAGGCATATGCTTGGTGGGTTGCACTGCCTTGGGACCAGTTGGGCTATTACTATTATTATTATTATTATTAGTTGACTATTACACCCCTAATCAATTCCTGAATTCTTATTACCTCCAGCACATGGTCCAACTGTATCTTCCCAGCCAAGAAACCCTAGCTCATCTTCTGCCTCCAATGCCTAAGCCTTACCCTTCCTGCCCACCCTTGTTACAGTATCTTCCCCTACACTACAAAAGCTTGAGTACCTTCAAGTTGGCCATATCTGCCCCTGCACTCTGCTATGCTATAGCCTCAGCCTTGAAGGACACTCGGGCTCAGTCGGGATGCTGTGGGCTGGTCATAGGCTGCCCAGGCCGGTAAATTCCCTGACTGTTTATTGGTCCCAATCCACCACTGCTTACTAAGAGGGGAGGCCAACGAGGTGAGCCTCATGACCAGATCTAATCGTCTGCTACATAAAATACAATACTATACAAATACAAGAAAAGATACTTACAGAAAGCAGATCCTTCTGCAAACAATGCGACCAAAACTGGAAAAATTATAGAATGTAAGAAGTTAGTTGTCCGGACACCTCATAAATGTTTTCTGAGCAGTAAGAAGCTCTGCAGAACTTACCAAGGAGCAGCAGGGTAGTTGTCCTCATGGTGGCTCAGCTTACAGCAGCTCTGAATAACACAAATATTCAATAAGATAAGACAAGTTTAGATTAGCTTAGACTAGACATTAGTCTAGACAACTTTTCGAAGTTGGACAGCTTAAACCAGTGTGTTGGTGAGGAGCGTGGTAGGAGTGGGGCTGATTTATAGGCTTTTTAGCCTATAGCGTTCTAAGCTACTCCTGTGTATAAGAAGGTGAAGCTCCGCTGCAGGTCACCTGCTCCAGGGATCTTTGGTCCATAAAAGATATTGGTGATTGAGTCAATGCTCAGCCAATCCATGCATTCCACTACTGCCATTCAGACAAACATCAGAGCAGTTGTAAACTGACCAGACATCCGGCATTTGGTGGGAGAGTCCCATAACATGACTTTTAGGTGTACCCAAAGTTTTCTGTGGGACAGAGGGCTGCAAAGTGAGACTGACAGCTACAGCCATAGACTACTATTAAAATAACAAGTCTCCAGCTGTGCTAAGTGATTTCTTCTCCTTCCCTTCGGGCTGCATCTCTTTCTTAACCCGGAATACGAGGAGAAAGATATCTCCTGTTATCATCTGTTAATGGGCAGGGGGACATCTGCAACCCTGTGCCCGGAATACTGAAAATTTTGAAAAATGGGAGTTGTTCCAGTTTAATGTTAAAGTTAAATGTTACACAAGCTGTACACTGACTACTTTACATTGTATCAACGTATCTGATCTTTAGTGATGTCCCATGAAAACATATAATAACATATTTACAAAATTGTTTGTTGCCAGGGTTATACAATCTGTACACTGACTACTCTCCATTGTATCAAATTGTCAGATCTTCAGCGAGGTGCTATGAAAAGGTAGAATATAATATTTACTAAAATGTAAGGGGTGGACTCACTTTTGTTGCCAGAGGCTTAGACGTTACTGGTTGTGTGTTGAGTTAATTGGAGGGCACACCAAAGTTACAATGCTATACAATCTGTACACTGACTACTCTCTATTGTATCAAATTGTCAGGTCTTCAGCGAGGTGCTATGAAAAGGTAGAGTATAATATTTACTAAAATGTAAAGGGTGGACTCACTTTTGTTGCCAGGGGCTTAGACGTTACTGGTTGTGTGTTGAGTTAATTGGAGAGCACACCAAAGTTACAATGCTATACAATCTGTATACTGACTACTCTCCATTGTATCAAATTGTCAGATCTTCAGCGAGGTGCTATTAAAAGGCAGAGTATAATATTTGCTTTTATGAGATACTGTAAGTTCCAAAGAATCAACCCCACAATTACTGACCAATAGGGTCACGTAAAGAATTAATTTAAATGTTAATCAGTGCAGTGTGATAAATAGTAGAATCTTACCTCTATGCCGTCAGGTACTCTGAAGTCACAACACAGCCAGAGCCAGTGGCATCTCTCCCTTATAAATATGATGGGGGATCTGCTGAGTACACAGAACTTGAGCATGAATGTTTACTTGTTGCCCATAGGATAATATTTAAGTACATCTATTGTAATGTAATACTTATTATTTTACCACCTACAGGAATGGTTCACCCTTTACAAACATTGATTCAACTTATGTTCTTTTGTTTTTGTCACTCCCAATACGTTTATTATATTGTAATGTTCACACAAATAACATTTACATTTTTTTTTATAGGATTGTCGGAAACAGGGGCAGATTATCATTGGTGCTTTGGAGAAGACCAGTTACCAAGTTGTACAACCTTTGACACAATAAAATGTGTTTGCCCTTTGAGTGCTTGTAAAAAACCCGAGAAGGCCCGGCTGCAACACATACTAAAGTGTGACACTGGCCCCTTTAACAAATCACAGCTGAAGGGTGTATTTTTACTTTTCCACTTGGTGAGTATCCCTTTTGTTTTGTAGGCACCTTTAAATGGACAAGTTTCTTATTTTAGTATTTGGTTTGGTATTCTCAGTGTTTTTTAAACAAATCTTCAAATAAAACAGCTAGTCCAGTTGCCTCAATTTATTACTATAGATATGGTGCTGAATGACCATTGAGACAATCTCTTCTCCCCACTAGGGCTTTGCATCATTTTTTATTTTGCTGTAACAAATTTTGCCCAGCATCAGCTTACATCTTGGGCTCTAATGAGAACTAGAAACTTTTTGAAACTATTCCTTGTCCCAGCCCTCAATACATACTAAAACAAAAATGGACTTCCAGACCAGTCCCTGCTGATACTCCTACTGTAAATTCAGCACAACTAATATGTCTATAAAATAGGTCAATTCACATTAAATGGCGTGTAGAGCAGAAATGATTAATTAAAAGCAATTAAAACACAGAATGCTCAAGATGACGGAATACTACTGGCTCATCAAGATATATATAAATATATTGAACTGTTCCCTAATAATAATAATTATTATTCTAATTATAAATGAATACATGAATAAATATCTTTCCCTCCCAATGTGTACAATCCACATTAAAAAGTTCCATAAATATTTATAACTTGATATCCTAAAACTCATTCATGAAAGTGTTGCTTGTGCTCACGAAATTCATAAAGATACCGGTATATAAAATATTAAATAGTGCATAACCAAAATCATAAGTTACAAAAGAAGTGACAAAGTGACCAAAATATCCAAAAGAGGAGCAGGAAGATAAAAGGGAACTAATATTTTATATCACCAATTCATAACTCCTGGGTTCGACATCAGAGCAGACCGATTAAGCACCGACGCGTTGAGTGGAAATGCGACTCACCACTTCATCAGGATGCCTTAGTCTCTCTATCATTTCCTCTCTTTTTAAACCCCTCTAGTGCTGTGTGGACCAATTACCGGCGGAAGCACCGGCATGTAAGATCATGCTCCACCGGCCCTCCCAAACTGAAGGCAGAGGGCCGACGTCAGTGCTGACCTCACCTCCGTCCAAAGTGGAACAAACACACCGGAAGTGTGGTCTGGCGCACACATGCCGGGTGCAAGGCATGCGGGAGCTCTCCCCTGCAGTAGGAGGCACCCCTATGCTAATGAAATATGAATCCAACTCTCTCGGGTGACACTACTCTGATGGCAACAATTAACACAAACAAAACATTATACATTATACACATACATTAACACCACATTATAATACAATTTATCTAAATTATTACCTAATATAAACATATATACTTAACTATTTACATACAATATTTTCTGTATACTTTCAAAGAATTAAGAATTCTTTGAAAGTCTGCAGGGGAGAGCGCTCGCATGCCTGGTGCCAGACGGCACTTCCGCTTTGCACGTTCCACTCAAGGCGAAGGTGAGGTCAGCGATGATGCCGCCCCTGCACCTTCTGTTTGGGAGGACGGACGGGGCACAATCTCATGCGCCGACGCTTCCGCATGTAATTGGTCCACACATCACTAGAGGGGTTTAAATAGAGAGGAAATGATAGAGAGCTGAAGGCATCCTGATGAAGTGGTTAGTCACATTCCCACGCAACGCGTTGGTGCTTAATCGGCCTGCCCTGATGTCGGATCCAGGAGTTATGAATTGGCTTTCTTTGAAAGTCTGCAGGGGAGAGCGCTCGCATGCCTGGCGCCAGACAGCACTTCCGCTTTGCACGTTCCACTGAAGGCGAAGGTGAGGTCAGCGATGATGTCGCCTCTGCACCTTCTGTTTTGGAGGATGGACAGGGCACAGTATCACGTGCCGACGCTTCTGCCTGTAATTGGTCTACACATCACTAGAGGGGTTTAAAAAGAGAGGAAATGATAGAGAGCTGAAGGCATCCTGATGAAGCGATGAGTCACATTCCCACGCAATGCGTCGGTGCTTAATCGGCCTGCTCTGATGTCGGACCCAGGAGTTATGAATTGGTGATATAAATTATTAGGTAAAAAAAAAAAAAACAGGTTTGGTTCTCTTTTGGAGGTAGTCATGGTTAACAGAAGAAGACAATGTGTTTTGGCAGCATCATGCAATCATAATGCAATCATCATAACAGACTGATATCAGTTTTCTTGTCTTCAGTAACACTTTCTCCAGAGCTAATAAGAGGATAACTGAAATTATGTTCAATTCATTTTGTAGCAGAACTGAAGCTTAGAGGAACTGTGTTTTTGTAATTAAGGAAATAATTCAAAACTCTAATGCAATTCATCTGATCACACATCATAACAACCTAGAGTTAAATAAAGAGGCCCAGGTTAGGTGTAGATGAAGTTTTGTGGCTGCATTGTCATCTCTTGTTTTTGAGCTATGGCTGCACATTACTCTGCAACATTTGCAGCATCAGAATGTTACATTTTAAATTCTGAAGCAAGAGGTGTTCATGTCTCTCCTCCTGTATGGTTTAATTTCATTTTCTGCTCAAAATACAGACATAAAATATTAAATCTCACCTGCAGACATAGCCAATGGTGTGTGCTAAACAGTCCGACGCAAGAGGGGTGGAAAAACACATTAACAGACAAACGGTTAACTGTGGGACTGGCACTCGCAGACTATAACACTACTAGTGTGTCAAGACAAGCACATATGTTTATTTTTAATAAACATATTGCACATAATACAGCACAACATTAAGAAAGTACACATCCCATGAAGAAATATTACAAAACACAATTGTGTATACCTAAAAAATATGTGGGCCCCCTGCATGCACCCATGCACACACTGCTCCCCACCATTCATGTGCATACACTCAATTACACTATAATGGCTGGCTGGCCAAAGCCTCAGTAGTTTTGTGGATCCTCAATGAGGTATATAGCTTGTATAAAATGAGACCTGCCTGTCCCGGATTATGACATCAAAGAAGGCAAGCAAAGAACATTATTGGGCAGTTCACCACTTGTAGGTCACCATAAGATTCAGCCACAACTGTAGAAAAAATATGGGAACATGAGGACGGTGGAAGCCGGGACCTCCGGGCACTGCAGTAAGTAGCCCGGGTCCAGTGACTGTCCGTATGTCACGACTCCACAGCCACGATACCTTACTTCTGCTTAGGTCTCCGCAGCAATTCACACCTCACTGTATGTTGTGAGTCCCAGACCATCCAAGCCTTTGTACACAGGGTGTGCTGCCAGAGAAGGAGGGGAGAGAGTCGGGCCGCCGTCCGCTTTTAAATGACCGCTCTTCTGGCGTATGGATGGATGAGGACAAGGGTCCCCCTTCTGTGTGGGCTGGCACTCTGCCAGGATCCGAGTGCTCCTCGCCAAGTGTATACACACTAGGGCACTGCTTCCCTTTAACTCCACCTAACATCATTTTACAGCAAGGGTGCGGAAGGAGATTCCCAGAGGAAGAAACACCCTTTGGTGAAAGCATGAAGCATGGAATAGCCTGTACAAATGCGGGGCCATTGTCCTCCTCCCAACCAAATATAGACATGCCTGGCATTTTGACTGCAAGAAGAAGAGGAGCGGATGTAAGACCCCGGAGGCACCAGACAGTGGGAGCACAGCAATCAGCGTTTGAAGGCGACAGAGGTGATTAAAGATTATTTTTATTTTCTACCTGTGAACTGGTTAGGGGTTCAAGGGACCCCTATACTAGTTCAAAGGGTGGGGGGGGCAGCAAATTTCCCCGCATGGCGACAGGTGCCATTAGCCCTGCCCCATTACTCGTACTTCCAACAGTCAGCTCATTGGCAGGGGCAAAGGGGTCGGTCTTGAGCAGCAAATGCTGTTCTGGCATGGCTGGCGACTGGCCATTTAGCCTTTGACCGTAGGGGCGCCAGCCTCAATTCCTGCTGTGCCAGCTGATTGACCTGGGGGAGTTGGGACCCACAATAATATATAATTTTTTTAACGAATGGAAATGAAGACGCAAAAAAAACTTGTGAAAAAAATGTAAATTACATTTATATTTGGCTACATAATACAGACGTCTGCCACAAACCATTGACATAAAACGCTTCCTGCAAACGCATCCAGACAGGTGTGAACATAGCTTTTTAGAGATTCCTTTACAAACATAGATAGACAATAAGTAGAGAAGGCATTTGCACCAGGCTTATTAGCTGTCACTTTGATATCTTAATCATGGTTTACATTATCATGGATTATAAATATCTGTAGTCTGTGTTTACCAGCACATGAACATCCCAATAATAATATTTGAGGTGCATGATGGGATTTAGTCATGTAGGGATTTTACCACCGTACGGGGAAATACAATCCTAATGTGCTTTCCCAGACAGGGCCCAAGGTGAAATTTACCTCTATTACATCTAAAATCCCCCTAGCAATCCAGTAATGTATGTTCTTTTTCTAAGCTTGATGTAAGCAAAAATAATACCGTTTATTGGATGAGTATATGAGTATATATAGAATCTTGGGTTCTTTAAAGAGTTTTTTTCAGCATAGAGAAAGAGGAGTGGTCACGTCCTTGCTCTCTGGGGTCTGTGGTGTGCTCCTGTCCAAAGCCTTTATGAATGGTTGGACGTGGGAGCGCACCTCAGCTGCAGGAAAGCCAGAGATGTGACTGCAGCCCATGATTGTGGTGCAGGAGTGCCAGAAAGGAGAGTTTGCTGGATGATCTGGGGGGGGGGGGGGGTGGTCACACAATGGGGCATACCAAAGACTCCAGGACAGAGCAGTTTGGTGGTTGATCCTCTTTAAGTGTTGTGATTAAGGTGATGCCATGGGTATGACACAGGAGGACACAGACCCTCCATCCTGCATTGGGCATCCCGCCTCTCCCTCTGTCGCAGAGAGGGGCTATTTATAGGCAGGGAAAGAGCTGGCCAAGAAAAAGCCCTTAAAGCTCCCCATCACTTACAATGATGTCAGCGATAGCGGAGTGGAACAGCAGTGACTGAGAATTGGGAGGAAGGAGGTGAGTTTGTTTGTTGTTAACTATTTTAACTATTCAATCAACACAAATCACAAAATTGAAATTTGGAACAAATTCCGATTTGTATGCACTGGTTCGCTCATCTCTATCCACTAACTATTAATCAATTGCAGAACATCTGCAATAATGTATCAATGAATAAAACAGCATTAGTTCTTACAACAAGATACTGGTCCAAATGGTTTTCCTTAATAACTAAGGCCCTTATTCATCAAGCGATAGCGCCAGGTAGTGTCCGACGAGCGCCAGGTAGCGGCAGCTAACGGCGACTACCGACTCAAGTACGCCCGGCGGCGGTCACAATGACGCATTTATCAAGCAAAATGAGGCTAGCGCCGGCGAGAGCGACGGCTAGCGCGGCATTCATCATGAAGCCGCCTGGACCGAACAGCGCCGCTGCAAATTCCCTCACAGTGCCAGGTATGAGCTGTCGCTCCCTGGAGATGTCCAATGCATTTCAATGGAGCAATCTATAATAATTCATGATTAATTGGTAATAATTTTTTTTTTAATTTTTTTAATGTCAAAAAATCGGAGACCACTTCTGCAATGTTAGGATTTATTTTTAAGTCAAAAAAAAAAAAAAAAAAATATGTGCAGAATTGATCTAACAGGTCTGAGATTAATGTATTCATATAACAAAATGATTCTAAAAACATGTATAATGTTACATTCAAAAAATATGGTTGTTTAGGGGTTAAAAACTAGTTATTACAGATCGCCGCCAGCGCTCTGGGGTTTAAACAAGGAATGGACTGCGACAGCACATTCGGAGCGTGATTTGTTGATGAATATGAAGCTAGCCGTTCGCTCTGGCCATTCGTTGTCAGGCGCTCACATACAACGCTGGACCTGTGAAACAGCGACCCCCCAGCCCGTATTCAACATTACCGCACACCGACTGAGTCGCTGTCATCAAGCTAATGCCGGCCAAGCACAGCGAATACTGGCTGGCGCTGAAAAAATCACGCTACAGTCGCTCATCTGTCGCTACCTGGCGCTATTGATGAATCGGCCTCTAAGTTAAACCATGCATAATCAGAGAAAAGAATTAGGCACATACCAATTTCCTGCAAAAAGTGGGTCCTCTTCCCAGTTTTAATGGCACAGTGCATAGTGAGGGTTAAAAGCTTTCGGGCTCGGGCCCTTCTTCAGGTCAGAGGCTAAATAAACAAAAAAAAAGAAGCTCGGAGCTCGAAAGCTTGTAACCCTCACTGTGCACAATCTGCCATTAAAACTGGGATGAGGAGCCACTTTTTGCAGAAAATTGGTATGTGCCCAATTATTTTCTCTTATTACATATGCAATATTGGGTCATCAGTACCATGACCTCTGAAACTGGTGTGATAGAGGGATAGTATTTTGCTACTATGTCTGTTCTCCGGCACCAAAATCTTATCTGAGCTTCTAGCAACTGAGTCCTTTGGCATTCTTCATTTGTGTCAGGAAAAGAAGAAGAAGTGAAGAAGAAACCTGAAGGTTTGGAAAGGTTGACTTTTCAATCTATTGAGCCAATGAGGGGCCTTAATTTAAAACTTCTATGTGCTGAAAATTATTATACCTTACTTTCCACACCTTGTGGAACATTTGCTCACCATCATTACAGCACAGCTGCTGTGCCTTCCCCATAGATGCCCCCCAGCCATTAGACACCCGAACACCTTCTCCAAGAGATCATTGACGAAGTAGGACCTCAGGATTAGGACCCCCTAGAACTGCAAAGAAGGTCAGAATTCAAAATAGAGAATCACCTGATGCTGGGCCTAGGTGGTGGGCAGAGAGCACTACAGCTCACTATGTTCCACTATGGAGAGCAGTATGGCTGCTGTGTTCACCTTCCCTCCACCCCCCAGCATAAGCCGCAGCTGAATAATGGGATTCTCTGTATACACCATCTTGGGAAAATTCCATGAAAACATTTGGGAAATCATTTCAAAACATAAATGGCCAGGGGCATACTAACCGTAGGGATACCTGTGGAATTCCCAGTGGCCGTGGGACAGTTGGGCGGCTTCTTACAGCCCATCCAATTTTGGCCCTCGAGTCTCCCTCAGATCCCCTTTCCTCACAGACAAGGAGCCCCTATGTTCTGCCATCTAATAATATAGCCTCAGCATCATGGCTTTGATGATACCCCACACCTGCCCCATTATCTGACCCTACAAGAATAAAGTTTAGTAACACTTTTTTGGCCCTGCACACTACTTGTCCCTGCAATACCATATAGCCTGAACCTTGAAGCACACTCGTTGACTGGCCCGAGAGTTCCTAGTGTCAGAGCTCAGTCTGGAGGTCCCAGCCTGGTAAAGAGCTGGTTGGGGCTAAATAAGTTTATGGCCCCCAATCTGCCACAGTAAAAGCTATTTTCACACTTCTTGGACCTTTTCTGAGTTTAAAAGGAAAATAAATCTTGCAGTATGCTTTAAAGGGTAATTTCACTTTCAATGTCATTTTTAAAAGTTTCCATTATTGTGCGGCAGAACGATGTCTTCAATGTGCTGAACGTATCTGTTATTTTTTCATTTTCTGTTTGTTTGCAACTCTGTGTTTTAAAAGAAAACAGTTTTCTATAGCAACAATGTGTTAATCTTAGCTATGTACACCAAAGTGGTGATTTTGAGTACATATCATAGATTTCCTCACTCTTTCATTTGATTGGCTACGGCATGTTTTCTATTAGCAAAAAGGTTAATGGCCAGGTTCTCAGCTAGATAGGTCATTAGGCTGCTTAGACTTAGACTGCCAGAACTGCTAAAGAGTTTACCTGTTATATTGGAAGAATTGTGGGAATTGTTGTCCATTGTTTTTTACTCAAGGCCATGCAAACCACTCCCACTGTAGGAAAACAGAGCCCCAGGAATATGAGGATCATATGGATAAGTAAATCACAGGTCTGGGGGCACAGTCCTAACAAAAGAGGAGAACAATAAGGTAGAACACCAAAAATCGTACAAAAAGGGAGTTTCTCAAAATTGGGACAATTGGGTATTTTTGGATTGGGGCTAAAATCAGCCTATTACAGGCCTAGTCAGCCCATGATCAGCCTGCAGCATCATCCTGTGCCCTTCCAAATGCTCCATAGCTGGTCCATGAGTGTGGTCCAATGTTGAGGCTATAGGTTATAGGGTGCATTTGGCCAAATTGATGGTAATCAAGCTTTATTAGTGGCATATGATTTGCCACAATGCTGAAGTCCCAGCACTGGGGGGGGGGGGGAATATGAGCTGGCGCTTTTTATGGTGATGGGTAGTGATGAGCTGGAGTGGGGTTTATCTGATTCAAAAGTCCAGATAGTCTCCAGTATTTCTCCGGCCACCACTTCACGTGAACTGGCATAGGGTTACTGTTGGGCCCCTTACCAGTTAACAAGCAGTTAAATAATATATAGTTTAAAAATAAATAAAAAGAACTCACCTTTGCCATATTTTTCCCTCTGTCCCTCGCTGGGGGGGGAGTCCATCGGGTTAGGGGCTTCCTCACGATGCTGCTGTCATCTTCTTCATTCCAGGGAGATGCTATTGCAGCCCCTCCAGCTACATCTTTAATGAGGGGTGACTCTGTGTCCCGCTCTGCCTTCCTTGGTGGCCCACCAAGCTAATGCCGGGCCTGCCCTGCAAGAAACATTTTATACCACATAGGAGGAGCCTCTCTGGCATCCTCCCATGTGACTATTTATGTCACTGAAGGGGAGGCACATCATTAGCAGCAGCTCCCTGGCATGAAGACGATGAGGGCCACTAAACCAGGAGGAAGCCCCCAACCCTGCACAAAAGGACGCTGCCCAGCAGGAAACTAATGAAGAAATAAAGGTGAGTTCTTTTTTTTAATTTTAAAACTGTTTGTGAACTGGTAAGGGTTTCAAGGGGGGTGGCTTTCCCCCTGCCAGCACTGGTTGGAAGAATGTCAGGTTATTTGACCTGGATCTTGCTCGTGTCCAGGATGGGGAAACTGGACTAAATCATCAAGATCCAGGTCGAATTCAGCTTTGGATGATGAACACAAAACACCCATCACTGCTGGAGGTGGGTACATGCTCCCTGCCAACACTGGTCGGAAGAATGTCAGGTTATTTGACCCAGATCTTGCTGGTGTCCAGGATGGGGCAATTGAACTAAATCATCAAGATCTGGGTTGAATTTGCCTTTGAACGATGAATATGAAGCCCGTTACTGCTGTTGGCTGGCATGCCCCCTGCCAGCACTGGTCGGAAGCATGTCAGATTATTTGACCTGAATATTGCTGGTGTCCAGGATGGCCCAACTGGACTAAATCACCAAGATCCAGGTCGAATTTGGCTTTGGATGATGAATGCAAAACACCCATCACTTCTGGTGGTGCGTTCATGCCCCCTGCCAGCACTGGTCGGAAAATTGTCAGATTATTTGACATGGATCTTGCTGGTGTCCAGGTTGGGGCAACTGGACTAAATCATCAAGATCCGGGTCGAATTTGGCTTTGGATAATAAATATGAAGACCATCACTGCTGGTGGTTGGTACATTGGGGTCAGGTAGGGATACAAGGGAGGCAGAAAACTGGTTGGGGAGAGTGTTTGAAGCAGCAGCCCAACTGGCCCAAAGTGTGGTCAACCGGGAATTCCTGTCTTTGAATCAAATATCAGGTTTGTTCCTAACTAATTATATCCCTTTTCATTTTAATCATTCTTTTGTATAGACGTCTACCATACTGCAGAGCTAAATTAAGAAACGCCTTAACGTTGTCACTATTGTTGGCCCCAAGCCTTATTTACTTAAATCTTGCTTTGATCCTTTAATCTCAGTATTTGACTTTCCCTATGTGACAGTGAGAATTTTTACAGATTGCAGATTGCATTAAGCGTAACACACGCATACATATATACACATAGGGTTTATCTAGTTGTGTAGCTTTGAGGTTTTCTAATGAGTCAGATCTGATGCCTTGTATCAATAAACCTGCTAGCAGGGGTTTCATACTAATGTTGAGTAAATACAATCAAAGTGGCTCATGTGAAAAATTAGAAGGTGTATTATGTCCTTAGCAGGGATAAGAGGAATAAAATGTCTGAACATGTCCGGACTAGTAAAGGGGTCCTCGGTGTCCCTATTGTACACTTATCATTACTCAGTAATCTCTTAGCATTGTCCTGTTTACAGTATTTGTGTTTAGTTGTACAGTTTGTGCTGGCAGGTTAGTTATTTGGCACTAGTCAGGGGAGAGCTGGCCATAGGGAGCACAGGGAGTTTTACTGGTGGGTTGCTTTCCTTCTTCACTCCTTTGCAAATCTTTGAAAGATGCACCTCGTATAGACCCAATAGGGGCTGTACAGTCGGCTAGAGAAGCTACTAAATGAATGTGCAATAGCAGAAATGCAGCACTGCAGTGTGCATCTGTTTCCTGTTTCTGTACAGTTGGCTAGAGAAGCTAGTGTATGCATTTGCGCACGTTTTTTGGAGCGCCAAGTGGTGCTCAGGCTTCCGCATGATTCATGGTTGCCAAAACAGGATGCACATTTGTTTTTGCCCCAATTTGCACACTAGCTTTTACCAATGCACCAATTTGCGCCTGAAATTCTCAGCTCTTTGCATTTTTGTGCACCAAACTTTCTATGGCGCCTGATTTATGGTATGTTTATAGGGCAGTAAAAGCGTTTGAAAATGTGACAATTTGAAGAGTGAATTTCCCCCAGCAAATAGCTGGAGAAAACTGCCGTTCGAAATGAGTAACAGGCTAATTTCATCCCGAAAACACATGACTGCAGCTTCTTGCATGTTTTTGAACAATTAAAGTGTCAGCCGCAAGTTCTTGAACCCCTTTTTTTTTTTAAACTCTTTATTTAAAGTGGACCAACACCCAGGATTTTGACTATCCTGGGTGTTGGTCCACTTAGGTGGGGCACCCCGATCGGGGGTGCCCCGCTGTGTGAAACCCCCCCGATCGCCGCAAAAACTCACCTCTCCCCGCTCCCACGTGACCTCATCCGGCCAATGACAGCGCTCAGAGCCGCTCTGGTATGCGCGTCCAAAGCCGCTTGGACACGCATACCAGAGCGCTGTCATTGGCTGCGTCTCTCGCTTCCCTCTAACAGGGAGCGCGCCTGCGCTGGCCATTCACAAAACGGCCGGTGCGGGAGCGCGCCCTGCTAGAGGGAAGCGAGAGACGCGGCCGCGTCTCGCGCGTGCGCCGTTGGATCGCCGGTAAGGTAAGGATTGTGGGCCTCCTGGGGGGTTCCTCCCCGCGGGACATCCCGATTTCGGATGCCGCGCGGGGAGGGATCTGATCGGTCCGGGAATCTTATAGATTCCCGGGCCGATCCCCCCTGGGTGTTGGTCCACTTTAAGTTTTCAAAATACAATATAATACAGTAGTAAGAAAGACATAGGAAGATGAAAAAAAAAAAGGATTAGGATAAAGGGAAGGATAAACAGGCATTCATTTCAATTACATATACTTCTGCATACATCAGATTTACATACTCAGCGTCGACTCAATCTCGTTGTCCTTTTATTTTTCCACTGCCCTGCCGTAAGCCCTGGAAAACCAGGAGGATGGGGCCCTCCCAGTCTGTCTATACTCGATCTTACCAAATACCAGCTTCCATTTACCAGGTCTCCACCATCTCTCACTACAATAACTGTAATCATCTCGCCGGTGACCACAATGGAGAGCTCTTATCCTCCTAGAGAGTATTTGGCTCTAATAACTCTTAAGTGGACCCTGATCCCAGACAGCTCCTATCGAGGTAAAAAAGCAAAGTATGGAGGCAGACCAGTCCTTGGCCAGGAAGAGTCGGCCAGTTTTGGAGACTGCTGAAGACCCAGCTCAGCATCCATAGGATCAGGGTCTTGAACCCTTTTTTGGGTTTTTTTGTTAAAAAAAAATCTAAAAAGTTGTCAAAAACGAAAATGAAGGAAATATGAATGAAATGAAAAATGAAGGTCAAAACAAAAATGTGGATATTGGTCCCAAAGTTTAAACCAATCCCCCCTCAAAAAAATTATAGTTAAAATTATTAATCATTAATATGCAAACCAAACGGGGAGGGAGGGTTAAAAAGAACATCTGGGGCAAAACATTTGGCAAAAAATCTTTAAGGGTTGACTGGAATCAGAATATCCCCACACAAAATGAAGAACCCAGGTTCTCCAGAGAATACACTCCAAAATGTCTAATAGAGCTTCGCAAAAAACACATAAGCTGCAGAGATCAAATCACTATGGAGAAAGAGTAAAGGAAAGGGGAAAGACATGGAGGGCCATCGGGAGCAGTTAAACCAGACCAACACACGTTTTTTCTTTAACGGGTTAATAACAACAAGCTCAGGGGGCATCCAGAATGCTGGAGCACCCCTCGCACATAACTCTCCCAAATGCCTGTAATGCTCACCTTCATTATGAGCCAGCACTGGGAAAGGAGTCCCACGATTGGCCACAGGCGGTCACAAGGCAGGTCGTTTCAGTGGCCGACACCGAGGATGCAACTATGGCATGATGGTAATGAAGGTGAGCATTACAGCGTTCGTAGGTTTATGGGTAAGGGGGGCTTCAGCAATCTGGATGCCACTTCGGGCTTGTTGTTATTAACTGACAGTGGGACCAACACCTGTTAAAGAAAAAACGGGTGTTGGTCCAGTTTAAGAGCATGGACAGGCCATTTGCAATTCAAAACAGCAGATTTTGCTTGCGAAAGGCACAAGAGGCAATTTGTGCATCTCCCGTGTGGTGCATTTTGTACATGAGCCCGGCGTGCGCGCACAGACATGAATCATGCATCTAGGTGCATGCTGCATCGTTTTATCTCCACCTGAAAGTTTTTGCGCACCGACCATGGATTAACTATACTATACTATACTATCAACTATAGTTCGTAATATGTATGACATTTCTCTATCCTAGACTTTGTATAGTGCCTTGATGATCAGAGGGAAAACAGTTCTGTTCATTGAACTTTTTGTTGGGTAAACTATAAACTTACATACAGAAAGCAGAAGCCGGAGGAAAAGCTGATAGTGGTAAACTGTGATCCATTAAAATGGGAACACTTCCCAGATAGCGAATTACTGGCAGCCAATTACTTAATAGTAAATAAGAGCAGTTTGTAGCAGACCTTGTTGATTTTATACACAACTTCAGGACATGCTGTGTGCTCTTCCGATTAAGAATCATTAATAGCAAATAGTGAGGCAGTTTATGTATAATACGGCGATTTGCAGCTCCTATGGACATTGTGCTTACTTACAGTCTTCTAATCCGTATTGTGAATAGGGAGCAGAAGTGTTGATGTGTGTGCTTTTTACTTACAAGGTTGGATATTTACCCTCTGTAAATAAGGTTAAGTAGCTCAGTAAGCATTAGGTGTCACCAAATAATTGTGTAAAAGAAGCAACACTGCTGCCATGTTTGCTATTGCCTTTCTTGGTGGAATAAATACACTCTGAGGAGTTTGGATGAGCTTTAGGGAAAAAGGAGGAGGGAAGCCTCAGACAGGGTCCTCCTGGGCCTAGGAACGAGAAGGTAGAGTACTTACTCAGCTCTCAGTGGTTCTTTTCTTGTAGTTCTTCTGACTTCCCCTTGAAAGTAGGAAAAAGTCACGGGCCAGTATGCAAACGACACTTTCTTTATTCCACAACTATTGGTAGCACTCTTCCGGGTCCCTAGGAACTGCTTCAACCTGTTTCTTGGAGCTCATCTGGTACACCCTCCAGGAGCCCGCCGCTGCATGGTTTTCACCCCAAAGGGCCAAAGAGAGCGTGACAAACTCTACCTTTTGTACCCCCCTCCAGGGGGGTACTCCTCCGTTCAAATCTCCAAGGTCTTCCAGGTGAACATTCAGGGGTCTCCATTCCGCATACCACAACAGCATCTACCATGCATACTTCCTGATTTGGACTCTGGCCACCAGCCTTACATTCCTCCTTAGTCTATTTCAAGGTTTGGGAACCAACCAGCAGGCACAGCTTCCCTATTTTGTGCCTAGCTCCCCCAACCATGCATTGTGGGTAGCACCTAGTGTCCTTACCTTCCCACTACATTTCTCTAGACTCTAACTAACTAAGTAACTAACTAACTAACTAACTAACTCTAATTCTACAGTATCTATTTTAACAGGGGTGATGGTTAATCCTCGCTCCTGTTAAATTGGTGTATCCATCCCTAGTCCAATCTGGGTCTTAAGTGCATTGCACCTTGTTAGGAAGAACAGTTGGACTAGGTCTGAAAATGCCCTAAGGCGAGCTGTGCCACCTGCACCCTGCTAGCCCACATGGCTGTCTGGATGAGTGCTCCTGGTGCCACCTGCACCCTGCTAGCCCACATGGCTATCTGGATGAGAGCTCCTGGTGCCACCTGCACCCTGCTAGCCCACATGGCTGTCTGGATGAGAGCACCTGGTGCCACCTGCACCCTGCTAGCCCACATGGCTGTCTGGATGAGAGCTCCTGGTGCCACCTGCACCCTGCTAGCCCACATGGCTGTCTGGATGAGAGCTCCTGGTGCCACCTGCACCCTGCTAGCCCACATGGCTATCTGGATGAGAGCACCTGGTACCACCTGCACCCTGCTAGCCCACATGGCTGTCTGGATGAGAGCTCCTGGGGTCATTTGCACCCTGCTAGCCCACATGGCTGTCTGGATGAACGCTCCTGGTGCCACCTGCACCCTGCTAGCCCACATGGCTGTCTGGATGAGAGCTCCTGGTGCCACCTGCACCCTGCTAGCCCACATGGCTGTCTGGATGAGAGCTCCTGGTGCCACCTGCACCCTGCTAGCCCACATGGCTATCTGGATGAGAGCTCCTGGTACCACCTGCACCCTGCTAGCCCACATGGCTATCTGGATGAGAGCTCCTGGTACCACCTGCACCCTGCTAGCCCACATGGCTGTCTGGATGAGAGCTCCTGGTGCCACCTGCACCCTGCTAGCCCACATGGCTGTCTGGATGAGAGCTCCTGGTGCCACCTGCACCCTGCTAGCCCACATGGGTATCTGGATGAGAGCTCTTGGGGTCACCTGCACCCTGCTAGCCCACATGGCTGTCTGGATGAGAGCTCTTGGGGTCACCTGCACCCTGCTAGCCCACATGGCTGTCTGGATGAAAGCTCCTGGGGTCACCTGCACCCTGCTAGCCCACATGACTGTCTGGATGAGAGCTCTTGGGGTCACCTGCACCCTGCTAGCCCACATGGCTGTCTGGATGAGAGCTCTTGGGGTCACCTGCACCCTGCTAGCCCACATGGCTGTCTGGATGAGAGCTTCTGGTGCCACCTGCACCCTGCTAGCCCACATGGCTGGTGTCACCTGCACCCTGCTAGCCCACATGGCTGGTGTCACCTGCACCCTGCTAGCCCACATGGCTGTCTGGATGAGAGCTTCTGGTGCCACCTGCACCCTGCTAGCCCACATGGCTATCTGGATGAGAGCTTCTGGGGTTATCTGTACCCTGCTAGCCCACATGGCTGTCTGGATGAGAGCTCCTGGGGTCATTTGCACCCTGCTAGCCCACATGGCTGTCTGATTGAGAACTCCTGGTGCCACCTGCACCCTGTCAGTTCCAATGGTTGTCTGGATGAGAGCGCCTAATGCCACCTTCACCCTGTCAGCTCCCACAGCTGTCTGGCTGAAAGCCCCCCTCAGCTCAATCAAATCAGCAATACCTTGACCATCAGCCTCTTTATAGGCCATCTGGCTCGGAGTACTGGATTGGAGTGAGTGGCCATCAGGAATCACCCAGCTTCCCATACTGGCCAGACACCAGGGCCCTATGAAGTACATTTCCAGCTGCTCAGTAAAGAGCCAGTAACCAACACTCATCCCTGTATTATTCTTTTCCACCCAGCATCACTACAAACACAGGCTGGTCTGCACTATTTTTGTTACACAGTCTGAACAGTGTCACCTCATTTGAAGATCTCCAGTGCTAGCCTTAAACATTTCAGTTTTTTTTTAAATGTTATATTTAATTAGCATTTTTATTAAATCGAATAATAATTAAACAGAAGATTTTGAAACTTCAGATGGGGCATGAACTTTTAAACTTGTGTTTGGTGATGTATTTGTTTGCTTTGTTTTGTCATTATGGTTGGCTCAGGTCCTCATCTATCCATCTATTGTGCTCCATCATTAATCTTACTGTATTATTGTCCCACTTACCATACTTACCATAACAAGTTTTGTTGTTCAACACAAGTCATGGACACGAAATCTTATCAAGCAGAACCAATCCTAAGAGTTACGGTAAATTAAACCCTCTTGTGTCTTGTACTAATGTTACATAAGGACACAAGGTTACGTAAGTTCAATCAGTGGGTTCTCATGGTGACACTAATTATAAAAACCCATGTCTTTTATGCTGTAAAATATAATAGGTTCAGACAGGGCCACCTTCAGAAAGTTTTAAATCATATGCATCCACAATTATATAATATGATGACTGGGCCCCTAGTTTGAACTTAAACCAGACCAACAGCCTGGCACCGCTGGAAAAGAAAGGTAGCAGCCATTTTGGAGCTTCCTCTCCCAGAATCTCAGCCATGCTGCTGCCTGGATTCAACTGATATAACTAACAATGCACAGTATCAGGAAGCCCAGCAGCACTTCCTGTTTGCAGGTGGCCTGCAAAGGCATGAGTCGCCATTGTTTCTAAAATTCTCTACAGCAGAAGTTAGAAATAGGTAAATGAATTTTTATGTGCAGCAATCTATATTGCCCTGGGGAGGGATACATATGAGCACTGTTTGTTGTGTTGGTCTGGTTTAAGTCTGTTGGTCTATTTTAAATGCAGGGCTACCATCAGGGGCATCTTGGCCCCCTTCATCATGTCTAGGCCCCTTAGCCCCATAAAGGGGTCTGGGCATCTCTTGGCTTATGCAATATTTAAAAAAAAAAATGCAATGTTGAACATGTGAACAATCGCAGGGATTGTTAGTAAGGGGGATGTACACAAGCAGACTTGTCTGCTGTGGACCCAAAAATGGCTGATCTCCAGTCTAGTCTCTCAGGGGCCCCATATTAGGATGCCTTAACACTAGCCTACTCACTCCATGCTTCTGAACCTTGCCAATATCCCATGTGACCAATAGTGGCCAATGGGGTTTGCTGATGGGGGTAATATGTACAAAGAGTTTGGATTGCAGCTATGAGACCTGATTTTTTGGAGGGTTTTTTTTTTGCAGATACACAGTGGACGGGCATCCCAAAGCAAAATTCAGGATTTGCCCTGGATATAGTGGTGAGTACTATGACAAATACCCATAACGCCTTTCAAACATCACTATACAATGCTACCCAATATATATTACAGCGAAATAACAATTGATGTTACAAGCCCCCTCCAGTCAAAAGTGTGTGGAGGGCCGGCAAGTGAGCTGGACATCAGATAAGGACATCACCTGGAGTTGGAACAGGGACGAAAGTAAGTGTATTTTTTTAATTTCATGGTCGAGTTTGTATAAGTTCGTATAATCGTATAAGTTATATTTGGACGAACTCAAGTTTCTTAGGGAAATTCTGCGAATTGCCAAAATCTTTGTTCTGCCATCACTTTCCCTAATGTAGCTTAATTGTTAGACTGAAAAATGGGGGTGGGGGAATAAAGTATATGAGTAAAATGTGTTTCAAGGCAAGGTTTAGTATATCATAAATTAATAATCCTTTTTCATGACGACCCAAACACCTATAAGCCAACCCTGCAGTCCAGGAATTTCCTATTTGTAAAATTCTGGCGATCACCGTAAAGCTTACCTTTCCAGTAATCCCACGGCTCTTGTGCATGTTGCTGCTGCAAATGTAGCATCTTGTGGCGGATGAGTGCTCTGGCACCCAGGATAGGCTGACGGTGGTACAATGGAACCATATGTCCCGTGTTCCATTGTATAACATTATGTCGGACGTGATGTTATAGAATAAAACCATATGTCCCTTGTTTCATTGTATAACATCACGTCAGACATGATGTTATAGAGTGGAATCATATGTACTGTGTTCCACTGTATAACATTATGTGAGACATGATGGTATACAATAGAACCATATAGAACCATATGTACCGGGTTTCACTGTATGTGTGTGTGTGACCGAGCCCTCTGTTTTTAACCAAGTTTAGAGACAGATTCTAGGTTGGTCTGCAAGCTAACAGGGTTGAGTGCTGTGGCTCCTTTCAGACTTTTGTGTTCCACTGTATAACATCATGTCAGACAATAGAACCATATGTTCCGTGTTCCATTGTATGACATCATGTCAGACATAATGTGATAGAATAGAACCATATGTACCGTGTTCCATTGTATAACATCATGTCAGACATGATGTCATAGAATAGAACCATATGTACCGTGTTCCATTGTATAACATCATGTCAGACATAATGTGATAGAATAGAACCCTATGTACCGTGTTCCATTGTATAACATCATGTCAGACATGATGTCATAGAATAGAACCATATGTACCGTGTTCCATTGTATAACATCATGTCAGACATGATGTTATATAATAGAACCATATGTACCCTGTTCCATTGTATAACATCATGTCAGTTCCCAGGCCCTGAATAATAATAATAATAATTTTGTATAAATAATAGTGATTGAGCTGCTCCCACCCCCCTTTATTCATTTGAATTGCCATGAGCACAAGCAGGGAGGAATTCAGTCAATATGGATTTCTCCCTGTGAAGTGTTCTAAAGGGAGGCTGGCAGCTTCCCAGGTGAGTAGCTCCCAGATATTTGTCTGCATTGCATGTCCCAACTTTGGGGACTCAGAATTAAGAGTAGGGACCACACTAAACACAGAGTGCCTTGCCGGGGCGGTGTGGCTTCCACATGTATCTGCAGATATGTGCAAACAAATCTCTGTCTTTCCACACAGCTAGACATGTTTGTTGCTTGATATTTAGTTGATGAGAGGGTTAAACTGGGCGGTAAATTAGTTCCCAGGCCCTGAATAATAATAATAATTTTGTATAAATAATAGTGATTGAGCTGCTCCCACCCCCCTTTATTAACATCATGTCAGACATGATGTTATATAATAGAACCATATGTACCGTGTTCCATTGTATAACATTATGTCAGACATGATGTCATAGAATAGAACCATATGTACTGTGTTCCATTGTATAACATCATGTCAAACATGATGTCATAGAATAGAACCATATGTACTGTGTTCCATTGTATAACATCATGTCAGACATGATGTCATAGAATAGAACCATATGTACCCTGTTCCATTGTATAACATCATGTCAGACATGATGTCATAGAATAAAACCATATGTACCGTGTTCCATTGTATAACATTATGTCAGACATGATGTCATAGAATAAAACCATATGTACCGTGTTCCATTGTATAACATTATGTCAGACATGATGTCATAGAATAGAACCATATGTACTGTGTTCCACTGTATAACATCATGTCAGATGACGAATATATCTAGTTAGCTTACAAAAGGTGTCTTTAGCCTTATTTATTTAGTTTCCTACTATTGAAATAACCAGTCTACTACTGTGCGATTTCCCTCCCTTCTCTTAGCTCATTCAGGGCTTGGATAGGGGAAAGGGGGATCACCCAGCAGCATGGCTCACATAGTGAATGCTGGAGCTGCACAATTTAAAAAGAAGTGATTGGTAAGGGATTTGCTTTCATTGTTTTCCAGAGACTTTAAATGAAGTTGTATCACTAGATTGCTCCTATGTAGAATGTTATATCATTAGCCATATAAACAGCTGGGCCCGGCTCTGTGTACACTGATCACACGCTTCATTCCAAACCTTTATCCGGGACCTTGGGCATGTTCAGACTTGTGTTGAACAGACCCTGGGAAAGTTGCAGGTGGACAAGGTTTGCTTGACTGAGCCACTAATTCTCAGGATGTGTATATTAGCATTAGCGACAGAGGAAGTAGACTCTTTTGCATTTGCAGAATTTAAAGTAGCTGTATCACGAACGTGTCTAATGTTAAAAAATATATAGAAACATGCTGGATATTGAGAGGAGGGGTCAATTGTAAATCCCAACTAAAAAAAATCCCAGCAAGCTTGTGGTTTCCTTCTCCTGGTAGGAATAAACTCCAGGTCCATGTCCCCCAGTCCCTTGTTGTTTTCATTTGTCCCTCTTTGAGGTTTAACATGTGAATCTGCATCAATAAATGATTCATTTGCCTATGCATGTGTTTCTATTGTTGTAACTGTTACATCCTATCTCCTATTCATCCCCCAATGAGGGGGTGTGGCTCCATTTTACAACTGGCCATCTTTCCTACCCTAAAAAGTTGGGAGGTATGTCACTGACAATCCAGTCATACAATAGTTTTTGCGCGGCCCTAGTTTGTAAAGCTGGGAGTTACCCTCCCTGGGGCTGGCTGATGTCTGGACTTGGCCTGTCTACATATGTCTCCCAGTGAAACAGGAAGCCTATCTTCCTGCTTAACAAACCAGGACTGTGGAAGGATGATCGATGGTGTGGGACTGTGATAAAGTAAGTGGCTTCCTAGCAGTTCTCTGATCTGAGGTCTCAGGAAAAGGTCCACCAAAGTAGACAAAACTTGTCACCCTAGATTCTTCTTCCTTTCAAAAATAGAAATAAACAAGCTTGTTTGGAATTATTTTGATGCCGGGTATAGAAGTAACCATTAGTTTTGCTGTTTAGCATATTTATGTTGATTTTTTTGTTTTAACTTTATTGTGGGTTACATGTGCCAAGTCTAGGAGGCAGCATGGCTTGTATGACTTTTCTAAAGCATTTGATACTGTGCCACATAAAAGGCTGGTACAGAAGATGAGAATGCTTGGATTGGGGGAAAACGTGCAGATCGGTGAGAAACTGGCTTAATGATCGAAAGCAGAGGGTGGTTATCAATGGTACACACTCAGACTGAGTCACCGTTACTAGCGAGTAGCAAAAGAGTCAGTTCTGGGACCAATGCTCTTCAATATATATATAAATGACATTGGGTACGGATTAAACAGTAAAGTCTCAATCTTTGCAGATGATACTAAGCTGTGTAAAGTAATCAAAACAAAAGAGGACAGCAGGCAGCTACAAACAGATTTAGATAAATTGGAAGCATGGGCAGTTAAATGACAAATGACGTTTAACACAGATAAATGTAAGGTTATGCACATGGGAAGGAGAAATCTGTGCCCTGATTACACACAAAATATAGAAATGCTTGGTAAAACATCAAAGGAAAAGGACCTAGGGGATATAGTTGACAATAAGCTCAACTGTAGTAATCAATGCCAGGCAACAGCTGCCAAAGCAAATAGGATCATGGGGTGCATCAAGAGGGGCATAGGTGCTCATGACCAGAGCATCATTTTACCCCTGTACAAGTCACTGGTCAGACCCCATATGGAGTACTGTGTACAGTTCTGGGCACCTTTGCTTAAAAAGGACATATCAGAACTGGAGCACGTTCAAAGGAGAGCAACTAAGGTAATGAAAGGTGGGCAGGGAATAAAGTACCCTGAAATGTTGTCACAGTTAGGTTTATTTAGTTTGTAAAATAAACGCCTGAGGGGTGATCTAATAACTATTGTGGTAAGGTGCAAGGTGCCGTCATTGACGGTAGGTATGTGACACTAAGGTACCTGGCCTTGGTGCAGTAAAGCTGTGTAGTTTTCTCCAGCATCCGTTGCTAATGGCAGTCTGCTGCTGAAATTTTAGTACAGCCGAAAGGCTAACCCGGGACGGCTTTACTGGGATGGAGCAGAGCTGGGTGGGACTCCATCCCCTACCCAGGTCCGGGTTTTCCGGGCCGCATAAATAGTCTGGGGAGTCAGCTGTGCACTGGCTGTGTCTAGAGCTCACTTGTGGAGTGAGACTCTGTGTGCCTGACTGGAAGCTCTTATACAGGCTATTTCATGTGGACCCGAGGTGGATTCGGGTACAAGTGTGCAAGCTTGGACAAAAACTAAAAAGGGCTGTTGCCTGTCTGATGCAATTCTGTGGCATTTTTCCTGAAAAGGTGATGTAACCCAAAAAGGATATTTTGTGTTATGGACTTTTTGCGTGAATAAACACGGACTTTAAGTTGAACTTTTCGCCTCTGAGCCTCTATACTGCTAACATCCTGCTGTCTACCAGAGCTGATCCTCACACTATGTATAAATCTATTTGGGGTTAATACAAAATTCAGTCTCACAATATATTTATACCCTGAAGTGTAATCAGAACCCGAGGACATCCATTAAAGTTAGAGGAAAGGCACTTTCTTCACTGACATAGGAGGGGATTCTTCTCTGTAAGAGCAGTGACACTATGAAACTCGCTGCATAAGGAGGTAGTTATGAAGGATACAGTAAAAATTTTCAAAAGTGGCCTGGATACCTTCCTGACATGTAATAACATTTCCAGCTATGGCTACTAGACCACTGGAAGGAGATAAACAGGCTGAACTGGATGGACTAAAGTCTTTATTCAGCCTTACATACTATATTGCTATGTTACTATGATGTTGGGAAAGGAAGAAGCCTCCCAGGTGCTCCAAGATGGCCGTAACCAGGTGGCGTTTCAACACTTTTTCCCAGCTGTGCAAGAATGTTGGTTCAGTGTAAGGCTCTGGTTCATTTGAACCTAATCCCCCACCATCAGTGAATACTGGTACCGTCAATCACCTTCTGTTAGAATGTCTCAGAATATATTTTCAACTTAAAGGAGCTCTATTGCAAAAAATGGTCTTTTGGTCATGTGGGGTTGCCAGCCTGACATAGTGGACACCTGTGGACTCAAGGATAGGAGAGCTCTGTAAGGAGGAGGACACCACCACCACCACCAATGGAACCAGGCTGAAGTCCGGAATTAGTAAGAAATTCAGATTCGAGATGAATACATTTTTCGCAAAAATTCTGAGCAAATTTGCAGCTTTGGGAATTTTTTAAAGATTTATGTAGAATTTAAGTGGACTGAGGGGTTGGGGGACACAGTGGCCCAGTGGGTGTTTTTTGGGGGTTCAGACCTGCTACCCAACACTAGTTATTGCACAAATGTCTTGGTATTACAGAATAAGAAGAAATGGAACATCGAGTGGCATCTATTTCATTGGCGACATGTGGCCATTCTTTAAAATATTGAGAACCACTGAGAAACATTTTCTGTGCACTTGGATTTTGAGACCCCTTCCAATACATGGAAAAGCTCAAAGCTTTTGTGCGGATGGTGACCATGCTATCCTGGGCACCGAGCCTCACCCTTATTCAGCATTACTCATTCCCATGTCCACTACCTACCACATGACCTCCTACACTTTGGTGCCCTTGGCCTTCCCTGTGTCTAGTGAGCAGCTCAGCTGGTCGGCGGAGGATAGTTCGAATGCCAAATCCAGAAACAGTAGTGTGGCAATTGTTATGCTGATATGCTTTTCCAGCCCAGCTTCTGCTCTTCAGTTTGTTGATTATGTAAATACCCTGCTTCTGACCCTGCTACATCTGACCTATATCTTGTGTTTGACTGTGTTTCTAACCTGGTCACATCTGACTTACATCCAAGTGCTTGACCCTGTTGTTGACCCCACCACATCTGACCACATCTGAATGCCTGACCTTGTTGCTGATCCTGTTGCATATGACCCTGTTTCTACCCTGCCAGCCTGACCACCCCTTAATACTGGTGCTGGTAGGTGACCCAAGAACAATTTACTACGTCCGAGTCCGTGACCACGTGTTGCTGAGAGTTGCTAACCTTTGCCCACTAGTTGCCGTGTCTGGCCACATCCTAGCTGCTGATCTTTAACACAAACCACCCGTGACATCCGCCACATCGGGCCTAACCTGCAACAGGCTGTCTCAGCTCAGGGTAGACTATATTAATGGTAGCACTTCTAGTGACATGATTTCAGGGAAAGCAATGGAAAATCAGATTACCAGATGAGAAAATAGGCAAAGGATTTGCAGGGATCTCCATGGGCTGGAATGACAAGCATCTAAATGCTTATCCCAGGGCCGGTGTCAGCGCCCGGCAAGGTGGGGCAGCTGTCAGGGGCCCCGCTCTCCAGGGGGGGCACTAGCAGGGCTGGCCTTTGGGGTGTGCAATGGCCCTTGACTGGCGGCGGACTGGGAGGGCACCACTACAGCTGTTGCCCACACCACCTCGCGGCTTGCCAATGTGACTGAGGTGGCGGTGCAACTTCTTTTCTCTGCCAGGCGAGGACAACACTATGCAGCAATAAGGTTCCACTGCTGCCTGTGCTGTCCCCACTGGGGAGAGATGGAGGGGCCTCCACATCAAGTTTCTTTTCTTTTCTTTTGATCCTTAGGGGGACATCCAGATTTGGGATGTTCCTCAGTGATGTGACTCTTCACCACACAGGGGCCCACTGAGACCACATGGTGTTCCCAAGTTTCTTATATTCCTGTGGCTCTGTGTTACTCAAGTGGAAGTGGCTTTCCTGGCCTTGAGTAAAACCCTTTAGTACAGCTATTGCCTACAAATCCCAGAAGCATTCCACTATAAAGGGTAGGTCATAGAAAAAAAAGGAGCAGGTAGCAGCAATGAGAGACACCCTATCCCAGGTGAGAACCTTGCCAGTAACCCTTTAGCTTCTGGAACACTGGATTGTGATACTATCATTTGAAGAGGCTTAATTAGTGAAGGGGTGTTATACCTCCTGAGCTCTGGAATGTGAAATGTCTTTTTTGCCTCAGCCAATCAGATGTTTATCAAGCCAGAGTTGTGGAGTCTCTGTAAGCCAAACAGACCAGCTTGTGTACATTGCTTAGGTAAACACATTGTTACTAGTGCGACCCCTACCGACTACTTTTATAAAAGTTGCAAACAAATAAAAATATGACAGATAAACTTAGCAGCTGGAGGGCATCTTATTGGCACACAATAATGTCATCAAAAGTGGGCTTTTCCTTTAATGCCACTGTTACCTACAGGCAACTCACGAAAAAAACTAATATAGGTGACTCTCTGACTCTCCTCTCAACTACACTTCACATTGTCCCTTGTTACAACCTCAGTTTATCTTTCGTCAATCAGCTCCAGACTGTACTTATGACTTTGTCTTCTGCTTGCTGTAGTCATACTTACCTTTGTACCTATGACACTGATCTGTCAACAGCCTCCCAGTCCTAGCTATCTGTTCCTGGTTGTATGACCTGGGGCTTCCCTGCAGCTCCAGTCTATCCCCACTATCAGTAACTATAGTGAAGGCAAGGGTTGCTCTTAGAGTCCATGCGCCATCTTTAGTGGTGTACTACAGATCTGCTGTCTACTCCATCAGAGTTCCACATGACTGAAATCAACAGACAGGTAGGACAGAAAATTGTGCAGAATGACATGACAACTTAAGCGAATTTCTTTAAAATTTGATTCGAATGGTTTGCTGAATTTCCCCAAATTGAATTTTAACGAATTGCTGTTAAAAAAAAAAAAAAAAAAAAAAATATCACCCTTTTCCTCATTCCAGGGCCTGGCGATGTCCTCATTGTCTAGCGGGCCTCCGGTGTCTTCAACGGGGCAGAGGACAGGAATGCTTTGCCCCCCACTTGGCTCCCAGAATCTTGCTTCCTCTGATGTCACTATGACAGTGGGCTTTCCCAGCCACCTCACTCCTCACCTATAAATAGCCCCTTCCTGTGGCGAAAAGCGAGATGGCAGGAGCTCCGTGTGGGGTGGAGGGTCTGTGTCCACCGTCCTGCTGAAGATGCTAAAGGCCTGTAGAATGATAGTCCCTGCACTGGAATGAGGATGGAAGTGATTTTTTTTGGGGGGGTGGTGTTTCAGGGAAAAATCATGAATCGGCAAGAAATTTGGATTTGGTTTCATCTTTACCTTGGACTCGAATTCTGGTTCTGCCAGATCAATTTGTTTATCTCTATAGACAACTATGCTGCATAGTGTCACCTAAGGTCAAGCTTACTACAAAATGTGTAGACTTCAGACTGCCTGGGTGTACAATTACCATGTTTAAACTGGAACTTCAGGATCATTTAAAGTGGACCAAAACCCACATTTTTAATTAGCATCCCCTGAATTGCTCCTCTCATGAAGAGAACCTTTTGCCAATATTCACTGCTCCTGCTTCACTCTAATCCCAGATAATTGCGCCTGTTTTAGCTGTAAAGCTCCGCCTCCTCCATTCATTGCCACTGTTGTGTGTGGCAATGATGTAATTGCCGCATCTATGCAATGACTGATCGCCAGTCATCTTAAAGAGAGGAACAGCAAAAATTAAAGGAGCAGTATCGCAAATTTTGCATTAAAAAAGATAAATAATTAAATAGCCACACAATAGCTTCTAACATGTGTATAAATAATCTGGCAATAGAAAAAGGAAAAAATATCTGCTTTACTTTTAAATTGTATAATGACAATGGCTCAGTCCATTTGCTGAATAGGGGGATCTGCTGGGTTGTATTTAGTGAGCTGCTTCATTTAGCCCACTGGTCTCCTAGCAACACTTTACCTCAGAGGCTGACACTGCAATCAGTGGTAACGGCTGTGTGTGTGTGAGGTGCTGCTTTTGTTATGAGACCGGGTGACTCAAATGTGTAAAATCTATACAAAATAAACTAAACTGACTGAAAATTACTGAAATTCTTCTTTGAATAACTGCGCAGGAAAATCTAAAGGTATTAAAGTGGAACAAAACCCTGAGTGGCCGATCCTGAAGTCTATAAGACCCGGCCATTGACCTTCCCCCTTGGGCATTCTAAATCAGGATGCCCCACTGTGTGAAACGACCCCTGGATAACCACAGATCCCCCCATTTTTCTGGCTCGCTCACTCAGATAGTCATTTAGACAGGCCGGGCGGCCAGGAAGGTTACTGCTTAGGCTCCCCATCTGCGTGCAAACAGCGCTGATTGGATGAGAGCCCGAGCATGCGCTGTGGGACAGGGAAAGGTACGTTTTCACAGGCGAACTTGGGGATCTCACATATCAGGGCATCCCAAGTCGGGATGCCCCTAGGGGCACAAAACAAAACTCCAGATAGTGAAAATCCTGGGTTAGGCTTTGCTCAAAACACACAAAGCTGAAAGAAAGATCATATGGAAAAATGAAAAATAAGAATATGAAAGAGAAAATGGTAAACTGAAAGATTCTGCAGCAGAGCCAACATGGAGGGAAAACTGTCAAAATAACAAATGTTTAGAGCAAAAATACAGGATGTAAACATAAAAATCCAATTCTGAAATAAAATAATCCCCCCCCCCCCCCAAAAAAAAAAACAAAAACTGGTGAGTATGAGATTCGAACCAATGACTCTCTGGTTCAAACTGACATTGAATTTACCAATGAGCTAAATGGCTTCTAGAGCTTTTCTTTCTGTTTTAGATATATGAGTTCTGGCCAGGCAATGTTGCAATGTTGTTATCTTATGCTGGACGGCTGCCAGCACTGAACAGCTGATACTTTGATACATTGTTTCCCCCTCTCCTCAGCATGGAACAGGCCAGAGTGTCGGGCTCCGACACTCATCAGACATAAACATGAGCTATTAGTCTCCAGCTGCTCAACACACACATCATTTTTTTCTACATTTGTAATTCTTACTCCAACACTTACCTACATTCAAAGTACCATTTAAATATGTCACCAAGAAAAATTCGCGATACTGCTCCTTTAAGTTTTCCAGGACTTTTCGAAGAGCGAAAATATCCATTTCTAGTCCTTCACCAAGAAGAAGAATTATCAGCAGGGGCTTTGGCCAGATGTATTTGGCAAGTTCAGTGGGTTTTGGTCCACTTTAATGTAAAGTTCAAACCTCTCAAAAACTATTCCCCAGCATCTAAAATTAATATTTTTATATTATATATTTAGCCACTTTTTATTTTTTCACCCACTGGGCTGCAACACTGTTCAGGACTCTAGGATATGGACGCTGCCATCTTGACTCAGATGCATCACATACCGAGGAGAGGGGGCAAAAGTACAGGGGGGCGGTGTTATAGCTGTGCTTTGCACAGACAGAGCAGAGCTGGGGTCAGGAAAAGGACACAGTCTGCACAGTCTGAAGTCTCTTTCTGTTTTCAGGCAGCCGGAAACTCTGTGGGCAGCCATCTTGGATGTTTAAAGGCTCATAACATGCAGTAGATGCAGGTAGGATGATTTTTAATGTGAGCAATCTGTATGTACAGGGTGGGGGAGACATATAACACTCTGATTCAGGTTGAAGGTCAGCTTTAACAGCAAATGCAATGCCAATGGGGCCAGGCTGAGAGTCTAAAAGACTCCTAAGCTGGCCTATTCCTTGTTCCTGTCCCAAATCAAGATTCCCCGCTCCCCGTTCACTGTGTATGCTCACCTCACAACCGGTCCCATGGCTGATGCTCGTATCAGAGCAATATGTGATTGTGGAAGGAATCCTTATCCCACAGTGCATGCACTCCGACAATATTGATGCAACCAGCGGGAATCCACCACCAATAGTGCAGCTTCTTACCAGCTATATACGATCATAAGCGCATCAAAGATATCCGCATATAGATAAAAATGAAATCTTGATTTAAAATGCCCGCTCACATTAATGGCAGAAGCAGTCCAGAAATGCACATAAGAGAAAGCAAAAGAACAGAATCTAGTGTAACTCTGTTTTGGCCAAAAATGTAATATAAATAATTGAGAGAGACACTCACAAAGAAATAAAAATTAACAGCTTTCAGTGTAATCAGCGCAATCCAACTCTCACCGGCCCTGGAATACAGCAGCTACTCCAGTGAAGCGATTACATCAACAAACTTAAAGTGGACCAACACCCAGGATTTTCACTATCCTGGGTGTTGGTCCACTTCCGCGGGGCACCCCGATAAACCCCCCAGAAAGCCTCTAAAATCTTACCTTTTAGGCGACGGACAAGCGACGGATAAGCCTCCGCCGCCGCCTCTGTAAGAGGGACGCGCGCCGGTCATTCACAAAAGGCCGGCACGGGAGCGTGCCCTGCTAGAGGGACGCGCGGGAGGCGGCGGCGGCGGCTTATCCATCGCCTAAAAGGTAAGATTTTAGGGGCTTTCTGGGGGGTTTCACACAGCGGGGCATCCCGATTTCGGATGCCCCGCGGGGAGGGAGCTGATTGGCCCGGGAATCTTATAGATTCCCAGGCCGATCAGGGGTGGGTGTTGGTCCACTTTAAAGGACGTAGGGTACCACTTAAAAAATCCGCCACCGCCGACGCATTTCATCGCCACTGGGCGACTTTAACTAGGCTGGTGGCGAGCGGAAAGGTGGGAAATAAATAGGGGACAGCTATGCCCCATACCGCAATGTGCGGAAGCACGTGACCGCGTTAAACAGGAAGTAGCAGGCCTGATCTCTGACTGCATTCCAGCCTGGTAAAGGGTTTGTATACGTGCCAAAAAAGAAAAGGACGTCAGTACGTCCAAAGCACATGACCACGACTTAAAGCGGACCTTCACCCTGAATAAGAGTCTATCTTATGTTTCCCACACCCTGTACATACAGATTGTCCACATTAAAAATCATCCTACCTGCATCTACTGCATGTTATGAACCTTTAAACATCCAAGATGGCGGCTTATGGAAGCCGCCATTTTATCAGGCAGCCTGCAAACAGGAAGTGCCTCCGGACTGTGCTGCTCTGCATTCTGGGACTGCCGACCTTTACCTGACCCCAGCTCTGCTCTGTCTGAGCAAAGCACATCTATAACCCGCCCCCCTGTACCTTGTCCCACTCTCCTCTCCTCAGTAAGTGTGATGCTTCTGAGTCAAGATGGCGGCGCCCGTATCCTAAATTCCTGAACAGAGTTTCAGCCCAGTGGGGGAAAGTATAATAAGTTAGTGACTAAAAACTTAAAATATATTAATTTTAGATGCTGGGGAACCGTTTTTTAAGAGTTTGGGCTTTTCATTAAATCGCGCTGAAGGTCCGGTTTAAAGTGGACCAACACCCAGGGGGGATCGGCCCGGAAATCTATAAGATTCCCGGACCGATCAGATCCCTCCCCGCGGGGCATCCGAAATCGGGATGTCCCGCGGGGAGGAACCCCCCAGGAGGCCCACAATCCTCACCTTACCGGCGATCCAACGGCGCATGCGTGAGACGCGGCCGCGTCTCTCGCTTCCCTCTAGCAGGGCGCTCTCCCGCGCCGGCCGTTTTGTGAATGGCCGGCGCAGGAGCGCTCCCTGTTAGAGGGAAGCGAGAGACGCAGCCAATGACAGCGCTCTGGTATGCGCGTCCAAGCGGCTTTGGACGCGCATACCAGAGCTGCTCTGAGCGCTGTTATTGGCCGGACGAGGTCACATGGGAGCGGGGAGAGGTGAGTTTTTGCGGCGATCGGGGGGGTTTCAGACAGCGGGGCACCCCCGATCCGGGTGCCCCACCTAAGTGGACCAACACCCAGGATAGTCAAAATCCTGGGTGTTGGTCCACTTTAACTACATCACGAACGAGCTACAAAGTAAAAAAGCCGCAAAACCGGAAATTATTACATATAAATGCGTTCCTCATTAACAGAGGATGGCAATGCCCACAATTCAAAGGGGGAAAGATCACGTGACCGAAAACGGTCACGTGATGAGGAAGCAAAAGCTATAATGCGTTCCAAACCAAAGATAGAACAAAAACAATAAGTATAGGCATATCTGCCAGTCACATGCCGTAGTTGGAACGCAAACAAGCACCCCAGCGCCACGGCACTAGACGTATGACGGCTCACAAAAGTAAAACTCCTCAGCCTGACACTGAATTGACAATGTGACAGCACTCATAATATAATTTTAAGCGAACATAAACCAGGGGGCAAAAATAACCTAATAACTTTAACGCAAATTTGGAAAAAAATTCTAAGCTGAAATCATGCTCGTATCTGTGCCTGGCATTTCTGAATGGCCAACACCATGAAGCCTGTGCAGCGCTGTGGGAGCGTGGTGATTACTGCCGATCCACAGGGGTCACACATCCCCAAACAAGAAGAAGCTAAAAACCCAGGTGAGTGAAAAAACTGTGTTTGGGTCCACTTTAAGAGAATGCTAAGCGGGTTATACTAATTGGTTATTGGTTAGTCTACAGAATATATTACTGATTATAAGTGTTTGATATCTAACACCTCACACGTTAATAATTTATAGAATAATCAAAGATTTGCTTAAGAAGAAAAGTGTGTACGGAATAACAACCACTACCCGATGAACAGGATGATTGGGCTGCTTATTGCTGCTCTGCTGGGGACGGCAGGTAAGATAAGTGAAGAACCGTTATATTCACAGACTGGCAAAGTGATTCAGGCCCTTATTCATGAAGGGATAGCGTCAGGTAGTGGCTGGTTAATGAGAGGTAGCGACTGGTGTATGCCAGACACGCCACGCAATTACACATTTATCAAGCAGAATCTGTGGAGCGACTGGGATAGCGCCATGTAGCCTCAGATTCATCATTATCCCAGCCTCAGCGAACAGCGCCAGGTATGACCTCTCGCTTCCTGTCACTCTCCCATACATTTCAATGGACGATCCTTTTCTTCTCTTTAAACTGGGTTTTTTTTTTTTTTTAAATCTCAAATAATGTTGTGACCTCTTCTGGCATTGAAAAGGCCATTTTTTCAAATATTTTTTATGTTTTTATATATTTCTGCAGAAATGACATTACAGGTCTGCCATTAAAGTGTTCATGTTACAATGTAATTCCATATGTTTTCGCTTTGTTACTGGTGGATACATGTTCAAAAACAGACTTTAATCAAACAGCCTCCGGCGCTCTGGGCTACAGCAAAGCATTTTTCAGCATCGGAGTTTTGTGAGGCTGTTTTTTTAATGAATATGTTGTATATGTATATGTTGGTCGCAATATATGTTGGTAGCACATGCGCTCCCATACAGCGCTGTACTGTATGAACTAGCGACCCACGGCCCGAACACAGCGACTACTAACGGGCGCTCTGAAAATGCCTGCTACAGACGCTCATCTTTCGCTACCTGGCGTTAGTGATGAATCAGCCTGTTAGCTTTGGCTTTAACATTTCAAATGAAAATAAAACAAGTTCAATTCTACATGATTGTTGGTTTGAAGCAGGCAAGCTTGGAGCTATCTCATGTAGGGGGATAGTGGCAGTGGTACAGAACGTAAAGGCAGTTCAGTAAAGGCTCAATAAGGATGGGAAGTATTATTATTATTATTAATGTTTATTTATATAGCGCCATCAACTTCCGTAGCGCTTTACAAGGTAAGAATACAGACAAGGTAAAACATATAGCACAGAGAACAATGCAAAATTAGATGCCACAGGTTAAAACCAAGTGTTGTGAGCACAGGAAACAATAGGGAGGAGTGCCCTGCCCTTGCGAGCTTACAGTCTAAAGGATGGGGGTGGAGACAAAGGGGGCGGGGTCACAAGTGTTAGAGCTTGAGTTGGGCTGCATGTGCCGTTTGAAGGTTATAGGAGTTGCTTACGCCAGGTCATATGCTTGTCTGAAGAAGTGAGTTTTGAGGGCGCTTTTATAGTTGACCCCCTATCTCTGTTAGAGAAATGTATTTGCTACAGGGGAGTTTTTGGACTGACTCCCTCGTTGCCAGAAATGGCCTAAGGGGGGTTCAATAGTAATCACCACGCCATATTATGGTATCTAACTATAATTCAATGTGCCTTATATACAAAGTGTGTATGACCAATAAAATTTTTTTATTTCTTTCTCGTATAAAATAGACAATACATTATAAGTACCCTACAGATGTAGGTGACATACAATACAATAGTTATACACCCATTTAAATTAAAAACAATGTAGAATGGTCTTAAGTACTAATTATCTGGCGTACAGTCTTGATCTTTTACTGTTGTCATCTAGTGGGGTATACTAGTTTCGCCGAAGAGGGCTTCATCAGTACCCATTACGCTAGATGAAATTGACTATATATAGAGAATACAAATAATTACATTATTGTCAACACACAGTAATATAATTTACAATGCTTTGATTAAGTTCATATGGCACAAAATAAGGTAAGTCTCCAAAGTTTCCTAATATATAAGAAGGAAAAGGAGAGAAAAAAGAAAATTATTTACCTGAGATCAAGAAGACTGATGCTCACTGCGTGTTTATATAGACAATTCCATTATAAGATCATCAATGTGAAAACCAGCCTTTTTAATACTGGACATATTGGGGGAGGGTTGCCCAGTTATTAATTAATTGCCATGCTGGCATAACCACTCTGAAAGAGTCATATTAATATATGGATAAAATATTTTAGTATATATATTTACGTTTGCTGGAAATAAGAATAGGAAAAGTCCCTTAGCCTATTAAGCCAATTGTCCCCATCACCTAAGGAAAGCAGAAGATTTAAGATGGTCACCAGGATAGGAGAAATGTCCCAAAGCGCTGAGTAATTAAAAAACTTTTTGAGGAAGAGCCACCACCTACGAGACGTAAAGTACAAACATAGTACCTTAATACGATTCCATGAATTAAGCCATATCCCTGTATATTTCAGGTGTGAAGACAGGGAGACTAAATTTCTCCCATGGACAATGCCACATATGTATGGCGTATCTGCAAAGACCTACAAATGGTCACTGTGTGTCATGGGGCCGTCTAACATAAGCTTAACATTTGACAAAAACAGAATGAACTGGCTAACCTTAAGAATGATCGTTATGAGACTCTCCGTATCCTGGAACGCGTGCCTGTGTTGTGGGAGAGAGCGTCCGCCAATGAGACCCTCCGCCCCGTGAGCGATGTCCTGACTCCCGGGAGCGTTCCCCACGTGCGCCGGCCGCGCCAACTGATGGAATCGTCGCACATGATGTGCGATTTTATGGGGGCGGGGTAAGCGCACCAAACCTCCCTACGGGCATGCAGACTGCGCGCGCATCAGTGGGGGCGTGCCCTCCCGGACTATTGACATCACGGGGGAACGCCCCCATGACAGCTGACGCCTCAAAGATGTTTCAGTGGCACTGATCTGATGCGCGGTTGTCAGGCTCGAGGGAGGTTAAGCGGCACCCGGCTATAGGATTGCTGTCATTCAACAAAGAAAGTTAAAGCAAAGGAGCACCAATCCTAGCATTTTTAATGTTGATATGGGTTTCTTTGAAAACAGGCTACATTAGCCCTAAGTTGGTAATATTCAGATTAACCCATGATAGTAACTATACTGCTAGGTACAAGGTTTTTAATAGTGGTTATAGTATTATAGTGACCATAAGGTTCAATTTAACCCCTCAATGTATTTTATATCGCTATGTATATTACTATATCTTAGAAATGTCATATAAGATATATAGGATAAGACAGCAAAACATTTTGGCTCCATCTCCTGGTAGGCCAGTAGGCATACCAACAACTGGATTCCAAGGTGATGGGACATGGGGATTAAGAGTACTTAGAGTACTAGAATACTTGGCAGCCATCAGTACAAAGAAAGGAAGAAAAATATTTTGCATACATGTCTACCCGATACCAGTAGGTGTCTTGGGTCCTATAAAAACGGAACGAAACTTATTGATTCATTTAGGCCAGGGGGATAATGAGCCTTAAAATAACTGATCCAACGTGTTTCCTTTTGTAACGTAAGTTTTTCTATATCTCCTCCCCTAACATGGGGATGTATTCTATCCAAGCCTATCACCTTGATTCCCTTAGGGTCACTCTTAGAGATGAGCGAACCTGTTCGGACGAACCGGAATTCGCTCCGAATTTCAGGAAATATTCGATTCGGCACGAACCCGAATATTTTGTGGTTCGTGCCGATCGAATTTTTCCTGAAATTAAAAAAAAAAAAAATGCCGGCATGGTGGGAGCGGGCCGGCCGGCTCCGCTGTCAGCGGAACCGGCCGGCCCGCTCCCACCATGCCGGCATTTCAAAAAAAAGCAAACACTTACCTGCAGGTCCGGAGCGTGGAGGCCGGCGCCGCTCTCAGCTGTCATCTGAGGGCGCGTCATCAGAGGGCGCTCTGATGACGCGCCCTCAGATGACAGCTGAGAGCGGCGCCGGCCTCTACGCTCCGGACCTGCAGGTAAGTGTTTGCTTTTTTTTGAAATGCCGGCATGGTGGGAGCGGGCCGGCCGGTTCCGCTGACAGCGGAGCCGGCCGGCCCACTCCCACCATGCCGGCAAAAATGCTTTTTTTTTTTTTTTTGTTTTTTAAATGCCGGCATGGTGGGAGCGGGCCGGCCGGCTTTACCGGCCCGCCGGCCGGCTCCGCTCCCACCATGCCGGCATTTATGATGGGGAACTTCGTAAAAGTTCGATTCGGCCGAACCCGAATTTCTTTGTGAAATTCGGCGAATCGGCCGAATCGAACTTTTCAAAAGTTCGCTCCACTCTAGTCACTCAGATGATGGATTAGAAAATGTCTACCCAGATGGGTTTTTATGTTCCCCGTTCGAATGTCATAGGTGTGTTCATATATTCTCTGTTTAAGAGTTCTATTCGTCTTACCTATGTAGAACCTGTTACATGGACATGTTATTACATAGATAATATTCCTAGATTTACAGTTGATAAAATGTTTTAATTTTAGAGATGGTTTATCTGCCAGGGTCAGGGTTTTTGTTTGAAAAATATATTTGCAAATATTGCAGCTCTGGCATTTGAAAGTTCCTATGGTAGCACAGCATGGTTGTTTTTTCACCCCTGAATAGTGGCTGTGAACCAATTGGTCTTTAAGATTGCGAGCCCTCCGGAAGGTGAGTTTGGGCTTAGGAGTAATAAATTTCGAAATTTCTCTGTAATTGGTCAATGTGGTATTCCCCCCATCTCATTCTCCATAAGCAGTGTGGCATTTCCCCCTCCCATTCTCCATAAGCAGTGTGGCATTTCCCCCCTCCCATTCCCATAGGCAGTGTGGCATTTCCCCCTCCCATTCTCCATAAGCAGTGTGGCATTTCACCCATCCCATCCCCATAGGCAGTGTGGCATTTCCCCCCTCCCATTCCCATAGGCAGTGTGGCATTTCCCCCTCCCATTCCCCATAGGCAGTGTGGCATTTCCCCCTCCCATTCTCCATAAGCAGTGTGGCATTTCCCCCATCCCATCCCCATAGGCAGTGTGGCATTTCCCCCCTCCCATTCCCATAGGCAGTGTGGCATTCCCCCATCCCATCCCCATAGGCAGTGTGGCATTTCCCCCCATACTATTCCCTATAGGCAGTGTGGCATTTTCCCCCATACTATTCCCTATAGACAGTGTGGCATTTCCCCTCCCATTCTCCATAAGCAGTGTGGCATTCCCCCCTCCCATTTTCCATAAGCAGTGTGGCATTTCCCCCATCCCATTCTCCATAAGCAGTGTGGCATCCCCCCTCCCATTACCCCTTAGGCAGTGTGGCATTCCCCCTCCCATTCCCCATAGGCAGTGTGGAATTTCCCCCATCCCATTCTCCATAGGAAGTGTGGCATCCCCCCTCCCATTCCCTATAGGCAGTGTGGCATTACCCCATCCCATTCTCCATAGGCAATGTGGCATTCCCCCCGCCGTTCATGATCCATTCTGTAGGCACAATCATACACACCCATTTACGTGCAGTGGGTGGGCGTGGCCTGCTACAGAGCTGGGTGTTTGGCCTGTGTGCTTGCAGCTGGGGGAAGAAGCAGTGGCGGGGACAGCGAGGATCGTAGATGGCGGGGACAGCGTCCAGGGTCAGTTACCCTGTCTGCTCCTCCATCTTCTGGCCTCCTGTGGTGATCCGGCCATCAGCAGGTGAGCGATATGTATGTGAGTTTACAATTTTTTCTAAATTTTTCTACATTGTATTAAATCTAAAAAAAAAAAGAGAATGAAACATTTGTAAGCTTTCATTCTTCATTGGCTATAATATTTCTATAGCCTTGTGGTTGAGTTTTGCCTGTTTATGTCTCCTAGTTAAGGCCTATTCCATAGATCGGATAATAGGAGGTGAAGAATGTGAGCCTAACTCACAGCCATGGCAAGTGGCACTCTTCCACTTTGAAATATTTATCTGCGGAGGGATCCTTATTGACCCTAACTGGGTCCTGACAGCTGCTCACTGCTGGGCAACGTAAGTACTATAGGTTTTTGTAACATGAAGGTTTACAGAATTGTTATTTATATGGGAACATTTTGTTAACCTCAATGTATGCACTGGAGGTCCCAAACTGAGAAACAAAAGGTCCAGTGCTTTAAGCATAGTCCCTTGCTACCATCACAATGACACAGTAGTGCTCGGAAAAAAAAAAAGCATTGTAGGCGGGATGAAACCCGCTCAGTTACACCTAGTGTCCTTCCTGATCTCCCCAATAAAAAAAAACAAAAACAAATGCAGCTGCAACTGGACGCTGTACCGTTGTCAGGGATCGCTGGACACCCTTCTTTCATAAGCCAAGCAATCCCCAATCTCCACCGCCTCTTGTGCCTATAGACAAGCCCCCGCTTGCTGGAGACACGGGTTATGCCTCTCCAGACTCGGTTGTCCCCAGGACTTACTGGCGCAAAGATTGCTGGCTTATGGTGAAGATAGGCGAACGGCGGGGTATCCCAAATCGGAAGTTCAAGCGGGCTGAGTCCAAAACGTCGAGTCCAGCAGGGTAGGCAAGAATGGTCGAGACGAGCAGGGGTCAAAGCCGGGTGGTCGCAGGGCACGGTATCCAAGGGGTTAGACAGAGAATGGTCAAGACAGGCAGGGGTCAAAAGCCGGGTGGTCACCAAAGCACGGTATCACAGGGGTAAAGCAGAGACAAGGTCAGACAGGCAGATGGTCGGTGCGGGCAGCAGGCAGGAATGGTCAAAGACGGAGCCGGATCTAAACACACTAAACGCAAATCCAATAGCAAACCCAAGCTAATAATGGCTATAACAGGCACCGGTGAATCGGGCAGGAATGTATTTACAGGGGAACTGGCCAATGGGAAGGGGAATGTGGTGATTGGTGCAACTGTGAGGGTGATTGGTGCAACTTACAACCTGGTTCCCTATAGGAACAGCCCCAGGGACTGGACCGCCCTGGCAGTCAGGCTGTCCAGTCCCTGGGTCTATCCCCAACCAGGCTTAGGACCTGACTGGTCCATTTAAACTTGCCCCCGGCGAATGCGCTGGGAGCAGCGCCGCCGGGGGGCATATAGAGAACGTGACTGGCCGGACGCGCTCCCCAAGAGGAGAGGGGACGCCACGCCGGCTGAAGAGGCGGAGGAGCCGCCAGCAGCAGAGGAGGGGACCCGCATGACGCCGCCGACCCCAGAGCAGGAGGCGGAGGTGGCCGCCCGGCGCGGCCGCCAGAAGACCAGAGCCGGGCTCTGCCGCGAAGAGGCGCCGCGGGACAGGACCACGGGAGCAGGTAAGGATCTTACACCCGTCCTCTTCGACCTCCACACAATCCCATGAGAGAGGACTGGGAACAGGGTGTGGTAACGCAGCATGGAGTCACATAATAGCGCCATGGTTGGAAGGGGGGCATACATTCATTATACCACACTGTCTCTCCCCCCCCCCACCACCCAGAGAATACTAGTAGGGCAAGGTTGAAGGAGGGCAAGGACATCCCAACAAACCTGCCATAGACCTTTCGCAACTTAGGCTTTAAAATTGGACCCACTCTGGATCGGAGGCTTGAGGAACCTCTGTCACTGGTTTATGGTACCTACTTGGGTTATAATAAACCTTTCTTCTGAGCAGCAGGTCAGAGTTTGGTGATGTAAACTTATGACAGAAGTTGGTTATTCTAAATTCTCAACTCTAGGTGAACTCCCTGGCCACACCTGGCTTTCTTCACTTGCAAAACAAAAGTAATTTAATCTGTTGAAAATTACGAAAAAAATAAAAATTTACAATAAATTATTATTTTTTTTTTTTAAGTGTAACATATTCATTTTTTACATTATATTTAAAATTTTTTAACCAAAAGTATTATAGAAGCAATAAAGAATTACAGCACACAAGACATTTCATGTTAAAGTCCAAATTCTGATGAAAAATAAATATAATTTTGCCGGAAATTGCTGGAAAAATTACAGTTAAACAAAGTCCAAAAATGCAAAAAATGGCCTGTCAACAGTGGGTGACAAAACCTCTAGGTAGGCTGGCACTGAAAGGATTAAACCGAAGAAAAAATCTTCACTTATGGGCCTTAGTAGCGGAGATGGTACAGACCATAAGCACTGGCAAATCTGGAGCACCATGCTGTCTAGTCATGTGGCAGTTTTCGTTGCCAGTTTTTACTTCAGGTTGATTGATAAAGCTATGATTTAAAGGGAGTCTGTAGGCCAAGTGTATAATTATTTAGTAGTTGTTAATTAGTAGCTCATCTCCTAATGGTTGCCCTTAATCTTCCTGTCTGAATGCATCTGCTCCTGGAAGTAGAAACAAGGCAAAACGTAGTAGCACACTATCTGAATTCTTTTGCCATAGACACACCATCAATTTGGTTGGTGGTCTATAGCTCCGCCCCATTTGTCAGCCCCATTTGTCTTCCTCCCCTCTCTCCTCCTTACGCCTTCCACCTCGGCTGTGGCGTGAATTAACATTTGAATAACTGCATTAATTAGTGTTTCAATCACCATCACACCTAATTGCCATTTGAATTGCCTGTGGCTGCCTGTGTGCTTATGTTTGTGATTGGGTGAAACAGTCACATCTTTGGAACATAATAGAGCCTGCGCCCTCCCTTCACTATTGATAATCAGGCTGTGGACAGCGTGGATTAGAACTGACTCTGCTGGTGTGTGACAACGGATTTTATCCAATGTATAAGTAGCAACAGGGAGAGAGGGGGGAGCACAGCCAGGGTGTTTGAAGCATAATATCAGACCCTGCCTATTATGTTGTTTATTATGCAGCATCACAACACCAATGGCCACACTTACTTGTCTCAGAAAATAAATCATAAGGTGAAACTGTAAACCTTAAAATATTTTAGCCATTTCTTCTTCAATTTAAAAACAGAAATCAGTTTAGAGCAGTGTCAAACGTAACCGACACAATGATCTAATAATTGCCTTTGCCTGCTGTAATTACTTTCTTGTTTCATCAGGAATATAAATATACGCCTAGGAGTACATAACGTAAGGGTTTACAAAGGACTTGAGCAGTTCAGATATGCTGTAAAAATGTGTCGCCACCCTAATTATAACCTAACAACATATGACAACGATATTATGCTGATAAAACTGGATTCACCAGCCGAAATTAATGACTACGTGATGCCTATCACCTTACCCACTGAGCAAGTGGAGGACCATTTTGTTTGTACGGTCTCTGGATGGGGGTCAACTACCAGTCCAGAAGGTAAGAAGCCATCACTTGCTTCATAATAAGGGCAATTCAGAGCCTCATTTTGACTTGTGATAACCGTTAAAATTCCATTTTTGGCCTTTTTCGTTTTTGTGTGATTCATCCAAGCCATTTTGGGTGATCAATTTTTCTGTTTTTTTTTTAATTTCTTTCAATTTTCTGGATTTTTCGTTTGGAAATGTAAATTCCAAATGAAAAATCCTGTAAAACGTAAAAAAAATTGTGAGATTTAGGGCCTTTTTGGGGGGAAATGTGTAGAAAACACATTTTTTTCAGCCGATTGTTTTCGAGAGTGGTCGGCTTAGCACGGGCGAAGTTATTAAAAATCATGCCGCCCAAGATCATCAAATGCGTATTTTACCCTAGGAGGGGATCCCACATTCCCCTCACCCGCCAAAACAACAGCACCACCCGAATTGAAAGTACAAAATCACCCTTGTCCTTGAAGCAGCATGGGGGCTGCGTGCGCAGACATTTTTCACTGAGGTTGGCCTGACTGTTGCCCTGGGTGTTATCTTATGACGTGAGATTTAACCATTTATTTTCTCTCTGCTGGCACTTGCATTTATATCATATATTGTTATTGTCTGCACTTTAAAGTCTTATTGGTATGGGTTTCCCTGTGCAATATTAGGTAGTGTTTTAGGCTTATGTGTTTTTCATGTATTTGCACTTTATATATTGATATTTTTTTATTGTATATTCACTGTTTTTGCACATATTTTTGCCATATATATTATTAATATTTTTGTAGTATTGGTTTCATGAATTTGCACATATATTTACATGTGGTTAGGATTTTTTGTGCCGGCACAAAAAGGATGGGTTATGACTATTCTAGGATAATCAATATTATTCACCCATAGGGCAGTTATTTAAGCGGCCCTTAGGGGCCATATACATTGATATAGATACATTTGGCCATACTGGTTGTTTTTAAATTTGTCTTGTTGTGTATGTATTTTAATTCTTTGTTTTTTTGTACTAATAAAATCATTAATATATACTGTTGATTGTAGTGGTGCTTCCTTTGGGAGATTGGTGTGTTCTTTGCACGCCCACTCCAAATTATTGTGAAAGTACAAAATCACCTATTTATTTTCAATCATGAATCATGGATCAAAATATTACAAACATTTAAAAACATCCTAAAAAGGTCACAACAATGACCACCAGGGGCACAAAACGCCGGCTCTTTTCATATATCTTATATCCACTGATATACACTCTATATCAAAACCCCCATAGCTAGATCATCAAATGAAAAATGTTTGGCTGAATTGTTTATTTGTCATTTTTCATCAGTTAAATGACCAGCATTCAGTTAGTCAGTGAAAGTGTCAGCGGGGGTATTTTTTTACTTTTTTTCAACTTTTTTTTGATTATTTAAGAAAAAACGTGGGATCACCCCCCTCCAGAGGCAACCAGTCCAGGCACCAAGCATAAGGGCTTGTAATCCAGGGTTCAGAGGCAACGCTGTTTGCAGCCCCTTGCCCATTATGAGCCCTTATCTCCTTTGGTATGGGCTCAGGGCTTTTCCATGGGTGCACACCATTGGGCACCAGCCTCTTCCGCACTCCCAATGCCCCAAATGGGGGTGCGGGTAATATGTAATTTTACCTACATGTCACCTGCCCAGTCTGTCGGGTTCTAGGCTGGCTCCTGACCCTATTGAACAGGTATATGGGTTCTCTGAACCCCTTACCAGCTCACCAGAAGTTTAAATGAAAAATAGACACTACACAAAAGCACTTTATTAGTCTAAATTTACTTACCAGTCCCTGTCTTCTTTCTTCCCCTCCAGAGCCGCGAAAATTCCTCCTCCTCCTCCAGTGGAGTCCCCGCCGATCTTGGCTTCGGGGCTCTTTGGGGCCCCCACCGGCATTTTCTGGTGGCTGCTCCGGAGGAGGCAGCTTTATACTTGGAGGTGTGGCATCCATGGAATTTCCTTTATCTTAGGACAGATGTGTGCTTATCCCAGGCATGTTTAAATTCAGTGACTGTTGATTTTTCAACTACCTCTGCTGGAAGTTTGTTCCAAGCATCTACTACTCTTTCTGTAAAATAATATTTTCTAACATTGCTCCTGATCTTCCCCCCGACTAGCTTCAGGTTGTGCCCCCTTGTTCTATCATTAAGTTTCTTAAAAACACTTCCCTCCTGAACCTTATTCTACACCGAAGCCATATTCTACACCGAAGGCGAAGCCAACACATGTTTTTTAATGCAGCTCCTTCCAGGGGAGATAAAAGTGCAGTGAAAGCCAGTGAAAGGTGAAGGTTGGACTTTGATCACAGCCCCAGGCTGTCTGAAGGTGGAGGGGAGCACAGACTGTCATCCAGCATGATCCCCACAATCCAGGAGCCAACGGCCGTAGGCGCGAGTGGCGGCACCATTTTAGAGCAGCACACGGCGGCAACAAGAGCCCAAACCGCCCAGACCGCCGGAAAACTGGCAAAAATTAGAGAGCAAAGTCTCCCAGGGGGTCACAAGGAGGAGACCTACTGGCTGGAGGAAGCGGTGGCAGGAACAGGCAGGAATTCAGAGAATCGGCATCAGCGATCCCTGCCAGCAGACAGCGCCATCTTGGAGCATTGAAGCAGCAGTGGTGGGAGTCTCGGCTGCAGCAGAGTGAGTTGGGGAGAGGCAGAGCACAGTAGCATAGCTAAGAGAGCGAGGTAACATTTGGGACATAGATTGCTAGCCTGGGGGAGTTGTAGGTTACACCATTTTGTACTGAACTACACAGCACTGTGCTTCTCCCTTCTGTGAAAAGCTTAGGTTGCTCTGCTTTGAGATTATCACCCAGCAGTCAGTGCTGCTCTCCCTACTACCTGAATCATCTGCGAAAAAAAAAACACATAGACAGAGATCTTCCCCACACTCTTTTAACACACCATTTCTATCATCTGCCATCTAACATATGACATGCAAGTGTAACACCAGTAGTGCGCAACTGATGGCCCTCCAGTACCAGAAACAGGCTTTCAGTTCCATAGTGCTTGCAGATCCATTGCCATGGATACATTTATGGACAAAAATAACCCAGCCTTAAAGTTGAACACAGCACTCAAATCATGCACATCTACTATGCAGGAGGGTGGCCCCCCTGTCCCCTCCAGCGACCAGCTTATTTTAGACAAACTACCCTATGCCTGATTGGCATGCCAGAAATGGTCAAACAACAACAAGACCTAATGAACCTCACCTCTGGTCTGGTTACCACAAGCCCTGAAGCTCAACAGTCCTAGTATTGCCAGTGGTGGAAAGGGCTCATAGGCTAGGCCTGGTTATACTGGAAAAGAATGCCAGACCATGCCCAGTCATATTTAAGGTGCTGGGCTGTTGGGATAAGCAAAACCTTAAGGAGGCCCTCAGGAAAAGTAGAGACATAAAATATGTTGATAGCCCACTGCTGTTGTTCCAGGACTTCTCCATCGTGACGAATCAGAGGAAGGCTTTTTCACCAGTCTGCAAAATTTTGTCGGACAAAAGCTTACGATCTACCCTGCAAAACAGAGAGTGGTAATCGATGGAAAGGTTACCTTTTTCAGTACCCCAGAGGAAGCAATGGGGAAGTTTGTCTCACCTTGTCTCACCTTTCAGAGCGTCTTTCCCACTACAATCGCCACATTCGGTCACCTGATGGCATATATGGACTAGATAGGTCCAGAGTTAGAGTCCATAATTCTGTTTTTTACTGTTTGGCGACAAGTCCAGTCAATTGGCACCACAAGGCCTTGAAGTCTAGAGACCAGGAAAAGTCTGGGTGAATGTACGTTACATAACATTAAGTTTCATATTGCACGTTGATATTATTTTTGCTAATATAGTTATGTGTTGACATTCAAAAAAGAAGAGGGAAGTTCAAGGGAGGAGGCTACAGTTGAGAAGAGGGGGCTGCTGCATGTTTTATTATTGGTTATATTTACAAGACCTGTCCAGGGAGTCTGCTCACTGGGATAGATACCCTGGAACTCTAAGTTTAATCATTCTAAAATGTTCCATCGTACAGGTGATGAGTGTATAGGTGATGGCCGACACATCAACTAGCAGAAGTATTGTGTTTGATAGCTTTAAGGTGTTATCGTGGAATGTGGTGAGTCTAAATAAAAAGGAAAAATGTGCTCAACCACATCTAAAAATTGAGACCCCCACTTTGTTCTACTACAAGAAACACATTTGCTGAGAAAGGGAGTGCCTACCTTCCGCAATAACACCTACCAGGACTGCATCGTACAATAAAAAGTACTGCGCCGTCACTATCACTATTTTTTCATAAGGATCTACGATATAAAGTGCAAGAAACAGTGCTTATCTCTAATTATGCCCCTATCTTACTCGCACTCTCTATCATGACACCTAGAGTTAATTTCTATCTGGAGATTCCTGCTTTACCTATACCATTTGTAGAACTTTAAGTGAGGGAGTACATAATAACTAAGAAGCCATTAGCCTAGGAAAAATACAGAAAGAACAGCACCCAAACCAATAAGAGTAACTAGAAACGTCCCTTCATGAAGAAGCATCAACACAAATACAACACTGTACAAACAGATACTTCAGGTGGAGAAATAAGGTGGGAAAATTGTTAGCATCCATGACAAAACCCTACAAAAAACAGACAAGGATTCCTCACTTGGGAATCCAATCAGGGACGATCACCCACGACCCTGAGCACATAAGTAACATTTTTAAAACATTCTATGAAAAACTATATATGCCTACTGAAGACCATAAGGCTGAGGAGGTGGAATTCTTAAAAATAGCCAAAATGGGGAGACTGACCACACAACAATGGAAAATATTTAACAGTCCAATCACAGCCGAGGAGGTTAAGAGACCCGTTAACAGAGTGAATTTGGGGAAACCCCAGGACCTGATGGTCTGTCTGGCCAATATTCCGAGATTCTAGAGGAAAAATTAACACCCCCATCTATATGCTTTATTTAATTCCACAATAAACGATAAATCAATTCCAGCCAGATTCAACGAAGCAAGAATTATTGTGATCCCTAAGGTGAGTAAAGACCTGACTTTACCCGAATCATATAGACTGATCTCACTATTACATTTTGATTTTAACTAAAATAACGACCAATAGACAACAGTCGATTCATCCAAAAATTATCACCCAATCCCAAGCAGGTTTTATAAAAGGGAAATCGTCTACTTATTATTATATAGGGACAGCCATGGGGTAATAATACATATGAAATACCCAAAAAACAAACAAGGTATTATGGTTAGTCTGGATGCCAACAAAGCATTTGACTGCATATCCTGGGAACACTAAATTCAAGTTTCGCTATTTGGGCCAGCGATTTTTAGACTTCTTTCACACCATAGTAGGTTGGAGGTTATTTTTAAGTCAAATCCTTATTCCTACCATTTGTGAAAAACCCAAGATTCCAGGAGGGACAAGCCCTTTAATGTTTAGCAGAAGCAAGATGCAAGAGACTGGAGAACTTAGTCTCATCCCCGGGTAATATATTGGCACATAGAGAAAGAAAAACAAAAATGCCCCATTCTGGAACAAAGCTTCCTTTCATATTTACATATTTACAAGCCAGAAGCTATATAATTACATTGTTGGAGGGGGATAATCCACCATGCTCCTTCTTAGATAAAGTTAAGAAAAAGTGTACATTCCATAAGCAAAATATATAACTTTTTAAGGCCAGAAATAGATTTGGAGAAAACCCTACATGAACTGATTAAGTGGTTGATAGTGTTCCCTGATTGGACGATAGAGGATACTCTGAGAGCCCATGTAAAATTGAATGGGAGTCTTCCATTCAGTAGTTACAGAGATAGAATTACACAGAGCATCTATTCCCCCGGAGATGAGGGCTGGCAGTATGACATTTACTCAGTGACCCGAATGTAAAGGGGTGGATATATTCCACTGCTTTGGGTTTGTCTTGAAATACAGCCACTGCAGTCACAGATATATATAAGCATAATACCAGCACCTAGGAGCTCACCTGAATGACACCTGAATGGGGTATTTTTGGTGTTTAGAACAATGCTAGACTTGCCCAAAAGGCAAAATTCCACCTGAATGTATGGGCAGCGGCTACCAGAAAAGCTATCAGAATCTTACACTGGTGGAAAAAAGAGGTGATACCCCCAATCTCGGTGATAGAATCTAAAGTAACATTTCTATTTAACATGGATTAGGTGAAAACGACACTTAATAAAGACAAAATAAACTAAATCTTTTTCCAAAACTGGGAAACTTATATTGCTCAAACTAATCAATAAACAAAAGAGGCATTGATCAATTGTTTTCGATGTACAACATGGTATATGACAGAGGTACTCTTGGGACACAATCCAGTCATCATTGCTAATAAGACATAGGAATTGAGGTGGGAGGGAAAAGAGGAAAGGAATTACAAAAGACAATAACAAAAGGCAATGGATAGTTCTTGTTTGTTATAAAGCAGATATTAGACTGTACAACACATATTCAACTCAGTATTTAGTACAGTAAAAAACACATTTCTTGATAATATTGTACATGTAAACTGTTAATCACCCTTATGAAAGGGGTTAGCGCTCATACAGTAACAGGGCTCCAATTTCACTAGCTGTAACCATGTCAACATGTTTGAAAATGTGTAAATTGTGTGTTTCAGAGACGTATCCAGATGTATTGCAGTGCCTGAACATCACCATAATTCCTCATCCTGACTGCCAGCTTTACTATGAAGGCGAAATAATAACTGACAACATGCTGTGTGCCGGAGACCTGGAAGGAGGGATGGACACTTGCCAGGTAAGTTCTGCAGTATTTACAGGTCAGCGATTAGCAATAGACAGTAACATGACCCAGACTGTTTTCAGCTGCCGAAAGAGTCCAGACCATGTTACTGCTTGCCTCTGCAGGGGATGGATTTCACCTGGGGAATGCCATGCTAGAATACCCACTGGGCTTCCAGGTATATGCAATCCAGATACCCATCTGCTCTCAATACCCATTTCTGACAATTTTGTGTAAAATTTTAATGTTAGTCCCACCAAAAACATTATTAAATGCTTTATAAAAATCTTGAATATATATATAATATATGTATAACATGCCACTATTAATAACTGTCTTTGTTTAAAATAGGAATGAGCGAACCCAAGCTGCAAAGTTTGTACCGAACTTTGCAAGCTCAGGTTCCCGAACCCAGATATCAAATTGAAATCCATGTGCGTATTTTGCATTCGGCCCAAACTCAGAAGAAGGCTGATTGTCTACACAGTAGTCAATCAACCTTCTTCCTGCCCTAGCAAGCACAGACATGACAATTATTAGTGGAGTATCCACTTGTTCAGGCCACTTGGTGGTCACTGCTCTTTAATACCAATTTTTAGTGAAGTGTCCACTAGTGTAGGCCACTTGTGTGTCACTACTCTTTAATACCAATTGTTAGCTGACTATCCGCTTGCTCAAACCACTCATGTGTCACTGCTTTTTATACCAATAGTTAGTGGATTATCCACTTGTTCAGCGCACTTAAGGGTCATTTTCCTGTTATTTTCTTTTTAATGGTCATTTCAGGCCAGTGTAACTGCAAGTGTCTAACAATGCAGAAAGCAGCAAATAAGGCAGAGGGACATGGTCATGGTGCTTAGACTGCTGGTAATGGAGCTGGTGCTGCAGGGAGAGGACGTCTTTCATCCTTGCCTTCTACAGCTTCCTCTGGTGCAAACAGGTGCCAGGGTTTGGAGAGCATTTTTGTAGGCCCCAATAATGGTGCCAGAGTGGTAAGGCCAAAACAAGTTGAGGCAGATATAGATGATATGGCATGCAGTGCTACAAGTTCCATGGGATTGTCTTCCACCCACCCCCACTCCAGAGAGTTTGGAGCCCTCCACCTCACCCCTCTTAAAATCAGCAAGGCCATCCTAGCCACAAGTCATGGAGTCACTAACACTCTATGATGACACTCCTAGCTGGGATACCATGGACCATCCACCTGCCCCTGCCCTAGTTGCAGGCCTAGATGTCCAACAACTTATGTTGGAGAATAAGGACGTGGTCAGCAGGCCATAACAGGGCACTCTTGATGATGATGAAACTATAGCCTGTGTGTACCGATTACTGTGTGGCCACCCTGATGGATCCCCACTATAAGGACAACATCACCTCCTTGATACCAGCATTGGAGCGGGATCGCAAAATGAGAGAGTACAAATGCACACTGGTGGATGTCCTACTGGTGTAGTTCCCAGTTGATTTTTAAGGTTCAGTGGCAGCACAAGGCAGAGGAGGAGGAGAAAGTCGATCACATTTCAAGCTCACCGACAGCACCTCTCAGGGGAGGGTGAGCATGGCCACAATGTGGAATAACTTGTTCCATTGTCCGCTACGTACACTACCATCGGATATTGCCCATAGTACAAGGAGGCAGACTTTGACTTTTCCCGCTGTATTCTTCAATGTAAAAAGAATCTATTGACAACAGAGGTCAGGGAGTTAGAGTAAGACCAAGGCATCTACAAAATATTGGAATACATTAGGGTTGGTGGTGGCTCTGTATAGAGCTGAACCAATAAATGTTACCATAGTTTTCCGCTATCCTCATGAATAATAAATTTAATGTGAAATATTTACAGATATAATATTGAAATAATTGATTTTGGTTTAGGGTGATTCTGGCGGCCCTTTAGCCTGCGACTCCATCTTACAAGGCATCACATCTTGGGGAGACCCCATTTGTGGACAACCAAACCAGCCTGGAATCTTCACCAAAGTTCTAAATTATATCTCCTGGATTCAAGATATCATGGAAAACGAGCCAGAGAATTGCTGAAAAAATGTCAATGTTAAGGGCTAACTACTGCAAAAAATGTTTTAAGTGTTCTTTGATGGTTTTGGATAAAATAGAGTTGGCACGTCTTTCTTTGGCTTCATTTTAGGTATTTAGCGTTACTTATCTAACCAAACAAAAATTGTAGTAAAAAATCTATAGACGTTAATCATATTGGAAGGTCTATCGGAGTCCAATATTTTGTGCTCTTTACTCTCTGTTTGTGCCCAATAATTTTTAGAGCAACTTTTTTCTTTGGTGACCAATCCAAGAGCAAGGATAGATCTCTGATTGGGTCACACACAGAAAAAATGAATGTGGCTCAATTCTTAACTGTGTCAAGACCTAAAAAAAAGTTTTTATGAGTTGGACTGTATCACCTTGTCCAAGGACAGTTGATCCAGCTCAATGCTGATTAAGGAAAAGGTTTCATGCTATGTGTTCTTACGAGAGAGGAAGTGTGTGCTGAAAAAAACCTTTTAATTCAACTTTTCTGGTTAGGAAGTGGAGGAGTTGACTTTTCCAGAAGATAGGGATACATAAAAATGAATAATTTCTTTAAGGTTGACCTACAGTACATCCCCTCTTTCAACTATGTGCCAGGAGGCGTCCTGATTTACAGGGAAACTAACTTAACCCACATCATCACACCATCACTTAGCCACACATCATAGCTTCACACAGGTAATAGCTTCACATACGTGCAACAGCTGCACCTCCTGCAATAAAAGACATGGTATGCTCAACTATTTCCTATGTTCAATTGGAAAGATCTCTATGCCCAATTTTGGCTGACTAAGGATTTTTAACCGTGGAGACATCCTAGATTGGGACTTCAAGTCATTTTTGACTATAGGTCTGCCCTAAAGTAGTCCAAAAACGAGGAGCATCCTGATTGCTGATGCACCTTGCTTAAACCCAACCCCTCCCAAAAGCAATGATGTCCTTACCTGCACGGTGTGCTCCCTGAAGGAAACGTGCCATGTGGTTGCCGGTGTCCCATCGCGGTGCCTGATTTAGCCGGGGGCCAAGGAGAAAGGTGAATTTATGGGTGTTTGAGGTGGGGGGTATGTGTGGAAGGGGGATAAGGATGCCCCCTGGGTTTAGCTCAGCCATGTACAATATCCATTTAGGAAAATATAGGTGTTGTTCTGGTGTAATGGGATAGCCCTGGCAATGGCAATAACAAAGCACATACTTTTGTAGAATACCTGCAAAAAGCATGGCAGATCATCTTTAGCGGTTTTCCATACCTGGATTTAAAACATCCACATAACATTCAGGAATATACAATCAAATGTGAAAATATTGGATTTATGAGGGTTTATAAAGAAGAAACTATACAATGAAAACGCAGGATGAGTCATGCTTTTACATTGTAAAAAGCCAATCAGCTCCCTGCTGTGTGTTACAATGTATGTCTGGCTACCCACTCTACCCCTTGAACTTTGGCCATGTCTGAATGCTATCTTTGGCTCCTGATCTTTGGCTACGTCTGACTACCTGCTTTGGCTCCTGTATTTGGGCTACTTATAACTAACTGCTCTGGCTCTTTGCTATTGTCTACCTTTTATTACTAGCTATGGCTCCTAACTATTGGCTATGTTTGACTACTTGCTCTGGCCCCCATCCTTTGGCTACATCTGACTACCCTCTTTGGCTTTAGTCCATTGGCTATTTGACTACCTGCTTGGGCTCCTGACCTTTGACTATATCTGACTGCTGGCTCTTCCTCCTGACTATTAGCTATACCTGATCAGCTCAGGCTCGTGACCTTCAGTTACATTTGACTACCTGCTATGGCTCTTGACCTTTGGCTTTGTCTGACTACTTGCTCTGGCTCATGACCATTGGTTATTTCTGACATTTGACCTATGTCAGACTACCTCCTGGCTCCCACCCTTGGCTACATCTGAATTACCTCTCTGGCTCCTGACCGCGGACTGCTTCTGACTACCCACTTGACTCCTGACCATGCCTATGTATGTCTAGCCACTCCATCTACTGATCATTGGCAATATTTAACTACCTGCTCTGGCTGCTGACCTTTGGCAATGTTTTACATCCTGCTCTGGTTCCTAACTATTGGCTACATCTGACTACCCACTCTGGTTCCTGACCTAGGCTACATCTGCCTACCTGCTCTGGATCCTGCTCCACTTTGGCTGCTACTGACTGTCCACTCTGGCTTTTGATGTTTAGCTATATTTGACTACCCGCTCTGGCTGCCGACCTTTGTCTATGTCTGACTGCCCACTTTTACACCTAACTATTGGCTACATCTGATTACCCTCTCTGGTTCCTAAAGTAGACCAATCATCCCCTGTGGCCAGCGTGGAATCTAAAAGATTCCCATGACACTGTCTTTTGCTGTATCCCCAGCTTCCCTGTAGCTGTGCATGCTCTCTGCACCCAGCCATTCAAATAGGCCAGGGGCACGTAAGCACACACTCCACAGGGGAGCTGGGATGCACCTGCAGACGCACCTATGCCAATGCAAAGTTCAATTTAGAGGCTTAAAGTGGACCAACACCCAGGATTTTCACTATCCTGGGTTTTGGTTCACTTCGGTGGGGCACCCCGATCGGAAACACTCACATCACCACGCTCCTACGCGGGCGCTCGTCCAATCAGAGCGCTCAGAGCCGCTGTGGTATGCACGTACAAGCGGCGTCCAACCACAGCGGCTCTGAGCGCTGGAGGCCGCGTCTCGCGCTTCCCTTTAACAGGGAGCGCGCCCGCGCCGGCCATTCACAGACGGCCGGCGCGGGTGCGCGCCCTGCTAGAGGGAAGCGCGAGATGCGGCCGCGGCCCGCACATGAGCCGTTGGAACGGGGATAAGGTAAGGTTTCTGGGCTTCCTGGGGGGTTTCACCCCGCGGGACATCCCGATTTCGGATGCCCCGCGGGGAGGGATCTGATCGGCCCTGGAATCTTATAGATTCCCGGGCCGATCCCCCCTGGGTGTTGGTCCACTTTAATGTGAAATCAGACATGAGCTGGGAGATAAGCTTGTTATGACTTTTTATGTATCACTATGCAACAGAGTAACAAATCTCAATTGTGTTTATAAAAAGCTGAGAACCTACCAGATGGCTATTTTATTTTGTGTCCATTATGGCACATTGCCTTTCCATTATGCATCAGCCTTCAAGATAACTATATCTACAGGAAGGAACTAGCATGTTAGGAAAGGTAATACAGACATCATAATGCTTACTCTACTAAAACCATAACCAGAGAGGCTTTGCTCAATCTCATACACTTAGAAGAACATTTTTCTGCTGAACGTCTACAAACACTGGATTGCATGACTAAAGCCATTGAGATATGGGAAATTATTGGGTTAAAGGTGTTAAGATAACTACAACTAGTAACAAAATGATAAGACTGGAAGAAGAAAGGTCAAAACTGGCAAAAAAGATATTTAAAAATGTTACGTGACAAAAATACCCTAATGTCTGTTTCTCTTTTACCAGAAGGCAGATAAAACATGGATAATAAGTTATTGAATGTCTCTTTCTTCTTTTGAAGGACTGCTGAACTAAAATAAAGTATCAGCACAGACAAGCATACAAATACATACATGCATTGGATTGGTCTAGGACAGGGGTTCCTAGGTGGTGGTACACAAGCCCCTATCATGCGGTACTCAAGAAGACTAATCTGTTCCCCAACTGTACTCCAACTGAATTTGCTTCCATTTGTATTTAACCTGTGATTAATCTGAGTCCAATTTGCTTCAAGAACAAAACTATTTGGAGGTTTCAATAAAAAGATTGAAAGATAAAACTATTTGGAGGTGATGACAACCGTTTATGTACATTTTATGTACATTTTTGTGCATTTCCTACACTTTAAAGTGGATCAAAAGGATTTTGACCATCCTAGGTTTTGGTCCTTGGCCCCTTGATCAGGGATGCCCCACTGTGTGACATTCCCCAGGTCCCCGAACGAACTCACCTCTCCCCGGTTCTATGGTGCATGCACATCCTCCTGTCCAATCTGCGCACTCGGATCCACTCCCACGCTCTCATATAAGGATCGTCTAAGACTTGGTTCCAGCCATGTCTAGTCCTGTCGAGTGGACCCTAGAGCCTGACAGCCGCATCCCTGCTACCCTCTAACAGGGAGTGTGCCTGCATCGCCCATTCACAAATGTCTGGCATACGCCCTGTGAAAGGTATAGCAGAAGTGGCGCTGCTCACGCATGACCTGTTGGATCAGGGAGAAGGTGAGTTTACTGGGTGACCTAGGGGGTTTTACACATTGGGACATCCCAAATATGGATGCCCCGGGGGGGACGAGTATGCCTGTCCTGGAGTCTCATAGACTTTAGTTTGGATTTTGGTTCACTTTAAAGTCATTGTCCAGGCACAGTCAAAATTAGCCCATTGCATAGGGGTGTGTGTGGCAATGTTCTAAACTTTGTTCTGTTTTTTCTAAATCATCATCAAATAAAATTAACTTTCTCTTTTTCTGCTCTTTCTGATGGGATTGGCTGGGCTGAGTGGTACATCAGTAGCTAGCAGAGCAGGGACAGGAGTAGGAATGATGGAGGGACTAATATGGGCTTGATTGGCATACAAGCCTACCACTACTGGAAAAGAGTGTCAACCTGACACAAGCCTTTGGCTTCAATTGGTGGTCAGGATCAGGAGAGAGGCTCTGGAGGAAGCAAATCGATAAAGGCTTTTCCTTTTCCTTTCAGTGACTGAAGTAAATAGACAGTGCATTGTGTAACCTTCTAGGCAGTGAATATTCTGAATGTTTAATTGGTCAATCCCTTAATGTTTGATTTGTTTGTTTTAACATAGTTTCCGAGGTATGAAAGCCTATAAATACCAGCAAGTAGTATTTGGGATAAATTGAAAATGGAAGGTGGCACTTCATAAAAAAGAAGTTAGGGAGGAAGATCAGTTTGGTGGTATTGGCTCAGTTTGGTGGAATTGGCTTTAATACTAACTATCCAACCAAATGCCAAAGAGGAGTCTCATAATGAATAAATCATATATTTATATATTGATTCATAAATTGTTACACATTCATTAAGCAAGTGGACCATCTTGATATGATTTAAAGCTAAAGCCCTGTATAGTGAAATCAAGACCACTTAAAGTGCATCTACACCTTATTGAAGCCTGTGTCTAACATGCAGCCTTCATTAGCACCTGCTATCGACGCATTCAGGCTTAACTTTGAAGTTAAAAATGGGGATTGTGCCACACTGCCTGGTACAGGGGATTCGGGAGATTGTGCCACACTGCCTGAAACAGGGGATTGGGGAGATTCTGCCATACTGCCTGGTACAGGGGATTGGGGAGATTGTGCCACACTGCCTGAAACAGGGGATTGGGGAGATTCTGCCATACTGCCTGGTACAGGGGATTGGGGAGATTCTGCCATACTGCCTGCTACAGGGGATTGGGGAGATTCTGCCATACTGCCTGCTACAGGGGATTGGGGATATTCTGCCATACTGCCTGCTACAGGGGATTGGGGAGATTCTGCCATACTGCCTGGTGCAGGGGATTGGGGAGATTCTGCCATACTGCCTGCTACAGGGGATTGGGAAGATTCTGCCATACTGCCTGCTACAGGGGATTGGGGAGATTCTGCCACAATGCCTGGTACAGGGGATTGGGGAGATTCTGCCATGCTGCCTTATACAAGGGATTGGGGAGATTCTGCCATACTGCCTGGTACAGGGGATTGGGGAGATTCTGCCATACTGCCTGCTACAGGGGATTGGGGAGATTCTGCCACACTGCCTGAAACAGGGGATTGGGGAGATTCTGCCATACTGCCTGCTACAGGGGATTGGGGAGATTCTGCCCACTGCCTGGTACAGAGGTTTGGGGAGATTCTGCCATACTGCCTTATACAAGGGATTGGGGAGATTCTGCCATACTGCCTGGTACAAGGGATCAGGGGGATTCTGCCACAATGCCTGGTACAGGGGATTGGGGAGATTCTGCCATACTGCCTGCTACAGGGGATTGGGGAGATTCTGCCACACTGCCTGAAACAGGGGATTGGGGAGATTCTGCCATACTGCCTGCTACAGGGGATTGGGGAGATTCTGCCACACTGCCTGAAACAGGGGATTGGGGAGATTCTGCCATACTGCCTTATACAAGGGATTGGGGAGATTCTGCCATACTGCCTTATACAAGGGATTGGGGAGATTCTGCCATACTGCCTGCTACAGGGGATTGGGGAGATTCTGCCACAATGCCTGGTACAGGGGATTGGGGAGATTCTGCCATACTGCCTGGTACAGGGGATTGGGGAGATTCTGCCATACTGCCTGGTACAGGGGATTGGGGAGATTCTGCCATGCTGCCTTATACAGGGGGTTGGGGAAATTCTGCCATACTGCCTGTTACAGGGGATTGGGAGGAGGGGTTTTGCTGCTCTGCCTGCTACAGGGGATTGGGTTTTTTTGCCACACTGTCTGGTACATATGATTTGGGGGGGGGGGGGGATTCTGCACACTGCCTGGTAGAGTAGATTGGGGGGCATCTGCAGCACTGCCTGATACAGAGGATTGGGGGGATTTTGTAACACAAACACATTGGCAGCAGTTAGAAGGAACCGCACAGAGCCAGCATGCAATAGGTGCAATTATAGTATTCCCTCTCCTATCGGTCATACTGGATTGGGTGACTGTCTGGTGCTCCCTGGGCTGTGATTACACTGTATACTAGAGTACTTTATGGTTGGGAGTGGTTTTCCTTTTGATATTAAACTTTATATGGAGTTTTAAGACGTATTGCGCTATTTTCTAGACAATTTTCTTATAAGCTTGCTTGCATGCCCTAACTGGAGAAAACCTGTGGAGTTTTAATTCTACTGATTTTAAATAGATCTTCTGGACTATCCATGAAAACTACAAATTCAATGCCTACCTAAAGTGCTGAGTGGAAGCTCTTTGAATCTTTTACCGTATTATGGCATTATTGTGATTGGCCTGAACAACTTAAATTGCTGGTAAGAGTGTTTAAAGTGGACCAACACCCTGGCGGATCGACACCCGGACCGATACGATCCCTCCCCGCGGGGCATCCAAAATCGGGATGCCCCGCTGTGTGAAACCCCCCAGGACGACCCATTCACCTTACCTTGATCCCGATCCAAAGGCGCATGCGTGGGCCGAAGCCGCATCTCGCACTTCTCTCTAGCAGGGCGCGTGCCCGCGATGGCCATTTGTGAATGGCCGGCGCGGGCACGCTCCCTGTTAGAGGGAAGCGGGAGATGTGGCCGCCAGCGTGCTCAGAGCCGCTGTTGGGGGGTTTCACATAGCGGGGTGCCCCGCGGAAGTGGACCAAGACCCAGGATAGTCGAAATCCTGGGTGTTGGTCCACTTTAAGCTGGTGGTTGTCACCTCCTTTGATGTTCCATACACCACGTGGGATCATTTCAATCAACTGACAAGTAGCTTCTCGTTTTGATTGCTCTGTGCTTTTATTCGACAAGGTTCTAATTCTGTTAGCAGAAAATGCCAAGGTCACATTGCTGGCAGTTTGGCCACAGAAGTCTACTGTCCCTTCCCAATACTTGACCTGGTGGCTCTGACTTTAAGAGCAACCTTGGTCTTCACTAAAGCTCCCTGCACGAGAAGATAGGCTGATCTATATGGGAAGCCCCAGGTTGTTTCACTGTAAAATCGAGGGTCCCAATTTGCTCCAAGGACAAAACTATTCAGAATGGTGATGAAAAACATTTACGTGCATTTTTGTGCATCACCTACACTTTAAACTCATTGTCAGGCACAGTCAAAATTAGTCTATTTTGTAGTGCTACATGTGGCAATGTACTAAACTTTTTTCTGTTTTAAAAACAAAGAGTTTAGTCATCATCAAATAAAAATGAACCTGCTCTTTTTCTGTTCTTTCTGATGGGACTGGCTGGGCTGAGTGACACAAGCACATCAATAACTAGCAGAGCAGGAACAGGAGGTGGGACGATGTAGGGGTGAATGTGGGTTTGATTGGCATACAAGCCTACCACTAATGGAGTGTCAACCTGACACAAGCCTGTTGACTTCAATTGGTGGTCAGGATCAGGGGAGAGGCTCTGGAAGAGGCAAAGAGAAAAAGGCATTTCCTTTTCATTTCAGTGACTGAAGCGAATAGACGGCATGGGAAAGACACTGAATCACATAACCTGCTAGGCGGTGAATTTTCATGTTTGACTGGTTAATCCCTAAATGTTTGATTTGTTTGTTTTTAACATAGTTTCAGAGGTGTGAAAGCCTATAAGTACCAAATTAAAAATGGAAAGTGGCACTTGATAAAAAAAAGGTGGGGAGAAAGATCAGTTTGGAAGCTTTGGACTGCAAGAGCAACCTTGGTAATTAGAGATGAGCGAACTTTTGAAAAGTTCGATTCGGCCGATTCGCCGAATTTCACAAAGAAATTCGGGTTCGGCCGAATCGAACTTTTACGAAGTTCCCCATCAAAAATGCCGGCATGGTGGCAGCGGAGCCGGCCGGCGGGCCGGTAAAGCCGGCCGGCCCGCTCCCACCATGCCGGCATTTGAGAAAAAAGGCAAACACTTACCTGCAGGTCCGGAGCGTGGAGGCCGGCGCCGCTCTCAGCCGCTCTCATGATGACGCGCCCTCAGATGACAGTAAGTGTTTGCCTTTTTTTGCCGCTCCCACCATGCCGGCATTTTTTTTTTTTAATTTCAGGAAAAATTCGATCGGCACGAACCACAAAATATTCGAGTTCGTGCCGAATCGAATATTTCCTGAAATTCGGAGCGAATTCCGGTTCGTCTGAACCGGTTCGCTCATCTCTATTGGTAATCACTAAAGCTGAACTGTGTTGGAAGCCCCAGGGTGTTTCACCAAAAAATCGAGGGTCTGGGAAGAGATGGTCTAGCAACATCTGGAAGGCAGAGACAGGGATGGATTTAAACAAAGGTCATTGGCAGGCAGCAATCTCTTATTGTGGTTGTTGTTGTTATTGTGGAGCTCATAGAAAAAGCCAGGGGCTGGCAGCAAAAAGCATAATCCAATATCCAGACAAGTGTCATGGGTGGGCAGCAAGAAGCGTAGTCAGAAATCCAGTTGAAAGTCCAGTGGGTCTGCAATGGGTAAGGAAGGTCAAGGACAAAGATCTCTCTTTGAACAATAGTCAAAGGCACAGCTCGTCAGATGATCTCCCGTCACCATCCTGGCACCTCAACTTCCTATTTAAAGGGCTTCTGCATGGCCTGCACATGCACATTGGGCTGAACATCTCTGGTGGCCCCATGACACACGTTAAGCCAGTAGTCCTCAAACTTCCTCCTCAAGGGCCGAGACAGGCCAGGTTTGGCAGCTCTCCACGCTACTCCACAGGTGAATTAACTGGTGCTCAGACAGAGCTATAGCCCTAATTATTACATCTGTGCATCAGCATAGAGAGCTGCAAAACCTGGCCTGTCTCGGCCCTTGAGGAGGAAGTTTGAGGAATACTGCGTTAAGCAATCAAATATACTATGTGACAACCAAACCCACTTTAATCTAATTCAGCCAGTTTTGAGCAGGCAAATAAAACTTCTGTATCAATAGTAAGTCATATAACCTGAGAAAAATATTACGCAATATCCGTCTTTTGCAATTTGTCATGCGTGTATATTTTCGTTACTGTGGATTTGACGTAGATCTTGTACTGTACATGTAGATGCAGCTGTTATTTTCCAGACAAAGTGATTATCCAATTTTCCATATCCCCTTGTGATTGATAAGCCTCCACGGCCCAAATTCTTTAGGTTAATGATTGACCTTCTAATTCATTACATTGTAGAAGGAATTGACTTCACAGCATTGAACGAAGAGTTCCATACTTACACTAACATGTTCCATCTTCTGGTGATTGCTCTGCTGGGAACTGCAGGTAGGTGGATTTATTATAAATAAACAATTTGGAAGAACATTTAATGGTAAGGAGGATAATTATCCACAGGAATATGTAAAGATAAGGAGGTTAAAATTGCATTAACCTTTCTATGAAAGTTAACGTGGTCAGGAATTTGTTGTCTGCTAAGACTTTGTTCTATATCTGTTGGGGTATTGCTCTAAAAAGGTTTTTAGTTCAGGGCCTTTGACTTGCTACACCCCCTTTCAGGCTAGATCATCTATAGCGACGTAGATAGATAGATAGATAGATAGATAGATAGATAGATAGATAGACAGATAGCTGGATAGATGTGACACCCTAGAAAAATAAAGCTGACCGCTACCATGTAAGTGCACATAACTAAAGAGTGAGAAATGTTCCTTATATTGACATATGTTAATGTCTGTTTTTTGAGGGATAGGATTTAATTAGCGTCTTTACTGTGGCTTTAAAGTGGACCAACACCCAGGATTTTCACTATCCTGGGTCCACTTCTGCGGGGCACCCCTGATCAGGGTCCCTCTTACAGGGAGTGCGCCCACGCCGGCCATTCACAAACGGCCGGTGCAGGTGCGCGCCCTGCTAGAGGGACGCGCGGCGGCGGCCCGCGCATGCGCCGTTGGAACGGGAGAAGGTAAGGTTTGTGGGCGTCCGGGGGGGGGTTTCACACAGCGGGGCATCCCGATTTCGTGTGGCCCGCGGGGAGGTAGCTGATCGGCCCGGGAATCTTATAGATTCCCGGGCCGATCAGCGGTGGGTGTTGGTCCACTTTAAACAGACTGTAATATTACATATTCGGAACCTATAATTTTATACATACAATACAATTCAACAAAAAACAGATTACTACCTACCTGGAATATTTTGGGTTAGGTCACAGTGTTTAGACCTAATTTACCTCTCATTGTCATTCTGGTATGCCGCTTGTTGTGTGTATTCATTTGGACCTTCCTGCATGTTAAACCAGACAGTGTCATCTGTACTTATCCTGTTAGTGGCCAAGCAAACTATTGTCAATATATTTCGTGGAAAAAGGAAAAGGTCTCCATAAGGAAAGTTCGGACCAGGATAAACAATTTTCTGGAAAATGAGAACCTGAGCAGCATCTTGAGGGATAGTAATATACATTTTTTTAAGTTTGAGAACATTGAGAGTACATTTCAACCCAGACCATAATGGCAATCAGCTTAGTTGGCCTAAAATAGCCAATAGGCTGGACATGAAGCCTCTCCTATAACCCCTTACCTTAATGGTACATTGTATCTGTTATACAGTATAGCAGGTTGGCGATAGTCTAAATAGTCCAATGTGATCATTGCACTGAGTATTTGTCAGTGTGGACATTAATGAGTGAATTTGTTGAGTAAAGGGGGGGGTGGGAGCAGCTCAATCACTATTATTTATACAAAATTAATTATTATTATTCAGGGCCTGGGAAATAATTTACCGCCCAGTTTAACCCTCTCCTCAACTAAATATCAAGCAACAAACATGTCTAGCTATGTGGAAAGACAGAGATTTGGTTGCACATATCTGCAGATACATGTGGAAGTCACACTGCCCCGGCAAGGCACTCTGTGTTTAGTGTGGTCCCTACTCTTAATTTTGAGTCTCCAACATTGGGATATGCAATGCAGACAAATATTTGAGAGCTACTCACCTGGGAAGCTGCCAGCCTCCCTTTAGAACACTTCACAGGGAGAAATCCATATTGACTGAATTCCTCCCTGCTTGTGCTCATGGCAATTCAAATGAATAAAGGGGAGTGGGAGCAGCTCAATCACTATTATTTATACAAAATTAATTAGAGATTAGAGATTAGAGAGATTAGTTTTGTATCCAATTCAAGATTTGATTTGTCCAAGTAAATTTGGACATTGAATGGAAAGTGCCCCTACTGCTCTGAATTGACATGTATGGCCTTCTAAGGTCTGTGCCCTACCTCCGTTACACTCTTTAATGTAATATCAAAGTGACGCAAAATCAATATTGCTTTTGGGAAATGTGGTTGTTTACACACGCAGTGCAATGTGAATTATTTTTATATGATTTTTAAAATTAATAATGGAAAAAGAAAATTTGAGGGGTGATGCCTGAAGGTGTTTGTATTACAAACACAGCCACAGTGATCCTGTGACTGGAGGGTGGCAGGTTTGATTCCCTGCCAGGACATGAATGAAATGCCCTGAACCCCCACCTGCTTCCTGGGTGGGGTAATTAGGGCAGGGCACTGGCCCAGTCACGACCACACGCACTGCTTGTGTTTGTCTCACTGCACGGATGGGTTGAATGCAGAGGAAAAAATCAGTTCAGCGGAGGAGGAAATCAAATCAGCACAAACATACACTAATCATATATGTCCAAAAATGGCCAGAATTAATACACACAACAAGCGGCATACCAGAATGAGTGACTGAGAATGAGAAGTAAATTAGGCCTAAACACTGCCACAAAAATATGTAAGGTAAGTAGTAATCAGTTTTTTATTGTATGTGTAGAATTATAGGTTCAGAATATGTAATATTACAGTCTGTTTAAAGCCACAGTATAGACCAGGGGTTCTCAAACACTTCATGTAAAGGTCCATTTACAGACATCTGGTGAGAGGTGGAGGTGCAGGGGGCTGTCGTGGAGGGATCGATATTTAAAAATCTGCGTGGTGGGGGGGGGGGATTCTATTGTGCACTGGGGAAATAAAAGGGAGGGCAGGGATTGAATGGGCAAAACTGGGAGGACAGGAATGGATGGAGCAGAGAGACTAGGCTGGATGGGGCAGGGCTGAGGGGACAGGGATGGATGAGGCAAAAAGACAGAAAAACAACATTTTCGTGTACCTTGCAGGGCCATTTTACGCCCGTGCAGTACTTCATATTGCAATGCTAGGTGCCAGGGAGCCATTGCACTGGCAGGGAGACTAAGCACTACATCATTGATCAAGTAAAGGGGGCAGTGCTGAGCTTTGCTGCTCTACACTCTCTGTTCTGCCCTGTGGTGGCTTTGGCTGCAGGCTTGCAGAAACAAAAAAGACTTGTCCAGGCGGGGATGGCCCCCACTGCTGCCGATAGCTATGCTGCTGGCCCCACGGCCCGTCAGACCATAGACTGAAAAGCCTCCTGAACCAGACTATAACCCAAAGGTCGGTAGAGGCCCCCTTTGCAGGGCAAGTGGTGGAGGCCCCCTCATAGTCCAGCCCTGCCCCTTTCAGGTAAAACTAAACACATTAAGCTTTCCAAATTTAGGTGTAGACACGAATTTCTGCTCTCATTAAAATTTACCAAATAGTCCTGTCTGCACCCTTAGGGGGAAGTTATTTCCTAATTCGGGCATCATGTTTTTACAGTACTCCAATAGAAATCCTCGGCACCTCCCCTCAAAACACTTTCTTGAAAATAGTTTTTTAGCAGTTTGCTTGTTGTGGCGGAGAGTTTGCCAAACTTTATTAAATACTTGTTTATAAATAATGATGTTCATACGCCTCTTATTGATGACAACAGATTTTTTAAATGGTGTTCTAATACTAATACTGAGCACCTTGATAAAGTGACTCTACGTCACGGAACGCGTGGGTGGCAGAGCATTGTTTTCCTAGCAGGAGGGGACCATATATACATTCGGCACTGAGGTGAAATATTGGTTACTGTGTTCATTTTCATATAGCTGTTTGCACATATTTTTCATTGAGCACTTGGCACTTTATCATTTGCACATTGCATTGACACTTTAAATAATTATTAATAGGATATGGATATGATAAATGGTTGTTTGATTAGATTATGGATAGGGTCGCTCCTGCTGGTGGGATGATTTGTATGTTGCTTTAAAATTGTATGTGATTGTATTGTCTATGTCGTTTTAACTTTGATGAATTAAAAGAGGATTACTATGAATTATTAGTGTTACTTATTCATAGAGGGTGAGTGGTGCCTCCCGGATTTGCATCCCATAGGCAGTGTGCTGGAGCCGCTAGAAATTTGTGGTTGTTGTTCAATATTTGAGATGCCGGATTGGCACCTTTTTCCTTCTTAGATATTGTTTTGGGGGTGGTGCTGGAGAGTGTGCACTTGGTGCAGTATTTGTGTGTGTTCTAATACTAACAAAGTGTTCTATAGAGTCTGAGCACTCTGTGGAGAGGTGCGTGAATGTCATTTTCATAGTCTTCTTATACAAAAGCCTATGGGAATGCGATAGGGGGGTATGCCACATGCTTATGGGAATGGGAGGGGGGGGGGGGAAGCCACAATGCCTATAGGGAATGGGATTAGGAGAATGCCACACTGCCTATGGGAAGGGGGAATGCCCCTCTGCCTGTAATTAGATGATTCTGCACCTTGCCTATTATTTGGTTCAGAATATTTTTTTTCTTATTTTCCTCCACTAAATCCTAGGTGCTTCTTATTGTCAAATGCGTCTTATATTGTGAAACATATGGTATATACGGTATTTTGATTGTATTTAATGAAATATGTTAGTAAGTAGGGTTCCTTTTCAGGTTCTGGTCAATGTTAATCTTTCTCATTTGAGTTGGTACAAGTGACTCAGAAGCCTACAGCTGACCTCCACCCATGGCAGCATAGTATCCCCTATGCCCTTCTTGATAAATCCATTGTCCGGGCATTGCTGGGTGTCCCCAATTCAAAGTTGGACAAACTGCATCTAAACCAAACATAGCACAATTCAAGCAACACCACCAACATATATGTCATGTGCACCATCATTTCATGGCATGGTGTGGACATTTTGTAGACTAGCCATGTAAAGTGCGATATAAACATCTGTGTAACTGTGAAGTAGCTGACTTTTTATTGCTTTGCTCCTCAGTCAATGGTCAGCTTCATAACCGGATTATTGGTGGCTACGAGTGTGCTCCTAACTCCCAGCCATGGCAAGCCACTCTCCATTATTTTGACACGCATGCCTGCGGAGGAGTCCTGATTGACAAGGAATGGATCCTGACAGCAGCTCATTGTCAACTGCCGTGAGTTTAAACCCATTTAAATAGCCATACATGGTGGGGGAATGGTTAATCGCAGTCTTTGATTTCTATTGTATAAAGCTGTACAAAACCCCAGCAAGATCTTAGCAACGACAATTAGGCCTCTGAGCTGTGGGCTACAAGCTCACATAGCTGGTTCCTGAGCTGGTTGAGCCGAAGAGGGGGACCCCATGCCGTTTTTGTTAAACAAAATGGCATGGGGGCCTGAGGGCAGGCAAACTGGAAGGGCAGAGGCTCTGTGTTTTCTGGCCTGACTTTAAAACGAGGAATGCCATGGGACACCCACGCTAGAGGATAGTTAGGGAGGAGGTGAGTTTGTGACGGAAACCAAAGAAATTTGGGTTCATGCCAAATAGTTTTTCCCTGACATTCAATAAGTTAGCTGCAATCTGGGTTTCTGAAGTTTCGCCATGAGGAGCCTTACTGTTATAATTGCATTTGCTCTTAGTTCCATGTTGTTCTTTTATGAGATAAATAACTTTTCTATGCCAGGAGATCAGTGGTTTTCTATAAGCTTACAGGGCCAACTTTTTCTCCAGGAACTGGGCAAACACATTACCTAAAACAATAGAACTGTTCATATCTGAAGTCAAATCTTTGCTGATACTTTCCTTTTATACTTATGAACCTCTATTAGATGTTTACTCCTAAGGCAGTTGACCCCTACAATCTAAGTTTCTGACATTTCACAACAGGGAACCTCACTATTACAATGGCATTCACTCTTAAGGCTCGATTCAGAGAGACAAAAAAAACCTTCCGTTTTAGTGCCGATCTGTTTTTTTTGTGAAATGTTTCCGTTCTCGTACGAGTGTACGAGCGATTCTATGCATGCATTGAAAACCTTCTGTAAAGTTTCCGTCCGTTCGTACGGCAGATTACGAATACGAGGATGTCATTTTCCAGCGTGACTTTTCCGTTTCATTTCCACATGTTACAACGTAGGCTTTCATTTTTGCCCTTTTCCCATCGTATCCTCCAACGAATCCTTTACGTTTCCCGATAGATTCTGTTTCCCTTTTTCAATAAATATTCGTCCAAACGGAGATCCTTACGATCTTGCGCCTGCGCACTACAAACTTAACTCATTAAAGTGCTCGCCTACATATTTGCCACCCTCACTTCTACTACAATGTTTAGCTAAATCACTTAGCACTGTCCTCCATCTTCCCTTTTGGACCCTTAAAGCTCACCCAAACCACTTAGCACTACCCTCCATCTTCCCTTTTGGATCCTTAAAGCTCACCCAAATCACTTTTTTGGATTCCATCATAAAATATAAAATTTTTAAAAATTTAGAAAATTTCTAATTTTTACAACTATAAAAAACAAAATACATAGCAATGGCAGGCCACTGAACATTATTCTTCATCTGTGGTCCCCAACGAGTTGCGCAGCTCCTGCATCTCGCCCACCAACTGAAGGACCCTGACACTCAGTTGTGCCACTCTGGCACGTGTGGTCCCTGTTAAAAAACGTAAATTAAAATATTGGTCTAACCTTGTTGGGGTCATACTGCAGTACCCCCCCACCCCCTGTATGGTCCAAACACCTAAATCTGGACTTCAAAAGCCAGAGGGCCCTTGCCGCCACAGCCCGGGTTTGGCATAGTGCCCGATTAGAGAACCCCTGGCCCGCATTCTGCAGGCAAAGAACAGGCATCAGGAGCAAGGGCAGGAGTCGATATCCAGAATCCCCTGAAAGAATTTAAAAATACTAACATAAAATACACATTCTAAGCTACAATATTGTTTAACATGTCATCAAGGGCTAAAAACAGCCATAGGTTAAGACATAAGTCATCAACTATATTCATTGCCATACAGTGAAAATGGATTGATGGAATGTGAGCAAACTTACCCAGGAGCCATCCACCAGATAATTATCCTGACTCAAACTGACAAAATAAGCCGGAGCTCTGCAATATATAAGCATCATGGGACGACCCTGGATGCCCTGCAAGAACACTGAGGAATCGCATAGCTGGACAAAAGACTGCTTTTTATGTTGTGTGAGTGGCACATCTTGCGGTTCCTGCAACCAAATATAAAATAATTACACAAAGCAAAGGTAACCGACTAAAACAATAACTCCTACAACAAATTAAGATTCAAGTTTAACAATCCAAATATAATTCACAAAGGACATAAGTCTCAAAAAATATAGCAATTATATGGATGTGTGGGAAAATAAATGTTTGCATGCTAAGGACTAATTAAGGTCAGCATTAAAATGCATCTATAAGGCATACATGAAATGTATTGATTCAGGTATGCATTGCTATACAATTTATGGCCTCGGCCATGCTGATACATGCAATGCCTTGGTGCTAAAGGCGCGCAGACTCCTCCACATAGCCGCAAAACATGTTCAACAATAGCAATCCGAGCCCTCAAAGGTCCAGTAAGTGGATCGGAAATGAAACGGATTTATAGGGTGGTGGTCCGTCGGAAATCAGCTCTCTGAATCAGACGCACGCCCATCCCAACAACGGAAGTTATCTGAACGAACGAAAAATTTCCGATTTTGTTTGGAAAATGATCCGAACTAACGGAAATGATCCGATTTGCTTCCGTTCATCGAAAGCGCATATACGCATTTTCCCGAACGTTCGTACGAATGAAAAATGAACGAAAAAAAGCAAAAAAAAAGGCTAACACCCACCCAAACTTTGACAGACAGCTACGGAAGTCCGGACGAATTTGTCTTTGAATCGAGGCTTTAGTTCCAAGCATCGTTCTTATATTATAGAACAACTCTTATATTCCAAAATATGACACACCAGGTGATGAGTGGTTTTCCGGAAGCTTAAAGGGCCAATTTGATCTCAGAAAGCTAACCAGGACATGTGCTTTAGATCTTGTAAAGCTGGTTAGGCTAGATGGTCAAGCAAGTTCAGATGGTATGGTCAGATACCCTAGATTAGCATGCCTATGAGAAGACTGAGGACTCCTGAGCCACTGTTACTGATGGGACCTTACCTAGGCAGTGTTGACTGCCTGGCTTCTTGCAATGGCTTCAGAAAATGGTGGAGTAGAATAATTAGGTAAAGTTCCCCAAGGTGAGATGCCAGAAAGCTGCAAAAGACAATATATCAGAAGCCACACACCAGCCTTTTACACTGTATAACAGTGTTCCCCAACCCTCTCTATTGGGAGCCACCTACGGTTCATATTTTGCAGATCTCCGCACGGATTCAAAGGTGGAGTAATTAGTGATCAGACAGAGCTAAAGAGCAGCCACAAAACATGACCTTGTGGTGGCTCTCGAGGAAGGTTGGGAAGCACTGCTGTATAAAGAAGGAACAAGGACATGAGTTCAACTGCTGTAATTTTTATTAATGTATATTACTTTGCTCTAAAACCCTTATCTGGTTAAATAGGAGCATTCAAATTCGCCTTGGAGATCATGATATAAAGAAATATGAAGGCCAAGAACAGTTCACTTATGCTGACAAGATTTGTCCTCACAAGGATTTCGACCATAAGACGTACAATAACGACATCATGCTGCTTAAGTTGCCAGAACCAGTCAGCTTAGATGCTTATGTACAACCTATTTCCATCGGCTGCTCTCCACTCCCTGATGGAGCAAGTTGTCTTGTATCAGGATGGGGCACCACTACCAGCCCAGAAGGTAATAAGGTTTCTCATACAAGTAAGCATGCTAGGATCTAAAACAAGGATTTTCATACATTTTTGTTTCTTCTGACATGTTTTGTCCTAAATTAAGAATACAATCCTGTATTGTTATTGTGCTATTACATTATTATGGTATTATGGTAGTGTCTGACTTTTGGGACCTCAAGTGCTCATCTGTTGGTTTACCAGCACTCTAACTGATGATTTTCTTCTAGAAAACCAGTATGCAATTGGTACATTAAAGAACATCCCCAGGCTCAAAAAAAAAAAACTAAGTACCACATACTAACTTTAGCCCCCACGCAGTTGGGGTATGTGTCAACCCCCCCCCAAGGGCCACCAACAGGCCATGTTTTGAATATCTCCAAATAGCTGCACAGATCTAAAGCACACTTGGCAACATCTTACCAAAAACTCTGAATGGTGGTCAGTGCATTGCTGATGCTTGCTGAAAATTAGTAAAAGCAGCAAGAACGTGATTACTATTCCATGTCTGTGGTCAGGGGGCATCATGGCTCAACCATGACCACTTAAAATATACTTGCGTACAATTGAAGAGTAAATTTTAAATAAAGGCTTCCTCCTCCCCTTTAGGCCTTCCAATCCACTCCTGAGATAACTGGTCTGTGGTCAGGGGGCATCATGGCTCAACCATGACCACTTAAAATCTACTACTAATAAAATTGGAAAGTAAATTCATTTTAATTAAAGGCATCCTCCTTCCCTACCAGTCTTCCAATCCACTTCTGAGATACTTGGTCTGTGGTTATGGAGCATCTTGACTCAATCGTAACCAAGTTTTGTAAGTTTATCTAGTGACATTGGGAGCAGTTGCTGTTTATCTTCTTGTTTTCTTTCTCCCTGTCCTTTATTTCCTCTGTGACATTGTCACCTGCCTATATATCAGGCTATGTGGAGATCCACAAAACATGACCTGTTGGTGACTCTTGAGGAGCGGTTTGAAGCCCCTGGTCTTGCCTGTCTTGGCAGGGAGGGTACAGTGAGAGTACTTTATAAAATGATAATCTAACCATGACCATACATACTTATTTAGTACCAGGGTAGTTACTAGGCAAAATAGTTCTCAGTGCAGGAAGGAAAAACTCTGCCCCCTCCTCACCCATCCTATGTGACGATGCTGTCTCATACCCATATATTATGCTGTACCTCTTCTTTTGAAGCGGGCAGTTCCTCCTCCCTATCACAGAGCACAATATGGAGGAATGAAGGGGTGTGTCTTATGGTCTGCACTGCTAACAGTGACCCTGACCCAATGGCCTTGGCGCCCAGGGCTACCACCATGCTTGCCCTCCACTAGAAACAGCCTTGGTTTTTCAAGGAAAAGATAAATGATGGTTGGGGGGGTGGGTACAGAAAGCAAAGGGAGATGGGGGCAACATCTATCTTGCTTAATATGTTTCATTGTAGGAAGTAATTGTTGTGTATTGTCTGTAGATGTTTAACTCCTCTTCTGGTTGCACAGACAACTTTCCAGATACTCTGCAGTGTGTGGAAGTGCAGACGGTTTCTAATTTGGAATGTCAGGAAGCCTATCCCAATGATAACATAAATGATAACAATCTGTGTGCTGGAGTCCAGAAGGGAGGCAAAGATTCTTGTCAGGTGAGAGCTACCAAATGGTTCATGGTTATCTACTATAAAATAACTCTTAGGAATTTAATTTGCTTAATTTGGGATTGATGAGGTTGAAGAGATGAGCCAATCAATAAAAAAGACCACATGGCTGGTTTTCTGGGCCTGGGGACATCAGTGTGGCACAGGTCCAGGGCTTTTCTATGGGCGCTGGAGGCACTGAACCTTCCTACAATCCCTGTTACACTGGGAGTATCCAGAAACCACAATCCAAGGTGGTCTAGCAGTGGAGTGTCATTCCTCTGATGGGACACCAGAGATGAAAAAATGAGGATGCCGATGCCGAAGAGGATGTTGCCACGGCCACCATCCAAAGAAGGGGCATTGCCTCTGCCTGAGGACAGGGGCATACATAGGATTCACAGGGTCCCAAAAGCAAAACTCATAGTGCCCCCCCCCAAAAAGACCCCCCCCCCAGCATTAAAGTGAACAATAATCCACAACACCCGGCCCTATAGTTGAAAGGATTCTAGGGACTGGTAATGTGATAGCCCTCCACAGGCGCATCCCAATATGTGAAACTCCTGGGATGGTCCCTAACCTTGCTTCATTGCTAGATATCATACTGCATGTGTGGGCCACCCCTGCACCACTCCATCTAAAGTACGCATCCTCCCCAGGCATTGTGTGCACAGCCTGAGGCAGCAGCCAGGGGGAAGTATCTGATATTCATGTTGCGTGGGTCTGTGGTCTGACTGGAGTTCTAGGGAGTATTGGCACAGTATGGGCTCTGGGTTGCCAACAGTAGGGCCAAGTTAGGTCTGTTTTTTCCCGAGGCGCTCCCACAGTATACAGTGTTGCCCACAGAGAGCACAGTAGACTAGAGATGTAGGTTCCACAGGGTGGAAATAAGATATCAGTTCCTTGCTTTCCCAAGTTCTCTATACACAGAGTGCCGGGGTAAACCATGCGTTGTCAAGTTCTCTATACATATGGCCCCTATACACTTTAGGAGTAGTTGGCCACAAATAAGTATGCTGGAGCCAATCAATGCTTATTGAAGGAGAACCTGTGCATGTTGCATTGCAGATTTCAGATGATCTTGGGGGTTCACACACACTTGGGCCATCCAAAATGGTCTGTGGTCTGATTGGAATTCCAGGGAGTGTTGGCGCAGTGTGGGCTCCGGGTGGTTGACAGTGGGACCAGGTTAGGTTTGATTCTTTCTGAGGTGCTCCCACAGTATGCAGTGTTGGTGCACTGTCTGCAGAGAGCACCAGGGGCCAGAGTTGTAGGTTCCATAGGGTGAAACTAAGATATCAGCTTCTTGCTTTCCTAAGTTCTCTATACAAAGAGTGCCGGGGTAACCAGTGCGTTGGCATCTTAGTTCCACTCTGTACAACCTACAGCTCTGGTCCCTAGTGATCTCAGTAGACACTGTACCAACACTGCATACTGGGGTAGCACCATTCTGGGGGTTTTGCCACACATGTTGCAAGGTTGTTGGGTCGGCTTGCAAGTCATGGTGCTGAATATAGCTAATTTAGTTTTTATTTTCTATTCTAATTTTATTTCTTTAATTGTTTTTTACTGGCATCTACCTGCAAACTGGTAAGAGATCTCAAGTTCAAAGTGTGGGGGTGGCAAACCACTTGGCCAACATGCAGTGGGGGCTTGCCAATACAACCAGCAAATTCCCTGAACTTGGGTGCAAAAGCACCCCATTATTCATTGGAATAGATCCGATGTTCTTCCAGGAGTGTTTCTGTAACCAGCCTCATAGTTTATCCATATGTTTTTGAATATAAATATCTCCTTGTACTCAAACTGCTTTTCTGTGTTCATGTAGGGTGATTCCGGTGGACCTTTAGTGTGTGATTCTAAACTCTACGGCATCACATCCTGGGGTAATGTTCCTTGTGCTGTGGCCAATCAACCTGGGATCTACACCAAAGTGTGCAACTACCTGAACTGGATTCAAGAAACAATGGCAAACGGGGACTGCCTGCCATGAACAGCAGCATAATAACCTTCTCCTATGCTATGTCTACTGGCAACTCAACTTAGCTAATACAAGTCCCACCAAGGCTGAAATATTATAAATGTCTTCCTATTTAGATAGATTACTGTCTCCCAATGTACTCCCTGTTGTGTTCCACCATCACAACATTTGTTTTGAAATTGGGTGTTTGAAGGGAGAACCCCTCCATGTATGTACTCCACTTTGGTCGGTCAGTGCCCAAGTCCTACCTGCACTAATGTTCATTCATGACTTTCTTAAAAATGTCAACCGAACCCATATCAACATAAGGAGAGCATCCGTGTTCTCCATAGTTGTCATTGATAACTTACACTAAAGAAAAACTGTTTTCTCGTAATGTTCTGCTCCATTACCATCTCGTAATGATCATGGGCTCCCAAACTTACCTTTTCATGAAGAGAAACTTCCATATTTTCTCACCCAAAACCAATTAACCTAAAAAGGTATATGTCTGTTTTTAAGTAGAAATCCAGTCCAAAATTGACCTTGGCCCTGATGTAGTTCCCCTGATACTTTTCGCATAATATAAACCTATGTCTGTAATTAATGTGGAATGTGCTCTATCACTGCCAGTGACATTCCCTCCTATTGAAATTGAGGCTCCAGCATTCATTAGCAGAGTCATGCTGCTGGGTGATTTCTTTCCCCATCCCATCTCTAAGCTCTGAAAGAGTTAAGGTAGACAAGCCACCCAAAGGGAGGGGGTAGAAATCACACTTGCTATTCCAATTGGGCATTTAAAGAGGATTGCCCCAGAGGTTTTGCAATGGGCAATTGGACCCACGCCAACCCCAATCCAAGAAATTAATATGCCACAAACAGATACCCACCCCTGAAAGCCAAGACATTATTATGCAAAGGACAAATAAAAAAGCACACTCCCTAGACTAAAAAATAAATACATTTGATGTAGTAGATCTCTGACCCTATGCCCAAAAAAATTGATATTCAGAGAGTGAATGGTTCCCTCTGCATAGATAATATAAAGATATTAATTTGCAGAGGGACAGTAATTTCCCCAGACTCAAGAAATAAGTATACAGAAGGTGAACATACCCTTCATATACCATCCTCAATAAATTAATTTGCAGTGGGCAGATGGATCCCCACCCCCAGGCTCTAGTAGTTATTAGGCTCAGAGTGAACAAGCCTCTATCCATCATACTCAATAAATGAATTTGGGCAATGGGAAAAAGGATCCCCCATCTCCCAGACCCAGGAAGTGGATATGCAGAGTGGAAGAATATAAGCCACCATCCAAAATCCAAGAAATAAAATACACAGAAGGCAGGCGGACCCTCCCCCAGTACAGAAAAACTGAATATGCAGACAACAAGCGCATTCCCCTCCCCCAGACCCAAGAAAATATTGTGCAGCAGCCAAGCTGATCCCCTACCCCCCATAACCAAAAAATTAAGATACAGAGTGCTAGTAGCTCTTCACTCATAAACTAAAGTAATTAATATGCAGAGAGCGAATTTACCCCCACATACCCCAGAAACTAATAAGCAGGAGAGGAGCAGATAACCCACCTCCCATACCTAAGAAATGTATTTGCAGAGGGCTAGCAGATCTCCACCAGGACCCAAGGAATTAATATGCAGAAAATAATGCGCAGAGGGAAAGCCAATCCCTACCTCCCATGTGCAAGTCACAGTGCAGCCGCCCTGATTTAAAACCCTTGTCCTAGATCCATTGAGGTTGAGTTCTACCACTGGGAGACATTGGGCTAAGCTTGATAAAAATCTTCATTATTACTCAATTTTCATCATTGGCTCCATGAAGCACTTTCCACACCCTAATGTAGAATGTTTATTTTTTTGTATTGCTAAATTGTCAAGAGAGGCATAAACTTTAGGTCAATAAAGTATTAATTTATTTACCTTGGGGAAAGTTATATAAAATAGATAGTAATTAAGCATGTAAAGCAATGCAGGGTCCATGGCAGAAATAATTTGTGCCCGCTTGTAGTTGGGGATCATTCACGCTTCAAATAGTCTAAAAGGTGTAGAAGGAAAAATCGATTTTTTCGTTAGATGTTTGGCTCAAAAATCTTGATAAATAGCCCTCTAGTTTATATTTTATTAGTAAAATATAACTGATGACAGTTTGATGATTGATGATGATATATCTACATACAGTAGGTGTCCTCCCTTAGATTTTCTGGGGCCCAGATATGTTGTTTTGCGACATGTTCAGTTTTTGACAGCAAAAGCAAATTTGTGATATATTGCCACAAGGTCAGTCTATTGAATTTAAAGTCTAGAAAACCAAGCTGGAGATTGTCATGTAAATGAACCATTTTAGGGATTTAGTTACAATATCATGTTACTCTGATGAATGGATATAACGAGAAATTGGATTACATCAGTGATTCCCAACCTTTTTTTTACATCAAACATGACGTTTCATTTCCTAAATATCTCTCTCTAAGTACCACCTGGGTTGTACATATGGGTTGTCACACTGAGAACACTATTAAAGCGGACCAAAACTTACTGAACTTGTGAAATACATTTGGCCAAAGCCCCTGCAGATACTCTCTTCTTAGGGTTTAGAACTAGAAATGGCTATTTCCGCTTTTCGAATCATCCTGGAACACCGATTTTTCAACTGTCCCTCTCTGCAAGATGGCAGGCGATCAGTCATTGCATAGGTGTGGCAATGACATCATTGCTACACACAACAGTGGCAATGAATGGAGGAGGCGGAGCTTTACAGCTAAAACAGGCGCCATTATCTGGGATTAGAGTGAAGCAGAAGCAATAAAAAATGTGTACTCCTCATGGGGGGAGCGATTTAGGGGATGCAAGTTTAAAATGTGGGTTTTGGTCTGCTTTAAATAGAACAACCATATAAAGTGTATGAAATTCACAAAAATGCACATAGTTTTTATTTGGTTTTGGAGCAGTTTCATATTTATGGAGCAAATCAGGCTTTAGATTGCAGCAGATCAGGCTGGCCCACAGATCAATCTGAGACCATTCTGATTACCAACTAATAGGATAGAGTGTATGGATTAAATCACACTGGTATATCGTTTCTTACATATGTAACCAACCCATATAATCCATAATAATAAAATCACATAATTAGTCTAACATTTTGGGGTATACTTGTTTGTATGTCCCTGAGGAAAGGGGTAGGCTCTACCTTGAAACATTGGACAGACTATGTGACTTTATATGGAAGGATTACAGATGTAAGGTCTATACATTATTGTGATTTAATACACTTTTGAAAGTTTTCTTTTGGAGTGATGGCTTTCCTTCTTTTGTTTTGACTACAGCACCAGAACTGGCCAGAGTAGCCACATCCTTTATGGGTGTAAGCTGTGCGGCTGTCACAGGGTTGAGAAATTGGTGTCTTCTGTATTTGATGATTTTAATAATTATCACCCTCATTATCATTCTCTTCCATTTTGAAACCAGATGTGCTCCTATATTATCTGATCACTGTTGTGGGAAGTGTTAGCACAATCTGTAGACAACATGTTAAGTCTGTGGTTGTAGAAATATCTATGTCCTGACGACTCAATTCAGTAAGATATGGAAATGTTCTCCTCATTTTTGGAAGCCTCTTATTTGTGCACTAAGTTTGGAGAGCTTTTCCAATGCAACACTCAGGAACAAATATGACTTACTGGACAGCCCACAGGCTCGATCTATTGTAGTAAACATGTATTGTAATCGTCATGGCAGCACCTGGAATCGAGCCAAGTGAAGAGCTCCCGCCACAGGGGTCACTGGGGTCACTGTGTGCTAAATTGGAGGCCCTGATCCCCCCTGATGCCCCCATCAGTGAAGGGGGCATTTTTACAGAGACTGCCCCAATGGACCTTCTGTTGACCAGGCGGCCATTGAACTATCTAGCCCCGGAGTAGCGGCAGCCTCAATGGGGGCCACACCTTAGAAGAAGGTCACCCCTTAGAAACTGAGGTCCCATAGCTCTCCCTGATTCTCACTAACAATTTGCCCCTTTATATGGCCAGTATTGCTTGGTTAGACATCGAGATAACAGGACAGTGCCTGCCCTCCAGAAGGGTTGTGGTGGTGTGTTAACGACCAGCCTTAGGGGTATCCATTATTGTGAGGATAATGCAAGCAAGTGCTGGTCATAGGATCTACTGAGGAGGAGTTGACTCAGAACCATCCTGGTGGGATGGAGGGGACCCTGGAACAACTCAACATTGAAAAAGGTGGATCAGTGACCAAAAGAAGCAAGAATTGCAATCTCTGATCCTGGAGTTTCAGGGGATATTCTCCACTCATGATCTGGATCTGGGGCTCACCTCGGAGATTCAGCACAAGATCAATAGGGGAGATTCCACCCCCAGTCCTGTAAAGATACCAAAATATTCCCCTTGACCTGTACCAAGAGGCCAAGGATCTCTTGGGAAAGATGTTCTAAGGGAGTGATTGATGAAAAAGCCCCTGGGGACTTCTTTCCCCAAGAAGTCTGATGGGACCTTGAGGTTTTGTGAGGATTATCGTAAGCTGGACATTGTGACTGTGCAGACTGCTCACCCTTTGCCTTGGATTGAAGAGTCTCCGGGAGAGTTGGGTCCGGCCAAGTTCTTGTCTTCCCTGGACCTTGTCAGTGGCTATTGGCAGGTGCCAGAGGCAGGGAAGGATTCAAAGTAGACCACCTTTGTCACCCGTATGGGCCTCCATCTCTTTAACACCTTGCCCTTTGGCCTCATAAATGCCCCAGTGACCTTCTAGAGACTCATGGGGAGTCTTAAATGTTTGGGGGGCTTAAATGTTTAATGTACTAATTTACCTGGATGGTGTCATTGTGTATTCTCAGACTTTTGAATGACACCTGCAACAAGTGTTTCAGCGATTGCCTTGATTCCAGCTTACGTTAAAGCTGAAGAAGTGCCACCTGCTGAAATAGGAAGTAAAATACTAATTTTCTTTATCAGATTTTACCAACACATTGACTGGCCTGATATTGCTGTTGTCTACAGATTGTGAGCAACAGAACCACGTCAAGGTCCTTCCCGTGTCTGTTGAAAAATGTGGGTGGAGCTTGGCTCAGCTCCATTGTCCATCTCAGGACTTCTCATAGGAAGGACACATGCATGTTTAGGGAGACACTTAAAAAGAAAAATAATAAAAAAAAAAAAAAAATATATATATATATATATATATATATATATATATATGTACCCCAATAATATATTTATTCTCTTTATTCTCATGCAAGATTTAAATTTGTGGGATACAAAACATGTTCAGGATTTTTCATTGAAGTGTCGCTGATGAAGCTTGGAATGGAGCATTGCTAGTTCTCATCTATACATGTAGGAGATCCAACAGCTCAAACCATAAAAAGCAACTTTAAAAGATTAAAAAATCACAATTACATTGCCTGTAAGACTCATTTGTAAAAATGAGCAAAATTTTCAGAGCAAAAATCTAGATTTTTCAGATATAGATTATTTTTTAAGAAAACCCAAAAACACCAAAAACATAAAAAAAACCCCTAATTGTGACTAACTTCCAATATCAAGAACTACTGATTCTTTAATAGTTTGTCCATTAGTCAGGCACTTTTCATACAAATAAACAGAAAGGAATCAATATCTGTTATAATTAAAAAAAATATATATATATATATATTTAGTACAATGATTTATTTTTAGGATATAAAACACCAGCCAAAAGTATTAGAAATTGTGTGCTTGCTATCTCTATTGACAATAAGTAGAACATTAAAAAGTAAAATAAATAAAACGTATACATACTTACTTACAACTTACTTACCTGAGCTTGGAGTAGTTGTGCACTGAGTGATGCCAGCTGACAATATGAAAATCAGTAGAACAAATAAAAACAAAAGGAAACATTTTAATAAGATTCATTAGAAATGAATAATCGTCTTAAAAAATGGATTCAGACAAATAACCACATTTTCCCAAGTAATTCAGTTTATTACGAACTTTTAAACAAATCACAAAAAAAATTCCATCCTCTATCCAGTGCTGGGCAATGTCCTCATTGTCTGATTTGTCTCCCCTTGTCTCCGGTGGAGGCTTCGATGTCCTCCTATTCATCCGGTATACTTTCTTGACTTTCCGGTATACTTTCTCGTTCATGTTTGGCTGGTCCCACCCTTGTTCGTCTGTGGCTGGTGACTCACAGCTGATTAGCTGCCACGCTACCAGCAAGTTACACACAGGTAAATTGCCAGCGGCCTGGCAGCTAATTAGCTAATTAGCTGCCAGCCACCAGCTGAAGCCAATCGATAGCAGAGCTAGTTGTAAGAAAAAAGAGGAGCTGTCTCAATGGATATAGAGAGGACACCAGAGCCAGGGGAGACCTGCTGTGCAATGAGTACATTACAACTTGTGGGAAAGAGGAAGGAGGTGACATTTTTATTACTTTTGGGATGTTTCAGGGAAAAAAAATATTCACTACAATGAATTGCCAAGAAATTCATATTTGAGGCAAATTTTATTTATAACATTACAGGGTGCCCGCTAGTTAGACTTCCCACACTGTAATACCCAATACTTAGTTGTAAGTGTAGAGATGTGGAATATGAATATGTAGAATATGTCAGATAGTAACCAGTTTAGATTTGGAGGCTGATTTACTACTAGTGCCAGATGAGTGTCTGTATAGCGGCGCTTAGAGTGACTGCTAGTAGACACTGTAAGACACTGTAAGCCGGTATCGGGCGCTGTAACCTAGCGTTGTGGTCGTCATAGTAACCTGGCTGGCATTGATGAATGTGATGTGTGTTGGGCGCTCTAACAAAAGTATAACGCTGCAGTGAGCGACAGGTCGTGCCAGCTCAGTGTGTCCGGCACTTGCCGCTCAGCATTATTAAAGTCTGTTTTTGAACACATATCCACCAGTAACAAAGCGAAAACACATGGAATGACATTGTTTTAACACTGGGACAATAACACTTTAGTGCCAGACTTGTAATGACAATTCTGCATACAAATATAAAACATCAAAAAAATGTATAAAAGTGTTTGTTTGCAGCCAGGAGACGTCACACAATGATTTGAGCCAAAAAAAAATGTAATCGCCAAATACTCTATTTAAACAAAAACAAATGAATGCCTATTGAAATGTATGGGAGAGCGACACTGAGTGTAGGGCAATACCTGGCGCTCTGGAAGTTAGAACGCTGGCGCTATATGCTGAGGCGCCTGTAATAATATAAAGTACACACAAATATGACAATTGGTTAAGTGTAGGCCTGGCAAATAGGCTGAGAAAACAATTGCTGAGCAAACGTTAATTTATTGTACCAATTTCAGCACACACATGGGATAAGTACACATTGTTAAAAATTACAAAAAGGTGCTATAAAATCACGGGGGCCCACCGTGCACACTCACACAAAACCACGCACACTGATGCCCCACCCCGCTAGCAGCGCTGCTGATCTCTGCCTAAGGGAAACGGCCAACTACACTACTCTGGGCTTGCAAAGGAGCAAGATTGTCCACAAAGGATAGTGACAGGCCTCCTCACACAAGAATAAACTTCATTGCTGTCCAGCTGAATTATATTCGACATCTATGAGTGTCATCACGTGAGTCTCTCACTCTACAGCTTCCAATGCAATCTTGAAGGACACGTGCGACTGTCACACAGCGTGGCAATATGTTTGATAACTTGTATAGACAATCCGTCTTGTGCCAGTATCACATTATGTAATCAAACCACTGCGCTTTAACAGGAACAGTCATATTAACAAACCGCCTCGCCGAGGCTAGTACTTAGCTGCTGCTGCTGCATGCGGTTCTTCCTTGCAGAGCGCTGACGCCATCACGTTGGTGTTGCGCAACACTTCCCAAATGGAGGGGCTTAGTGCAGAGGCAGGGCTGAAAGCGAGGTGGTCAGCACGTGGCAAGGGCCAGCCGTCCGCCGACGCGCGTTTCGCTCCGCCCACCGGAGCTTCGTCAGGTTTATTCTTCCAACTCTCTCCAGCCATTTTATTGGATTTCGCCTGTAATAATACATCGGATGCTACATGGCGCTGTTAGAGGTGCTCATGATTCTTAAATGTGGTTTTGTGTACAGCGCCGGCGTTTACCTGACGCTGCCTGCTGCTACCAGACACTACCTGGCGCTATCCCTTCTTAAATAACTCCCATAGTGTTAGAACCTTTTATCGTAAATAGTTCCATGAATGTGCATTAGGAGATGTTGTACTCCTTTTCAGACACAAGATGGGAGTATTGAGAACTAGGCCATAGACTTATATTAGGATGTTTCTAGAGGGAAGAAAATAGATCTTAGAAACATCTAGAAAAGGGTTCAGAGCTAGTCAGGAAGAAAGGCAGATATAAAGTAACAAAAGACAGTACAGCTATTGGTTTGTCAATCTTTGGAGGAAACACCAGCATATGTTGTTGAACATGTGGAAGGAAGATTCCTGAAGATGATATTGGATTTGATTTTTGGGGCAAATATCGCCACTGCATGCTTGAGGCGTGGCTAGGCTTTCTGGCACCTGGGGCAAAGATTCGAAACGGTGCCCCCTACCTGTGGTCAGGCCCCCCTTTGGTGCCCCCTTGACCTGCTGCACCCAGGGCGCATGCCCCCCGTCCCCCCAACTATGTCTCTGGCTTGAGCACACATAGGATTTTTTTGTCTGCATTTAACCCATCCATGCAGTGCGACAAACAGTGAGTGTACACATGCTCAGATTGGTGAGCTGCCCTAATTATGGTGTCTGATGAGCAGTTGAGGGGGTTAAGTGTTTTGATTAAAAGCTATTTAGTTCAAGTCCCGGTCAGGTATCAAACCTGTAACCCTTTGGTCACAAGATCACTTCCTAGCCTCTAAGCTAAGGGAGAAAAGCCTTGCAGTCAGTGTTCTAAACCACTTCAGGAGAAGAAAGACACAGCAATAGAGGAAAGACCTTGGAGACAGCAAGATAATAGTGGCTACCATGGGCATCAAGGAGGGAGACAAAGGCCTGGTTAACCAGAGGTGGGGAGTAAGACCAGCAGTTGGATCTGTTGGCTGTAACAGAACAGGAATGTGCTGCATGACAGATGATGTGACTTTGTACTGATACTGTTGTATCCATCTGAAGATCATGTTAATAAAGAGGATCTCCTCCCAGTGGGATCATAAATAGAAACCAAACCCCTTTTGAGACTAACGATTCAAGAACATCAAAGTTTTTTCTCCTGAAGGCAACTTACCGAGTACAAGGGCAATACAAATGCCACAAAGGTCCATGGGAGAAGCTCAGATAGTGTATGGACAGGGGAGCAGGATTTTTGGTCACCTACAAGAAACATCCCAAGTTACCATAACAAAAGAACAAAAACTCAAATTCTCCACCAGCTGTTGCAACCAAAGCGTGATTTGATTTATAGATATAACTATTGTTCACCTGATAAGTACATCTTCCCCTTGGGATAGTAGACTGTTACTTAAAGCAGTCCAAAACCCATTTTCCATTTAATGGGTGTTGGACCTATCTGGAACAGGCTTGGGGGGGGGGATACAGATTGCTGTGCATAGCCCCCCTGAAAGCCCCAGTTTAACTCACCTGAACCTTGATCCCTGGTGAAATGTGGCCTGGCATTTAGCAGTCAGTGGTTGCGTAGTCCATAAAAGCAGAAGCCACTCCTAATCATGTGACTGCCACTTCGCATTTCACTGGGGGATCGTGGTTCAGATAAAGTGAAACTAGGGGTTGCAGGGATTATGCATGGGGTGGCAACAGCAATCTCAATGCCCCCTCAGCTTGTCCTATTTGCTGGAAAATGGGTGTTGGATCCCGTTGACATTACATAAATTATTGTTCAGTAAGACTTTGCAATACATGTTTCCTTGCCTGTTGTGTGTTGTGCAATGTACGGAATGTCCAGGCAAAATGTAAAAAACATAATTCAGCAACTTCCCTAGTGATATCTGCTCTCTCCCTTCCTGTAACTTCACAGCAGCATCAAGAAGCAGAAATTAGCACTCCCTCTGATTCCGCAAGCCGTAGACCACCAATCATAGGGCTCGAATGGTGGTCTATAACTCTGACTGCTATTGTCCCGGAGAGTGGCCACGCCCACTGGCGGTAAATTTAAAAAATGAATGAAAACGTCAAAAAAGTTTTCACTGTTTTGGGGGGAGGGGTTATTTAAAAAAAAAAAAAAAAGAAACAGGGAAAATTATGAGCTTTAGTGCTTTGTGGTTATGTGGACTACGTAGTTGCCCAGACAATCCCATGGAAGATTAGATATCTGAAAAAATGTGGAGAGATTATCTAAATATAAAATAGTTCTGTCCCTACCTGTGCTTCATGTCCTGCCCGTCCAGCAATGGTGACAATAATGTTGTTCTGTGAGCAGGCAGACACTTTAAAGCTTGATTCCTTTCTCGGATTGTTATTGGTGCATTCCAGGAGGTGATATCATGTACTGTAACTGTCAGTTACTCAGAGGTGAGATATAATCTCCCTCCTCTATGGAATAAATGGTGTGCGTGACAGTTATCGGAAAGCAGGGTGACATCTGACATTTGCTGCACCCATTTGTTTACTTACACAGAGATCCAGAAACGTGGACGAAACACAATGTAGCCTGGAAACAATTCTGTCAGGTCAATATTAACATGGTAACTAGGGATTTTGGTTTCAATACTTGTAAGAATGTATTTTTCATTATCTATGCTCCACTGCCTCACTTTTGTGCAGGTAGAGCAACAATGGATATCTTGATGACCATCTACATCCAACTCTTCTAGTCGTCAAAGTCTCGCAGCGCCCTCTTTAGAGTTATCTATAATTTTCAGCGAAGCAGCATGTCTAAACTTTTATAAATAACCCCTTTTATGTCATATAAAGAAAACAATGTTATAAACAGTTCTTTAGAAATGGTTTTCATTTGCTAGAAAAAAGACTGAAGAAAGAAGACTGACGAAAGAAGACAGCAGTTAGAGATAAATAAGAAGACAGACATTGTGTAATTGCTTTTCTTCATTTAGTATTTCATTTATTTACATTCTTCCATCATAGATGGTCACTGTATGCTTGAGGAGTCATAGAAGTTTCCCTTGATAGAGTATACCTTTCTATCTTAATTTAATAATAAGGTTTCAGGGATCACAGCCCTGTGTGAATCACTTGCTATTCAAATCCTGATCAGGATTACCACGCAAGAACCACAGATGACAATTCTGTAGCAGCAGCGTGATAGCTTTATTGGACCATGTGGCAGAGGTAGATATAGTGTTATGCAAATACAATCAGTAAAAAGAGAAGTAAAAACAACCAATCATAAGCCATTAGGCGGTCTATCAATTATCCAATAAAATCAAACTAGAAGGCCAGATATACCTCCATAATTGGTTAGTATCCGAACAGTACTACAAGGGTTACAACTTTGAAGCATGCGCAGTATAACTGGAAAAAAGGGTCAGAAGGCCAGGCTAAGTGTCAAACCTCAGGACAGGGTGACTTATTGTGTGGTTACAATTTGGGGAACAAGGTCTAAGTTTTAGGAATTATAATTTATAACTTGGCACATAAAAGAGAACTTAACGGAACCTATCTGGTTCCTGTCTTGTGATGTCTGGTTGCGAAACATGGAACAACAGTGGAAGAACAGAAGAATAATTCCATGCCAAGGGGAATACCAAGATCTTAAAGAATTACTCTTCACTCTAACACCCTCTTCATTTAACCCGTCGCTGCAGTGAGACAAACTCAAGCAGTGAGTGTAGGATGCCGGAAGTGGTGGGCTGCCCAATCCATGGTGCCCGGAGAGCTATTGAGGGGTCAGGTCTTCTAAGTAAAGTCAGATGGACCTATCGGAGGGCTGCAGGTCAAAAACTCAAATGCCCATCTGGGAACAGCAAAGCCTCCTGCCGATCAGTATTGGATCAAAAACTCACATGCCCACCTGATTACTCACAACCCCATTCTGGGCACAACACAAGCCTCTTGCCGATCAGAATTGGACCAGCTCTGCCCCAGGAGTGCCCATTTTTGGGGGAAAACTCCTTCCAGAACAGCTCTGAAAGGACAACTATTGTCTTTCTCGACATACACTCCTTTGCCTCTAACATGCAGCTGGGAGGCTGTTACACTATATCCTATTCTAGCTGATATAACATTGTTACATTCTTTGCTCTGAGACCGAGGAGAATGTGTAATGAAAATATCCCTAGCCCATCGCCAAAAGAGGTGATAGATGATAGTTTTCTTTTTAATGCTGGGCTAGTATCCGGCATGATCGAGATCCAGTGCTGTAATGTCCATATTATTGGGAGGCTAGATCATATATTGCATTCACCTATTGTATTTTGTGGTCCTAGGACCTCTAGGCCCTGCTCCATTGTTCCCTTTAATAAATCTTACATTGAATAAAATGATACACACGGTCAGTTTTTACTTAAAGTGGAGCTAAACCCCCTGGAATCTAAAAGATTCCCCCCCGCTGTGGGGACCGTCCGGGTGGCACAAAACTCACCTGCTTCCTGGTGCCCTCGGCGATGTAAACATCAGGCGGCCACGTCAGATGAGATTCAGATGATGGGGGGGCTGGAGCTCACCCGCTGCTGGGGATGCACCTGCTTTCACTGCAATTGCTATGAACAAGAGCCGTATTAAGCATGGCAAACGGCTCTGCTGAGACGCAAGCACGCGCATGCGCTGTAGGACTAAGAAGCGGTGAGTCTGCAGGGATTCACACAGCTGAGCATCCCAAATCAGAATGCCCCCAGGGCACTTAACAAAACCTGGGGTAGCCAAAATAAAATGTTCTTGCATAAAAAGCAAAATCTTTCAAAGTATAACTTCAAAGTAATCTACATGACGGCAGCTTCATAAACGTGATCAGTATATATTGCAATGTATTTACCTGTATGTTCTGCTAATTCCTGTAATTTGATATCAAAGATTTCTTTGTTTTTAGCCATTGGTTTAGTTTGTTTTCTCGATGGTAGGTTTTTGAGAAGCTCGAAGCAATGCAATCCTGGCATGTCTTACCCTCCAGCTCTCCCCCTCACAAAAGGATCTAAAGTTGTAGTCATGCTGTCATATAAAAGAGCTTTGGAGAAATTACATTACAGGGAAAAATCTAACATAAAAAAGTACACGAGTTATCAATGTACTGTTACACTCTCAATTATATTATTAAAAATGTAAAATAATTTAGGTTACCCCTCTGAACCATGACATTTTAAACACCAGCCAAAAGTAATTCCAAAAAAAAAAAAAAATGCTTAAGTTAAATTCAGGAAGTGACGGCAAAGAAATGTTATATGTTATACAGTGAATATGGACATATGTCTTATTTCGTATTAACGTATTAACTATGTAACTATGTAATATATTCCACTGGCACACCAGAGTTCTTTATGGAGTTTCTTTTCTTTTATTAGATCATCATTGTAGATGCACAACATTTCAATGACACTCAGGGCTCCTTTATCAGGTCTAATGGAAAGCGGATGATGGTTATCCATTTTACCTGATAAAGAGGATTTTGATACCTTGAACATATACAGTGATGATCAAATAAAACAAAAGAAACTCCATAAAAATTGCTGTTGTGGTGGTGGATTTGGATGGAGGCAACCATTTTCCCCACATTATTGTATTGAATTACTGTTATAAACTGTAATACAGTGGCAATGACCTTTACTTACCCACAGTCCCTTTGGTGTCCTCAGGGTGCAGATTGTCCACTCTGAACACCCAGCGTCCTGGGACGTTAATGTTGCTGGTGGATGATATATTGATGACACTTGGTGTTAGTGAGGTTGGGATTGTATAGTATCCAGTTTTATAGCCACTGTTTAATCCAGCCTGAAAATACAAAGGTATGATTTATTCTTTATGTCATGCTCAACCCTCTTCCTCAAGGGCCACCAACAGGCCAGGATTTGTAGATCTCCAAACACTGGTAGAGTAATTAGTGCTCAGACAGAGCTATAGACTGAAAGTTAATTATATCACCCTTCAGGAGGAAGGTGGAGCACCACTGCCCTATGTTCTTTGTTTCACAGACATAACGGATCAATAATTAGCTGATCTCATAGGTGATCTGGCACGTTTAAAGCCTACCAAAACCCTCTGACCACCCCTGAATACCTTGGGCAATACTTCGACTTGTCAGTGACTTACAAACAATTTTTCCCCCCACCGTAGCCACGTCCACCCGGCAAATTTTAGATCACCTATTAGCTGATCTCAGATTTGCAGACAAGCCTGCTGGCCACATCCCCGGCTTCCCACTAGTCCAAGGTGCACTCCCGTGCCCAGCTGAAGAATGGTGCTTAACTCAACTAAAGGAAAGATGGTGACCGCAAAAGTATCTTGGGAGCCCCGGGAAAGGTGAGATTGTTTTGTGCGACACTGAGGATTTCAAACAGTGGGAAGAGCCAAGTTGCCCTGGAGTCTTAAAGAGGGTTTTGCTCAGCTTTGAAGGTTAACAAAGCTATCGGTCCAAATGGTATCCACCATTTGTGATTGATGCCTATTTTGATTAAAGTGGACCAACACCCAGGATTTTGACTATCCTGGGTTTTGGTCCACTTTAGGGGGGCACCCCGATTAAGGGTGCCCCGCTATGTGAAACCCCCCAGAAAGCCCCCAAAACTCACCTCACCACGCTCCCACGTGGCCGCGCTGACCAATCAGCGCCAACGGACAAGCGGGTGACAGCTGCGGACAACACAGCGTGTCCGCCTCCCGCGCGCCCCTCTGACAGTGCGCGCGCCCGCGCCGGCCATTCACAAACGGCCGGCGCGGGCGCCGCCGGTGAGGTGAGTTTTTCGTTGGTTTTGGGGGGTCCCTCACCGCGGGACATCCCGATCTCGGATGTCCTGCGGTGAGGGAGGTGGGGATCTTATAGATTCCCGGGCCGATCACCACTGGGTGACGGTCCACTTTAAAGTTGACCAACACCCAGGGGGGATCGGCCCGGGAATCTTATAGATTCCCGGACCGATCAGATCCCTCCCCGTGGGGCATCCGAAATCGGGATGTCCCGCGGGGAAGAACCCCCCAGGAGGCCCACAAATCTTACCTCAGCCCCGTTCCATCGGCGCATACGCGAGCCGCAGCCGCGTCTCACGCTTCCCTCTAGCAGGGCGCGCACCCGCGCCGGCCGGTTGTGAATGGCCGGCGCAGGCGCGCTCCCTGTTAGAGGGAAGCGCGAGACGCGGCCTCCAGCGCTCAGAGCCGCTGAGCTGCTATGCGCGTCCAAGCGGCCTTGGACGCACGCTGTGATTGGCTGGAGCGGTCACGTGGGAGCGGGGAGAGGTGAGATCGGGGTGCCCCACCGAGGTGGACCAAAACCCAGGATAGTCAAAATCCTGGGTGTTGGTCCACTTTAACCAGTGTCTTTTAGCAGGCGAGGTCCCCTGTGTTTAGTGATGGTCAATGTTGTACTCCAATCCATTAGAAGAGGAGTAGAGAAAAACTACTGTCCAGTTAGCTTAAACAGGACCCACAGCCTGGCACAGTTGGGAAAAAAAACTCGCCAAAACTCACTTGCTCTGTCTGCATGCATGATACTGAAGCATTGTCAGCACTTACATTTGCTCCTGCCCCCACTTAAAGCTAAAGCACCACCTCGCCGATTTTCTCGTGGTAGCGGCCATTTTGAAGCTTTCTCTCCCAGCATCTCAGCCATGCAGCTGCCTGCTTTCAACCGACATAACTGACAATGCACAGTAACAGGAAACCCAACAGCGCTTCCTGATTTCAGAAGGCCTGCACCTCCAGTAGACACCGCTTTGTTTTTAAAATTTACCACAGAAGGAGTTAGAAAAAAAGTAAATGAATTTTTATGTGCAGCAGTCGGAATTGCCCTGGAGAGGGATGTATATAAGCACTGTTTGTTGTAAGGGGCTTGGTCCGGTATAATAGACTGTTGGTCCACTTTAACATCTGTAGTGGTGAAACTAAAGAAAAATGGATAACTGCCCATCTAAAAAATCAATAACTGGTTGGGCAGCAAAGCTTTTTTAAAGGCCAGATCATGTCAGACTAATGTCATTGAGCTGTTTGATGAGGTCACTGAGGTGTTTGATGAAGGTGCTGCTGTGGATATCCAAGGGAACTGTATACTAGTTCAAAGGATAGGGGGCTACCTGCCGGCATGGCGGTGGGTGACTTACTGTTACCCCTGCCCCATTATCTGTAGCTGCATTAGCCAAGGGGGTAAGGAAGAGGCTGGTGCCCATCAGCATGGGCCCGGGAGGAGTACCAGACCCGTGTGAGGGACATAGGGGCTGCTGTCCTGGCATGGCTGGAGGCCTCTGAGCCATGGTGACCCCAGCCCTCATGCTTGGCGTTTTGGCTAGTAACCTCTGGACGGGTAACCACACATTATTTATTTATTTTTTTGCCCACATAACCAGGGCTCGTTTTAAATATCCCTAATTATGCTGATGCTCAACAGCGTATTTTTTTTTTCTTTTTTTTGTAAAATGAAGCTTTAAAAAAAAGTAGTGAAGAACAGAGAGAGAATAACGCTGTAGAGGAGGAGGTGTTCCCTTCTCCATCCAGTAAAAGTAACCAGTCACTAGGCCGGGAAATTCATTAAAATAAGTGGACAGTAGTCACTGCACAATGAATGCCTCTGATTGGTTGGTTGGGTTTAAAGGGGAGGCATTGGAGGCAGGCAAAGTAAAACAAGTTTTCGTCTTCCTGTGTCATTGTTGCATAGTTAATACGGTTGAAAAAAGACATATGTCCATCAAGTTCAACCAAGGGTGTTGGGGGTAGGGGAAGTTATTTTTTATTTTGTTTTTTACAGATAACAGCTAATAGTAACTGTTAATGTTATTTTCTTCTAAATAAGCATCTAATCTTTTTTTGAAGGTGTCAGCGGTTGATGCTGTAACAAGCTTCTGTGGGAGGCTATTTCACAGATTTATAGTTCTTATAGTAAAGAATGATTGTCGGCTCCGGAGACAGAATTTCTTTTTTTCTAAGCGAAGGGAGTGGCCCGTTGTCTTTAGGGAGGATTTTACTTGAAATAGTGTTCCCCCATATTTTTTGTATTGCCCATTTATATATTTTGACAAGTTAATCATGTCCCCTCTCAGTCGTCTCCTTTCAAGAATAAACAGATTTAATTCTCCTAATCTTTCCTCATAACTAAGATCATTCATGACTTTTATTAGTTTGGTGTCAAAGGAAGTAAAGGAGCTGATGCAGCTAACAGTAAGGTTTGTCATAGTTAATGCGGACCTTCACCCTGATTAAGAGCCTATCTTGTATGTTTCCCCCACCCTGTACATATAGATTGCCCACATTAATCCGGACCTTCACCCTGAATAAGAGCCTATCTTGTTTGTTTCCCCCACCCCATATATAAATAGATTGCCCACATTATAAATCATCCTACCTGCAAACAGGAAGTGTGACTATGCCGCTCTGCATTCTGGGATGCACAGCTATAACCCGCCCCTTGTGCTTTTCACCCCTCTCCTCTAAAAACTCAGACTAAAAGCTTAAAATATATTAATTTTAGATGCTGGGGAATAATTTTTTTTTAGGCTTTGGGCTTTCATTAAACGATGCTGAAGGTCCGGTTAGAAGACAACCAGGACAATACCTTTAAATTCCTACATATTTTCTCTTCTGTGACCCTCTCCAGATTTAAGGGAGAACAAAAAGCTGGTAGGTCATGGCCTGATTATGTTTACTAGCTGAGATTATCCGGGAAAAACAAAGCCAAGGAAATTACTGGAAACTAAATTTTCTTACTAGCACACAATAGGAAATTTGAAGAGAGCCTTCCTAGTTTTGCCTTCTGATGTCTTCTGATTGGAAAAGCTCTGCACTTGGAGAACTTTCCAATCTACAGTTTGGAGAAGTCCTTTGAAATGTGTGCTGTTTCAGGTGATTAAGAAGAGAAATTAAAACCAGGCCTGGACCAGACTCAGAATAAAATGATTTGTGATAGTGTTTATGGGTGCAAAACTTGGAGGTGGGAGAAGGTAAAATGAAATATACACTTGGAAATAGAACAGAAGCATGTAGGTTGATTCAGCATATCGGTGCCATGCACTTTGGGGTTGATTCAGCTCCAGGCGAAAAAAAATCTGAATCACATCCAAGGTAGAAGATGAAAGTGAAAGGCAGTTTTCTCTCCGAAAATGTTGTGCACCTTTCTCACTTGGCACTGAATGGCCCCCTAGATCTTCAAATGTCAATTTTCTTACCAATGCCGGAATTCCCCCCAGACCAGTTCTCTTGTTCCCACCGCTGGACGTTCCAGTTGTCCATTGGATTAAACCATAGTTGAAAAAAGCAAAAGACATTTTCCAGTCGGAAATCAGGACTGCTTGGAAGGTGTTCACCTAATGGCACAGAGCGACACTACAATGAGCAAAACATCTCATTTAAATACAGTAGCAAATAAAGGAAAACATCAATGAGATAACAAAGGATAAATGTATTTTATTCTAGGAGGAAAGATGACTGGTGAGGTTCAAATCTCGCCGTTTTGTTTGTGATTTATGAATTACAAATGAAGCAGAATTAAAAGTCCTGAGATATATTTGGCTCAGAAAACTGAAGCGTGGACATATTTTGCCTATGGCAACCCTAGGCCCAGGCTTGGTCAGAGGCTGAGGTAGCTGCTCTGTGGAACTAAAATAAGTGGTCGGTTGGGTTGCTGCAGTGGGCAACAGCTGTGCAGCCTCTCTCTAGTTTTTTCACACGTTTTTGTTTTTTACCTTTTTGTATCCTTTCCTAAAAAATCTCCCTTGAACTACTAATCCTGTAATATGGGAAAAGGGGGATTTTTGTGAACCAGGAGACTAACCTAAAGGGTAAGTCCACTTTTGATGGAATTTTTGAAAGTGTAAGGGGACCTGCACCATGGTAGGCACAAAGGTGAAGCGTGTCTATACAGGAGAGGGGTTTCTTTGTTGCCTAACTTCTCCCTACTACCGCATCCAACCCCTGCAACAAGATTTTTCCCACCGTTTTCATTAGGTTTCTTCTCCAATGTTGGGACAAGGAACTGAAGCTTCCTGTTCGCCATAACAGAAAACAATGAGGTCTTATGGGTTACTATGGACCCACTTGCTGGTTCCCTTTAACAGGTAACTAAATACAATTTTGATACTCTAATCTTCAATGAATGCCTGCAAACCGAGTTCCAGCTCAACAAACAAAAAAATTAAAAGATGTTTTTTTACCCTGCATTTGTTTGAACACTGCAATGCATTGTAAAACCCCTCAGATCTGCCTCACAACTCACCTTTCTGCAGGCTCTTACCCAATCAACACTTTATAAGCTGTTGTTTGGAACAGAACATTGGCATAGGCAGCAAAACGGCTGCATTCCTGGAGGCCTTCCTCCCGTGCCAAGCCTATCTGAATGTAGGAATGCTGGGGATGCGGCTGCAGTCCAGGGGCACTTAGTTGGATGGCCTTGGACTCTCTTAGACTCCAGGCCCAGCCATGGTGGTCATAGAGATGTCAGATCATTCTTTGCTTATCATGATCAACAGGGAAGGAATCCTTCCTATATGACACAGAATGTTGGGTCATTTTCAACATGTGGGAAGGGCAAGGGTCTTCTACAATAACCTGATGTGATTTTTGAAGATTACGAGATGAAGGACCTACCTGCCTGGATGCAGATCCATAGTATGGTACTTTGTCCCATGTTGCTATGAAGACCCATTCTGCCTCGAAGTTCAGGATACCAAAATATGTTGTCACATCATCAGTGGCTCGGGATAAGAGCTCGGCATCCTGGCTCTGGTGATAGTATATGTTACCTTCCAGAGAATTGTCGATATCTGCCCAAAAAGGAGTCAGAAAAGTAGCGCCATTGGCCACTGGAAGAGCATGAGGGGTGGAGTCTTCAATCAGATTGGTGAACGACACAATTCCATTGTTAAGGATCTGTTCAGAAAGAAGTCTGAGGTTAAAAGGTTAAGCATGTCTATACAGGAGAGGGTTTTCTTTAGTGCCTAACTTCTCCCTACTGCAGCCCTAACCCTGCAACAAGATTTTCCCACCTTCTACCCATCTTTTCCTTTAGGTTTCTTCTCCAATGTTGGGACAAGGAACTGAAGCTTTCAGTCCCCCATCAGGGAAAAGAATGGGATCCTCTGGGTAACTATGGACCTGCATGCTGGGTACCTTTAACAGGTAACTTAATAAGATTTTGGAAATGCTCTGCACATTTTTGAGACACTCAATGAATACTTGTGAACCGAGTTCCCCTGCATTTCATTGACCATTGCGATGGTGATTTTTTTAATGAGGTGGAGTTCTGCTCCTCAGCTAAAGAACTGTCCCATCCTAACTGTTCTGCCCAGCAGGGTATAGAATCATTATAATTCATTTCTGCCCTGTCATCGTATCATTAGTGAGGTTATAGCACCATCTAGTGGTGTTAAGTTGTTTAACATGTTCTTCCGAGTTAAAAGTATTATGGGAGATTGCAATGCATTCTGGGAGGAAGAAGTGGGCTGTCTTTATCCTCCAGACACAGAGCTGCCATGATATTCCTCTCATCTAAAACTCCACCATCTGTGTAACAGCATATCTGGTGAGTCATTTACCTCAGTTACTAGGGCATTATGATATCTAGAGCTGTTTAGATATTTGTACTACTCAGAGAGTTTAATGTGTAGATGTTAAACTGTTAGCCAGCCATGCAATCCTTCTCATATGCAGCCTTTTTGTCGTGTACTTCACTGTTATGCAATGTATGATATCTACAGATGTTATACTCTGTACTTATGCATTGTCATCTGTATTCTTATAGTTTTACCACAAACACACAACCTGTTTTGCCATCACATAATAAACCTGTTAAACTGCAGACAACAGGCCTCTTATTTGGAAGACAGGAATGGTTTATGCTGAATGTTGGATTACACACTGTATGAACGTGTAAGAAGACAGAACAGTAAAACAGATGCTAGTTACCAGCGATAGTGGATCTGACTACACGGAGCCGCCATCGTCCACACGGTCATGCGCAAAAGATTGCAGCGGCTGCCATACAGTCACTAGAAGCGAGAGTGCAGCCCACAGCAAGCACAGCACGATCCAATCCACGCCAAAGCCGGTTTTCACCTAGACTGTGTCTGCACAGAGACATCCGCAGCCAGCAACAGGTACACCATGTCTACTAGCAAGGCATCAACATACGGGACAAGGTCACGAGCAAGTCGCTCTAGCAAGTCCTCCATAAAAGAAATGGCTGCTCTTGCCCGTGCAGAAGCTGAGGCCGCAAAAGTAAAGGCTTCCTTCGCTGAACAGGAGATGCAGCTAAAGCAAGAGACAGCGCGCCTGCAAGCTTCACTGGAAAAACTCGCAGCAGAGAAACAAGCAGCAGCCGCAATAGCCAAGGCAGCGTTCCTAGAAGCTGCAGAGTTTTCTGAATCTGAGAAACACAGCCAAGTACTCGGAGCAGACTTAGATCAACAGGATCCAGCACATCGCGTCTTAGAATTCGTTCACCAGCATCCCAAGACAGATGACAACTACGATCCTGTGTATCAGCCAGCTTATACAGAGCACCAAAGACCCTACCTTGCATCACAGCACCTCGAGCAAGACAGTATGCGACAAAGTGATCCTGATCACAACTGCCACATTACAGAACGAAAGCTGCAACCTTCACTCCGACTTAAAGGGACACCCTTCGCGTCTGAACAGTATTATGCAGACTTCTCTATGCTAGAAACTCCTAAAAGGTATGGTGATACACCACGCACACTGCATAACAACAGCATACCAGGTATCACTGGCACTAACCAGGCTGCCATGGACTTTGCTAAGTTCTTTGCTAAACGGGAACTGGTTACCAAAGGACTTATAAAGTTCACCGATCGCCCTGAGAACTACAGGTCATGGCGTGCCTCCTTCCAGAACGCTATAAGGGACTTAGATCTTTCCTGCAGTGAGGAGTTAGATCTCTTGGTAAAATGGCTCGGAAGTGAGTCTGCTGAACACGCCAGAAGAATCAGAGATATTAACATAAACTACCCGGGCAAAGGCCTAAAGATGGTGTGGGAAAGACTTGATGAATGTTATGGGTCAATAGAAGCTATAGAAAATGCTTTATATAAGAGAATTGAAAGTTTTCCCAAAATAATGGGTAGGAGTTACCAAAAGCTCAGGGAACTCAGTGACTTGCTAACAGAGGTACAGGTTGCTCAGGCAGAAGGTGATCTCCCAGGGCTAGAATTCCTGAACACTGCCAGAGGTGTTAATCCCATTGTTCAAAAACTCCCTTATAACCTACAGGAGAAGTGGATCACACATGGTTCTTGTTTTAAACAGGTTCATAATGTACCTTTTCCCCCCTTTAGAGTGTTTGTAGACTTTGTTGCTCAACAGGCAAAGATCAGAAATGATCCCAGTTTTGACTTTACATTGTCATGTCCCACTGCCCCTGGTGTCAAGCCCCATAAAACACCAGTGGCAGTGCATAAGACTAACGTTGCCTCAACAGGTTCTCCTTACAGGTCATTTAGGTCTTCTCAAGAAGGAAACAAACTGGAAGACCTTACTAAACAATGCCCCCTGCACAAGAAACCACACTCTCTACTGAAATGCAGAGCCTTCAGGGAGAAGTCTTTAGAGGACCGCAAGGAATTCCTCAAAGAGAACAACATCTGCTTCAAGTGCTGCACTACAACATCGCACTTCGCCAGGAACTGTAAGGTCAGTGTGACATGCACAGAATGTGGTAGCACAGGACACAACACGGCTTTACACCCCAGGCCACCCTCTCAGTTATCATCCCAAGCAGAGGAGCATGACAGAAAGCAGATAGACACTGACACAGACACCGCAGTAGTCACCTCTCAGTGTACAGAAATCTGTAAAGGACTCGCAGGAGGGAAGTCCTGCTCAAAAATCTGCTTTGTCAGAGTTTATCCAGCCGGTCAGCGAGATAAGGCACTCAAGATGTATGCAATCTTAGATGATCAAAGCAATAGGTCTTTAGCTAAAGCCGCCTTCTTCGACACCTTCAACATCGTAGGGCCTGGTTCTCCCTACTCCTTACGGACATGTGCAGGTACCGTTGAGACGGCGGGGAGGAAGGCAACTGGGTACAAGGTAGAGTCCATAGATGGCAAGACCTGCTTGTCCTTACCAACTATACTGGAGTGCAACCACATTCCTGACAACCGGTCTGAGATACCAACACCAGAGGTAGCAGCATACCACCCCCATCTGAGGCGTATAGCTCACCTGATGCCAGAACTGGACCCGGAAGCCCCAATACTCCTACTCCTTGGACGAGACATATTACAAGTTCACAAGGCTAGAGGACAGATTAACGGCCCTCAAAACGCTCCATACGCCCAGAGACTAGACCTAGGATGGGTCATCATAGGAGATGTCTGTCTAGGAGGAGCACACAAGCCGACCTCAGTCAACAGTATGCTCACCAACACACTTGAAAATGGGCGTCCTTCCCTATTTCAGCCGTGTCAGAGTAGTTTCCTGATAAAAGAATTGCCACATAGCGCTCCCATTCTTTGTCCTTACGTAGATCCTTCCTGTGAAGATCACGCCTGCGATGGTGAGCAAGGTCACTTAGGGTGCACAGTCTTCCACAGGACAAGAGAAGATAACAAGGTCGCAATGTCCATAGAGGACAGGCTGTTCTTGGATATCATGGATCACGGAATAGAAAAAGACAAGTCAAAAAGCTGGATTGCACCTTTGCCATTTAAACCTCAGAGACGACGCTTACCTAACAACAAAGAACTTGTCTACAATCGATTTATCTCCCTTATACACAAACTTCAGAGGAACCCAGAGATGAAAGAACATTTCTTTACCTTCATGGAGAAAAAAGACCAGTGGATAGGATGGTCTCTCGAAGCTTTGTCCAGCCTTCAGGTGGCACGACCGTATGCTTCTGTGCCATCAACTGAGGTCAAGATGCAAAGACTATTTATCTTCTATGATGCTTCAGTCAAGGCAATTGCGGCCGTAGCATACCTAAAGACCATAGATGTCAAAGAGCAATGCCATGTGGGTTTCGTTATGTGCCGGACCAAACTGTCGCCACTCCGTGAGCACACAATACCCAGACTAGAACTCTGCGCTGCCGTACTTGCAGTGGAGTTAGCTGAACTTATAACAACAGGACTTAATCTGGGAATCGAGGAAGTTGAGTTCTACACGGACAGCAAGGTAGTCCTAGGATACATTTGCAATGAAATGAGACGCTTCTACGTCTATGTCAGCAATCGGGTGCTAAGGATCAGGAGATCCACTAGTCCTAAACAGTGGCACTATGTGTCCACACATCATAATCCTGCAGACCACGCAACTAGATCTGTTGCAGCAAGCCACCTCAAGGACACTACATGGTTTAAAGGTCCTGCATTCCTGTACCGTGCAACGTCTTGCAACATCGAATCTGACTCGTTTGAATTGGTCGACCCAGATGTGGATGAAGAAATCCGACCTGAAGTATCTGTTCTAAATACAGCCATTACGGACCACCAACTCAAATCTCACCGTTTCGTCAGGTTCTCCACCTGGATGTCGCTTGTTCGTGCTATAGCCTGTCTAGTTCATATAGCTCAGTCTTACCAGTCATCATTACCCGTGAGTGAGAAGCCATGCAAAGGTTGGCATCACTGCAAACATGCATTTACCATTTCCAATATGGAAAAGTCCAAAGACATAATAGTTCGCACTATACAACATGAATGTTATGCTAAAGAAACTAACAAACCGAACATCAGACCTGGGGATGTCGTGCTCTTAAAAGACAGCCAGTTACACCGGAATGAGTGGCCATTAGGCCTAATCACCAACACATTCCCAACCAAGGATGGGAACGTACGCAAGGCCGAGGTCAAAGTGTGGAAGCTTGGTGAATGCAAGTTCTTCCTCAGGCCAGTAGCGGAACTAGCTTTGTTGTTTTCACCTGAACAACCTAGTAGTGGCATCGGTTGACGCCAGACGGGGAGTGTTCTGCCCAGCAGGGTATAGAATCATTATAATTCATTTCTGCCCTGTCATCGTATCATTAGTGAGGTTATAGCACCATCTAGTGGTGTTAAGTTGTTTAACATGTTCTTCCGAGTTAAAAGTATTATGGGAGATTGCAATGCATTCTGGGAGGAAGAAGTGGGCTGTCTTTATCCTCCAGACACAGAGCTGCCATGATATTCCTCTCATCTAAAACTCCACCATCTGTGTAACAGCATATCTGGTGAGTCATTTACCTCAGTTACTAGGGCATTATGATATCTAGAGCTGTTTAGATATTTGTACTACTCAGAGAGTTTAATGTGTAGATGTTAAACTGTTAGCCAGCCATGCAATCCTTCTCATATGCAGCCTTTTTGTCGTGTACTTCACTGTTATGCAATGTATGATATCTACAGATGTTATACTCTGTACTTATGCATTGTCATCTGTATTCTTATAGTTTTACCACAAACACACAACCTGTTTTGCCATCACATAATAAACCTGTTAAACTGCAGACAACAGGCCTCTTATTTGGAAGACAGGAATGGTTTATGCTGAATGTTGGATTACACACTGTATGAACGTGTAAGAAGACAGAACACTAACACCCAATCACGAGCAGGGAATTCAAAATGATTGCACTGTTAAAACATTTTCCATGCCTCTGATCAGTCTGCCGCAGCCCTGGCTAAGCTTCCTGGTTCTGACCAGTGGGTAGTTGTGGCCTGTGTACATCCAGCTCCCATTGAGAACAATAGGTACCTCTCTATACCAGAGAAACTTCTGTTTATTAGGGCACTCATTGTTCTCAAACCAGGCCTACAGAAGCCTGATCGGCTTGTGCCCTATATGTAAACTGACCATTTCTTGGGATCCTCAAGGTGAGACAATTTAAATGAGTTAGTGGGTGTAGGTGGTAGGGGTGGGGTTTAGCATGTGGCTTAATTACTGGTCACATGCACTAGGAATATTTGGCCTATAAAAGATGTTGGTGATTGTTCCAATGCTCAGAAGTCCATGCATTCCTCTACCACCATTCAACCAAAAAGTCAGAGCACTTGTAAACCACCTGTTAGGGCGAGCGCTGCGCACCCATCTCGCAGCACTTCACTTACCTCCATGGCTGCTCCCAGCCGTCTCCCTTCCCCCCATGCTTCCTCCTCGCATGGTCAGGTGCGCGCACGTCCCTGTCCACTAGAGGGCGCATGCACCGGATTCCTGAGATTTAAAGGGCCTGTACACCACTGATTGGTGTCTGGTCATCCAATCCTGCATCCACTTCCCCTATTTAAAGGGGCACTTCCTTTCCATCAGTGCCGGATCTTGGTCTTTCCATGCCAGTTGTAAATCAGTTGCTTTTGGATTGCTCACCCGTGTACCGACCTCTGCCTTTCCCTGACTCTGAACCTTTGCTGCCTGCCCCGACCTTGGCTACTCACCCTTACCACGAACCTGTGCTGCCAGCCCTGACCTCTACCTGTACTCACTACGTGTTTTGCCTGCCCCTGTGCACCACGATGAACCTCGGCTGACTGTGGAACTGGGCGGCTGTTGGGGGGTAGCGACCTGGGGGTCACTCGCCGCTACAAGACCAACCTGCCTTGCGGTGGGCTCTGGTGAATACCTGTGGCCTCTTAGACTCCGATCCCCTAACACGGCACTCACCATCAGTTCCACAGTCAAAGCGCATCCACATCCAAGTCGGCTCCACCCGGTTCGTGACACCCCCAGAAATCCAGCATTCTGCATTTAGTGGGACAGTTATCCCCAAAAGTTTTCGGAGGGACAGTGGGCCCCAAAGTGGGACATCTGGTCAATTTCCCTATATTGCAGTCCTGATCTGAGGTTCATAAAAAGTCCATGAATGTGTGTTGAGTTGTAAAGACTCTTAAAGGGTTATTTATTAAACCCAAAATAAAAAAAAACAAAAAACAGGCACTCACCTTCACTCTCGCAGCAGGTCCCCACAGATCCAACGCTTGAAACCTCCCGGTTTCTGAGAACTGTGCTCCCAGTGCCTCAGGAGCTGTCCTGCCCCTCATGTCAGTCACAAAGTGCCATCCACGCACACCCCTCCATTGAAATGAATGGATGGCACACAGGGAACAACGCAACCAGTGGACGATGAGGTGCTCAGACCAACAGTGAGCCACAGTGGTCACTCACTGTGACGCAGGAAGTTGTGAAGCAGGAAGGACTCAACACCGCCCCCCCCTTCTGCTGCCCCCAGTCCACATTCTCCCACTGTGCAAGAGAGAACGTAAGTGCCTGCTTGTTTTATTTTGGGTTTAGTAACCCTTGATACTTCAGTTTTTTGAGGGGTTTAGTAACCCCTGAAATTTAGGTCACATGTTTTCATTAAAGATTGTGGAGAGTCTCCAAAATGTTAAACATTTGTTCAAATAATAAATTAATAAAATTAATAAATAACCCTATTACCCCCCATTAAAAATGTTACATTGCAAATGCTTACTTACAAACAAAGATGAAAATGACTTCCCAAAAAATGGAGCAGCTGAGGGAAGAGAAATTCTTGGAGAACCTCCATCATCAGACTTGGCGGTTACATTATCCCAATTGATCCCATAGGGGTAGAGAAGGCCTATGATATATTAAAAAAAAGGCCGACAATGCTAAAACATGCAGGTTCTCTACTCACAAAAAGATTCAAGAATACTACATTTCCCTTGCAGCAGATAATGGTTTCTAGATAGATAATTGATCAAATTAATTGATCTAATTCAAATTAATCAAACTAATTGATCAAAAAAGTTCACAGGAGAATTGGAAATGCTCTTTATACTTTGGGGGTAATTCATTAAGATCTGCAGGGGCTTTAAACATTTTAGATGGTCTTTAAACTTTTAGCCACTAGGGCCCTTATTTATGAAGGAATAGCGAAAGGTAGCGACTGGTGAGCGGCCGGTAATGACGGCCCCGCCACGAGAACGCGGACTCCCCACCACAATCACACATTTATCAAGCCAATCCTGCTTAGCGACTGAGATAGCGCCATATAGCCACTCATTCATCATTAATCCAGCCTCAGCCCACAGCGCCAGCGTCCGACCTTGAACAGCGACAGGTATGACCTCTCGCTACTTGGCGCGCTCCAATGCATTTCAATGGAACAATCTTTAAATATTCATAATTAATTGTTATTAATGTTTTTTTTTTTTTTTTTTTAAATGTGAAAAATTCTGTGACCACTTCTGCCATTTTAGATAATTTTTTAAGGGAAAAAGCATTTTTTTAAAAATTGTACAGAATTGATATTACAGGTCTTATATTAATGTATTCATATTACTAAATTATTTAAAATATATATTTTTTTGGGTTTCCAAAAATATGGTGGTTTGGGGGTTAAAAAACTACTTTTAACACATCGCCTCCAGCGCTCTGGGGTTTAAACAAGCATTTAACAGCGCTTGAATTTTTTGAGCGTGATTTTTTGATGAATATGGTGGAAGCCGGTCGCTCTGACCAGTCGCTATCATGCGCACCCATACATCGCGGAACCTGTCAAATAGCGACTCGTAACCTTGTATTCAACATTACGCCACACCGACTGAGTCACTGTCAACAACCGAACAACGGCCAAGCACAGCGACTACTAGCGGGCGCTGTGAAAATACCGCTACAGTCGCTCAACTATCGCTACATGTCGCTATTAATAAATCAGCCTCTAGGTATCTATATAGGGAATGATAAAAGATGTTCCGCAGGGTTGAAGGAGAAGTTCTCCCCATCTTGACTCATAGGCAAACTACGTAAAATGTAACTAGTGAAAGTTTTATGCTACATGTATTGATAATTTCTTACCAAAATTTGTGTTATCTGAAATTGAAGACGAACTGTAGGCGTCAGATTGGAAGTCCCCGGCAGTAGAATTATTGGTTATATCTGAGAAAGGAGAAATTATGTGTGCAAATGAACACACTAGTGTAATCGTAAAGTCTCCTAATTTGTAAAAACAGTGCTTTGCTCCAAAACAGTCTCTTTTGACCGTACAAAGGTTCAGTCGCACGCATAATTGTTGAACACATGTTATAGTCCCTGTACAGGCACAAGCAAACTTTTGCCTTATGCTCTTTGGGAAAAGTGTAAAAGAAGCCATTTCAAAGTCTCAGATTATACCGGTATGTAGATAGTCGAAGATAATTTTTCTTGCTTCAACTTCTGTGTCTTGGCTAAGCTGGGTGCAGCTTTATAAGTCTGCTGTGGCCAGAAACAGCTGCGGGACCTTGTTATCGTGTTTGACCCTGCTTGTGTTCTGACATTGCCTTTGTCTTCTCCCTCGTATCGTGTCTGAGATCTCCCGTGTATGAGCCTTGGCTCTCTCCCTGACCTTGTGTTGCCTCATCTCTGTACCTTGACAAACGTTCGGACTGAGCTCTTGTGTATGACCTTCGGTCCCCCCTTGGATACCCTTTTCCACCTCCTGTGAGTGCTTGGCCATTTGTGATCCCATCCTTCAGGAGATATTGTTTGCTCCTTAAGACCTCAGGGTCAACTATACCCAGGAACGCTTGTCCAGCATCTGGCAAAACAGGGGCTTGTCCACTTAAGGGTAAAGTGGCAGTGAAGATTGGGCAATATCTCACTAAACTGAGCTGGGCCTTACAGAATGCACTCTCAGCATCAGGCCTGTCAACAGAAGAGTGCATTACACGCAAGGCATGTCAGGTTCTGTAACTTTCTTTAACTGCCCTGACAAACCCTTTACATTTTTAAATATGTTCAGGGATCAAGTGGCTTCCAGCTTATTTCTGGTGGTTTCCACAGCCATAACTATACAAGGACTTCAAGGATGCAGCCAACTGGTGAAACACATCAGGAGCATCAATTAAATATTTTAGAGATTAATCACTTATAATATTTTCACCCACCTCCTTTCTTGCTAACGTTTTCAAAATTCACTTCAAACCCCCAACGTCCAGGGAAGTTAATGTTACTGCTGGATGATATATTGATGATGTCTCCTGGTAGTTCATAGTGAATGTTGCCATTGGCACTGCAAAAACCCACCTGCAGAGGATAAACCAATCAAAGTAATCCAGGAATTAATCATAACTTAGTGTGCTTGTATTAATATTCTTTATTATGTTTTTTTAGCAAGAGTAGCAAACCATCTTGGTAAAACATATTAACTTGATAGAGTAAGATGAGAATTTGGGGAATAGCCAGTCCTAACTTGGCTGGAATATAAGAGGACCAGTGTTCCCTCTAAGGTGCCTGCATGCGCGGACGCACACCCACTTCTGCCCCTCCGCTCAGCCCCGTCTGCCATCCGCGCATGGTGCTAGCACCTGGCAAGGACCGTCATGTGCCCCGGGGCGGTCCTGGTGCCTACTGGCAGACAGCACAGCCAATGAATCAATGATTCATTCGGGCTGTCTGCGTTGCACGGACGCTGGATGGATGAATGTGGTCAGGACCATCTCTCTCTCCCGGGCTGCCTCGCTCCCACCAGCATGCTGACAGTGCTCTGTAGTGCAGAGAGCTGAGCACTGACACATCTATAGGAGCACATTCTGGCTGACCCTGGACCGCTGTCTGGAGGAGGGGAGCTCGGTGTCAGCCAGGAGCTGCTCTCACTCTCCTCATCAGCTTCAGGACAAGTGATTGCTGAATGTGAAGGAATGTCAGGAAGAGAGATGGGTGATGACAAGATGGGTGCTGTGAAGGGATGCCCTGATGAAAAGGTTACTCTGCAGGCTCCTAGAGGAGCATGGCAAGGGTGCTTAGGACAGGGGCTAGGTGTGGATGTTATCCATCCCTGGAATCTAGGGCTTTCCACTTGGTCTTTCCACTTGGTCATCCCAAATTGGGATGACCCACTGTATAAAACTCCCAGAACGCTACTATTCACTCACCTCTTCTTCGTTCCAGTGGCGCATGTGACATAGTTGCAGGAGATGGCTCTCATTGGATGAAAGCCCACACATGGGTGTTGGAACGAGGAAGAGGTTAGTAAATGGCGGCGATCTTGGGGGTTTCATGCAGTGGGGCATCATAATTCAGGATGCCCTGGAGGAATGGAACAAACCCGGGAAAGTTGAAACCCAGCTGTTCGCCCACAGATCTTACCTGTCCGATGAGCCCACACCACATGTGCGGCCAGCAGCGGCATCACTTGCATCTTCTTTTGGCTGTGTATGGCTGTGCACAGCTCAAGGATGCAAGTGATGCCACCTGCTGACAATGTATGTGGCTAGGATTCATTTAAATTGGACCAAAACCCATGGAGATCGGCCCGGGAAGATAAGATTCCAGGACCGCTTAATACTCTCCCTTCACCCATCCAGAATTGGGATACCCTGCTGTGTGAAACCTCCCAGGTTGGCCAGAAACTCACCTTCTTTCCCAGTCCAACGCTGCATGCAAGAGTAGCGACCGCATCCCCGCTATCCCTTCAGCAGGGCGCTTGCCCACACCAGGGATTTGTGAACGACCAGCATGGGCACACTCCCTGTTAGAGGGTGGCGGAGGATGCTGCCACCAGCGTGCTAGGACATTGCCCGGCTCCCTCGCTACTCCACACAGCAGCTGCTCCGGCTTAGAGGGAACATTGACGAGGACTCGAAGTTCAAATTAGATTTTCAAAGAAAGATAGAAGAAAGAAAGTTAAGAAGGATAATGGATAAAGAAGCCCAAACGTGGTCTTAAAATAAAAATAAAAAAGTTCCAGTAAGGTCTACAGCTTCAATAAAAAATCATTTTATTAGTAGTACTCACTTAAAAGCAGTGTGACAGACAGTGCCTTAGGTCCTCACAGGATAAAATCACCTAAGGAACGTGTTTCGGACTCCTCTGTGTCCTTTCTCTTTGAGAAAGATACACATTAAATAGACCCTATTGGAACTTTTTAATGTGTATCTAGGCTATGAGAGATGGCCAGGTCTGGTGCATAAGAGCTCACCTGAAGCCTGTCCCATGTGCCTCTCCTCCATTTCCTGCACTGTAGATGCTGTAGCAGGGCTCCAAAGTTTGCCCTCCTTTCCATTTTTCCATGACCATGCTTCAAATGTGAGTCACTCCCTCCTCCTTCCCTCTGCATGTGCTGGCTGCTGCTTTTGATCCTTATCTCTAGTAGTATAATTTCATTTTTATTTGCCCTTTGTATCTTCTTGTGACTTCGCATGATCCATGTATCTTATTGTGTCCATGGTTGTCCTGCTCCTAGTTATCTGACAAGTATTGTTTTCACACTTGCACTTTATTTGTTTAGCTAGATATACTTTGTTACTGTTGACTATATATTGATTACTTTTAAGGAATATTTATTGGCACTGCTTCACTTTAGGATTCAGGCACAAGGACTCACCTTTTATTATTGTTACATAGTTCTAGCCCAGGGGATACCATATAAGGATCTTCAGTATATTTAAAATTATTCATAAAAAAATAATCAAAGGACTGCAGGTGGCACCAATATACTATTGTGCTCTGAACGCTATATATATATGGTGTGCACTGCCCTATGCAGGGACCCTACTGCAAATGCACGATATGAAAGCTATTGGGAAACCCTCCAGATACTTCCCACACAGGTCCCAGGGGACTAACACTTGCACTCCACAAAAGTAACAATTTTCGTATACAATAGAATACACAAAAAATCAATAGACAATAAATCTTACTGTATTACAGGCTAAGATGGATCCCCACGGTAAGCTTAACCTGTAATACAGTAAGATTTATTGTCTATTGATTTTTTGTGTATTCTATTGTCTTACACTTTGCACCCTTAGTTTTGCTGGGCCAGTTTGTTTGTCAGGGGTCCTGCTAACCAGTATTGATGTACTTTGATCACAGCACTTAGCACTTTATTAGATAAGTTAGCATGTAGATATTCACCATTTATATCAGTGTATTATAGTCAAATGTCTGGCTTGATGGCTCCCCCATGTGGTTCATTACGGTATGGCACCATGATTTGCTGTTGTTTTTAGTATGCTTTTAATGTGAATTTTGGTAATAAAGATTTTGTATACGAAAATTGTTACTTTTGTGGAGTGCAAGTGTTAGTCCCCTGGGACCCGTGTGGGAAGTATCTGGAGGGTTTCCCAATAGCTTTCATAAAAAAATAATAATATTTTTTTTTGTTCTTTGTGCTGGCACTAAAATTTTTTAATTTACAGGCCCCGTAGATATTTTTAAGGGGGCCTTGCTTTATATACTTTTGATTACACTCAGGAAGGTTATCTCTGGGGTCCGAGGGGGGGAGGGGAATGCTCTGCTTTTAATATGTATTGTGTTTATGTTGGTTTTACATTTTGTCTGGGTACTTGATTTTTCTCAATAATAAACTTTATTCATTGGGGTGAGCGTTGAGCACCTCTTAAAAATGTTTGGAAATTCTTGTCCTAAAAATGAGAAATGTCAGCAATGATTGTCCTGTTAAAGCTGAACCAAGTAAAAAGGCCTTAAGGCCTTACCCCCTGTATACCAATTTGGTGTCTCCTGCCTCCTACATTTTTCTAGAAAGCTAGAAAATGCTCTCCCATCCACAATGTTGGCCGCATCAGCTGATTCACTGCTCCATTGGTGACCAAAATGGGACATGTACCAGGTATGCATGTGCTATTTGTGGTGCACCACACTTATGAGTGGTGGACTCTATTGACCATTGGTGGATGGGCACCCCAATTGTGTTGGGTAGTATATATATAGGGGGAACTGCAGACATTGCAAGATTTTAGACTGTATATCTGTCTTAAGATTAATAAGGAGGACACTTCTCTTTTGAACTGAAGAAGGCACTCTAATGTAGGGTAAAGCATCTTCAAGAAAAATAAGCGTGTCCAGTTGAGTTTTTGCTTGCTTCCCATTGATAGACTATACAGCTTCAGCTCACACAAGTCACAACGTCTCAAGCAGTTGCCATAATATATGAATATGGGCAGATCTAGTGATGACATTATTACATTATGCTTCATGGTCTTACCAAGGCACCATGCCCACCAAGTCCCATAGTTTCATTTTCTCTGCTGGATGTGCCCGTTGTCCATTGGATGGTTTCATAGTTGTAAAGAACAAATGTTAAAGACCAGTCTGTAATCAGGACAGCCTGAAATGTGTTTACCTGAAGGTAGGATAAAAAAAAAATAATCTTTAGTTACAGATAGGTCACCATTGCTTCTTGAAATGTTCCAGAAGTATTGACCATCCAATGACTATCCCATCAAGTAATATTTGATGTAGATATATATCCAATGCTATATTCATGTACAATTCAACTAAAGAAGTAATTGTGTTATTAAAATCTAACATGCGCCTATATAATGGAGGACAGGGTCGATTCAGCAACAGGAGAAAAAAAACTACTTTTTACAAGAGAAGATTGGCTTTCACTTTTATTAGGGGCGATTCATGGTCGTGCGCCCAAAAACTCTAAACCAAGTGCAAACGATTCTGCAAGCACCTTGGCGCATGATTCATGGCAGCATGCACATGTCTGGCTCCCCTGCACATCACACCAAATTTCATGCACCCAGGACGAGCACCCTGACCCATAGGCATTTGTCTGCCTTAGTCCTTAACTGGTTCCCGTGGCCCCCCATGTTTCTTCCCTTTCTTTAACTTTTTCGAGATTGTCTCTCCAGCTTCTGTATTTTAGGGGAGTCTCTATTCTCCAAATCGAAGGGAATTCCCTGTCAGGTGACTCAGGTGACAAGGTATACACTCGGGCCAATGAGCATTTGTCTGCCTTAGTCCTTAACTGGTCCCCCATGACCCCCATGTTTCTCCCCTTTCTTTAACTTTTTTAAGATTGTCTCTCCAGCTTCTGTGTTTTAGGGGAATCTCTATTATCCAAATCGGAGAGAATTCCATGTGATGTGACTCAGGTGACAAGGTATACACTCCGGCCAATAAGCATTTGTCTGCCTAAGTCCTTAACTGGTCCCCCATGACCCCCCACGTTTCTCCCCTTTCTTTAACTTTTTTGAGATTGTCTCTTTTCAGCTTCTGTGTTTTAGGGGAATCTCTATTCTCCAAATCGGAGTGTATTCCCTGTCATGTGACTCAGGTGACAAGGTATACACTCCGGCCAATGAGCATTTGTCTGCCGAAGTCCTTAACTGGTCCCCCATGACCCCCCATGTTTCTCCCATTTCTTTAATTTTTTGAGATTGTCTCTCCAGCTTCTGTGTTTTAGGGGAATCTCTATTATCCAAATCGGAGTATATTCCCTGTCAGGTTGCTCAGGTGACAAGGTATGCACTCCGGCCAATGAAAAACATTGGACCCTAAGTCCTTAACTGGTCCCCCATGACCCCCCACGTTTCTCCCCTTTCTTTAACTTTTTCGAGATTGTCTCTCCAGCTTCTGTGTTTTAGGGGAATCTCTATTCTCCAAATCGGAGTCTATTCCCTGTCAGGTAACTCAGGTGACAGGATATACACTCTAAAATAGAGAATAGAGATCCCTCTAAAACACAGAAGCTGGAGAGGCAAATTCACAATCTGTAAACACTAAAGAAAGTGCAGAGCTATTTAGGTGTCATGTATTTATAGGTGTTTTTTTCTCCTTAATTTTATGTGTTGTGTTTTGATTTTTTTGTCTAACTTTATTTTTTGGGGCCCAATGTAATGTTTTTAGCATTAAACTTTGTCAGCTTTGCCAACTTTTTTGCCACATTCTTTTTCTCCAAAATAATAACAAAAAAAGGAAAAAATTACAAAAAATAATGTGCTGCTGACATTTTCATTGCTAAAACACATGTCATATACTTCCAGGATGTGTTTTGGGAATGAAACAAGCCTGTTAGTCAGTGAAGCAGACTATTTCCTCCAGCTTTTTGCTGGAGGAAAATCACTCTTGAAATTGCCACATTTGTGCCCGCTGGTCTGCCCTCTAAACACCCCATAAATCAGTCACCAATTTGCGCATTCAGAAAATTACAAGCACAGGTTTCCGCATTGGCCCCCTAAAACATGCGTTTCAAAATTAGAGGACCATGAATCACGAGGAGACCCAAGTGCGACATTGTGAGAGCGGATGTACATTTTCACCTGGTGCTGAATCACTCCCAAAGTAGACAATAAAACTGAATGCAGTTTTCTCTCCTAAAAAGTAGTAGTTTTTGTCACCTGGTGCTGAATTGACCCTCATATCTAAGGATCAAGTCCTGCCATAGGTGAATCATAAAGTGTTATAAAAGTAGAGTGAGGGATAGCACAGTTACTTTTGAATCTATTATCACCCCACAGTGTACCTTTATTATGGAATCAGGCTATAGAGTCATTCTTCTAATTTTTCTTTGGCTATAAAGTATATGTATGTATACAGTATATGTTGGAGTGTTTGACCTATCATAGCTAGGCACAGGGCCAGAGTAAGTGTGGTGGAGGCCCCCGGGCACAAAATCTGCTGGAGGCCCCAGATACAGTTTTTTTTCTCTTTAAAATAACAGTCCAGCCAAATAACTGATTGGTGGTTGTCTGCCACCCGCCTACTTACTGGAACGTAAGATCGAGCCCCTTTTGCCACCCTTGTGTGGGTGCGTGCTGCTCAGAAACTCCTGCTCTGCCATTCTGGACAGGAGGTAGTCATCCAGCTGGTCCAGCAGAAAATAGTTCCCTGCTTTGAGCTGCCAGCGGCTGTGCTTGGTGGCTTACGTGCAGTGAGTGGCCACCAACAGCTCTGTACCCATCACTGTAGCGTTGCTGATGGCGGCTTTGCTGCTCTAGACTCTATATCCTGCCCTATGGTGGCTTTGGCTGAAGGTTTGCAAGCACAAACAAAGGCTTGGCCAGGCGCAGGGGGGCCCACCACTGCCACTGATTTGTTTTTTGTTGCTGGCTCCGTGGCCCATCAGACCGAAGACTGAAAAGTCTGGACCAGACCATAACCCAAAGGTTGGTGGAGGCCCCCTTTGCAGGACAAGTGGTGGAGGCCCCCTTGCGCCTCCCTCGTAATCTTGCCCTGGCTAGGTATTACCTAGGAGTAGGACCAGAATTTAATTTGGGAGATGAAAAAGTGGGCACAGATTTATTATACAACTGGAAACTATAAATATCATAACAAATGCTCTAGAACTATTTTTATCTACCCAAAGGATGTGAGGGGAAGATTTGTTTCATGTGTAACCAATGGAGGAAAGAGTCAGCTCACCAGTAAACCATAATACATTGTATTCCATCCTAGGTAGGTGTAAAGTCACCAAATACAGATCCAAACCATTGGTTGATTTATCAACCAGGTTGATTTATCAGTCACAAAGGTTAACATGGATAGAAGTGTTACCTTGCTTGAATTAGATCCAAAATAGGTGACTCTGTCCCACGTGACCACAAACACCCAATGAGCTGTGAATTTCTTTTTACTAAAATGAGTCCTAACATCGGATGTTGCCCGATTCAGTAGCTCTGGTTGAGTGCTGTTACGGTAATATATTTCACCAGTCACGGAAGTGTCCACATCTGCCCAAAATGGAGCAAGCACTGGAATACTTGTATTTAATGAGAAATTTCGGGGGGCAAATCCTTGCACTGGTGTTCCAAGGGAAATATGCCCATTGTTATTCACCTGGTACGAGAAAAAGTGAAGAGTTACTTCTATTTAAAACATAAATTAAAAAATGCTCAATATATTTACAATATTAACAATATATTTATTTGCTTTTTACTTTCGGCCATCCGCTGTTCAGCCACGAGCATTGCCGGCTCCCGCGGCCAGGGAATAGGATGGCGGTGCCCATGTTAAAGGGAACTTCAGCGAATTACAACGAGCTTTCAGGTTCACATAGTGATTTTCCCCCTGTTGTGCCTATGGTTTGCTGAAAGTGCATTAACCCATTGTTTTCTGGTGAGCATAATTGAAAGATCTATTTGAAGTGTGCTTATTTTTACAATATTACGTTATGTTGGTTTCTTTTTTTGGTTTTATGAGCTATAAATTGACATAATTAATTTGGGAGTCTTGCACTAAAGTGTCCTTTGACAGAATTGTTGAATGAGTTATTGCAAAGCTGAATTGGAGCTATTATATCCACATTAAAGCAGACCTACAGTTACTGGTTTGTTCATTGTGTGATGTTGGAATTGGAAAGAAGATAATTGTCGACTAAAGGCATTTTCCTTTTTGAAATCTGGTACGAGCACAATTTTGGTGATTGGGAATCACACAAAGTGGAATCAAAGGAGTTCATGCACGTAGTGGATCAAATGAAATTGAATTACTAACACGATTATTAATGGACTTAATGTGTTTTAGACATACACAACTTATTTCTGTGCTTGTTGATAAAGCTATTTTAAGTGCGCAGGTTATTGTATTAGATCCTAAGTGATCTAAAAGTCCTTTTTTTCAGTTTTTAATCCTTCGGGCAGGATTTTTTTTATTACCCCAGCGCAGTATTTAACATTGCACTTTAATGATCTATTATCATAAATATCTACTTGTATGTGCACGACCCCGTATGATCTATCTGATCAAAGATTAAGATAATATTTACAGACCTGAAAAAGTACACCCCACGACCTCATATCCCCAATTGTAACTAAAAGTACATATAAATGGCTTCACATTGCAGCACCACAGGTTCCTTTTCTGCTGAGGAGCATGGGGGCTGCAACTCATGTTTGCAGCCATTTCCTGGTCACCTGTTAGATGGAGCTCCACCCAAAAAAGCTATGTACTGTATCTCTGAGTTTCAGGATTAAGCAGTGGTGGGACGGTATTCTTTTAGGATGCAGCCAGTCAGGACCATGGAACAAAGTTTAAGGATATTTATATTGTTAGGTTATCTGTTGTTGGAATCAGTAGCAAGCAAGCCCAAAGGCAAAAGGTCACCTCCTGTGGAAGGTATGTGTCAGGGATACAATCAGCTGGTGGCTGTATTACCTTTGGAAATCCCATCTGTATGTATCTAAAATCTGTCATGGTGGCGGACAGGGCCCACTCTCCTCAATGTCGTCTCTCATAGCCTCTCAATCTAGTGACGTCACCTAGACGTCACATAGCCTTGCGCCAGTGACGTCACCTAGAAACCAGGCAACCAGTTGCTAGTCAACACTGAGGTGGCTTGGATGGATGCGCCACCTGATTGGAAGTGGGCTATTCAAAAGCCCCTTCCACCTTTACCTGGACTCGGTTAACCCTCGCTTTTGTGTTGTGACCCTGCTTTCCCAACTACATCTGAACTACTTACTTGCTGCCAACTCTGCTTGTCCAACCACATCTGATCTACTTACCTGCTGCCAACCCAGACTGTTGACCACTCACTCATCTTTGCTCATCGATCACAGCTGTCAGCTGTACTGGCCGCCTTCCCCGGCCGATACCCTACTATACTACCACCGGAAGTGATCCCGGGTTTCAGACGTCCCTCAGTTGGGCTGCTATGGCACCAGCTTAGGACCTACCCTTTGCTTCCATGCTGCATCTACAACTATGAGGTACCTGTCCATAGGCCAGCTCTATTTTGGTTAGGGGAGACCTTTAAATGGATATGCAAACAAATGAATGGGGCAAGTCACATGCAATGTGGCCCTGGGCAAAAATAAAAAGAAGGGTCTTACCTTACCTTGTTTCCTGGTCCAACAACGCATGTGCGAGCTGCGGCCGCATCCTCGCAATACCTCTAGCAGGGCCGGCGCAGGCACGCTCCCTGTTAGAGGATATCGGGGGATGCGGCCGTCAACGTGTTTGTAGCTGCAGTCCTTAGACGAAGCCTTAGATGACGTGAGTCAGCTGCTCCGAGCTTGCTGATTGGACAAGCGGCTGTGTGCCCACATGACTGCCAGCAGACAGTTGCTGTCCCCCCGTTGGGGCCATAGCACTGGGCTGCCAGTAGTCACGTGGGCCTGGGAGCCGATGGAGATGGAAGACGTTCCGGAAGCTTTTGGGGTCTGGATTTTTTGGCTTGCCCCTAATCTAGATTCCTGTCTCAGACATGAGCAGTGGTCCTGCAGCCCTATGCAGGGTGTGACATTTTAACATAGGAATTTGTTTCTACCTAGTGGCGCATTCCGATTTGGGATGCCCCACTGTATGTATTCCTCAAGATTGCCAAAAAACTCACCTCTTCCTGGTTCCTACATGGACGACTCAGCCAATCAGCTGCACTCGTTTGACTCAGATTTCCTTTGCCGCTCTGACATGAGTACAGCAAAGAAATCTGAATGGAGTGAGCACCTCCCAGTAGGGGTAAGGAAATTGAACAATCCGGAGGTTTTCAAACACTAATGAAGAAGACCACCAGCCCTGGGGGTGTTTTCTCATCTTTAGGCCTCTGAGCACCAGTGCATCCTGCAGTAAGTGTGCAGACACGACAAACTACATAATAGACCACGTAGGGCCCTAATACCAGCTAATACCACAGTAAGTACACTATATGGCATCTACTTTTCTTTTGTTTTTTGCTATGGGGACCTAACAAACCTATGTATGTCCCTGATAGTCCACACCGTAAAAGATCGGCACCTTTGGCTACATCTGCTGCGTTACGTATATTATATACTCACATAAATAGAAAAGTAAGAGTCTCCCAGGATGGGCAGCTCGTAGGTTGGTATCACTAGAGAAGGTGTCCCATCATGTGTCTTTGGATTTAGGGAATCAAATTCAGGTCCATATGGATAAAGAAGACCTGATACGATAAAATAAAGAAGTGAGTTCTTTGAATAAACTTGGCATTTTGAATATAAAACATATAGTTGATATAACAAGTCTACATCCCCCTGATACAGTGTCAGCAGACAATAACCCCCTTTACAGCCTAGAAAACGTTTTCCCCCCATAGGCCTCTACTTACCTTTTGGACGTAGAGGCAGTGGCATGAGATCAGGAGCCTGATGGGATGCAAGATGGTGCCACCAGTCAGAGGGTCGCCAGGAATCCCAGGGACCCAGAAGATGGATCCCCTGGCGAGGTGAGTAAATAGTGCCCAAAGGTAAAACTGGAGGGGGGCAGCAGATCAGTGAGGTTTGGGGGAGGTTTTAACTCTTCTCCAAAGAGGTTTCCTCTTTAATGTCACCTATAATTGGTACAATCCCAAGAAAGATAGTGTGGCTGCATAAGTATCACCCCCTTACACTCACTAATTGTTGAATGAGCCTTTGAATTATTGGCTGAATTCGGGCTGTTTGGCTAGAAGTCTATGAGTATGGCACATTGAGACTTGGCAATCTTTGCCCATCCTTCCTTGCAAAGGGGTTAAAATCTGTCAAAATTGTTAGAACATCTCCTGTGTTTGACCCTCAGGTTTTCAATTGGATTCAGGTCTGGGCTCTGGTTGGACCACTCCAAAATGTATTCTTTGGATGAGGCCATTCTTTTGTTGATGTAGACGTACGGCTCTGTGAAATTACTCTTAATCACTGGATTCATTGTTGGATGGATACAACACTTCAATAGCCGCCATTTTGTTGGTGGGCATCGGGACAATGCTGACCACCAACTTGTTGGATGCCCATACTGCTCGGGCCGGCCGCCATCTTGCCGGAGACCTCCATCTCGCTAAGGCTAGCCATCATCTTTCCAGAGACCCTTGGCCCGGACACCATCTTCGGGCAGCACGTGGCCGCCGCAATGAGTCTTCTATTTCTCCCACCCCTCCTCTCCGGCGGCATTACTCAGTGCCCCGTTCGCCATGTCCAGGCTTGGAGGGCAAATCTGCCATCCAGCCCAGGACTGGCTGGGACACGGGATGATGGCCGCGCATTACATCATCAAGTGGCACCAATGCGAGCACTGCTTTTTGGCACCACCTAGCACGCTGGACACTACACTCACCCACTATATAAGGATACCTTACCTGCCACCAGATACCGCTCCTCTTGATAAAGGCTATCTTGCCGAAACGTCAGGTGCTTCCTGCTGTTATCCACCTGTGTTCCAGCCTGTAAGCCTTGTATATCTACTTGCTTGTACTGCTTGTTTCTTCTTCCACTTGCATGGGACTATCCTGGGTTTTGGTCCTTTCCCCCGATCGGGGATGTCCACTGCGTGAACCACCCCCCCACACCCCCGCTGCGAGACCAGCTCACCTCTTCCCGGTCCCATGGTGTGTCTGGTCCTGGGACTATCCTGGGTTTTGGTCCTTTCCCCCGATCGGGGATGCCCACTGCGTGAACCCCCCCCCCCCGCTGCAAGACCAGCACACCTCTTCCCGGTCCCATGGCGTGTCTGGTCCTGGGACTATCCTGGGTTTTGGTCCTTTCCCCCGATCAGGGATGCCCACTGCGTGACCCCCCCCCCCCCCCCGCTGCAAGACCAGCTCACCTCTTCCCGGTCCCATGGTTTGTCCCGGTCCTGGGACCAAAACCCAGGATTTTGACTATCCTGGGTTTTGGTCCTTTCCCCCCGATCGGGGATGCCCACTGCGTGACCCCCCGCTGCGAGACCAGCTCGCCTCTTCCAGGTCCCATGGTGTGTCGGTCCTGGGACTATCCTGGGTTTTGGTCCTTTCCCCTGATCGGGGATGCCCACTGCGTGAACCCCCCCCCCCCCCCGCTGCGAGACCAGCACACCTCTTCCCGGTCCCATGGTGGGTCCCGGTCCTGGAACCAAAACCCAGGATTTTGACTATCCTGGGTTTTGGTCCTTTCCCCCGATCGGGGATGCCCACTGCGTGACCCCCCCCCTCGCTCTTCCCGGTCCCATGTTGTGTCTAAGAGCAGCGTCCTGACAGCCGCATCCTCTGATTCCCTCGAACAGTGAGCGTGCCTGCACCGGCCATTCACAAGAGCTGGGTGCTGACGCTGCTCTTAGATGTGCCGTGGGACCAGGAAACGAGGTAAGTGAATAAGGTGACCTGGGAGGTTTCACACAGTGGGGCATCGGGGGGGGGGGGGGGATTGGTCCACCCGGGAATCCTATAGATTCCCAGGCCAATCAGCATGGGTTTTGGTCCACTTTAAAGAAAAATCTAGTTAAATTGGCTGCAGCTCATATAATACCCAGCAGATGTTGAACAGACCATTTAGTTTTAAAGGACATTATCGTACCTTGTGGAGCGCTATTGCCTGAAGCCGCCTGAGTTGGAGTGTCCTCTGTAGTTAGTATTATAACATCTAAAAAAAAGAAATTGTCGTGTAAATAAAAACATCTTCCTGTGTTTTTAAAAATATGTTATGTAGAGATGTGCAAAACGTTCAAATAAAATGATGGTCTGCACTCGCTCCTCTGTGTTCTGCTATATTTCCAAACTACAGAGGCTCAGCCAGTACAATGTAACAAGCCCCTCCCATGGTACATGTGCGGCCAATCAGAGGTTTGCACTCTATTCAGTCTTACTAGCTGCTCTGGTGTCAGGACAGGGAAGTAAAATGTGAATGGAGGGCAAGCCCCTTCCTAGTAATGTATGTTTAAAGTGGACCAACACCCAGGATTTTGACTATCCTGGGTTTTGGTCCACTTCGGCAGGGCACCCCTGCTGTGTGAAACCCCCCAGAAAGCCCCAAAAACTCACCTCTCCTCACTCCCACGTGACCGCTGCTGCCAATCCCCGCCGACGGACAAGCGGGAGGCAGCGACGGACAAGAGAGCGCGCCCGCTGCCGCCTCCTGCGCGTCCCTCTTACAGGGCGCGCGCCCTCGCCGGCCATTCACAAACGGCTGGCGCGGGTGCGCGTCCTGCTAGAGGGACGCGTGGGAGGCGGCAGCGGGCGCCGCTGGATCGTGGATAAGGTAGGGATTTAGGGGTTTCTGGGGGGTTTCACACAGCGGGGTACCCCTGATCGGGGTGCCCCGCAGTCAGGGGTCTGATCGGTCCGGGAATCTTATAGATTCCTGGGCCGATCATGGGAGGGTGTTGGTCCACTTTAAACATGTGGTTTAAAGTTATTATCGTATCATGGACTTACCTAGCAGAAGAACCAGGAGCAAAGCACACAGGTCCATCAGGGAAATGTCTGAAGCAGCCAGTGCAATAAATGGTATGTTAACCTGATAAGACAAAAAGACAACATACAACAAAAACCATTTGGCAAATATATATATATACTTGCATGTTCCAGGCCCACATAGTTCTGTAGTAACATCTTGGGCTGCTGTGACAGTTCACAGACTTCGGGGATTATTTAAGAAGGGATAGCGTCAGGTAGCGCCTGGTTAATGACAGGTAGCGACAGGTAGCGACTGGTGAACGCCAGACACGGCACGCAATTCCACATTTATCAAGCAGAATCTGTTTAGCGACTGGGATAGCGCCATGTAGCGTCTGATTCATCATTTTCACAGCCTCAGCGAACAGCGCCAGCGTTCAGCCTTGCACAGCGCCAGGTATGACCTCTCGCTACCTGGCGCTCTCCCATACATTTCAATGGATGAACCTTTTCTTCTCTTTAAACGGAGTATTTGGTTTTTTTTTTTCGAAAAAATCACAAATAATTCTGTGACCTCTTCTGGCATTGAAAAGCAGTTTTTTCTTAATTTTTTAATTTTTTATATATTTCCTCAGAAATGACATTACAGGTCTGCCATTAAAGTGTTCATGTTACAATGTTGCTACAATGTAATTCCATATGTTTTCGCTTTGTTACTAGTTGATAGATGCTTGATAACAGACTATAAACACACGGCCTCCTGCGCTCTGGGCTTCAAACAAGTATTTTTCAGCGCCAGAGATTTGTGAGGCTGTTTTTTTGCTGAATATGGTGTGAGTCGGTCGCTATGAGCAGTCGCTAACATGCGCTCCCATACAGCGCTGTACTGGTCAAATAGCAACTCCCCACAATGTATTCACCATTATTGAACAGCGACTATGAAGTAGCGACCCACGGCTGAGCACAGTGACTACTAGCGGGCTCTCTGAAAATGCCTGCTACAGGCTGCAGACGCTCATCTGTCGCTACCTGGCATTAGTGATGAATCAGCCTGATAGTTACAGCAGATGGCTCTCATTGGACGAGAGCCCATGCATACTCTGTTGGAGTGAGGATAGGTAAGTGATTACAGGCTTGCCTTGGGGCTTCACACAACGATGCATGTCAATTCTGGATGCCCCTGGGGAACGGAACAAAACCCTGTTTTGTTCCTCTTTAATAACTAAACAAAAACTTCCAGGACTAGGTCCGGTCCTGGCTCTAGTGAAACGGACCCAGCACGCCCACCACACCTCTGAACAATTTAAAGTTAAAAGAATACCATTCTTTATTTAGAATATGTTAAAATCTCTAGTGCAAAGTACATAGATCTAGTTCATACAATATACATTCATTAAATGAACAATACCTAGTTACAATCTGATGCAGTTACAAACATGCTCCCCAAGGTAATATTTTATGTAACAGTGGTAACACTAATAGGTACTTAATTCCAAGGTGACTAGTTTATCTTACTGGTCTGACGGTCTACAGACAGGGCAGACATGTTTCGCCACGTGGGCTTCCTCAGTACCCTGATCTTAGTTTGCTGTCATTGTAAATATCAGACCCTGGAGGAGATGAGGAGTCACCATCTATCCCTTTTCATGCAATAGTCTGGTCTTTTTATTTTATTTATCTCTTTGTGTCCCAACTTGGGATCACCTGAGTAGATATATCTGGAGGTCCTCCGTTTCTGCGTGCTTGCAGTACAGTGAGAATGCTTTCCTTTGGTACAGTAATGTAGTGACACTTAATAATCTCTATGTAAAGCAGTAATGTCATCAGGAAACTGCAGCGCAGACAGAGCGTTATAGTAAGCAAGGGGTATAATCCCCGGTATTTGTGCGGGATGTCCCCGCTATTCATATAACCACCGACTTCTAGTGACGTTTGGATGAGTGGGTAAGCTGGGGGTAATGTCCCTCTGTGCGCGCTGGCTGACAAACCTCTTTAATAATAGTTAGGGTCTGATAAGGTTCACACCCCTTTAGCACCTCCTGTGATTGCTTTACATTGCGTTAGATAGATAGATGGAAGATGCCAGATAGATGGGATCACCTGTCCTCCCTTTTTGCGTTCAGGGCCCGGCGACAGTTTACCAACACACGTTGCGGCCACAAATTTGCAGCGGGCGGAGACGAGGTGCCATGAGGACGGCGCAGGATTTTTACCCTCGCAATGCCACAGCGATTTTTCTCCTAATACAATATACTGCAATTCTGTTCCTCTTGATATTTAAATTAGAAAGTTGGAACTGGATTTTCATGTGAAATCCTTTTCTACTTCACATCTAAAAGGGCCATTGAGTTCATTTCACAAGGGTCACTTACAGCTTAATTAAAGTGGACCCAAACCCAGCTCGATCGGCCGATTGATTCCCCCCCCCCCGGGGCATCCAAAATCAGGATGCCCCTGTGTGTGAGACCCCCTAGGTTGCCCCATTCACTTACCCCCTTTTTCCTGTCCCACGGCGTGTCTAAGAGCAACGGTCGCATCTTGCTCCTTCTCTAGCAGGGCGCGTCCCCGCACCAGGCATTTGTGAATGACAGAGAGGGAAGCGGAGGATGCGACCATCAGAGCCACTGCGCTGTGGGACTGGGAAGAGGTGAGCTGGTCGCGGCGTCCTGGGGGATTTCACACAGCGGGGCACCCTGATTTCCCAGGAAAAGGACCAAAATCCTGGATTTTAGTCCACTTTAACAAGCAGCGATGAACAGAGATGAATATATATACACAAAGAGCATGCTTTACCGAGGCATTCATATTACCATTTATTATCAGCTCTGTAATATATATATATATATATATAACATTGTTATTTATTATCAATTCTGTAAGATACATAACATTGTTATTTATTATCAATTCTGTAAGATATATAACATTGTTATTTATTATCAATTCTGTAAGATATATAACATTGTTATTTATTATCAATTCTGTAAGATATATAACATTGTTATTTATTATCAATTCTGTAAGATATATAACATTGTTATTTATTATCAATTCTGTAAGATATATAACATTGTTATTTATTATCAATTCTGTAAGATATATAACATTGTTATTTATTATCAATTCTGTAAGATATATAACATTGTTATTTATGATCAATTGCCTTATATAGGGCCTTGAGGAAGCCCAGAAGGGTGAAACATGTCTGCCCAGATATCACAAGGAGAAGATCTAAGCAAGCTTGAATGTACAATTTTGATGTGGGAATAATCCCCATGTGACATAATTGCAAGATCTTTTCTAGTATATATACTATGGGCCTTATTTAAGAAGGGATAGCGTCAGGTAGTGGCTGGTTAATGAGAGGTAGCGACAGATAGCGACTGGTCAACGCCGGACACGGCACGCAATTACACATTTATCAAGCAGAATCTGTTTAGCGACTGGAATAGCGCCATGTAGCGTCTGATTCATCATTTTCACAGCCTCAGCGAACAGCGCCAGCGTTCAGCCTTGCACAGCGCCAGGTATGACCTCTCGCTACCTGGCGCTCTCCCATACATTTCAATGCATGAACCTTTTCTTCTCTTTAAACGGGTTTTTATTTATTTATTTTTTTTTAAAAATCACAAATAATTCTGTGACCTCTTCTGGCATTGAAAAAACAGTTTTTTCATAATTTTTTAATTTTTTAAATATTTCCTCAGAAATGACATTACAGGTCTGGCATTAAAGTGTTCATGTTACAATGTTGTTACAATGTAATTCCATATGTTTTCGCTTTGTTACTAGTTGATAGATGCTTGAAAACAGACTTTAAACACACCGCCTCCTGCACTCTGGGCTTCAAACAAGTATTTTTCAGCGCCAGAGATTTGTGAGGCTGTTTTTTTCCTGAATATGGTGTGAGTTGGTCGCTATGAGCAGTCGTTAACATGCGCTCCCATACAGCGCTGTACTGGTCAAATAGCGACTCCTCACAATGTATTCAACATTACTGAACAGCGACTGAGTCGCTATAAAGTAGCGACTCACGGCCGAGCACTGCGACTACTAGCGGGCGCTCTGAAAACGCTGCTACAGACGCTCATCTGTCGCTACCTGGAGTTAGTGATGAATCAGCCTGCCCGTTTTCTTTTAATAGCAAACAATAAATGCAATATATTTTAATCTAATTGGAGTGGTGAGGTTAGATACAAAGGCTACTAAAGGTACTAGGAGATGCCTAACCCCAGACAAACAATTCATGTCATAGGCCCATATCTGTACCAGCTTTAGAATAAGTTTGTAATAGTGTGATCCAGAATGGATGTTAGAAGTTTGGGTGGTTGGGTCACATCATGATGGTGACTAAATACAGTCACTAAAATTGAATTGCGGACAGTTGCATTAAAGTTCATGAGAATGACCCTGTGACATACCTGCAACACCATCTACCTTATAAGTGTGACCTACCTTTGACTTGAGTTGCAGTGAATTCTCCGTGTTCCTGGCAGTTCCTGGATCCACAGGACACAAGTCATGTGTCTGAGCCTTTTTATATCTTTCTCACCCTAAGTGACCCTAACTGATTTCCAAGGCGAGAATTAAACACCTAATTCATGGGTGTGGACCATTTTACGTATAATACATTTATCATGCCTATTAAATAGTCTGACTAGGTTGTAGTTAGATCAGGATTGTGATGACCACTATATATATATATATATATATATATATATATATATATATATATATATATATATATATATATATATATATATATATATATATATATATATATATATATATATATATATATATATATATATATGTTTTTTTTTAATGTAATATATATATATATATATATATATATATATATATATATATATATATATATATCTCTATCACAGTCGCCCTGAGGAAGTAGTGCGCGGTCACTACGACACGCGTTGGCGGACCTACCCACGGGGGTGGCCCAGTTGGTCTGTATTTACATTTTTTTGTTCTATGCCTTTTTTGCTCACCCAGGTTGGTCCTCTTTGCTTCTATTAGATTTACCCTATATTGTTAGCACAGGCACTTTATTTTTTCTATTATTGTACATAGGAGCTGTTTGCACTATTTTGCACAATATTTTGCACACTTATTGCGATTTCTGCACATCATGTATTATTATATATAATGTTTTTTGGATATGGTCAGGACCAGTACCTAGTGTGGTGCTTGCCAAATTATTAATATATTTATTGTTATTAGCAATTGAGTATATTATAATTGGCACTATTATGAACTTTTTAATGGACCTCTGGTGCCCTCTGCTGTCTTTTGTGTATATGTAATGTTGTGGTAAATGTATTGTCTGTGATGTTTTTTAACCTCCTTAGCGGTGATACCGAGCGTGACTCGGGGTTAATTTGCGCTGTAAGTAGCGGTAACCCCGAGTCACGCTCGGGATCTATTTGGCAGAGGAGCAGGGCGGCGCAGTCTCCTTACCTTCTCCCTGCGATCCAGCGATGTCCCCGCTGCGATTGCAGGTGAGAGTCGCGGCTGCGGCGTCCGTCTCACTTCCTGGTTCCGTCTCTGTGAGCCGCAGAGGCTCATGGGGGCGGAGCCGTGCGTCAGAGACAAATGTAATGGTAACGCTTTCGTTACCATTACATTTGCCTCTATCATAACGCCAGGGGGGTTAATAGCCATATATTTTCTCAATAAATCTAATTTTTAATATTTTGGAGGTTGGTGCCACTTTTGTGCACCCTTGGAGTTCTTGGGGGTGTGTGGGGACCCCTATTGTTCATTGTGTTGTTTATAGTTGTTGTTGCCAAGGGCTGTGAGCACACGACTTATATTTGTAAAACTACTTTTTACTAGAGTGACTAGTGCTGTCCATAAATCTTGTTTCTTTTTCCAGTTAACCCTCAACATTTTTTTGCCCAGTGCTTTTTCCCAGAATTTCTCTTTAACACCCCCCCCCCTGTTTGGTTTGCATATTAATGCTTATTAATTTAACTATATATATATATTTTTTTTGTGGGGGAGGGGGCAATATCCACATTTTTGTTGTTTTGACCTTTTTGACCATTTTTGTGATTTTTGAAAACTTCATTTTTATTGACCAAAAATATTGGACAAAGAAAGGGTTTAACTCCTAAAAGAACTTGAAGCTGACGGGGAGGCCGATTCATTAATAGCGGCAGGTAGCGACAGTTGAGCGACTGTAGCGGTATTTCACAGCGCCCGCTAGTATTCGCTGTGCTTGGCCGTTGTTCGGTTGTTGACAGCGACTCAGTCGGTGTGCGGTAATGTTGAATATTGGGTGAGGAGTCGCTGTTTGACAGGTTCCGCGCTGTATGGGAGCGCATGATAGCGACTGGCCATAGCGACCGGCTCCCAGCATATTCATTAACAAATCACGCTCAAAAAATTCTCGCGCTGTGAAATGTATGTTTAAACCCCAGAGCGCTGGCGGCGATGGGTTAAAAGTAGTTTTTTAACCCCCAAACAACCATATTTTTTGAAAAAAAAATAAAGTTTTTCCAAACATTTAGTAATATGAATACATTAATATCAGACCTGTAATATCAATTCTGCACAAATTTTTTTTTTTTTTTTTTTTTTACCTTAAAAAAAATATCTAACATTGCAGAAGTGGTCACAGAATTTTTGACATTTAAAAAAAAAAAAAAAAAAAAAAAAATGAATAACAATTAATTATGAATATTTAAAGATTGCTCCATTGAAATGCATTGAAGAGCGCCAGGTAGCGAGAGGTCATACCTGTCGCTGTTCAAGGTCGCTTGCTGGCGCTGTGGGCTGGAATAATGATGAATGAGTGGCTATCTGGCGCTTTGTCAGTCGCTAAGCAGGATCGGCTTGATAAATGTGTGATTGTGGTGGGGAGCCGGCGTTCTCGTGGCGGGGGCCCGTCATTACCGTTCGCTCACCATTCGCTACCTGGCGCTATCCCTTGTTAAATAAGGGCCATTGTTTCATTGTTCAAAAACATGCCGGACGCTGATGGAATGAAATAAGCCTGTTACTCATTGGAATCAGCAGTTTCCTCCACCTATTTGCTGGAGGATATTCACGCTTCAGATTGCCACATTTGCGCACTCTTTTCTGCCCTCGAAACATATCATAATACAAACTGGAAACAATTTGGTCCGACAAAATTTCAGGTGCCAAATGCCACAATGGCAAACGCTAGTTGGTGCAAAAACAAATGTGCATCCCATTTTGCCGACCATGATTTAGACAGAAGCTGTAGCGACCTGATGCTCAAAAAAGTGCGCAAATTAGTTCACGCACAACCCTAAAGTGTTCTATTACAGAATATACCAATGACCCGTCAGCTAATGCAAGCAGCGGTTGCCTGACCTGTTTGACAGGTCCTTCTGCAAGTGGTTTAATGAAAGCCTGTCCCATGACTGCACTGCAAAGCAAGAAAAGCCTGACATTACTTCTTGTAAACATGCTCTTATCTAAACACACACTAAAGCGATACAGTATTAAAAACGTTTTATTTAACACTTAGAGGCCGATTCATTAACAGCGGCAGGTATCGACAGTTGAGCGACTGTAGCGGCATTTTCAGAGCGCCCGCTAGTAGTCGCTGTGCTTGGCCGTTGTTCGGTAGTTGATAGCAACTCAGTCGGTTTGCCGTAATGTGGAATACGGGGTGGGGAGTCGCTGTTTGACAGGTTCTGCACTGTATGGGAGCGCATGACAGTGAATGGCCATAGCGAACGGCTCCCAGCATATTCATTAACAAATCACGCTCAAAAAATTCTCGCGCTGTGAAATGCATGTTTAAACCCCAGAGCGCTTGCGGCGATGGGTTAAAAGTAGTTTTTTAACCCCCAAACAACCATATTTTTGACAAAAAAAATTAAACAAGTTTTTATAAACATTTTGTAATATGAATACATTAATATCAGACCTGTAATATCAATTCTGTACATTTTTTTTTTTTTTTTTTACCTTAAAAAATATATCTAACATTGCAGAAGTGGTCACAGAATTTTTGACATTTAAAAAAAAAACAAAAAAAAACATTAATAACAAATAATTATGAATATTTAAAGATTGTTCCATTGAAATGCATTGGAGAGCGCCAGGTAGCGAGAGGTCATACCTGTCGCTGTTCAAGGTCGCTCGCTGGCGCTGTGGGGTGAGGCTGGAATAATGATGAATGATTCGCTATCTGGCGCTCTCTCAGTCGCTAAGCAGGATTGGATTGATAAATGTGTGATTGCGGAGGGGAGCCGACGTTCTCGTGGCGGTGACCGTCATTACCGTTCGCTCACCATTCACTACCTGGCACTATCCCTTGATAAATAAGGCCCTAAGAGGCTGATTCATCATTAGCGGCAGGTAGCGACAGATGAGCGTCTGTAGCGGCATTTTCAGAGCGCCCGCTATTAGTCACTGTGCTCGGCCGTGGGTCGCTACTTCATAGCGACTCAGTCGCTGTCCAGCTATGTTGAATACATTGTGAGGAGTCGCTATTTGACCAGTACAGCGCTGTATGGGAGCGCATGTTAGCGACTGCTCATAGCGACCGACTCACACCATATTCAGCAAAAAAACAGCCTCACAAATCTCTGGCGCTGAAAAATACTTGTTTGAAGCCCAGAGCGCAGGAGGCGGTGTGATTAAAGTCTGTTTTTCAGCATCTATCCACTAGTAACAATGCGAAAACATATGGAATTACATTGTAACAACATTGTAACATGAACACTTTAATGGCAGACCTGTAATGTCATTTCTGAAGAAATATATAAAAAATGAAAAAAATCTGAATAAACTGCTTTTTCAATGTCAGAAGAGGTCACAGAATTATTTGTGATTTTTTGGCAAAAAAAAAAAATGATTTAAAGAGAAGGAAAGGTTCATCCATTGAAATGTATGGGAGAGCGACAGGTAGCGAGAGGTCATACCTGGCGCTGTGCAAGGCTGAACGCCGGCGCTGTTCGCTGAGGCTGTGAAAATGATGAATCAGACGCTACATGGCGCTATCCCAGTCGCTAAACAGATTCTGCTTGATAAATGTGTAATTGCGTGCCGTGTCCGGCGTTCACCAGTCGCTATCTGTCGCTACCTCACATTAACCAGCCACTACCTGACGCTATCCTTTCTTAAATAAGGGCCTTAGACTGCTATGCAATAAAAGCATTTCATCTTAGAAATAAAAAAAACAACTACTGTGCTACATAAAGGGGGTTATTTAAGAAGGGATAGCGGCAGTTAGCGCCTCGTAGCGGCAGGTAGCGTCTGGTGAACGCCGGGCGCTGTGCGCAAAACCACATTTATGAAAGCAAATCTGGTGAGCGACTCTAACAGCGTCATGCAGCGTCACATGTATTATTTACATTTCAATGGCCGTTCATTTGCTTGTGTTTAAACAGCGTGTTTGACATTTTTTATATTTTTTCTGCTCCAATCATTGTGTGACGTCTCCTGGCTGCAAACAAACACTTTTAGAAGCTTTTTTGATTTTTTATATTTTTATATAGAATTGTCATTACAGGTCTGGCACAGAGTGTTATTGTCCCAGTGTTAAAACAATGTCATTCCATGTGTTTTCACTTTGTTACTGGTGGATATGTGTTCAAAATGGCATCTGGTGCTCTGTGCTACAGCTCCCAGCTTTAGAGCGCCAATGCTGTGTGTGTGTCCTTTTTTGATAAGTATGGTGTGGGGCTCTGAGAGTCGGTCGCACTGAGCTGGTGCTACCTCTCTCTCCCTGCAGCGCTGTACTGGTGTTAGAGCGCCCAACATACATCACATTCATCAATGTGGGCCAGGTTACTACAGCGACTGAGGCGCTCTGTTACAGCGCCTGATACCTGCTTACAGCGTCTACTAGCAGTTGCTCTCTAAGCTATAGAGACGCTCATCTGGCAATACCTGGCGTTAGTACTGAATCAACCTCCAAACGCACACTAAAGCGATACAGTATTAAAAAAGTTTAATTTAACGCTTATGCAATAAAAGTATTTCATCTTAAAATTAAAAAAAAAAAAACCTACTGTGCTACATAAAGTATACAAAAGGAAGTGCATACAACTGTACTATAAATAAAGGCTTGATGTATGAGGTCACAATTAACATGTAAAAAGTAGAGATAAGCGATCTTTTCAAAAGTTTGGTTCGCTGGTTCACCTTTTCCGAAATTAGTCCATTTGAGCATCACAGGGTTAAACTGCGGCCGTGTTGGCCTGGTCGGACAAACCCTCAAAAAAATGGTCTCATTTGTAACAAGGGGCAGCAGAGGGATTTGCGCCCTTAAATGTTAGCTGAAGAAAAAAGCAATGGCGCTGAAATATTAGCAGAGGCTGCAGGTGTTGAAGAAAGACTTTGAGGCCGATTTATTAATAGCGACGTGTAGCGACAGTTGAGCGACTGTAGCGGTATTTTCACAGCGCCCGCTAGTAGTCGCTGTGCTTGGTCGTTGTTCGGTTCTCAGCGACTCAGTCGGTTTGCCGTAATGTTGAATACAAGGTGACGAGTCGCTATTTGACAGGTTCCGCGATGTATGGGTGCGCATGATAGCGACTGGTCAGAGCGTCCGGCTCCCACCATATTCATCAAAAAATCACGCTCAAAAAATTCAAGCGCTGTGAAATGCTTGTTTAAACCCCAGAGCGCTGGCGGCGATGGGTTAAAAGTAGTTTTTTAACCCCCAAACAACCATATTTTTGGAAACCAAAAAAAGAAAGTTTTTAAAATAATTTAGTAATATGAATACATTACTATCAGACCTGTAACATCAATTATGCACAATTTTTTTTTTCCCTTAAAAAAATTATCTAAAATGGCAAAAGTGGTCACAGAATTTTTCACATTAAAAAAAAAAAAAAAAAAAAACATTAATAACAATTAATTATGAATATTTAAAGATTGTTCCATTGAAATGCATTGGAACGCGCCAGGTAGCGAGAGGTCATACCTGTCGCTGTTCAAGGTCGGACGCTGGCGCTGTGGGGTGAGGCTGGAATAATGATGAATGAGTCGCTATATGGCGCTATCTCAGTCGCTAAGCAGGATTGGCTTGTGTGATTGTGGTGGGGAGCCGGCGTTCTCGTGGCGGGGCCCGTCATTACCGGCCACTCACCAGTCGCTACCTGTCGCTATTCCTTCATAAATAAGGGCCTAGGCCTGGCACAGGAAGCCTGAGGTGGCTGTGTAGGCCTGGCAGTAGAGGGACTAGGCCTGGCACAGGAAGCCTGAGGTGGTTGTGTAGGCCTGGCAGTAGAGGGACTAGGCTTGGCACAGGAAGCCTGAGGTGGCTGTGTAGGCCTGGCAGTAGAGGGACTAGGCCTGGCACAGGAAGCCTGAGGTGGTTGTGTAGGCCTGGCAGTAGAGGGACTAGGCCTGGCACAGGAAGCCTGAGGTGGTTGTGTAGGCCTGGCAGTAGAGGGACTAGGCCTGGCACAGGAAGCCTGAGGTGGTTGTGTAGGCCTGGCAGTAGAGGGACTAGGCCTGGCACAGGAAGCCTGAGGTGGTTGTGTAGGCCTGGCAGTAGAGGGACTAGGCCTGGCACAGGAAGCCTGAGGTGGTTGTGTAGGCCTGGCAGTAGAGGGACTAGGCCTGGCACAGGAAGCCTGAGGTGGTTGTGTGGGCCTGGCAGTAGAGGGACTAGGCCTGGCACAGGAAGCCTGAGGTGGTTGTGTGGGCCTGGCAGTAGAGGGACTAGGCCTGACACAGGAAGCCTGAGGTGGTTGTGTAGGCCTGGCAGTAGAGGGACTAGGCCTGGCACAGGAAGCCTGAGGTGGTTGTGTGGGCCTGGCAGTAGAAGGACTAGGCCTGGCACAGGAAACCTGAGGTGGTTGTGTAGGCCTGGCAGTAGAAGGACTAGACCTGGCACAGGAAGCCTGAGGTGGTTGTGTAGGCCTGGCAGTAGAGGGACTAGGCCTGGCACAGGAAGCCTGAGGTGGTTGTGTAGGCCTGGCAGTAGAGGGACTAGGCCTGGCACAGGAAGCCTGAGGTGGTTGTGTGGGCCTGGCAGTAGAAGGACTAGGCCTGGCACAGGAAACCTGAGGTGGTTGTGTAGGCCTGGCAGTAGAAGGACTAGACCTGGCACAGGAAGCCTGAGGTGGTTGTGTAGGCCTGGCAGTAGAGGGACTAGGCCTGGCACAGGAAGCCTGAGGTGGTTGTGTGGGCCTGGCAGTAGAGGACAAGCTCTCAAAAAATTGTCCCACTAGAAACACTATTGATCCCTTTTCGATGAACGTTTTCTTCTTATTATCGTTCTCCATTTTGTTCTCGCCTGGTGGGATGCTTGATATTAATATGCAGATGTGACACTGATTAATTATATGACTAACTTCATATCAGTCGTTTCCTTGGCATTTAATGTTGTGCTCCTCGCATGCTATGTGATGTATCTCACTCTGTCTAATGAAAAAGTATTAATGGAAAAATGACTAATGAGCAGTAATCAGGAAGCGTTAGCACAATCCAGGGTGACACTGCAAACAGCTTAGTTGGTAATATCCAGCGTAAAATTCCTAAAAGATGACTTATCGCAAGGTGGTACGATTGAATCCTACATAAAAGAAATCTGAAATGTGGGCCCTAACCAGGAACAAGCATGCTATACAAACTTCCTAAACTACAACGGGCAAAGCTTCCTGTCGTTGGCCCCTAAAACAGGAATAGGAGCTTACAAGAAAGTCAAGAGCCTGAAAAGAATGCCCAAACAGACTTTCCTGTTTCTAGTTCACAGCTACGAATCCAAACAGAAAATACCCCTAATGGAGGAACGAGGATAAATTCAAACCCAACAAAAAATGTCTTCTAGCCGCTCTCCATTCTAATTGACTAAACCTAGGCAATTAAAACTGAGTTACCCATTTCTCTACCCTCTCCTTAAAGAGAAATAATGGAAGGACTGGAATCTAATAGGCCCCATGGGTGTCTGAGTCCCACTCCCTGGGGCATCCTGAATTGGGAAGCTCTGCTGTGTGAAACTGACATCACCTGATTAAAATTCTGCTTTGCTACTGTATCTAGCATCAAGATAGGCTGGAGGATTAAGTGGCTTCTGGCTAATATAATGTTACATAACTACTCAAATAAATCTGCCATCTCATTTCACGAGAAGCTCAGGCTACCCAATACAACCCTACTGCTTCTTTATAGGTCTAAGGATGCTCCACCAGCTTAATAAAAACTTGGCCTAGGATACCATGAGCACCTAAACTGTGGGCATATATAGTTCATTCTCTTGCGTTGGGGGAACCTGAACCAAAGCCTGAAGAGCCTGAAGTCTGTGTTCGAGTTCGGCATGGGGCCTGAACATGGAAAAGCTGGGTGATGGGCTGCTAAAGCTATGCAGAGTGTGCAGCAGCAGGAAGCACTTTAACTCACCTGAGCCCCGCGGTCTGGTTCCTGGTCGTTGGTCAGCTATCTGGCTGTCAAATATGCTACGGCTTGGGCCACAGAAAGATGGCCGCCACTCTCATGAGTGAGGACACTGGCAGCTGGCACTAGAGGTGCTGGCTCTAGAAGTGTCCTCACTAAGGGGAGCAGTGGCCATCTTTCTGTGGCCACGGCCGTAGTCCATTTGGCAGCCAGGATGCCGACTGCTGACCAGGGTCCACATAGCAACAGGTCTCAGGCCGCTTCCAGCTCACAAGGTTCCATTACAGCAGACCCAGGCACATTAAAACGTAACTTTTTATGCGATATGTTAAAATCATATACCAACATAGTGCTCACATGAAGACCTCCTTACACCCCGGGCCTCAGCTGTGTAACAAGTTTCAGGGACCAGCGCCCCTTTCTCACACTCCATCACAATTTTCTTTTTCTGCACTGATTATGCCTCTCTTCTAAAGTGGGTGAGGATTAGGGGGGCAGAGGGGTCCCCAGAGGCAGAATCGCCCCCAAAGAATTGGTCCCCATTGATTTAAATGTATTCAAAGTTCGGCCAAACTTGCCAAACCCAAACTACGGGGGTTCACCTAACACTACACGTGTCATCTTCTCCAAGAGCAAACATTAGTAACCATACACAATACTGTCCTAATGACTCAAAGGCTGCACAGTGACACCTAGAGATTGTGAGCAACAGAACCACGACAAGGTCCCTCCCGTGTCTGTTGAAAAATATTGGTGGAGCTCTGCTCTGCTCCATGTCCTTTCTTGAGACAGATACAATAAGATAGTGTGCCATCTATAGAATGAGACTTACCCATAATTCATATTACACGTTACATGACATTGAAAATTGTTGAACCTCCTCCTCTCCAATGTTGATGGTTATCTTGATAAGGCAGTAGGATTAAAATCAGGAACCAAAGGTTAAACCTGGTAAACTAATATAAACTGATACTAAAATACGAACAAGCACAAAAATACACCTTTTACTTTTATTATGAAATGGGGTTAGATGTGATGCTTACAAGTTAGAAGTGTCAATAAAGACCAGTGACGGTCCACTTAATATCATATCTATATTTAATGTACACTATGAGGCTGATTTATTAATAGCGACATGTAGCGACAGTTGAGCGACTGTAGCGGTATTTTCACAACGCCCGCTAGTAGTCGCTGTGCTTGGCCGTTGTTCGGTTGTTGACCGAGACTCAGTCGGTGTGGCGTAATGTTGAATACAAGGTTACGAGTCGCTATTTCACAGGTTCCGCGATGGGGTGCGCATGATAGCGACTGGTCAGTGACCAGCTTCCACCATATTCATCAAAAAATCACGCTCAAAAAATTCTTGTGCTGTGAAATGCATGTTTAAACCCCAGAGCGCTGGCGGCGATTTGTTAAAAGTAGTTTTTTAACCCCCAAACCACCATATTTCTGGAAACCAAAAAAAAAAAGTTTTTAAAATAATTTAGTAATATGAATACATTAATATCAGACCTGTAATATCAATTCTGCATAATTTTTTTTTTTTTTCCCTTAAAAAAATTATCTAAAATGGCAGAAGTGGTCACAGAATTTTTCACATTTAAAAAAAAAAAAAAAAAAAAAAAAAACATTAATAACAATTAATTATTAATATTTAAAGATTGTTCCATTGAAATGCACTGGAGCGCGCCAGGTAGCGAGAGGTCATACCTGTCGCTGTTCAAGGTCGGACGCTGGCGCTGTGGGCTGAGGCTGGAATAATGATGAATGAGTCGCTATCTGGCGTTATCTCAGTCGCTAAGCAGGATTGGCTTGATAAATGTGTGATTGTGGTGGGGAGCCGGCGTTCTCGTGGCGGGGCCCGTCATTACCGGCCGCTCACCAGTCGCTACCTGTCGCTATTCCTTCATAAATAAGGGCCTAAGTGTGTATAGTACTGACCCATTGACCTCCCTCAAGGTCTGTGATTTATGTTAATGAGAAAGAGCGAGTGTGAACTTGTTTTATTCAGACCAGTAATGTTTTAGAAATGCATCTTACTTTTTATTTTTTAAACATTATTTTTCATTTAATTCTATTAAATCCGTCATTCCATCTACCTTGCATTCATTTTTTTTCATATGTAATGGTCACCCATCCTTTGCACCGGATAAAGAAGTCTTAAGTGGCTTTGAAATTTAATGGACCGAAAAGTCTGACATTTTTTGACAGGCGCAGCAGTAGCTTTCAGAATTATCATTAAAAATGAGATATTTTAAAACTTTTGTATCGCACCAACCACTTTACACCTTCAAGACAAAATTAACCTATATGTAGATGTATAAAATGTATGTTAATGAGTGTGTTTTTTAAACCTGCCTTTAGAATTGTAAAATCAGGGTCAATGTACTTTCAGAATATTGGTCTAATTTATAGAGCGAAGCAGGAGATTTAAAAACTTAAAAAAAAAAAAACGATATATCTCTAGTTAAAAGGATTAGGTTGTAACTAAAATTGCCAAGCATATGCAAGTGTGTAAATATTGATAAAAGTCTACGGAGATAGAAGAAGCCGGTGGATATAGCCGGAAGTCTCTCGTCACTGGGGTGGCGCGTTTAGCGTAGGCCCACCTGACCCCGCCCCTGACAACGAACATGGCTACTAATTATATGCACCTCCTAGGCTCCTCATTGAATAATACCTGATGGGGGAGGGCTTCCCTTTTGTTATATATACATCTTCACTAACCACGCCGCCCAGCCTTTGAAAAAGTTGCGACGTAGCAACGAAACGCGTTAGGTAGGAGACGGCGGCTTCAAAGTAATGGATTTTTAAACTGAGTTATTCTGAGCATGGAACTTGTTTATTCCACCATCGGCCGTGGTGGAACAAGGGAAGAAAGGACTCCCCAGAGTTTTATATTCTATATGCGATTTTACCATTTGGGAATATGTGAGTGCATTTTATTTATTAAATATTTTTATATATTTGATTACGGAGTTGCACTAGATTCTTTGTGCTCTCTCTCTCAATTTATGCATGGGACCTACACGGGATGTCTGTGAGTGATTCTCAATACATGATTGAATGATAAAAAGCAACGTGGCTGTCCTATACCAGTGGAAATTATTCTAAGGCCTTCTAATTAGATACATCTGGTAAGCGCAGATCTAAGAGGTGGTGGGCACGTGTGTCAAGAGAAGTTTGATGTGCATGCACCGCGGACTATCGCTTTGAGATTCGGGTTCACCGGTTGAAAGAACATTGTGTTTTTTCTCTTTTGCTCTGTGCCTTATATAAATACATATGCAAGTGTGTGTTTGTGTGTGTCTATGTGTACAGTACAGGAAAAAGAAAAACAATGTAATGGTTAGTACATTTCACACTTTATACATTGGATTTCCTGAAAAAACGGTAATAACTGATTTTGTTCTGAAACGCAAACACATTAATAAATGCATTAAATACAAGTTAATAAAAAGAAACACCATTATGTATTACACAAGAAACCATTAACTCACTAGCGTTTAACCCTATTAAAACACCAGCCAAAAGCAATGGATCATATTATTAAGTAAGTGAGCTCCTGTTTACGACACATAGACGTGTGTGCTAGGATTCAATCTACAAATTCATCTGGATCTTCGATTTAAGCAAAATTATTCTTATAATAGACAAATAGAGAAATGGTTAAAACATATATACATGGTGAAAAACATATACATGGTAAAAAAAAGTTTTCAACTTGATAGTTTTGGCTCCTATAAGGTAAGTTATAACTTACAGGGGGGTGTAAGACCACTGGGCATTTCTGGGTGGGTGTCAGACATCCTGATTGGTGGTGTTCCCCCATCGTGCATAGTGCCCTGCAAGCCTGAAAGCCCAGACCTCCAAACACTGACCTCTCCTAAAACTGCTTTCATTGGCAGCTGGGCTCCATCCATCAAAACTGCTGGGGGCCAACTGCTATGGTTCTGCCAGCAACAGCAGTTGGTCACTGACAGTCCCTTGGGTCCAAAGAACCAGAGGAGCACGGAAGAGGTTATTTCTTGGTTTCAGGTTTTCATGCTTGCGAGCCTGCCATTGCTTTAACGGCATTAAACTAAGGTTAAGTTTAGGCTCAATGCTTTAGGAGATGTATATTCAACTGTGAATGACTTCTCCACTCAGTTGGAGAAATTACTCTCCCAATTTTCCTAATTAGGTTGGGATAAGGTTTTCCAAGTGAGGTCATACATCCAAACATTCGACTGTTTTCCACACACTTAAACAGTGTAAAGTTCCAAAAGTAGAGGGCAAGCTTGCAGAAAATAGATCTCATCATGGGTAAGAAGCTCCAACATGAGCTACCGATAAAAGTAAGACATATGGGTGTAGTTAATTCAGCTCTGGCCATTATGCCCTATAAGCCAAACCCTACCTAAAGACCACCCCCCTTTCTTTGGCCAAGATTACCCAATAGTTAAAGATGTTTTTTTTTTTTAGCTGCGACATCCATTAAAATATATGGTTCATTTTACCAGTTGGGGTTTTTTGTAAAAGAACTGCACCGTAGGATCTGCATGGCCAAACTAAGATCTCTTTATTTCCCTGAGTTCTGGGAATGAACAGTACACTGGCATCTTAGTTTTGCCAGGTTCGCTGATTTGCTTATCAATGATTGATGTTCCAGAGCTATCAATGACTGTCTGGCCCCTCTTTATGCCAGAGCTAGAACAAGGAAACATAGGGGTGGGGTTTAAACCTTAACAGCTACATCTTCTAAACTCTCGACATTGAAAGTACCATACAGGAGCCAAAACTATGGACCTCTGTAATCCACAACAACCAATTAAATTTCATTTTCACTTGAATTTAATAATAATAGAAAACCACCTGATAAGAAAAAATAATGGCTGCATTCCTTTAATTTGAAGACCATACCTGCATTGTTGATATGTATCTGACTTACCTACTATACCATTTTCGTCTTCTGGGTGGAGACCGTCCACTTTAAATACCCAACGACCTGTGACATTACCATTACCGGTCAACGTTATATTAATGATTTGAGGAGAAAGGGATCCTGGGATTGCGTAGTAGCCCGTATTATAACCACTGTTCAGACCGGCCTATGGAACAAACATTTTACTACAGGGTTTTGTGGCTTGTTATCACTATAGAATTACCTTAAATACAGTATAATTGTTAAAGTTATACTAAAGGAGAGCACCTGGTTGTTGCCCCCTTGGTTTTGGTCTACACATTGTACTGTCCCAAACTTCAATCCACTTTCAAAAAGACACTGTAGTTCCTAAGTTTTCTTAAAAAGTATTAGAGCATTGGAGATTCATAGAAACAATGAAGAGAAACAGTGGTTGTGGCAATAGAGATGTGATGTAAGCATAATGGAATGAGTGTGATAGAAGAGAGGAGGGCGGGGTTTCAGAGTTGCAGAGAGCGGCAGTCAATCAGGACATCTGGGCAGGGACTGGGGGTGTTTCTGTTCTTGGTCCACTGAAGGTTGGTTGATGGACCAGGTCAGCGGGGTGGGGTTTGAAAGCTGAATGAGGAAGTGATTTTCCTCACTAAGGAGACAAGACAGAGAAAAAGGTAAGCTACTGATATTTATTTTTTAACTTTTGACTTGCCAGACACTTTACATTTTATTCACTTTCTTTTGATAGCTGAGTATTGAGCCCTAGAAATCCAATTTCCCTCATAGAATCAACAGCTATGTCAGGGGTGTCAAAATCAAATGCACAGTGGGCCAAAATAAAACACTGGGAGAGTCATGGCCAACCTTGAAATTGATTGAAAAAATGTTCACAATTGATGACGTTTTTTCTTCTCATCAGATGCAACGATTAACCTTATCAATGCCTGTGACTGTCCCAGCCCTGTCACCCCAGCATAGGGATAAGGGAGTAGGACAGACTCTTGCTCATGGGCAGGGCCAGAGTGTCCAAGGTACAGAGCAGTTTGTTTATGAAGGCCCTCCCAACATCACCACCTCTACTACATGCTCCCCTCCGCTGTCTTACAGTACACAGGAGCACCCACACAGCACACACACATTGCAAATTAGGATACCCTTGCTAAGCAGATGGGGAGGCCGATTCATTAATAGCGGCAGGTAGCGACAGTTGAGCGACTGTAGCAGCATTTTCAGAGCGCCCACTAGTAGTCGCTGTGCTTGGCCGTTGTTCGGTAGTTAATAGCTACTCAGTCGGTTTGCCGTAATGTTGAATATTGGGTGAGGAGTCGCTATTTGACAGGTTCCGCGCTGTATGGGAGCGCATGATAGCGACTGGTCAGAGCGACCGGCTCCCACCATATTTATTAAAAAATCACGCTCAAAAAATTCTCGCGCTGTAAAATGCATGTTTAAACCCCAGAGCGCTGGAGGCGATGGGTTAAAAGTAGTTTTTTAACCCCCAAACAACCATATTTTTGAAAACCAAAAAAACAAGTTTTTTAAATAATTTTGTAATATGAATACATTAATATCAGACCTGTAATATCAATTCTGTACAATTTTTTTTTTAATTTTTTACCTTAAAAAAATTATCTAAAATGGCAGAAGTGGTCACAGAATTTTTCACATTTAAAAAAAAAATAAAAAAAAATCATAACAATTAATTATGAATATTTAAAGATTGTTCCATTGAAATGCATTGGAGAGCGCCAGGTAGCGAGAGGTCCTACCTGTCGCTGTTCAAGGTCGGACGCTGGCGCTGTGGGCTGAGGCTGGAATAATGATGAATGAGTCGCTATATGGCGCTATCTCAGTCGCTAAGCAGGATTGGCTTGATAAATGTGTGATTGTGGTGGGGAGCCGGCGTTCTCGTGGCGGGGCCCGTCATTACCGGCCGCTCACCAGTCGCTACCTGTCGCTATTCCTTCATAAATAAGGGCCTAAGACTCAGAGAAGTCAAGAAACTGGGTTTTGGTGTTCTTTAAAGGGGACCAAAAGTGCAAAATATATGTTGGTCCACTGAGACCTGCAGCGGGGGGTGGGGTGGGGGGCATGAGTATACTGAGCAAATTGGGGGGCTTCACAATCTGGGATGCCTTGATGTGTGAAACCCCAAGGATCACCTGTAAACTCACCTTGCCAAGTATTCCAACAACACGTGTGTGGGCAACAGCCACATCCCTGCTATACCTTTATGGAAGGCCAGTACCCTCCAGTCATTTATGAATGGTGGTTGAAGGTACGCAGAGAAGTAGGGCTGCGGCCAGCTGTGCGTGCTCCGTTCTGTTTTGCTTGCAAAGCAATGGCTGCATGGAATTCAAGCTGGTGATTGGCCGGTAACCCATGCATGTGCCGTGGAATCAAAGGAAAGGAACGTTTACAGGTGATTCTGGAGTGATACATAGCAGGGTATCTCAAATTGGCAGGAGGAACAAAACCCAGGAAAATCCTGAGTACTGTTACTCTTTAAAGTGGATTGCATGTTAATTTCTGAGCTGGTGATTGACTGGCGGCCAGTGCTTGTGGCATGCGCTTGAAGGAAAGGTTCATTTATATATGATCCTGAGAGGTAAACATCCAAATTGGGATGCCCCAGAAAGGAGGGACAGAGAAAATCCTGAGTACTGTTCCTCTTAAAAGTGAGCCTATCAACTTGTTTGAGGAAAGGTGAGTTTTGTGAATGATCTGTGGGGAGGGGGGGGGGGGTCATACAGCAGGGCATCCCATTCCAGGGATAAGGACCTATGACACGTTAGTAAAGAATCGTCGAAGTGGATTGTCCATTTCACTTCCTTTGCTTCTTAGTCATGCCTATACCTATAGCTTTCCTGCGGATTAGGAACAGGAAATATGGAGAAATCCCTTCACAAAGCACAGACACACTAATAACACAACACTGAATGCATACACTTCCCAACCCTTCATTCAGGTTTTGGTTGGAGTATACACTCAGAAACCTAGAAATTCCTGCGTTTCAAAATAATATTTTCAGATCAAACAGCCATAGACAATAAAGGAGGACTAGTAACAAGAATAAATACACCACTCTTAAAATAACATGCATTAAGCTAAGAAAGTAGGACATTTATGGTGAAAGAAAATGTTCACCACATTGAAAATCTCAGAAATATGATCTTGCTTACCAAAGCTGGGATGCCACCAAGTCCCGTCAGATTGTTTCCACCACTAGCCGTGCCGGTTGTCCACTGGATGTCCCCATAGTTAAAGATTGTGAAGGTGGCTTTCCAATCTGTGATGAGAACCACCTGAAATGTATTCACCTAGAAATATAAAAACATCTGAGAAATTCTGGCAAACAGGTCACGACAGAAGAATCCAACTAACTTTGGACAACCTTACTGTAGTAAACCTATTTTAATATTTTGGTAGCTTGTGATTGATTTTGGTTCCTTGTTGACCCTGTGAGATATGGTTTATGATGTTAATTTAGTGGTGCTATAGCAAGGGTGGTTGCACGTGCCATGCCCTCATAGTTGGCTTTGTCTGATATTGCTGCAAAGCCCATATGAGTACTGTAGATGAAAGACAAGGATTCTGGCACTCATCCCGGGAACATGTATTCCACAATTAAGTGCAATGCAAGCCCCCACAGGCCATGCGCAGGTTGGGTATAGGCCCATCCAGTAAACTACCTAGCGGTAGACCTCATGTGGGCTACCTGTAAGGTCCAGTAGGGCAACTAAAATTTGATCCCCAAGAAAAACAGCACAAACCTCACTAAAGGGACCAACCCTAAAATAGAAACTGGCGTTATGGACTCCCGCCTTATCCAACAGATGCACGGGGATGGTACTTTTTGCTGCGTGACTAAGGGTTAGTGTACAACTGGAATGATTTGGGGGCATCATAGATTGCTAATTCATGTCCTGGAATTTTTTTTCCGATGAAGTTTCAGTGTTACCGAAAAAAAATTCACCTAAATATTGTTCCTATGTGCCACCGCTTTCAGTGAACGTCCTGCATGGTCACTGCAAAGAGAAAGTATGGTCAGCGACCAAAAAAGGCATAGGAATAAAATTACCTTGTCAGAAATTGATCCAAAATACGAAACATTGTTCCATGTGACCACTAGTGCCCACTTTGCCGTGAAGTTTAGGCCATGGAAGCAAGCAAGGACATCAGAAGTGGCCCTGAACAAGAGATCTTGGTCTGCTGTTGCTCTCCAATAAATGTCTCCTGTTATTGCGCTGTTCACATCTGCCCAAAATGGACAAATTAAGGGGATTTTCTTTAGTACAGGAAGAGGCTGAGGCGTGTAATTTATTAAAAGCTTGTTCAGGGATAAATAGCCATTTGTGTGGATCTGGAGGTCAAGAAAAGACAACACACTCTATTAATATCTTAAATTGCTATTTAGTAAATCATCAGTGAATTACTGTATTGTATTTTGTTACCTAATAAACAAATTGGATGGACCATTTAGGAGTAGAACAAATTGCACTTATTTAAACCCCACTCATCCGTCAGGTGAAATCTATTGGTTGCCTGTTGTGATAAGGTTATTATTTGGGTCAGGGTTAAACTGGATCTGAAAACTGCAGTTTTTAAATGTATCTTTAGCTTAAAAAGTGTTCCCCTTCTCCCCCCGAACCTGGAGGTAACCAAGAGCTCTGAGGCTGGTCCCAGTTACCAACCATCTGTGGCCTGGAGATTTTCTAGTGGTACGAGGGGCACCCCAATGATGGGGTGGATTAATCCAAAGGAGGTGGGGATTAATCGGCAAGCCATTCGCTGGTAGGGCAGCAAGTGACCTCCTTTTAACTATTTGAGCTGGTATAAGGGGTACTTTTGACCCCTTCCCAGTTCACAAAATGTAAACACACTCACAAACACACACACACACACACACACACACTGACACCAAAAAAGTAATAACTGTACAAGATACAATACTTACCTCCGACATCTTTATGTGCCACCTTTTCCAGTTAAGTAGCTACCAAGGATTCTCTGACGGCTCCCATTTGGGCAGTATTAACAGCCAATGTGACCACTCTGCCAGCATATGGGCTGACTGTAAGCCCTGGCATCCAAGGGGAGTCTTTGGTGATTCCTCCCCATGTAAGTGTGCGGCACCATGGAGAGGAAAGGCAAGGATTCTCTAGAGCAGGGGGGTGCAGAAGAGACCAGTGCCCACTTCTGGAAGGGCAATGTGGCTGATAACTTACGAAGACCAGGGACTGACCACCTGGCCTCTGAACCATTGGTTACTACCATCTTTGCCTGGTGCACCAAGTTTGTGATCCGGGGGGGAAAAAATACACTTTTTTTTTAATAATAAAACTTGGCTGTTTTTTTTACCTAATAGACTTTATTGTGTTTGGCTTCACACATTTGACTGAACAGCCTTCAAACCAAAAAGGGGACTGTTTGTCTCATCTCTATTTCCCCATAGTCACATAACTAAGAATGCTGTCAATCCTTGGACTGGGCTTTTTATTGCTCTTTAACTAGAAGGTGATCCCAAATTAGAGTTTCTGGGAGGTACCTAGGAAGCTCTGGGAATTGATCAATGTGGCTGTAGGCCTTGCGGCAATGAATGGAGAGAGTATGACAGTGTCACTCTGGCTGATGGTGGAGGTTGCCAACCCTTTTAAGGGCTGCTGTAGATCAGAAGCAAAAGGTAAATATCCCTTTTTTTATTTGGCTGAACATATTACTTTAATAATACTAATTATGTCACTAATAAAATTTATGACCGTTAATTTAAGGTCATTTGTTGAATTAACACTGGAGGAGCCACACATTATTTGAATTCGAATTATGTCTTTTGACATAAATATACAAATATAAACATGAAGCCAGTTATTAGTATATTAATTTCTTTGTCCAATGATGACTGGCCACCTATAATTATCTTATTAGGTCATCAGTAGAGATAAGCTAACTTTTTAAAGTTCGCTTTAGATGATCCCCTGAATTTCCCCCAAAAATGTTGGTTAGTCTGAACTGGACTTTTAAAGAACTCAAAAAATAAAGAAAACAAGCTTACGTCTGTCCCCTCTCCATCACTGGGCAATGCTCTCATCCTACGGAGCTGTCCCGTGCCAGTCTTTGCAGCATCCAGCAATCCAGTTGGGCTCACAGCATCTCTCTGCTTCCCGCTGCAGGGAGGGGCATTTATACTGGAAGTGAGCTTTGACATCAGTGGTCACTCCCAATATATATAGCTCCTCTCTGCGGTGGAGAGCCGAGCTGTCACTGACAGCCATAGGAGTGCGAAAGAGTGGTGTGGGACAGTTGGGGGACAGTGAGAGAGCAGGTGAATCAGGATTTCAAGGAATGTTTGATCAGTAAGAACCTCAAAGAATTTAGGTTCATCATGAAACCAGTTCGCTCATCTCATCCCTTATAGTCATCAGTTATGTAAGAACAAGTTTATGTTTTTTTTTAAGAAACTTCCACCACAGTGACTTACAGCAGGACAACAACATTTCAGTCTTTTCAAAGGTTTAACTAAGCCATAAGGCATAAAACGTGGACCACCTTTATTTCACTTGGAGAACACCCATAAAATTCTTACATATATAGTAGAAAAGTTGCTTCCGAAGGCTGGCAGAGATATCTTTAATAGATTTATACGGAGATATGCATCATCATTTTTGGCAAGGTTGTAGTCCACCCTAGGTCCATAGGGGTAAAGAAGTTCTAAAGAAAATATAAAAAGTGTTAGGACTGATATTTCACAAAAGATTATGAAGAACAATTATGAAGAAATAACATAGTGTCTGCTTTAGGAATATTTACTGTAATTTACCTGTTCCATAGATGGGGAGAAGTTTCACTGTTGAGGGGATGGTGGAAAGTGTTGTAGAAGTAGTCGAGGTCTGGCTTTCCGTGGGCATTATGTTAGTTGCACTTATTGTGGTTGCTGTAGTTGTAGTTGTTGTACTAGGTGTTGTTGTTGGGGGTGGTGTAGTAGATGGTGCACCTATATTAATGCAAAGTAGTACATTTCAAAACCTGTTGATATTACAACTCTTTTTTAGAATCTATATACACGTGGGGGAAGGCGGGGATAAATTTGAAAATTCTTTCACTCCCAAAAATTTAAAAGAAAATGGGGTCCCTCGTAAAAACATTACCAAACCAGCAAACCAAGAATAGTGCGTTGCAATTCCAGGGCTCAAGGACCACCCAGATGGCCCCTTTACAAGCCCTTAGGCCCAATAGCACAGGTCCAGTGCCCAGCCTGGCCCATGCTATGGGCACCTGAAGAAAGAAGCAGAATGCCTTGGGACACCTAAGACCCGCCAGACCCAAGGAAGACAGCGCCTGGTGGGGGACAAAATTAGGAAGACGAGGACAGGTGAGTAAGTTTATTTAAAATGCTACAGCAGGCAAAGGTAATTCTTAAGCCACTGTGTCAGGCTACACTGCCACTGTCCTAGGGCACTGTCCTAAACTGTTTTCTATTTTTAAATTGAAGAAATGGCAGAGACATTGAGGTTTATAGGTTCACCTCAAGACATACAACCCGTCCCTTTAATCAGCTCAGCAGAACGGGACGGAATTGAGGGGGTCCCTTCCCTCCACCTCCTCCTCTGCTTCCTCCAGCTTTACAGCACTGACAGTGCAGAAGGCTGATAGGCTGTTGCAGCCTTCCCATCAGCCAGCAGCAGGGAGAATCCACACCATGCTCATTGGGGATGTCAGTGTCCACTGGAAGCCAAAACCATGCCCCTGGCTGATGCCAACATCCCTGCCAAGCGGGGACACACAGAGCCACTTTACCCTCCCCACCAGTCCATTCCCCCCCCCCCCCCACCGCTCACTCACGCAGCAGGGGGAAAAGAAGCATGAGCACCGCATGCAGCCTCACCTTCCTCCTCTCTCCCCCAGCCAATGCCGGGAGAGAACACCACGGCACCTGCCATCCCATTTCCTCCTCCTGAGGTGAGGTGAAACTGTAAACCTTGATATTGCGGCCATTCTTCTTTAAGTTAGAAATGGAAAACAGTTTTGGGCAGTGCCAAACATAGCCCGACACAATGGTGTAACAATTGCCTTTGCCTACTGTAGCACTAACAAACTTTCTTTGTGTGGTGTCTTTTTTTTTACTTCTACTTGGAGTGAACTGGTAACGGCTCCAGGGGACCCCTATACCAGTTTCCCAGGGTCAGGAGCAGGCATGGTACCAGGCGGACATGGCGGGTGCCATGCCAGGTAAAATAACTGATTACCCCATTTAGGACATCAGGATGTGGAAGAGTTTGGTGCCCACTGGTGTTCTACACGCACTCTGCCTTGAGAAAGAGACCCACATCTCGGAACGCGTGGGCTTGCGGAGATTGTAGTTCGGGGGGACGCATGCTGCCGTGTTGATGGATAAGTAAATGCTCCCTTTTTTTTGCACCATGTTTGATTTGTGTTAGGCTGCCATATTAGGACAGCCTTGTCTTCATTGCACCCAGTTTCTTTTATTGATTGATGTACTTTGTATAAAGCACTTTATTGATTGGGCTCACTAACATTGATGACAGAGTTAGTTTGTTTATTTGCACATATAATTTTTCACAATTATATGTATATAGGTTTTTGCATGGCAGCAACATGGATTAGCGCCCCCTTTTGGCAGTATGAATTTTAATGTGTCTTATATGTTTTTTAATAGTCTGTATTGGATGTAAATAGAAGGAAAAAACTTTTTAAGATGATTAGACATTAATAAAACTTTATATCAACTTTATTTATGTCTGGTGTTGTGCAACTTTAAGACTCAGTTCAATATACCTTCGTTTGGGGGGACTTTTATAGTGGGGCATCCCCTCATGTTGCAGCAATGGGTTCTTCCAGGGGTGTCCAAGGCACCCCTAGAACAGCCCCAAGCCCATACCAAAGGGCATAAGGGCTTGTAACTTGCAGGGCCAGGGGCCGCCAACAGTGCAGCTTCTGAGCCCTAGGTTACAAGACCTTCTGCTTGGTGCCCGGGCTGGTAGCCTATGGTGGGGGGGGGGGCAAAAAAAAATGAAAAAAGAACCCCGCTGTCACTTTCCCTGGTGTAATGAATGCCAAAGAATTAAAATATGGAAAGGGACAAAAGAAATCGGACAAACATTTTAGTTTTCATTAGATAAGAATTGTATCTAATGAAAACAAAATCAATTATTACTATGAAAATGAATAGGAATTATTAAAAAGTATGCCAACATGGGCGTCAAATAACAACTTCGCCCGTGTTGAGCCACCCACTTTCACTTTTTACTTTTTTATTTTTAATTTTCTACCCATTTTTCCCATGAAAATAGGCCATGAATCACACAAATTTGTACATTTTGCAGGATTTCCCAAAAAAACTAATTTAAGAAAACAGAAAACTTCATTCACCCAAAAATTGCTTGGATTAATCGCTCGAGAACAAAACATTTTCACAGGTAAAACAGGCACAAATGCCTTGCCAAGAGGCTGCGAATCAAGTTCTATTGGTCTGTAGGGAACAGTGATGACACTTACCTAATACATTACCATTAGGGTCCTCTGCATATAGTTTGTCAACTCGAAAAGCCCAGAGGCCCTTGATGTGTGTATTACTTGTCATCGTAATGTTGATAATGCTGGGGGCCTGGGATCCTGGTATGTAGTAATAACCAGTGGCAGAACCTTGGAATAGGCCGGCCTACAAATACGACATAATGTGTTGACCAAACATGGATCACAACATTGATACTTTACACAGATTTGGTTTCTTACACAAAACAGAAGTTTGGGGGGGGGGGGATACTAAATGATTCTAATCCCTCCACTCACTTGGCAAACCTCTATTGACCTGAAACTTACAACTCTTTTCTAAAGTTTTTTTTTTAATTAACACCAATGCTGAAGTGGAGAAAATCTTCCAGGTAAGGTGGAGAGTAAAGGATCTTTTAAGAAGAGTCCAATAACTAGGAAACATAGGTATTTGTGGATTTTTTGGAGGATCTGGATATATGCAAACACAGTAAGATCAACTTCAAACATTGGTTTCTTTACAAAGAAGTTGGTTATACTACTCGACATGTGCCCAGTTAGATGCCGGAAAGACAAGGCATAGATGGAGGCTGCTCTTCCAGCAAATTGTCATGTGACCATACTCACCTTCATCACTACTAAAATGTTAGTGACACGAACAGGGGGAGACTCCCTACAAAGGCACACTAGCTCCAAGCCCAGCAAGCTACAGAAGCCAATAGGGGTAGTGGGGCAATTAAAAAGGCAAAACAAAGATCTTGGCAAACATAGTCAAAGCAAAATCACCAACATGGACTCCAATCATCAGAGGGAACACACACATATACTTTATGCCCCTTCTCCTCCCATAGTCTGCAAGACCAACACCAGGGCTGGGGCAACAGTTGAAGTTTGGCGACACACATAGGAGGGAGCCTGGAGGAGAATGGCAGAGAGCCGTGACCAATCAGAATTAAAAAATGATGTCAAAATCTGTAAAGGTCTCAACAGGATCATATTTGTAAACCAATTGGGACAACTGATGCTCAGTATCTCTGGCATTACTATTAAAGCAGAAAAAACTGTAAATTTTACTTTCCCTGTGTTTCGTGCACTTTCCCTGGTTGTGTTTCATGCACTTTCCCTGGTTGTGTTTCATGCACTTTCCCTGGTTGTGTTTCATGCACTTTCCCTGGTTGTAGAAACATAGAAGGTTGACGGCAGAAGGAGACCATACGGTCCATCTAGTCTGCCCTTATGTGTATACTGTATGTTCTCTTTATCTTAGGATAGATGTGTGCTTATCCCAGGCATGTTTAAATTCAGTGACTGTTGATTTTTCAACTACCTCTGCTGGAAGTTTGTTCCAAGCATCTACTACTCTTTCTGTAAAATAATATTTTCTAACATTGCTCCTGATCTCCCCCCCGACTAGCTTCAGGTTGTGCCCCCTTGTTCTATCATTAAGTTTCTTCTTAAAAACACTTCCCTCCTGAACCTTATTCAATCCTTTTACATATTTAAAGGTCTCAATCATGTCCCCCCTCTCCCTTCTTTCCTCCAGACTGTACAAATTAAGTTCTTTAAGTCTCTCCTGATATGTTTTAAGTTTAAGTCCTTCCACCATTTTCATTGCCGGCCTTTGGACACGTTCTATTTGAAAAATGTCTTTTTGCAGATAAGGTCTCCAGAACTGCACACAGTATTCTAGCTGTGGCCTCACCAGGGCTCTATACAGCGGCATCACAACCTCCCTCTTCCTACTGGTGTTGCCTCGAGCTATGCAGCCGAGCATCCTGCTTGCTTTTCCCACTGCCTGGCTACACTGTCCACTCATCTTGCAGCTATCAGTAATCAGTATCCCTAAATCTCTCTCCTCCGAGGTCCTGGCTAACACAGTGCTGCCCATACGGTACTCAGAGCAGGGATTCCTTCTACCCAAGTGCATGATTTTACATTTAGAGACATTAAACTCTAGTTTCCACAGTTTTGACCATCTATCTAGTAAAGCTAAATCATTTTCCATGTTGCAGACACCTCCCGGAATATCCACCCTATTACTAACCTTTGTATCATCAGCAAACAGACAAACTTTTCCTACCAAGCCTTCTCCTATGTCACTTACAAATATATTAAAATGAATGGGGCCCAGGACAGAGCCTTGCCGCACACCACTTGTAACTCGCCTTTGTTCAGATTGCACACCATTTACAACAACGCTCTGATACCGATCCCTTGGCCAACTGGAAATCCACTGAACTATCCAGGGATTGAGTCCTACCTTCAATAACTTATCTATGAGCTCCTTATGTGGTACAGTGTCAAAGGCTTTGCTAAAATCCAGATAGGCGATATCCACAGCACCACCTTCATCTAACACTTTAGTGACATTGTCAAAGAAATCAATAAGATTGGTCTGACATGATCTGCCCTCAGTAAAGCCGGGCTGTTTTGGGTCCAATAGGTCATTAATTTTTAGATGGGAAATTATCTGTTTTTTTAAGTGTTTCCATTAATTTGACCACTATAGATGTTAAACTAACTGGCCTGTAATTACTGGCTTCTTCTCTACTCCCCTTTTTATGGATTGGTACGACATTGGCCATTCTCCAATCATCTGGAACCTCACCAGTTGAAAGGGAATGGTTAAGTAAATCAGTCAGAGGGGCTGCAATCACAAACCTAAGTTCCCTTAGAACTCTGGGGTGGATTCCATCTGGACCCATCGCCTTACTTACCTTTAGATGTGCCAGCTTGGCTAAGACATCAGCCTCCAGAAACTCCGGAGCTGTGCCCTCCGAGCGGGATGCTGTGCTATGGCCATGCCTGCTACTATCTGAAAATACTGAACAAAAGTAGCTATTCAGATGGTCAGCCACAGCCTTATCTCCGTCAATATATTTATTTTCCCTATTTCTAATTTTTGAGACTGCATTGTTTTTCTTCTTTCTGTCACCAATATATCGGAAAAAGGTTTTATCTCCCCTCTTCATAGATTTGGCCATTTCTTCCTCTTTTTGCCCTTTAGCAGTCCTTATAATCAGTTTTGCTTCCCTCTGTTTAATTTTATACGCCTCTCTGTCAGCTACACTTCCACTTACTTTATACTTCTTATAGGCAGACTTCTTATCTTTTATGATAGTGCTGACTTCCCTAGTAAACCATAATGGTTTCTTCTTCCTTTTACTCTTGCTAGTTTGTTTCACATATTGCTTAGTTGCCTTTAAGATGGCCATTTTTAATAGTGACCACAGGGCACTCACTTCTGCTACTCTGTTCCACTCACCTAATTTTCTTTCTACATACTCCGCCATTTCCTTGAAGTTTGTCTTCCTAAAGTCTAGCACTTTGGTTCTGGTGTGTGATTGCACAATGTCTGTTTTTATTCTGAACCATAAGCATTGATGGTCACTGGAACCCAGATTTTCTTCAACCCTGACCTCGGACACCAGATCCCCATTGGTCAGAACTAAGTCCAGAATGTTATCTCCTCTAGTTGGCAATGTCACAAGTTGTTTTAGAGACACTCCATTAAGTGCCTCTAATATAGTCCTGCTATTGTATTTCGATGCACTCCATTAAGTGCCATTAAGTGCCTCTAATATAGTCCTGCTCTTGTATGTGTTTCATGCACTTTCCCTGGTTGTGTGTTTCGTGCACTTTCCCTGGTTGTGTTTCATGCACTTTCCCCGTTTGTGTTCCATGCACTTTCCCTGGTTGTGTTTCATGCACTTTCCCTGGTTGTGTTTCGTGCACTTTCCCTGGTTGTGTTTCATGCACTTTCCCTGGTTGTGTTTCATGCACTTTCCCTGGTTGTGTTCCATGCACTTTCCCTGGTTGTGTTTCATGCACTTTCCCTGGTTGTGTTCCATGCACTTTCCCTGGTTGTGTTTCATGCACTTTCCCTGGTTGTGTTCCATGCACTTTCCCTGGTTGTGTTTCATGCACTTTCCCTGGTTGTTCCTTATGCTCTAGATCCAGTGATAGAATAATTCCTTGGTTGTTTCCAAATGTGAAAGACCCTTCTGCTGAGTTAGGACTAGATATATAAGTATGTTAAAGTTGTGGTCAGTCTGAGAATGAAAGATGGGAAGGATTTACTTGTATTTGACTAGACAGGTTATCTAGACAAAGGCTTCTGGAGATGAATAACACGTAGAGTAGATACAGGTAATAGAGGTGACCTATAGCCAGAATAGATAAAAGTTTTATAGATGAAATCCCCCCAATATATTCTTGACCTGCTAAAGTGGAAACAAAAGACATTGGATGTCAAAACTGCAGGGTGCGTTACGTGCTAGATGGTCGTACCTACACCTGGATGGACTTGGATGTCACAAAAATGTTATCATCTTAGTATTTAGTTTTGCTATGCTTACCAGAGCTGGAATGCCCCCTGTCCCATTCAAAGGGCTTCCTCCACTGTATATACCTGTGGTCCACGTAATCTCCTTGTATTTGAAAAGTGTGAAAGTTGATACCCCATCGGTTACCAGGATGACCTGGAAAGTGTCACTCTGGAGATAAAGAATAAAAAACTAAAACACTGGGATGGTATTCTCTAAAAAGATCTGTCATGTTAGACCTGTAATTTCTTGTCATGTAATTGGAGGGGTCGGGGAATTAAAGATTCAGAAATGTTGCAGTGTGAACTGAGTTTTTAGAGGCTCTTCAACTCACTATAATAAAGTAAATATGTGTAAATAATTGCAACCTATGGTATAGTCAACCAACCATAGGAATAAATATCTGCAGAGGACCTCAACATGGATTTCACATTATTTAATATATAAATGATTACATTTTTTTAATGTTGCAAAAAAGTTGGAAAATTTTGGAAACAGGATATCTGGACATAACCTAAATGTATATATGATCCCAATTAGGAATGTGCAGATATGGGATTGCACAACATACTGTAGATAATAAAGGTCCACATCGTTTAACATGGGTTATAGGATCTGAACATTTTTATGTTTATAACATTATTTAATACATGATTTAATAACTTAATTTTGGAAAATGTTTGGGAAAAACTAAAGAATAATAGGACAAATGATTTAAGATATTAGATTCATATATAGATACATCGAGTTAGTTCCAGTAAAGAAGGAGTTAATTCCCCTATATGAAGTAAATAAAATGTATGTTCATAGCAGTGTAATTAATGGCGCGCTGCTTAGAGCGGAAATGACAATCGCCTTTTACATTTATATTGAATTAGAAAGAAAGCAATGAAGGAGTTAACACTCCTACCAATACGTCACCCAGCGAGGTGAATAAATTAGTGACGAAGTGGAGGGCCCGCTGCCTAATGAAAAAGTCAGAATAGACGAAACGCATTACGTCACGTCACTACGTTTTGTCTGGCAGCTACAGCCGCGGTATTTTACCTCTATTGCCCACGGCCGGGGCGGAGAGGTTTGCTTTGAATGACCCATATAGGAATAGAGGAAGATCAAGGCAATAATTATATTTGGAGTGATCTATGAGATGCAAGTTTGAATTGTTACGGGGTAAGCGCAATAAAGTTTTATATACATCCATTTGAAAACGGTATTATGCTATGTCCGGTTTTTAATTTTTCCCCGCAACTTTGAAATCACTGAGGCGTGTTATATGAAATAATAGAGGACAACCACTGTGGATCATTGTTCCTACTAGGAGCTGAGTTATTTTTGACGGGCTTATTGCAAAGAGAAATCTGGTACGTGCAATGTGATTCTGGTGGTGGGGCTACACTGTGATCTGAGACGAGCACTGCTGGTGAAGTTCCTAAGAGACTGTTTAACCCTTGATTTCCCGCGGAGTCTGCTCTATGTTTTTACATAGCTTTTTGTATAATAATAGGACAAAGCCTAGATTTATTCATGATCCCAATTAGGAATGTATAGATGTTCAATTGTACATCATATGTGATGAAGATCTGCGTAGTATGAAATCGGTTATAGGGATCCCCAGATTTATGGTCTAGTAACAGACTGACCAATTTTAGGGGGCCTCAAAGTGGGACAGCTTAAACCAGTTTTGTGGTTGGTGGGCTTTTGAGGCATAAATATCCCCAGCATTTCATGCCACTCTTGTGTCTGTGTAGGTATAGCCCTGCCCCTGGTCACATGCCCCAGGCATCTCCAGTCCATAAAAGTAATTTAACCAACTGAGTCAATGCTTAAAAACTTTATGCATTCCTCTACCGCCATTCAGCAAATGGGTCAGCAAATGAGTTGTAAAACGACAAGACATTCTGCATCCTGCATTCGATGAGATAGTCTTCCTTGTAAAGTCAGAAAAGTGGGACATGGGGAAGCTGATTTATTAATAGCGACATGTAGCGACAGTTGAGCGACTGTAGCGGTATTTTCACAGCGCCCGCTAGTAGTCGCTGTGCTTGGCCGTTGTTCGGTTGTTGATAGCGACTCAGTCGGTGTGCAGTAATGTTGAATACAAGGTGACGAGTCGCTATTTCACAGGTTCCGCGATGTATGGGTGCGCATGATAGCGACTGGTCAGAGCAACCGGCTCCCACCATATTCATCAAAAAATCACGCTCAACAAATTATCGCGCTGTAAAATGCATGTTTAAACCCCAGAGCGCTGGAGGCGATGTGTTAAAAGTAGTTTTTAACCCCTAAACCACCATATTTTTGGAAACCAAAAAAAACAAGTTTTTTAAATAATTTAGTAATATGAATACATTAATATCAGACCTGTAATATCAATTCTGTTCTGTAAAAAAAATATCTAAAATGGCAGAAGTGGTCACAGAATTTTTCACATTAAAAAAAAAAAAAAAAAAATCATAACAATTAATTATGAATATTTAAAGATTGTTCCATTGAAATGCATTGGAGAGCGCCAGGTAGCGAGAGGTCATACCTGTCGCTGTTCAAGGTTGGACGCTGGCGCTGTGGGCTGAGGCTGGAATAATGATGAATGAGTGGCTATATGGCGCTATCTCAGTCGCTAAGCAGAATTGGCTTGATAAATGTGTGATTGTGGTGGGGAGCCGGCGTTCTCGTGGCGGTGCCCGTCATTACCGGCCGCTCACCAGTCGCTACCTGTCGCTATCCCTTGTTAAATAAGGGCCTTAGTTATCTCCCAAAGATTTTGACGGGACAGGGGGACATAATGCCACAAAATGGGGACATCTGGTCAGTTTATTCAGTATACTACAGACATATAACTATGATGACTGTAGTGGCCCTAGCAAATTTTTCATTAACCTTGATGACATTGAGTGGATTTCAAAAACAGAAATACTTTCAGGTCAATACCTTGTTGGATGTTGATCCGCTGTAGGCAACATTGTCCCATGTGGCAACAAAGACCCAAACTGGGGTAAAATTAGGATCATGGAAATAAGTTCTGATTTCATACGCAGCCCGGGCCAGGATATCATGATCTGCGCTTTGCCGATAGTATATATCCCCTGCTATTCGGTTATCCACATCACTCCAGAAGGGTGCAAGTATAGGAACACCAGTAATCACTTGCGGTATGAAATCTTCCACTGATGAGTTGAAGGACAGCAGCCCATTATTGTTAACCTGTTGGAGAACATGGACAGTCAAAAGATGCTGCATTCAAAAGCTGCAGTCCTAAATAGGACTCTCTAAGTGCTATATATATAAGCAATAAAATAGCAGTTGTGCAATGCTGCTGCACATGCACAATGGCTTTGGCCATGCACATGGTCAATGGCAAATTAATTACTATAGGTAGAGAGAACATGTGCAACAAATGACCATGTAGAAGCATTTGCTGCATACAATTACTCCCGTCCCTCCACCCTTGGTAAAGTAAAAAAAATGTAACAACACTCATTGTTTTTTTTTTTTTAATGCATAGATGGCCATTGTATGCTTGTGCACACATAGGAATTCGTCCTCTGCATTTAACCCATCCGTGCAGTGAGTGTACACGTGCCCGGAGCGGTGGGCTGCCCTAATTACGGCACCTGGGAGGTGGGGTGCCTTGCTCAAGAGCACTTCAGTCATGTCCCAGGACCAGGATTTGAACCTTCAACCCTCCAGTCACAAGTCCGCTCCCCTTACCTCTAGGCCACAACTGCCCCTTTCTGCATACTGCTTCCTCTTTCCCACACCTGACGGCATCCTCTCCTCAGGTCTGATGGGTTGAGGGCTCCTTCTGGTCTGGCAGGCTGTTCTTCCTATGCCAGTTGCACATCTATTACAGACACCCCCCCCCCCAACATTTGTGGTGAAGAGGGCTCCTTCTGTGGTGGAGAGCAATGGTGGATTGGGGACAAAAATCGGCCCTGGATTTTGCCAGCTCCTGGTTGGCCCAAGACATCCTTGTTGAGCCCCCCCCCCCCAGGCTATAGCATTGGGGGCTGGAGTTTCTTTACGTGTAAGTACAGTGGGGTTGAGAGATAGACTAAGGGGGGGCGGGCGATTAAATGTGGGTGTTAAAAGCAGCAGCCCAACTGGCCCCAAATCAATGTGGCCCACCGGGCATTGTCCCCGATCTCCCTATGGCCTGTCCACCCCTGGTGAAGCGTGTCCTCCTACCTTGGCACCCCGCTAAAACGAATGGGAGGCTGTCATGTGATGATGGTAGGGCAGCTGCTAAAGATAAGAATACCTGCACTCCAGATTAGCTAGTACCTGCTCTGACTTAATATTAACCATGATGCAGATTTCAGTATTAGAAAGTTCTGTTTTTCATTTTGATGTATCACAATGCGCAGAGATATTTGCATGTGCAATCTGTATTCTGCACAGACCAGACCGGTTTCGGATTGGGGTGTTCTTATGGGCGGAATTCCCTAGCTACTTATTGTACATTCAAGACTTGTAATACAACGTACAGTACATGAGAATATGGTGGAAAGAGGGTCAGGTTCTTTATGGACATTTCCCCTTATGCCTTAATTAACGCAGAGAAAATCAGTAATAACTAGACAAAGTGCAATTTCCGGGGAAATTGCGTGAAGTGGTCTTGCCTCGCCAGTTCTCTACAACTGGAGTGGGCGGAGTAACTGGGTGGAGTGACTTGAGTAACTGTTGTGTGGTTGGAGTGGGTGGAGTAACTGGGTGGAGTGTGCGAAGTAACTGGGTGGGGAGGGCGGAGTAACTGGGTGGAGTGGGCGGAGTAACTGGGTGGAGTGGGCGGGGTAATTTTTGTGTTGTTGGAGTGGGCGGAGTAACTGGGTTGGGTGGGGTGGGCGGAGTAACTGGGTGGAGTGTGCGGAGTAACTGGGTGGAGTGGGCGGGGTAACTGGGTGGAGTGACTTGAGTAACTGTTGTGTGGTTGGAGTGGGCGGAGTAACTGGGTGGAGTGGGCGGGGTGGAGTGGGTGGAGTGGTCGAGGTGGAGTGGGTGGAGTGGGCGGGGTGGAGTGGGTGGAGTGGGCGGGGTGGGTGGAGTGGGCGGAGCAACTGGGTGGAGTGGGTGGAGTAACTGGGTGGAGTGGGCAGAGTAACTGGGTGGAGTGGGCAGAGTAACTGGGTGGAGTGGGCAAAGTAACTGGGTGGAGTGGGCGGAGTAACTGGGTGGAGTGACTTGAGTAATTGTGTGGGTGGAGTGAGCGGAGTAACTGGGTGGAGTGACTTGAGTAACTGTTGTGTGGTTGGAGTGGGCGGAGTAACTGGGTGGAGTGGCTGGAGTAACTGGGTGGAGTGGCTGGAGTAACTGGGTGGAGTGGGCGAAGTAACTGGGTGGAGTGGGCGGGGTAGCTGGGTGGAGTGGGCGGGGTAGCTGGGTGGAGTGGGCGGGGTAACTGGGTGGAGTGGGCGGGGTAACTGGGTGGAGTGGGCGGGGTAACTGGGTGAAGTGGGCGGAGTAACTGGGTGGAATGGGCGGAGCAACTGGGTGGAATGGGCGGAGTAACTGGGTGGAGTGGGCAGAGTGGGTGGAGTAACTGGGTGCAGTGGGCGGAGTAACTGGGTGGAGTGGGCGGAGTAACTGGGTGGAGTGGGCGGAGTATCTGGGTGGAGTGACTTGAGTAACTGGGTGGAGTGACGAGTAACTGTTGTGTGGTTGGAGTCACTGGAGTAACTGTGAAAAGGTTTGACTGAGCAGAGTAACTATATGGAGTAGGCAGAGTAACTATATGGATTGTTTGGAGTGAGTAAAGATAGTAAGCATTCTTCTTTTTTCTATTGCCAGATTATTTATAGACATGTTAGAAGCTATTGTGTGGCTATTTAATTATTTATCTTTTTTAATGCAAATTTCGCGATACTGCTCCTTTAAGGGGAGTTTCCTGAGACTTGGTGTGTGGGCGGAGCAGCTGTAACGAGCCAGGCTGCAGCTGTGTTGCTATGGAAACTCACTCTGAGGTAAACTGAGAATGCACATTAAAACACATTTCTAATGCACTGGTGGTTGCCATATTCAAATGACTGTAGCTTAAAAAGTATACATCCTACAGCAAAGAGCTTTATACTGTAGGAATCACGAGGCCGGGACCTGTACAATGGTGTATAGCATGTCTCTGAAATATTAAAAATGAAGGCACAGTCGCAGTTTAGAAATTGCCATTCAAATTTGTGGTGTCTAGAAAGGAGTTTCAATGAATGTCAATGGGAGGTGTGAGTTGCAAACAAAAGGTCATATTGTGAAATCTGTTCGGGCTATGGCTTAGCCTTGGACATTTTTAGCGGCAGCAGGGATAGCTGAACGTTTTGATATAAGATTTGTGTAGGTGGGATTAAAAATGAGGGAGAGGTCGCAGTTTAGAAATCATGTCCTGATTTTTCATTTCACACGCATCTCCCACTCTAGCTTTGAAAATACCTCCCATTCATTCCTATGGGAAAATTGCGCCAGGAAAACGCCAATATTTCGGAAACCGTTTGGCGAAACGTTCCACAAAATATAAGCACACCATTCGGGAACGATCCGCACGTTTTGGTATATTATGGTCTATGTAGTGTCAAAATTGTGGGAGGAGTTACAGTGCAAAAATGCTTGGAATAATAATAACTAGACAAAGTGCAATTTCCGGGGAAATTGCGTGAAGTGGTCTTGCCTCCGCCAATTCTCTACAACTGGAGCGGGCGGAGTAACTGGGTGGAGCGGATGGAGTAACTGGGTGGAGTAGGCGGAGTAACTGGGTGGAGTGGGCGGAGTAACTGGGTGGAGTGGGCGGAGTAACTGTTGTGGTGTTGGAGTGGGCGGGGTAATTGGGTGGGGTGGACGGAGTAACTGGGTGGAGTGTGCAGAGTAACTGGGTGGAGTGGGTGGAGTAACTGGGTGGAGTGACTTGAGTAACTGTTGTGTGGTTGGAGTGGGTGGAGTAACTGGGTGGAGTGGGCGGAGTAACTGTTGTGTTGTTGGAGTGGGCGGAGTAATTGGGTGGGGTGGGCGGAGTAACTGGGTGGGGTGGGCGGAGTAACTGGGTGGAGTGGGCGGAGTAACTGGGTGGAGTGGGCAGAGTAACTGGGTGGAGTGGGCAGAGTAACTGGGTGGAGTGGGCAGAGTAACTGGGTGGAGTGGGCAGAGTAACTGGGTGGAGTGACTTGAGTAACTGTTGTGTGGTTGGAGTGGGCGGAGTAACTGGGTGGAGTGGGCGGAGTAACTGGGTGGAGTGGGCGGGCTAACTGGGTGGAGTGGGCGGGCTAACTGGGTGGAGTGGGTGGAGTGGGCGAGGTGGAGTGGGTGGAGTGGGCAGAGTGGGCGGAGTAACTGGGTGGAGTGGGTGGAGTGGGCGGGCTAATTGGGTGGAGTGGGCGGGCTAATTGGGTGGAGTGGGCGGGCTAACTGGGTGGAGTGGGCGGGCTAACTGGGTGGAGTGGGCGGGCTAACTGGGTGGAGTGGGTGAGGTGGAGTGGGCGGAGTGGGCGGAGTGACTGGGTGGAGTGGGCGGAGTAACTGGGTGGAGTGGGCGGAGTAACTGGGTGGAGTGGGCAGAGTAACTGGGTGGAGTGGGCAGAGTAACTGGGTGGAGTGGGCATGAGTAACTGGGTGGAGTGGGCATGAGTAACTGGGTGGAGTGGGCAGAGTGGGCGGAGTAACTGGGTGGAGTGGACGGGGTCACTGGGTGGAGTGGACGGGGTCACTGGGTGGAGTGGGCGGGGTCACTGGGTGGAGTGGGCAGAGTGGGCGGGGTAACTGGGTGGAGTGGGCGGGGTAACTGGGTGGAGTGGGCGGGGTCACTGGGTGGAGTGGGCAGAGTGGGCTTGAGTAACTGGGTGGAGTGGGCTTGAGTAACTGGGTGGAGTGGGCTTGAGTAACTGGGTGGAGTGGGCGGAGTAACTGGGTGGAGTGGGCGGAGTAACTGGGTGGAGTGGGCAGAGTAACTGGGTGGAGTGGGCAGAGTAACTGGGTGGAGTGGGCAGAGTAACTGGGTGGAGTGGGCATGAGTAACTGGGTGGAGTGGGCAGAGTGGGCGGAGTAACTGGGTGGAGTGGGCGGGGTCACTGGGTGGAGTGGACGGGGTCACTGGGTGGAGTGGGCGGGTTCACTGGGTGGAGTGGGCAGAGTGGGCGGGGTAACTGGGTGGAGTGGGCAGAGTGGGCGGGGTCACTGGGTGGAGTGGGCAGAGTGGGCTTGAGTAACTGGGTGGAGTGGGCTTGAGTAACTGGGTGGAGTGGGCTTGAGTAACTGGGTGGAGTGGGCTTGAGTAACTGGGTGGAGTGGGCGGGGTCACTGGGTGGAGTGGGCGGGGTCACTGGGTGGAGTGGGCGGAGTAACTGGGTGGAGTAACTGGGTGGAGTGGGCGGAGTAACTGGGTGGAGTAACTGGGTGGAGTGGGCAGAGTAACTGGGTGGAGTGGGCAGAGTAACTGGGTGGAGTGGGCAGAGTAACTGGGTGGAGTGGGCAGAGTAACTGGGTGGAGTGGGCATGAGTAACTGGGTGGAGTGGGCGGGGTCACTGGGTGGAGTGGACGGGGTCACTGGGTGGAGTGGGCGGGGTCACTGGGTGGAGTGGGCAGAGTGGGCGGGGTAACTGGGTGGAGTAAGCAGAGTGGGCGGGGTCACTGGGTGGAGTGGGCAGAGTGGGCTTGAGTAACTGGGTGGAGTGGGCTTGAGTAACTGGGTGGAGTGGGCTTGAGTAACTGGGTGGAGTGGGCTTGAGTAACTGGGTGGAGTGGGCGGGGTCACTGGGTGGAGTGGGTGGGGTCACTGGGTGGAGTGGGCGGGGTCACTGGGTGGAGTGGGCTTGAGTAACTGGGTGGAGTGGGCTTGAGTAACTGGGTGGAGTGGGCTGGAGTAACTGGGTGGAGTGGGCTTGAGTAACTGGGTGGAGTGGGCAGAGTGGGCCGAGTAACTGGGTGGAGTGGGCGGGGTCACTGGGTGGAGTGGGCGGGGTCACTGGGTGGAGTGGGCTTGAGTAACGGTGGAGTGGGCAGAGTGGGCGGAGTAACTGGGTGGAGTGGGCGGGGTCACTGGGTGGAGTGGGCGGGGTCACTGGGTGGAGTGGGCGGGGTCACTGGGTGGAGTGGGCAGAGTGGGCGGGGTCACTGGGTGGAGTGGGCTTGAGTAACTGGGTGGAGTGGGCTTGAGTAACTGGGTGGAGTAGGCTTGAGTAACTGGGTGGAGTGGGCTTGAGTAACTGGGTGGAGTGGGCGGGGTCACTGTGTGGAGTGGGCGGGGTCTCTGGGTGGAGTGGGCAGAGTGGGCGGAGTAACTGGGTGGAGTGGGCGGGGTCACTGGGTGGAGTGGGCGGAGTTACTGGGTGGAGTGGGCGGGGTCACTGGGTGGAGTGGGCGGGTGGGCGGAGTAACTGGGTGGAGTGGGCGGGGTCACTGGGTGGAGTGGGCGGAGTAACTGGGTGGAGTGGGCGGAGTAACTGGGTGGAGTGGGCGGAGTATCTGGGTGGAGTGACTTGAGTAACTGTTGTGTGGTTGGAGTCACTGGAGTAACTGTGGAAAGGTTTGACTGAGCAGAGTAACTATATGGAGTAGGCAGAGTAACTGTATGGATTGTTTTGAGTAAAGATAGTAAGCATTCATTTTTTTTCTATTGCCAGATTATTTATAGACATGTTAGAAGCTATTGTGTGGCTATTTAATTATTTATCTTTTTCAATGCAAATTTCGCGATACTGCTCCTTTAAGGGGAGTCTTCCTGAGACTGGGTGTGTGGGCGGAGCAGCTGTAACGAGCCAGGCTGCAGCTGTGTTGCTATGGAAACTCACTCTGAGGTAAACTGAGAATGCACATTAAAACACATTTCTAATGCACTGGTGGTTGCCATATTCAAATGACTGTAGCTTAAAAAGTATACATCCTACAGCAAAGAGCTTTATACTGTAAGAATCACAAGAAGAAGACCTATAATGTGGTGCATAACAGGTCTCTGAAATATTAAAAATGAAGGCACAGTCGCAGTTTAGAAATTGCCATACAAATTTGTGGTGTCTAGAGTGGAGTTTCAATGAATGTCAATGGGAGGTGTGAGTTGCAAACAAAAGGTCATATTGTGAAATCTGTTCGGGCTATGGCTTAGCCTGGGACATTTTTAGCGGCAGCAGGGATAGCTGAACGTTTTGATATAAGATTTGTGTAGGTGGGATTAAAAATGAGGGAGAGGTCGCAGTTTAGAAATCATGTCCTGATTTTTCTCTTCACGACCATCTCCCACTCTAGCTTTGAAAATACCTCCCATTCATTCCTATGGGAAAATTGCGCCAGAAAAACGCCAATATTTCGGAAACCGTTTGGCGAAACGTTCCACAAAATATAAGCACACCATTCGGGAACGATCCGCACGTTTTGGTATATTATGGTCTATGTAGTGTCAAAACTGTGGGAGGAGTTACAGTGCAAAAATGCTTGGAATAATAATAAAAATAATATATCAGCAAGAACAATAAGTGATCTTGCCAAGCAAGACCACTTAATAACTAGACAAAAGTGCAATTTCCGGGGAAATTGCGTGAAGTGGTCTTGCCTCCGCCAGTTCTCTACAACTGGAGCGGGCAGAGTAACTGGGTGGAGTGGGTGGAGTAACTGGGTGGAGTGGGTGGAGTAACTGGGTGGAGTGGGCAGAGTAACTGGGTGGAGTGGGCGGAGTAACTGTTGTGTGGGTGGAGTGAGCGGAGTAACTGGGTGGAGTGACTTGAGTAACTGTTGTGTGGTTGGAGTGGGCGGAGTAACTGGGTGGAGTGACTTGAGTAACTGTTGTGTGGGTGGAGTGGGCGGAGTAACTGGGTGGAGTGGCTGGAGTAACTGGGTGGAGTGGCTGGAGTAACTGGGTGGAGTGGGCGGGGTAACTGGGTGGAGTGGGCGGGGTAACTGGGTGAAGTGGGCGGAGTAACTAGGTGGAATGGGTGGAGTAACTAGGTGGAATGGGCGGAGTAACTGGGTAGAGTGGGCAGAGTGGGTGGAGTAACTGGGTGCAGTGGGCGGAGTAACTGAGTGGAGTGGGCGGAGTAACTGGGTGGAGTGGGCGGAGTATCTGGGTGGAGTGACTTGAGTAACTGGGTGGAGTGCCTGAGTAACTGTTGTGTGGTTGGAGTCACTGGAGTAACTGTGGAAAGGTTTGACTGAGCAGAGTAACTATATGGAGTAGGCAGAGTAACTGTATGGATTGTTTTGAGTGAGTAAAGATAGTAAGCATTCTTCTTTTTTCTATTGCCAGATTATTTATAGACATGTTAGAAGCTATTGTGTGGCTATTTAATTATTTATCTTTTTTAATGCAAATTTCGCGATACTGCTCCTTTAAGGGGAGTTTCCTGAGACTGGGTGTGTGGGCGGAGCAGCTGTAACGAGCCAGGCTGCAGCTGTGTTGCTATGGAAACTCACTCTGAGGTAAACTGAGAATGCACATTAAAACACATTTCTAATGCACTGGTGGTTGCCATATTCAAATGACTGTAGCTTAAAAAGTATACATCCTACAGCAAAGAGCTTTATACTGTAAGAATCACAAGAGCTAGGCGAACAATGTGGTGTATAGCATGTCTCTGAAATATTAAAAATGAAGGCACAGTCGCAGTTTAGAAATTGCCATTCAAATTTGTGGTGTCTAGAGTGGAGTTTCAATGAATGTCAATGGGAGGTGTGAGTTGCAAACAAAAGGTCATATTGTGAAATCTGTTCAGGCTATCGCTTAGCCTTGGACATTTTTAGCGGCAGCAGGGATAGCTGAACGTTTTGATATAAGATTTGTGTAGGTGGGATTAAAAATGAGGGAGAGGTCGCAGTTTAGAAATCATGTCCTGATTTTTCATTTCACACGCATCTCCCACTCTAGCTTTGAAAATACCTCCCATTCATTCCTATGGGAAAATTGCGCCAGGAAAACGCCAATATTTCGGAAACCGTTTGGCGAAATGTTCCACAAAATATAAGCACACCATTCGGGAACGATCCGCACGTTTTGGTATATTATGGTCTATGTAGTGTAAAAACTGTGGGAGGAGTTACAGTGCAAAAATGCTTGGAATAATAATAAAAATAATATATCAGCAAGAACAATAAGTGATCTTGCCAAGCAAGACCACTTAACTAGACAAAGTGCAATTTCCGGGGAAATTGCGTGAAGTGGTCTTGCCTCCGCCAGTTCTCTACAACTGGAGTGGGCAGAGAAACTGGGTGGAGTGGGTGGAGTAACTGGGTGGAGTGGGTGGAGTGGGCAGAGTAACTGGGTGGAGTGGGCGGAGTAACTGTTGTGTGGGTGGAGTGAGCGGAGTAACTGGGTGGAGTGACTTGAGTAACTGTTGTGTGGTTGGAGTGGGCGGAGTAACTGGGTGGAGTGACTTGAGTAACTGTTGTGTGGGTGGAGTGGGCGGAGTAACTGGGTGGAGTGGCTGGAGTAACTGGGTGGAGTGGCTGGAGTAACTGGGTGGAGTGGGCGGAGTAACTGGGTGGAGTGGGCGGAGTAACTGGGTGGAGTGGGCGAAGTAACTGGGTGGAGTGGGCGGGGTAACTGGGTGGAGTGGGTGGAGTAACTGGGTGGAATGGGCGGAGTAACTAGGTGGAATGGGCGGAGTAACTGGGTAGAGTGGGCAGAGTGGGTGGAGTAACTGGGTGCAGTGGGCGGAGTAACTGAGTGGAGTGGGCGGAGTAACTGGGTGGAGTGGGCGGAGTATCTGGGTGGAGTGACTTGAGTAACTGGGTGGAGTGCCTGAGTAACTGTTGTGTGGTTGGAGTCACTGGAGTAACTGTGGAAAGGTTTGACTGAGCAGAGTAACTATATGGAGTAGGCAGAGTAACTGTATGGATTGTTTTGAGTGAGTAAAGATAGTAAGAAACAAACAAGAACACAGAGCTATATGTAACTTAATTAAAGTCCTCTTTAAAGTCCTTAAACTTGTGATCAGAAATCCACCGTGAACATCAGCAGTCAATTTGTGCAATTCCACCACCAGTTTGGTACTCTTACCAGAGCTAATCAAATAGCCAGCGTTCACAGCAATATCGCAGACACTTCAATTAATAACCTCCACCCATTGGGGGCACGATTCCTCAATATATGTTGGTATAGCTGGCCAGGTTTCCAGAGCATAATCATGCAGGAAGAAATAAGAGGACCATAGTGCAGTATTGCTATACTATAAGTCTATTTAATAAGGCCAATAAAATACTCACAAACACAGGAATAAAACTCGCATGTCACATTAAAAGGTTAAGCCAACCCACGCTGCTGAACTCCAAAATAGTAAACCACCGGCTCCCAACGCGTTTCGCCGCTCAGCGCGACTTTCACTAGGTGAGCCGGCGCGGTGGTACGCAGCGTTTAAATTCAGTAAAGGCGGGACATAAGGCCGCATCATCAGCACATTCTCCCAATAGCTATCCAAGTTCGCCAAGTAACCATCCAATCCGCGGAGAGCTGGGCGTGGTTAGCGCCATTCCGCCAATCAATATAAAGGGAGGTGAATCTCATTACTTCACTCACATATAATTGGCGTGGTTGTCGCCAATCCACCAATCATTATGGGGGAAGGTGAATAATATTAACTCATTACGAGGGGTAGACGTAGCTGACGCCATTCAGTTTGTCTATACTATAGGGGGTGGATCTCATTATCCAACCCCACCTCCCTGACGGCACCATTCCTCCAATTAATATGGAAGGAGGTGAAGGCCCTTACCTCTCTCTACACAGAGTGGGCAAGGCTGACGACCAACAGCCAATCAGCATCGCAGGAGGTGCATCTCATTATCTAACCCCGCCTCCCTGTCAGCGCGACGAGCGTTACAGCGCTCTAAGCATCTAACAAGCGCTGAGCCAATTCCATAAGGGGAGCGGGCCTAGTCCACCCTTGCTATGCTAACCCGAGCATCAGCCCGCCCTCACCGGCCCAGCACAATTTAGACATATTGGTCGGCTATTTAAAAGCGATTGCACTCCACATGGTCCAATCCAATTAGTAAATCAACGAAAGTGCTGTGAAAACACGCACTTTATATTTAATATATCCCTATAAAAAACTATACCAGGTAAGTAAAAAAGGGTAAATTTCTTCCAAAAATAAAATCTGCATATAAAAAGGAGGGGCATCTTACAAGCATATAAAAGCCTTGCAGGCATGCACACCCTCAATATGTCAACAAAGACACTTAAAAACAAATAAATCCAGCAATTCAGCAAGGTGAGTTGGCTATACATAATGTGCATTTAGCATGATTAAAATGATAAAATAAACATCAAAATACATCCCAAGTATGTACTTAGGCTGATTAGAAAATATAACTCAGACATGAAAGTGTAGGATGAACCCATTATATCCAATATCCCTAATACACTACAAACATGAACAAACTTAAACCCCTAGTCGGTCCACATTAACAGAGAAGATCCCTCAAACAGCTCAAGAAGAATCGATAAAGCAATTAAGGTCGAACTCTATATTTAACCCTTTAGGGCTAAGGGAATCCAATTTGTATATCCATGAGCTTTCTCTCTTGGACACCTCTCTTACCATATTGGACCCCCGCCAGTGGGCCTCAACTTTATCTAGGGCAATGAAAGACAGACTAGACGGATCACTGTTATGTGCAGACCTAAAATGTTCTGATAAACTATGGCCTTCAAAGCCCCTTTTGATGTTATACAGGTGCTCCCTTATCCTGATTTTCAACTCCCTAGTTGTCCGACCAACGTATAACAAGTTACATGGACACCAGATCAGATAAACTACAAATCTGGAAGCGCACGTGATGAATTGGGTTATTTTAAACTGTTTCCCTGTCACCGGATGTGTAAATGACCTACATGGTTTAGCCACAGGTTTACAAGTCTTACAACCCATGCACCTCCCACATTTAAAGAAACCTTTACATTCCGTGCCGAATAATGATGTCAGATGAGTATTTTGTACAGGTGGATCCACATAACTTCTAGTTAGTATATCCCTAAGATTCGGGGCTCTCCTATATATTAACCTAGGCTTAGAAGGTAATCTGGGGCCCAGAACCTCATCCCCTTGTAGAATGTGCCAGTGCTTAGATAGGATTTTTCCCACCTCCCGATGTTGGACACTGAAGTTAGTAACAAAAGAGAAATCCTCAATATTCGAGGACTTCCCAACTGTACCCTTCTGGGGAAATCTTTCCTGCGCTCTGACCCGCCCTAGCTGTTGTTGTACCATTTCGGCATCATACCCCTTCTCGAGGAACTTTTTTGTCAGATCAGCAGCTTGTATCTCAAAGTCCTCCATTTTGGTACAGTTCCTTCTCAACCTCATGTACTGACCCCTAGGGATAGCCTTAAAGATAGTAAGCATTCTTCTTTTTTCTATTGCCAGATTATTCATAGACATGTTAGAAGCTATTGTGTGGCTATTTAATTATTTATCTTTTTTAATGCAAATTTCGTGATACTGCTCCTTTAAGGGGAGTTTCCTGAGACTTGGTGTAACGAGCCAGGCTGCAGCTGTGTTGCTATGGAAACTCACTCTGAGGTAACCAGAGAATGCACATTAAAACACATTTCTAATGCACTGGTGGTTGCCATATTCAAATGACTGTAGCTTAAAAAGTATACATCCTACAGCAAAGAGCTTTATACTGTAGGAATCACGAGGCCGAGACCTGTACAATGGTGTATAGCATGTCTCGGAAATATTAAAAATGAAGGCACAGTCGCAGTTTAGAAATTGCCATTCAAATTTGTGGTGTCTAGAGTGGAGTTTCAATGAATGTCAATGGGAGGTGTGAGTTGCAAACAAAAGGTCATATTGTGAAATCTGTTCGGGCTATGGCTTAGCCTTGGACATTTTTAGCGGCAGCAGGGATAGCTGAACGTTTTGATATAAGATTTGTGTAGGTGGGATTAAAAATGAGGGAGAGGTCGCAGTTTAGAAATCATGTCCTGATTTTTCATTTCACACGCATCTCCCACTCTAGCTTTGAAAATACCTCCCATTCATTCCTATGGGAAAATTGCGCCAGGAAAACGCCAATATTTCGGAAACCGTTTGGCGAAACGTTCCACAAAATATAAGCACACCATTCGGGAACGATCCGCACGTTTTGGTATATTATGGTCTATGTAGTGTCAAAACTGTGGGAGGAGTTACAGTGCAAAAATGCTTGGAATAATAATAATAACTAGACAAAGTGCAATTTCCGGGGAAATTGCGTGAAGTGGTCTTGCCTCCACCAGTTCTCTACAACTGGAGTGGGCAGAGTAACTGGGTGGAGTGGGCGGAGTAACTGGGTGGAGTGACTTGAATAACTGTTGTGTGGTTGGAGTGGGCGGAGTAACTGGGTGGAGTGACTTGAATAACTGTTGTGTGGTTGGAGTCACTGGAGTAACTGGGTGGAGTGACTTGAGTAACTGTTGTGTGGGTGGAGTGGCTGGAGTAACTGGGTGGAGTGGCTGGAGTAACTGGGTGGAGTGGGCGGGGTAACTGGGTGGAGTGGGCAGAGTGGGTGGAGTAACTGGGTGCAGTGGGCGGAGTAACTGAGTGGAGTGGGCAGAGTAACTGAGTGGAGTGGGCAGAGTAACTGAGTGGAGTGGGCAGAGTAACTGAGTGGAGTGGGCAGAGTAACTTAGTGGAGTGGGCAGAGTAACTTAGTGGAGTGGGCAGAGTAACTGAGTGGAGTGGGCAGAGTAACTGAGTGGAGTGGGCAGAGTAACTGAGTGGAGTGGGCAGAGTAACTGAGTGGAGTGGGCAGAGTAACTGAGTGGAGTGGGCAGAGTAACTGAGTGGAGTGGGCAGAGTAACTGAGTGGAGTGGGCAGAGTAACTGAGTGGAGTGGGCAGAGTAACTGAGTGGAGTGGGCAGAGTAACTGAGTGGAGTGGGCAGAGTAACTGAGTGGAGTGGGCAGAGTAACTGAGTGGAGTGGGCAGAGTAACTGAGTGGAGTGGGCGGAGTAACTGAGTGGAGTGGGCGGAGTAACTGAGTGGAGTGGGCGGAGTAACTGGGTGGAGTGACTTGATTAACTGTTGTGTGGGTGGAGTGAGCGGAGTAACTGGGTGGAGTGACTTAAGTAACTGTTGTGTGGTTGGAGTGGGCGGAGTAACTGGGTGGAGTGACTTGAGTAACTGTTGTGTGGGTGGAGTGGCTGGAGTAACTGGGTGGAGTGGCTGGAGTAACTGGGTGGAGTGGCTGGAGTAACTGGGTGGAGTGGCTGGAGTAACTGGGTGGAGTGGGCGGGGTAACTGGGTGGAGTGGGCGGGGTAACTGGGTGGAGTGGGCGGAGTAACTGGGTGAAGTGGGCGGAGTAACTGGGTGGAGTGGGCAGAGTGGGTGGAGTAACTGGGTGCAGTGGGCGGAGTAACTGGGTGGAGTGACTTGAGTAACTGTTGTGTGGTTGGAGTCACTGGAGTAACTGTGGAAAGGTTTGACTGAGCACAGTAACTATATGGAGTAGGCAGAGTAACTGTATGGATTGTTTTGAGTAAAGATAGTAAGCATTCTTCTTTTTTCTATCGCCAGATTATTTATAGACATGTTAGAAGCTATTGTGTGGCTATTTAATTATTTATCTTTTTTAATGCCAATTTCGCGATACTGCTCCTTTAAGGGGAGTTTCCTGAGACTTGGTGTGTGGGCGGAGCAGCTGTAACGAGCCAGGCTGCAGCTGTGTTGCTATGGAAACTCACTCTGAGGTAAACTGAGAATGCACATTAAAACACATTTCTAATGCACTGGTGGTTGCCATATTCAAATGACTGTAGCTTAAAAAATATACATCCTACAGCAAAGAGCTTTATACTGTAAGAATCACAAGAGCTAGGCGAACAATGTGGTGTATAACATGTCTCGGAAATATTAAAAATGAAGGCACAGTCGCAGTTTAGAAATTGCCATTCAAATTTGTGGTGTCTAGAGTGGAGTTTCAATGAATGTCAATGGGAGGTGTGAGTTGCAAACAAAAGGTCATATTGTGAAATCTGTTCGGGCTATGGCTTAGCCTTGGACATTTTTAGCGGCAGCAGGGATAGCTGAACGTTTTGATATAAGATTTGTGTAGGTGGGATTAAAAATGAGGGAGAGGTCGCAGTTTAGAAATCATGTCCTGATTTTTGACTCCACACCCAGTTCCCACTGTAGCTTTGAACATTCCTCCCATTCATTCCTATGGGAAAATTGCGCCAGAAAAACGCCAATATTTCGGAAACCGTTTGGCGAAACGTTCCACAAAATATAAGCACACCATTCGGGAACGATCCGCACGTTTTGGTATATTATGGTCTATGTAGTGTCAAAACTGTGGGAGGAGTTACAGTGCAAAAATGCTTGGAATAAGAATAAAAATAAGAACTAGACAAAGTGCAATTTCCGGGGATATTGCGTGAAGTGGTCTTGCCTCCGCCAGTTCTCTACAACTGGAGCGGGCAGAGTAACTGGGTGGAGTGGGTGGAGTAACTGGGTGGAGTAACTGGGTGGAGTGGGCAGAGTAATTGGGTGGAGTGGGCGGAGTAACTGCTGTGTGGGTGGAGTGAGCGGAGTAACTGGGTGGAGTGACTTGAGTAACTGTTGTGTGGTTGGAGTGGGCGGAGTAACTGGGTGGAGTGACTTGAGTAACTGTTGTGTGGGTGGAGTGGGCGGAGTAACTGGGTGGAGTGGCTGGAGTAACTGGGTGGAGTGGGCGGAGTAACTGGGTGGAGTGGGCGGAGTAACTGGGTGGAGTGGGCGGGGTAACTGGGTGGAGTGGGCGTGGTAACTGGGTGGAGTGGGCGGAGTAACTGGGTGAAGTGGGCGGGGTAACTGGGTGGAATGGGCGGAGTAACTAGGTGGAATGGGCGGAGTAACTGGGTAGAGTGGGCAGAGTGGGTGGAGTAACTGGGTGCAGTGGGCGGAGTAACTGAGTGGAGTGGGCGGAGTAACTGGGTGGAGTGGGCGGAGTATCTGGGTGGAGTGACTTGAGTAACTGGGTGGAGTGCCTGAGTAACTGTTGTGTGGTTGGAGTCACTGGAGTAACTGTGGAAAGGTTTGACTGAGCAGAGTAACTATATGGAGTAGGATTGTTTTGAGTAAAGATAGTAAGCATTCTTCTTTTTTCTATTGCCAGATTATTTATAGACATGTTAGAAGCTATTGTGTGGCTATTTAATTATTTATCTTTTTTAATGCAAATTTTGCGATACTGCTCCTTTAAGGGGAGTTTCCTGGGACTTGGTGTGTGGGCGGAGCAGCTGTAACGAGCCAGGCTGCAGCTGTGTTGCTATGGAAACTCACTCTGAGGTAAACTGAGAATGCACATTAAAACACATTTCTAATGCACTGGTGGTTGCCATATTCAAATGACTGTAGCTTAAAAAGTATACATCCTACAGCAAAAAGTTTTATACTGTAGGAATCACGAGGCCGAGACCTGTACAATGGTGTGTAGCATGTCTCTGAAATATTAAAAATGAAGGCACAGTCGCAGTTTAGAAATTGCCATTCAAATTTGTGGTGTCTAGAGTGGAGTTTCAATGAATGTCAATGGGAGGTGTGAGTTGCAAACAAAAGGTCATATTGTGAAATCTGTTCGGGCTATGGCTTAGCCTTGGACATTTTTAGCGGCAGCAGGGATAGCTGAACGTTTTGATATAAGATTTGTGTAGGTGGGATTAAAAATGAGGGAGAGGTCGCAGTTTAGAAATCATGTCCTGATTTTTCATTTCACACGCATCTCCCACTCTAGCTTTGAAAATACCTCCCATTCATTCCTATGGGAAAATTGCGCCAGGAAAACGCCAATATTTCGGAAACCGTTTGGCGAAACGTTCCACAAAATATAAGCACACCATTCGGGAACGATCCGCACGTTTTGGTATATTATGGTCTATGTAGTGTCAAAACTGTGGGAGGAGTTACAGTGCAAAAATGCTTGGAATAATAATAAAAACTAGACAAAGTGCAATTTCCGGGGAAATTGCGTGAAGTGGTCTTGCCTCCGCCAGTTCTCTACAACTGGAGCGGGCAGAGTAACTGGGTGGAGTGGGTGGAGTAACTGGGTGGAGTGGGTGGAGTAACTGGGAGGAGTGGGCGGAGTAACTGGGTGGAGTGGGCGGGGTAACTGGGTGGAGTGGGCGGAGTAACTGGGTGGAGTGGGCGGAGTAACTGGGTGGAGTGGGCAGAGTAACTGGGTGGAGTGGGCAGAGTAACTGGGTGGAGTGGGCGGAGTAAATGGGTGGAGTGAATTGAGTAACTGTTGTGTGGGTGGAGTGAGTGGAGTAACTGGGTGGAGTGACTTGAGTAACTGTTGTGTGGTTGGAGTGGGCGGAGTAACTGGGTGGAGTGACTTGAATAACTGTTGTGTGGGTGGAGTGGGCGGAGTAACTGGGTGGAGTGGCTGGAGTAACTGGGTGGAGTGGGCAGAGTAATTGGGTGGAGTGGGCGGAGTAACTGGGTGGAGTGGGCGGAGTAACTGGGTGGAGTGGGCGGGGTAACTGGGTGGAGTGGGCGGAGTATCTGGGTGGAGTGACTTGAGTAACTGGGTGGAGTGACTTGAGTAACTGTTGTGTGGTTGGAGTCACTGGAGTAACTGTGGAAAGGTTTGACTGAGCAGAGTAACTATATGGAGTAGGCAGAGTAACTGTATGGATTGTTTTGAGTGAGTAAAGATAGTAAGCATTCTTCTTTTTTCTATTGCCAGATTATTTATAGACATGTTAGAAGCTATTGTGTGGCTATTTAATTATTTATCTTTTTTAATGCAAATTTCGCGATACTGCTCCTTTAAGGGGAGTTTCCTGAGACTTGGTGAGTGGGCGGAGCAGCTGTAACGAGCCAGGCTGCAGCTGTGTTGCTATGGAAACTCACTCTGAGGTAAACTGAGAATGCACATTAAAACACATTTCTAATGCACTGGTGGTTGCCATATTCAAATGACTGTAGCTTAAAAAGTATACATCCTACAGCAAAGAGCTTTATACTGTAAGAATCACAAGAGCTAGGCGAACAATGTGGTGTATAGCATGTCTCGGAAATATTAAAAATGAAGGCACAGTCGCAGTTTAGAAATTGCCATTCAAATTTGTGGTGTCTAGAGTGGAGTTTCAATGAATGTCAATGGGAGGTGTGAGTTGCAAACAAAAGGTCATATTGTGAAATCTGTTCGGGCTATGGCTTAGCCTTGGACATTTTTAGCGGCAGCAGGGATAGCTGAACGTTTTGATATAAGATTTGTGTAGGTGGGATTAAAAATGAGGGAGAGGTCACAGTTTAGAAATCATGTCCTGATTCTTCATTTCACACGCATCTCCCACTCTAGCTTTGAAAATACCTCCCATTCATTCCTATGGGAAAATTGCGCCAGGAAAACGCCAATATTTCGGAAACCGTTTGGTGAAACGTTCCACAAAATATAAGCACACCATTCGGGAACGATCCGCACGTTTTGGTATATTATGGTCTATGTAGTGTCAAAACTGTGGGAGGAGTTACAGTGCAAAAATGCTTGGAATAATAATAATAATAATATATCAGCAAGAACAATAAGTGATCTTGCCAAGCAAGACCACTTAATAATATATCAGCAAGAACAATAAGTGATCTTGCCAAGCAAGACCACTTAATAAGAATAATATATCAGCAAGAACAATAAGTGATCTTGGCAAGCAAGACCACTTAACTAGACAAAGTGCAATTTCCGGGGAAATTGCGTGAAGTGGTCTTGCCTCCGCCAATTCTCTACAACTGGAGCGGGCGGAGTAACTGGGTGGAGGGGACGGAGTAACTGGGTGGAGTAGGCGGAGTAACTGGGTGGAGTGGGCGGAGTAACTGTTGTGGTGTTGGAGTGGGCGGGGTAATTGGGTGGGGTGGGTGGAGTAACTGGGTGGAGTGTGCAGAGTAACTGGGTGGAGTGGGCGGAGTAACTGGGTGGAGTGGGCGGAGTAACTGGGTGGAGTGACTTGAGTAACTGTTGTGTGGTTGGAGTGGGTGGAGTAACAGGGTGGAGTGGTCGGAGTAACTGGGTGGAGTGGGCGGAGTAACTGGGTGGAGAGGGCGGAGTAACTGTTGTGTTGTTGGAGTGGGCGGAGTAATTGGGTGAGGTGGGCGGAGTAACTGGGTGGAGTGTGCGGAGTAACTGGGTGGAGTGGGCAGAGTAACTGGGTGGAGTGACTTGAGTAACTGTTGTGTGGTTGGAGTGGGCGGAGTAACTGAGTGGAGTGGGCGGAGTAACTGGGTGGAGTGGGCGGGCTAACTGGGTGGAGTGGGCGGACTAACTGGGTGGAGTGGGCGGGCTAATTGGGTCGAGTGGGCGGGCTAACTGGGTGGAGTGGGTGGAGTGGGCGAGGTGGAGTGGGTGGAGTGGGCGGAGTGGGCGAAGCAACTGGGTGGAGTGGGCGGAGTAACTGGGTGGAGTGGGCAGAGTAACTGGGTGGAGTGGGCAGAGTAACTGGGTGGAGTGGGCAGAGTAACTGGGTGGAGTGGGCAGAGTAACTGGGTGGAGTGTGCAGAGTAACTGGGTGGAGTGGGCGGAGTAACTGGGTGGAGTGGGCGGAGTAACTGGGTGGAGTGGGCAGAGTAACTGGGTGGAGTGACTTGAGTAACTGTTGTGTGGGTGGAGTGGGCGGAGTAACTGGGTGGAGGGACTTGAGTAACTGTTGTGTGGGTGGAGTGGGCGGAGTAACTGGGTGGAGTGGGCGGAGTAACTGGGTGGAGTGGGCGGAGTAACTGGGTGGAGTGGGCGGGGTAACTGGGTGGAGTGGGTGGGGTAACTGAGTGGAGTGGGCGGGGTAACTGGGTGGAGTGGGCGGAGTAACTGGGTGGAGTGGGCGGAGTAACTGGGTGGAGTGGGCGGAGTAACTGGGTGGAGTGGGCGGAGTAACTGGGTGGAGTGGGCGGAGTTACTGGGTGAAGTGGGTGGGGTAACTGGGTGAAGTGGGCGGGGTAACTGGGTGGAGTGGGCGGGGTAACTGGGTGGAGTGGGCGGAGTATCTGGGTGGAGTGACTTGAGTAACTGTTGTGTGGTTGGAGTCACTGGAGTAACTGTGGAAAGGTTTGATTGAGCAGAGTAACTATATGGAGTAGGCAGAGTAACTGTATGGATTGTTTTGAGTAAAGATAGTAAGCATTCTTCTTTTTTCTATCGCCAGATTATTTATAGACATGTTAGAAGCTATTGTGTGGCTATTTAATTATTTATCTTTTTTAATGCAAATTTCGCGATACTGCTCCTTTAAGGGGAGTCTTCCTGAGACTGGGTGTGTGGGCGGAGCAGCTGTAACGAGCCAGGCTGCAGCTGTGTTGCTATGGAAACTCACTCTGAGGTAAACTGAGAATGCACATTAAAACACATTTCTAATGCACTGGTGGTTGCCATATTCAAATGACTGTAGCTTAAAAAGTATACATCCTACAGCAAAGAGCTTTATACTGTAAGAATCACAAGAAGAAGACCTATAATGTGGTGTATAACATGTCTCTGAAATATTAAAAATGAAGGCACAGTTGCAGTTTAGAAATTGCCATTCAAATTTGTGGTGTCTAGAGTGGAGTTTCAATGAATGTCTATGGGAGGTGTGAGTTGCAAACAAAAGGTCATATTGTGAAATCTGTTCGGGCTATGGCTTAGCCTTGGACATTTTAGTGGCAGCAGGGATAGCTGAACGTTTTGATATAAGATTTGTGTAGGTGGGATTAAAAATGAGGGAGAGGTCGCAGTTTAGAAATCATGTCCTGATTTTTCATTTAACACGCAGTTCCCACTCTAGCTTTGAAAATACCTCCCATTCATTCCTATGGGAAAATTGCGCCAGAAAAACGCAAATATTTCGGAAACCGTTTGGCGAAACGTTCCACAAAATATAAGCACACCATTCGGGAACGATCCGCACGTTTTGGTATATTATGGTCTATGTAGTGTCAAAACTGTGGGAGGAGTTACAGTGCAAAAATGCTTGGAATAATAATAATAAAAATAATATATCAGCAAGAACAATAAGTGATCTTGCCAAGCAAGACCACTTAATAAGAACTAGACAAAGTGCAATTTCCGGGGAAATTGCGTGAAGTGGTCTTGCCTCCGCCAGTTCTCTACAACTGGAGCGGGAAGAGTAACTGGGTGGAGTGGGCGGAGTAACTGGGTGGAGTGGGTGGAGTAACTGGGTGGAGTGGGCAGAGTAACTGGGTGGAGTGACTTGAGTAACTGTTGTGTGGGTGGAGTGAGCGGAGTAACTGGGTGGAGTGACTTGAGTAACTGTTGTGTGGTTGGAATGGGCGGAGTAACTGGGTGGAGTGACTTGAGTAACTGTTGTGTGGTTGGAGTGGGCGGAGTAACTGGGTGGAGTGGGCAGAGTAACTGGGTGGAGTGGGTGGGCTAACTGGGTGGAGTGGGTGGGCTAACTGGGTGGAGTGGGTGGGCTGACTGGGTGGAGTGGGCGGGCTGACTGGGTGGAGTGGGCGGGCTGACTGGGTGGAGTGGGCGGGCTGACTGGGTGGAGTGGGCGGGCTAATTGGGTGGAGTGGGCGAGGTGGAGTGGGCAGAGTAACTGGGTGGAGTGGGCAGAGTAACTGGGTGGAGTGGGCAGAGTAACTGGGTGGAGTGGGCAGAGTAACTGGGTGGAGTGGGCAGAGTAACTGGGTGGAGTGGGCGGAGTAACTAGGTGGAGTGGGCGGAGTAACTGGGTGGAGTGGGCGGGGTAACTGGGTGGAGTGGGCGGAGTATCTTGGTGGAGTGACTTGAGTAACTGGGTGGAGTGACTTGAGTAACTGTTGTGTGGTTGGAGTCACTGGAGTAACTGTGGAAAGGTTTGACTGAGCAGAGTAACTATATGGAGTAGGCAGAGTAACTGTATGGATTGTTTTGAGTAAAGATAGTAAGCATTCATTTTTTTTCTATTGCCAGATTATTTATAGACATGTTAGAAGCTATTGTGTGGCTATTTAATTATTTATCTTTTTCAATGCAAATTTCGCGATACTGCTCCTTTAAGGGGAGTCTTCCTGAGACTGGGTGTGTGGGCGGAGCAGCTGTAACGAGCCAGGCTGCAGCTGTGTTGCTATGGAAACTCACTCTGAGGTAAACTGAGAATGCACATTAAAACACATTTCTAATGCACTGGTGGTTGCCATATTCAAATGACTGTAGCTTAAAAAGTATACATCCTACAGCAAAGAGCTTTATACTGTAAGAATCACAAGAAGAAGACCTATAATGTGGTGCATAACAGGTCTCTGAAATATTAAAAATGAAGGCACAGTCGCAGTTAAGAAATTGCCATTCAAATTTGTGGTGTCTAGAGTGGAGTTTCAATGAATGTCAATGGGAGGTGTGAGTTGCAAACAAAAGGTCATATTGTGAAATCTGTTCGGGCTATGGCTTAGCCTTGGACATTTTTAGCGGCAGCAGGGATAGCTGAACGTTTTGATATAAGATTTGTGTAGGTGGGATTAAAAATGAGGGAGAGGTCGCAGTTTAGAAATCATGTCCTGATTTTTCTCTTCACGACCATCTCCCACTCTAGCTTTGAAAATACCTCCCATTCATTCCTATGGGAAAATTGCGCCAGAAAAACGCCAATATTTCGGAAACCGTTTGGCGAAACGTTCCACAAAATATAAGCACACCATTCGGGAATGATCCGCACGTTTTGGTATATTATGGTCTATGTAGTGTCAAAACTGTGGGAGGAGTTACAGTGCAAAAATGCTTGGAATAATAATAATAACTAGACAAAGTGCAATTTCCGGGGAAATTGCGTGAAGTGGTCTTGCCTCCGCCAGTTCTCTACAACTGGAGCGGGCTGGGTAACTGTGTGGAGCGTGCGGAGTAACTGGGTGGAGCGGACGGAGTAACTGGGTGGAGTAGGCGGAGTAACTGGGTGGAGTAACTGTTGTGGTGTTGGAGTGGGTGGAGTAATTGGGTGGGGTGGGCGGAGTAACTGGGTGGAGTGTGCAGAGTAACTGGGTGGAGTGGGCGGAGTAACTGGGTGGAGTGACTTGAGTAACTGTTGTGTGGTTGGAGTGGGTGGAGTAACTGGGTGGAGAGGGCGGAGTAACTGGGTGGAGTGGGCGGAGTAACTGGGTGGAGTGGGCGGAGTAACTGTTGTGTTGTTGGAGTGGGCGGAGTAATTGGGTGGGGTGGGCAGAGTAACTGGGTGGAGTGGGCGGAGTAACTAGGTGGAGTGACTTGAGTAACTGTTGTGTGGTTGGAGTGGGCGGAGTAACTGGGTGGAGTGGGCAGAGTAACTGGGTGGAGTGGGCGGGCTAACTGGGTGGAGTGGGCGGGGTGGAGTGGGTGGAGTGGGCGAGGTGGAGTGGGTGGAGTGGGTGGAGTGTGCGGGTGGAGTGGGTGGAGCAACTGGGTGGAGTGGGCGGAGTAACTGGGTATAGTGGGCAGAGTAACTGGGTGGAGTGGGCGGAGTAACTGGGTGGAGTTGATGGAGTAACTGGGTGGAGTGGATGGAGTAACTGGGTGGAGTGGGCAGAGTAACTAGGTGGAGTGACTTGAGTAACTGTTGTGTGGGTGGAGTGGGTGGAGTAACAGGGTGGAGAGGGCGGAGTAACTGGGTGGAGTGGGCGGAGTAACTGGGTGGAGAGGGCGGAGTAACTGGGTGGAGAGGGCGGAGTAACTGTTGTGTTGTTGGAGTGGGCGGAGTAATTGGGTGAGGTGGGCGGAGTAACTGGGTGGAGTGTGCGGAGTAACTGGGTGGAGTGGGCGGAGTAACTGGGTGGAGTGGGCGGAGTAACTGGGTGGAGTGGGCGGGCTAACTGGGTGGAGTGGGCGGACTAACTGGGTGGAGTGGGCGGGCTAATTGGGTGGAGTGGGCGGGCTAACTGGGTGGAGTGGGTGGAGTGGGCGAGGTGGAGTGGGTGGAGTGGGCGGAGCAACTGGGTGGAGTGGGCGGAGTAACTAGGTGGAGTGGGCAGAGTAACTGGGTGGAGTGGGCAGAGTAACTGGGTGGAGTGGGCAGAGTAACTGGGTGGAGTGGGCGGAGTAACTGGGTGGAGTGGGCGGAGTAACTGGATGGAGTGGGCGGAGTAACTGGGTGGAGTGGGCGGAGTAACTGGGTGGAGTGGGCGGAGTAACTGGGTGGAGTGACTTGAGTAACTGTTGTGTGGGTGGAGTGGGCGGAGTAACTGGGTGGAGTGGGCGGAGTAACTGGGTGGAGTGGGCGGGGTAACTGGGTGGAGTGGGCGGGGTAACTGGGTGGAGTGGGCGGAGTAACTGGGTGGAGTGGGCGGAGTAACTGTGTGGAGTGGGCGGAGTAACTGTGTGGAGTGGGCGGGGTAACTGGGTGGAGTGGGCGGGGTAACTGGGTGGAGTGGGCGGGGTAACTGGGTGGAGTGACTTGAGTAACTGGGTGGAGTGACTTGAGTAACTGTTGTGTGGTTGGAGTCACTGGAGTAACTGTGGAAAGGTTTGACTGAGCAGAGTAACTATATGGAGTAGGCAGAGTAACTGTATGGATTGTTTTGAGTAAAGATAGTAGGCATTCTTCTTTTTTCTATCGCCAGATTATTTATAGACATGTTAGAAGCTATTGTGTGGCTATTTAATTATTTATCTTTTTTAATGCAAATTTCGCGATACTGCTCCTTTAAGGGGAGTCTTCCTGAGACTGGGTGTGTGGGTGGAGCAGCTGTAACGAGCCAGGCTGCAGCTGTGTTGCTATGGAAACTCACTCTGAGGTAAACTGAGAATGCACATTAAAACACATTTCTAATGCACTGGTGGTTGCCATATTCAAATGACTGTAGCTTAAAAAGTATACACCCTACAGCAAAGAGCTTTATACTGTAAGAATCACAAGAAGAAGACCTATAATGTGGTGTATAACATGTCTCTGAAATATTTAAAATGAAGGCACAGTCGCAGTTTAGAAATTGCCATTCAAATTTGTGGTGTCTAGAGCGGAGTTTCAATGAATGTCAATGGGAGGTGTGAGTTGCAAACAAAAGGTCATATTGTGAAATCTGTTCGGGCTATGGCTTAGCCTTGGACATTTTTAGCGGCAGCAGGGATAGCTGAACGTTTTGATATAAGATTTGTGTAGGTGGGATTAAAAATGAGGGAGAGGTCGCAGTTTAGAAATCATGTCCTGATTTTTCTCTTCACGACCATCTCCCACTCTAGCTTTGAAAATATCTCCCATTCATTCCTATGGGAAAATTGCGCCAGAAAAACGCCAATATTTCGGAAACCGTTTGACGAAACGTTCCACAAAATATAAGCACACCATTCGGGAATGATCCGCACGTTTTGGTATATTATGGTCTATGTAGTGTCAAAACTGTGGGAGGAGTTACAGTGCAAAAATGCTTGGAATAATAATAATATATCAGCAAGAACAATAAGTGATCTTGCCAAGCAAGACCACTTAACTAGACAAAGTGCAATTTCCGGGGAAATTGCGTGAAGTGGTCTTGCCTCCACCAGTTCTCTACAACTGGAGTGGGCAGAGTAACTGGGTGGAGTGGGTGGAGTAACTGGGTGGAGTGACTTGAGTAACTGTTGTGTGGGTGGAGTGAGCGGAGTAACTGGGTGGAGTGGGCGGAGTAACTGGGTGGAGTGACTTGAGTAACTGTTGTGTGGTTGGAGTGGGCGGAGTAACTGGGTGGAGTGACTTGAGTAACTGTTGTGTGGGTGGAGTGGGTGGAGTAACTGGGTGGAGTGGCTGGAGTAACTGGTTGGAGTGGCTGGAGTAACTGGGTGGAGTGGGCGGAGTAACTGGGTGGAGTGGGCGGAGTAACTGGGTGGAGTGGGCGGGGTAACTGGGTGGAGTGGGCAGAGTAACTGGGTGGAGTGGGCGGGGTAACTGGGTGGAGTAACTGGGTGGAGTGGGCGGAGTAACTGGGTGGAGTGGGCGGAGTAACTGGGTGGAGTAGGCGGAGTAACTGGGTGGAATGGGCGGAGTAACTGGGTGGAGTGGGCAGAGTGGGTAGAGTAACTGGGTGCAGTGGGCGGAGTAACTGGGTGGAGTGGGTGGAGTAACTGGGTGGAGTGGGCGGAGTATCTGGGTGGAGTGACTTGAGTTACTGGGTGGAGTGACTTGAGTAACTGTTGTGTGGTTGGAGTCACTGGAGTAACTGTGGAAAGGTTTGACTGAGCAGAGTAACTATATGGAGTAGGCAGAGTAACTGTATGGATTGTTTTGAGTAAAGATAATAAGCATTCTTCTTTTTTCTATCGCCAGATTATTTATAGACATGTTAGAAGCTATTGTGTGGCTATTTAATTATTTATCTTTTTTAATGCAAATTTCGCGATACTGCTCCTTTAAGGGGAGTTTCCTGAGACTTGGTGTGTGGGCAGAGCAGCTGTAACGAGCCAGGCTGCAGCTGTGTTGCTATGGAAACTCACTCTGAGGTAAACTGAGAATGCACATTAAAACACATTTCTAATGCACTGGTGGTTGCCATATTCAAATGACTGTAGCTTAAAAAGTATACACCCTACAGCAAAGACCTGTACAATGGTGTATAGCATGTCTCTGAAATATTAAAAATGAAGGCATAGTCGCAGTTTAGAAAGTGCCATTCAAATTTGTGGTGTCTAGAGTGGAGTTTCAATGAATGTCAATGGGAGGTGTGAGTTGCAAACAAAAGGTCATATTGTGAAATCTGTTCGGGCTATGGCTTAGCCTTGGACATTTTTAGCGGCAGCGGGGATAGCTGAACGTTTTGATATAAGATTTGTGTAGGTGGGATTAAAAATGAGGGAGAGGTCGCAGTTTAGAAATCATGTCCTGATTTTTTACTCCACACTCAGTTCCCACTCTAGCTTTCGAACATTCCTCCCATTCATTCCTATGGGAAAATTGCGCCAGAAAAACGCCAATATTTCGGAAACCGTTTGGCGAAACGTTCCACAAAATATAAGCACACCATTCGGGAACGATCCGCACGTTTTGGTATATTATGGTCTATGTAGTGTCAAAACTGTGGGAGGAGTTACAGTGCAAAAATGCTTGGAATAAGAATAAAAATAATATATCAGCAAGAACAATAAGTGATCTTGGCAAGCAAGACCACTTAATAAGTGATCTTGCCAAGCAAGACCACTTAACTAGACAAAGTGCAATTTCCGGGGAAATTGCGTGAAGTGGTCTTGCCTCCGCCAGTTTTCTACAACTGGAGCGGGCAGAGTAACTGGGTGGAGTGGGTGGAGTAACTGGGTGGAGTGGGCGGAGTAACTGGGTGGAGTGGGCAGAGTAACTGGGTGGAGTGGGTGGAGTAACTGGGTGGAGTGGGCGGAGTAACTGTTGTGTGGGTGGAGTGAGCGGAGTAACTGGGTGGAGTGACTTGAGTAACTGTTGTGTGGTTGGAGTATGCGGAGTAACTGGGTGGAGTGGGTGGAGTAACTGGGTGGAGTGGGTGGAGTAACTGGGTGGAGTGGGCAGAGTAACTGGGTGGAGTGGGCGGAGTAACTGTTGTGTGGGTGGAGTGAGCGGAGTAACTGGGTGGAGTGACTTGAGTAACTGTTGTGTGGTTGGAGTGGGCGGAGTAACTGGGTGGAGTGACTTGAGTAACTGTTGTGTGGATGGAGTGGGCGGAGTAACTGGGTGGAGTGGCTGGAGTAACTGGGTGGAGTGGGCAGAGTAACTGGGTGGAGTGGGCGGAGTAACTGGGTGGAGTGGGCGGAGTAACTGGGTGGAGTGGGCAGAGATACTGGGTAGAGTGGGCGGAGTAACTGGGTGGAGTGGGCGGAGTAACGGTGGAGTGGGCGGAGTGGGCAGAGTAACTGGGTGGAGTGGGCGGAGTAACTGGTTGGAGTGGGTGGAGTAACTGGGTGGAGTGGGCAGAGTAACTGGGTGGAGGGGGCGGAGTAACTGGTTGGAGTGGGTGGAGTAACTGGGTGGAGTGGGCGGGGTAACTGGGTGGAGTGGGCGGAGTAACTAGGTGGAGTGGGCGGAGTAACTGGGTGAAGTGGGCAGAGTAACTGGGTGGAATGGGCGGAGTAACTGGGTGGAATGGGCGGAGTAACTGGGTAGAGTGGGCAGAGTGGGTGGAGTAAGTGCGTGCAGTGGGCGGAGTAACTGAGTGGAGTGGGCGGAGTATCTGGGTGGAGTGACTTGAGTAACTGGGTGGAGTGACTTGAGTAACTGTTGTGTGGTTGGAGTCACTGGAGTAACTGTGGAAAGGTTTGACTGAGCAGAGTAACTATATGGAGTAGGCAGAGTAACTGTATGGATTGTTTTGAGTAAAGATAGTAAGCATTCTTCTTTTTTCTATTGCCAGATTATTTATAGACATGTTAGAAGCTATTGTGTGGCTATTTAATTATGTATCTTTTTTAACCCTTTAACCGCCAGACTACCTTGAGATTTTGTCACCCTTTGTTGCCAGACCATTTTGCACTATTTTGCGCTCCCCTTGTTCAACTGTGATTTTTGAAGGGATTTCCAGTGATTTCCCAGAAAAGTGATATATTGTTTTTTTCAGCAGAGTCTAAGCTTTAACATGAAATGTCTTGTTTGTCATTTTTTAGGTGTATTCTCAATATTTTTGGATGAAATATGTGCAAAAAAAAACCCAAAAAACAATTTTTTACAATTTGTAATGTTTTTTGTAATAAAAAATGTAAGTTTGTCAATAAAATCTTATTGCACGTGAAACCCCAATTTCTCCCGGTTACAGTGATACCACATATGTATAGGTAGACACCCTTTCCTGCCCAGGAGACTCCCCCAAACTGAAACAACTCTTTAGGAGATTTTCAGATAAAATACAACTATGCTACGTGCTAAGCGCACCTTGCAGTTTTTCAAGAAAAACAACCCTTTACATTTGAAATACCCCCAACAAACTATAGATTCTCTGGAAGTACACACCTCAGGCTTTCTAGGCGTACCAGGCTTGTTGACATGGGTGCAGTTTTCTGGAAGTAATCCCTCAATATATTCTTTGGTTGCACAGGGTTTCTCTAAAAAAGTATAAAAAAGCAGAATCAAAACCACATTTTCCTAAAAAAAACCTATATGCAAACAAGAAAAAAACTGAAAATCTGAAAAAGCAACATGCCCCGAACAGAACAATACCCAGCATGCATAGCTACTGTCAAGGGAAGAGTTGCCAAACACACCAAAGTAAAGCATGTGCGTAACGGTAATTTTACTTCAAAATTTCAGCTCTGCATACAAAGTGCGCACCTTGTGCTTTTTCTACCAAAACAACCCTTTACATTTGGAATATCCCCCATAAATCATATATTCCCTGAAAGTACACATTTTAAGCTTTCTAAGCGTACCCAGCTTGTTGTCGTGGGCTCATCTTTCTGGAAGTAATCCCTTGAAGAATTCTTAGGTTGCACAGGGTTTCACAAAAAAAATTATAAAAAAGCAGAATAAAAAACACCTTTTCCTAAAATATCAATATGCAAATAAGAAAAAACAAGCTAAATCTGAAAGCGCAAGGTCCCCCGAGCAGAACAATACCCAACATGCATAGGTACTATTAACCCTTTTAATTGCCAGCCTACTTGAACTTTTGTCGCCCTCAGTTGGTCATTTTTCCCCATTTTGCGGCATGTTTAACCGTGATTTTTGTCGGAATTTCTTGGAAAATATATATATATTTTTTTGCAGCAGAATTTAGGCTTTAACATTAAATGTCTTGTTTGTAATTTTTCTACTGTTTTTTAAATATTTTTGCGTAAAAAAAAACAAAAAAATAAATAAAATAATATATATATATATATATATATATATATATACAATTGTCTCCTTTATTTTAAATAAAACATTTTTTAGTAATAAAAACCATATTGCATGTGATAGCCCCATTTCTCCCGATTACAACGGTACCACATATGTATCAATAGCCCCTCATTCTTGCCCAGGAGACCCCCCAAACTGAAAAGAGCATTTTATAACATTTACAAATAAAATACTACTATCCACACTATAAACATAAGGGGTTAATTTAAAATTACATAGGGACCCCCTCCCGGGGGGGGGGACCCCAATTTTTTTTGAGAATTTTTGGCTAAGCCTAACCCCAAAAATTAAAAAAATAGTGGGCCCCCCTGGGAGGGGGTCCCTATGTCATTTTCTTTTTAATTTTAATTCTTTAACATTTTAATTTTTTTTAATTTTTTCTTTTTAATCCCAGGGGGTGGGGGGACCCCATTTTTGGGGGGAATTCTAAGGGTTAGGGTTAGCCTAACCCTAACCCGTAAAGTGGACCAACACCCAGGATTTTCACTATCCTGGGTTTTGATCCACTTCCGCGGGGGTGCCCCGCTGCGTAAAACCCCCGAGAAAGGTATAAAAAACTCACCTCAGCCCGCTCCTACGGCGCATGCGCGAGCGCTCGTCCAATCAGAGCGCTCAGAGCCGCTGTGGTATGCAAGGACAAGGGACGGACAACCACAGCGGCTCTGAGCGCGCTGGCAGCCGCATCTCGCGCTTCCCTCTAACAGGGAGCGTGCCCGCATCGGCGATTCACAAACGACCGGAACGTGTGCGCGCCCTGATAGAGAGAAGCGCGAGATGCGGCCCGCGCATGCACCGTTGGAACAGGGATAAGGTAAGGCGATTGGGGCGTCCTGGGGGTTTCACACAGTGGGGCATCCCGATTTCGGATGCCCCGCAGGGAGGGATCTGATCCAGGCCGATCAGCCTGGGTGTTGGTCCACTTAAAAAGAAAAAAAAAAAAAAAGTAGGGGGGGGGACCCCATTTTTGGGGGGAATTTTAAGGGTTAGGGTTAGGCTAACCCTAACCGTTAAACATTTTTTTAAAAATCACGTAGGGACCCTCATTTTTTTTTGGAATTTTAAGGGTTAGGGTTAGCCTAACCCTAACCCTAACCCTTAAAATTAAAAAAAAAAATGACATAGGGTCCCCCCTCACAGGGTGGGGGACCTCATTTTTTTTTTTAATTTTAAGGGTTAGGGTTAGGCTAACCCTAACCCTAACCCTAACCCTTAAAATTAAAAAAAAAAATGACGTAGGGTCCCCCCTACCCGTCATAACCAGCCCGGGACCAGCTATGGGGGCTTGTATGCACAGAGTGGGGGGGCCAGCTTTTGTGGCCCCCCCCACCCTGCAGCCTACGAGCCCACATAGTCTATGTGGGCCCGGGCTCTTCTGCCCCCCCCTGGGCTTTGGGGAGGCAGGTAATTGGGGGTGCAGGGGTTAATGGCAAGTCACCCGCTAGGGCAGGTGACTTGCCAGACCCCAGCCTTGTGAACTGGTACAGGGGTCTCATGGACCCCTTACCAGTTCACAAAGGGTTAACAGAAAAAAAAAAAACACTGACACAAAATTTTTATTTATTAAAAAAAAAAAAAATTTACTCTTTACTCACCTTCGATCGTCAGCTCCTGTGTCCCTCGCTGATCTGCTGTCAGATGCCGGTGATCGGATCCAGAGAAGGAGGAGACAGGAGATCAGAGGATCTCCTGTCACCTCCTTCCAGGGCACCGATCACCGGCATCTGACAGCTAACAGAGCTGTAGCCGGTGATCGGGACTGGGAATGACGTCATAGGGGCTTAGCGGGGACGACGGCACGGACTGACGTCATTAGCCCCGCCCCCAAAAGGGGCGGGGCTTAGCGTCAAGATGGCGGCCGCCATCGGAACAGGAGAGGGGAGAGAGCCTTCCAGGCTCTCTCCTGAAGATCGGAATGACCTGGGGGGGGATCGGAGGCCCCCCAGGTGAAGAGGAGGGTCGGCGGGAGCCAGCGCACACAGAGGTAAGTAAATGTCATTATTTTTTTTTTTTTATTTTACAGGAAAAGCCGGAGGCAGCTGAAATGGGGGGGGGGCACCCTATTCCGGGCCCTCCCCTGCAGCCAGAGGAGGTCCGGTGAACGATCGGAGACCACCATTTTGAAGAGGAGACCCGGCTGAATCAAACGAGGGGTCAGGTAAGTGCCTTTTTTAAAAACTTTTTTACTATTAGTGGGGAAAGTCAGGCACGTAAAATTTACGTGGCTGGCAGTTAACTGCAGGAGAGGCAGCCACGTAAATTTTACGTGGCTGGCGTTTAAAGGGTTAATGCCAATTTCGCGATACTGCTCCTTTAAGGGGAGTTTTCCTGAGACTTGGTGTGTGGGCGGAGCAGCTGTAACGAGCCAGGCTGAAGCTGTGTTGCTATGGAAACTCACTCTGAGGTAAACTGAGAATGCACATTAAAACACATTTCTAATGCACTGGTGGTTGCCATATTCAAATGACTGTAGCTTAAAAAGTATACATCCTACAGCAAAGAGCTTTATACTGTAAGAATCACAAGAGCTAGGCGAACAATGTGGTGTATAACATGTCTCTGAAATATTAAAAATGAAGGCACAGTCGCAGTTTAGAAATTGCCATTCAAATTTGTGGTGTCTAGAGTGGAGTTTCAATGAATGTCAATGGGAGGTGTGAGTTGCAAACAAAAGGTCATATTGTGAAATCTGTTCGGGCTATGGCTTAGCCTTGGACATTTTTAGCGGCAGCAGGGATAGCTGAACGTTTTGATATAAGATTTGTGTAGGTGGGATTAAAAATGAGGGAGAGGTCGCAGTTTAGAAATCATGTCCTGATTTTTGACTCCACACTCAGTTCCCACTCTAGCTTTGAAAATACCTCCCATTCATTCCTATGGGAAAATTGCGCCAGAAAAACGCCAATATTTCGGAAACCGTTTGGCGAAACGTTCCACAAAATATAAGCACACCATTCGGGAACGATCCGCACGTTTTGGTATATTATGGTCTATGTAGTGTCAAAACTGTGGGAGGAGTTACAGTGCAAAAATGCTTGGAATAAGAATAAAAATAATATATCAGCAAGAACAATAAGTGATCTTGGCAAGCAAGACCACTTAATAACTAGATAAAGTGCAATTTCCAGGGAAATTGCATGAAGTGTTCTTGCCTCCACCAGTTCTCTACAACTGGAGTGGGCGGAGTAACTGGTTGGAGTGACTTGAGTAACTGTTGTGTGGTTGGAGGGGCTGGAGTAACTGTGGAAAGGTTTGACTGTGCAGAGTAACTATATGGATTGTTTGGAGTGAGTAAAGATAGTAGGCATTAAATGATATTTCTATCTTGCTAAATGACTGGCTATGTCATTTGTCTAAGCTGTTTTCCATAACATGTTTTCATGGGGAGTTTTCCTGAGACTGGCTGTGTGGGCAGAGCAGCTGTAAAATGAATGTAACGAGCCAGGCTGCAGCTGTGTTGCTATGGCAACTCACTCTGAGGTAACCAGAGAATGCACATTAAAACACATTTCTAATGCACTGGTGGTTGCCATATTCAAATGGCTGTAGCTTAAAAAGTATACATCCTACAGCAAAGAGCTTTATACTGTAAGAATCACAAGAGCATGGCATGTCTCTGAAATTGCCATTCAAATTTGTGGTGTCTAGAGTGGAGTTTCAATGAATGTCAATGGGAGGTGTGAGTTGCAAACAAAAGGTCATATTGTGAAAACTGTTAGGGCTATGGCTTAGCCTTGGACATTTTTAGTGGCAGCAGGGATAGCTGAACGTTTTGATATAAGATTTGTGAAGTTGGCCTTAAAAATGAGGGAGAGGTCGCAGTTTAGAAATCATGTCCTGATTTTTCACTTCACACTCATCTCCCACTCTAGTTTTGAACATTCCTCCCATTCATTCCTATGGGAAAATTGCACCAGAAAAACGCCAATATTTCGGAAACCGTTTGCCGAAACGTTCCACAAAGTAATAGCACACCATTCGGGAAAGATCCGCACGTTTTGGTATATTATGGTCTATGTAGTATAAAAACTGTGGGAGGAGTTACAGTGCAAAATATGGTGGAATAATATATCAGCAAGAACAATAAGTGATCTTGCCATGCAAGAACACTTAATAATGTGTTGGATTTACCCCTTAACAGGGCATGCCTGCATTGGCCATTAACAAATGCCTGGTGTGGGCATGCGTCCTGCTAAAGGGACGGTGGGGATGCGACCACTGCTCGCGCATGCGCCACTGGACCAGGAACAAAGCTGCGTTTGGGGGCATCCCAAATCTTGATGCCCCTGGGGGAGTGAGTATGTCTGCCCTGGAGTCTCATAGACCCCAGGGTGGGTTTTGGTCCACTTTGAAAACTCTAAGCAGTTGGTTTCTGCCCTTTAAGGTGGAACAAACACTGCTTCGGGAATGTAAAAGGCTAGCCAATTCCCTATCCCTGCAGTATCCCGATTTGGAATGTCCGACTGTGTGCACAGGCTGTGATGACTTCCCATTGGCTTATGTACCAGGCTTGTCTGAATGGCCAGCACAGCCAGAGGAGAGTAGCCAGCAGTAAGCTCCAGGCAATTTATTAAAGTGGACCAACACCCAGGATTTTGACTATCCTGGGTTTTGGTCCACTTCGGTGGGGCACCCCGATCGGGAGCGCCCCGCTGTGTGAAACCCCCCAGAAAGCCCTGAAAACTCACCTGACCCCGCTCCCACATGACCGCTCCAGCGAATCACCGCCGACGGACAAGCGAGGTCCGTCGATGGACAAGCGAGCGCGCCCGCCGCCACCTCCCGCGCGTCATTCTTACAGGGAGCGCGTCTGCGCCGGTCATTCACAAACATCTTATAGATTCCCGGGCCGGTCCCCCCTGGGTGTTGGTCCACTTTAATACAATGAGATTGTAAGGCATAATTATACCCCACGACCTCTATTTGATTTGTTGGAAGCCCGGGCATACGCAATTAGGTAAGAATACCGGCAATCCCCAGGATACCCCACATTGGGATGCCCCTTTTAAGTGGATCAAAAACAAGGTCAATGGAAAACTAAGGTTTTTGACTGCTTTAAGTTAGTCTTGTGCATAGTTTTTTTTATAACTGGACTAAGAAAAAGACTGAATTACTTACATAGAGTTTATTATATCTTGCTCCAAAAAGTGGAACTTCAATGGTTAGATTTATTGATCCTGAGCCTCCATCATCGGATTTTGGATTTACATGATCAATGGAAGATCCATACGGGTATAGAAGACCTGAAACCAAAGGGAAAACATTTATCTAGCCATACATACAGGGGGGAGGTTCTGTTTTCTCTATGTTCTTAACTGCATCCATTCAGTCTTTGTGCTGCTGCAGCCGCTTTGATTGGCTGGTGAATCTGTCAATCATGGTCAGGGCAGCCATTTAGAATGCAGACGCATTGGTCCTGGCAGCCGGCACCAGTAAGTAAAGTCTTGCTTATTTTTAACAGCCCCCTGGTGGGCGATGGAGGGAAATTGGGTGCCGCTGTGGCTTACATTTAAAAGAGGCACAAAACCCTTTTTTCTAGCAGCTGCCCTGGGGGGCTATTAGACTCCAGGGATGGCCTATGCGGCTTTTGAGCTGCTTTAAAGTGGACCAAAACCCCTCCCCTCTTGCCCCTGTGCAATGCCTCGGTGTGTGAAACCCAGCAGGTCACCCATCTAACTTACCTTTCCCTGGTCCTATGGCGCATATGTAGCCTCTCGTCCAATCAGCAGCTCGGATCCGCTCCTGCCCCTTCGTCTAATGATAAATATATAGTAGTTTTGAATAGTAAGTTAAAATTTTCAGGACTTTTATAATAATTGAATAGCAAAGTAAAGTCATACTATACTCTGGTCTGAGGCTATAGTCCTATTTATAAGCTGTAGTCCACCATAAAGTACACTGACACAGACACAGTAAAAATTAACATAAAGGGTAGAGGGTCCGCACTCCCTAAAAGTCCATCCTTTATTAAGTTAATCTTAAAATCATCTCCATGTGAACAGCCACTAAAATCAATAGTTACTAGACCCAAGCAGAAAAAGATGATAACAGGATTCCCTGACGCGTTTCGGACACTATGGATCCTTATTCATAGTAACATACATAGTAACATAGTTAATACGGTTGAAAAAAGACATATGTCCATCAAGTTCAACCAAAGGTGTTGGGGTAGGGGAAGTTATTTTTAATTTTTTAGGGGAAGCTATTTATTTTATTTTTTGTTTTTATTTATTTTTTTATTGATAACCGATAACCGCTAATAGTAACTGTTAATGTTATTTTCTTCTAAATATGCATCTAATCCTTTTTTGAAGCTGTCAGCGGTTGATGCTGTGACAAGCTTCTGTGGGAGGCTATTCCATAGATTTATAGTTCTTATAGTAAAAAACGATTGTCGCCTCCGGAGCCCCCTTGTCCTTAGAGAGGATTTAACATGAAATAGTGTTCCCCCATATTTTTTGTATGGGCCATTTATATATTTATACAAATTAATCATGTCCCCCCTCAATCGCCTCCTCTCCAGACTAAACAGATTTAATTCTTGTAATCTTTCCTCATAACTAAGATCTTTCATTCCCTTTATTAGTTTGGTGGCTTTCCTTTGCACCCTTTCCATAGTCAGAGCGTCCTTTCTATGAATGGGTGCCCAGAACTGGACGGCATATGCCAGGTGAGGGTAAAGAGGCAAAATTACATCTCTATCCCGTGATTCCAGGCCTCTTATAATGCGTGATAGTATCTTGGTGGCCTTGGAAGCAGCTGCTTGACATTGTATGCTGTTATTTAGCCTGTGATCTACCAGTACCCCCAGATCCTTCTCAACAAATGACTCTCCCAGTTTTACTCCCCCGAGGACATATGTGGCCATCAGGTTGTTAGACCCCAAGTGCATGACTTTACATTTTTCTACATTGAACTTCATTTGCCAAGTGGATGCCCAGACACTCAAAGTGTCCAAGTCAGCTCGAAGCTTGTGAACATCTTCCATAGACGGCACAGTGCTACATATCTTTGTGTCATCTGCAAAAATAGAGACAGTCCTTCTAATTCCATCTTCTATGTCGTTTATAAACATGTTGAATAATAGTGGGCCCAGCACTGAACCCTGGGGTACACCACTTACAACCGGTAACCATTCAGAGTAGGTATCATTAACCCAACTCTCTGCACGCGATCCTTCAGCCAGTTTTCAATCCAGTTACAAGATCCTCTGATCGCCTACCTCCCCACTTCTCTGCCCAGCCGTCACCTGCATCTGATCGCCGCGGGACACAGGAGACGAAGATCAGAGGGGAGTAAAGTAAAACTTTTTTTTTTTTTAATGAAGTTATTTTGAAAAAGTGTGTGTCTGTTTTTTTTTTTTACATTTAACCCTTTGTGAACTGGTAAGGGGTCGATGTTGCTTTTTCAGATTTTCAGTTTTTGTCTGGTTTGCATATAGTTTTTGATTCTGTTTTTTTTATTCATTTTTAGGGAAACCCTGTGCAACCAAAGAATACATTGAGGGATTACTTCCAGAAAACTGCATCCATGTCAACAAGCCTGGTACGCCTAGAAAGCTTGAGGTGTATACTTCTAGGGAATATATAGTTTGTTGGGGGTATTTCAAATGTAAAGGGTTGTTTTTCTAACTGCAAGGTGCGCATATTGCATAGCATAGTTGTATTTTATCTGAAAATCTCCTAAAGCGTTGTTTCAGTTTGGGGGAGTCTCCTGGGCAGGAAAGGGTATCTACCTATACATATGTGGTACCGCTGTAACCGGAAGAAATTGGGGTTTCACACGCTATAAGATTTTATTGACAAACTTACATTTTTTGTTACATAAAAACACTACAAATTGTAAAAAAAATAGTTTTTTTTTATTTTTTTGCACAATTTTCACCCAAAAATATTGAGAATACACTTAGAAAATCACAAACAAGACATTTCATGTTAAAGCCCAGGCTCCGCTGAAAAAAACAATATATTACTTTTCTGGGAAATCCCTTCAAAAATCACAGTTGAACATGGGGAGCGCAAAATAGTGCAAAATGGTCTGGCAACAAAGGGTGACAAAATCTCAAGGTAGGCTGGAGGTTAAAGGGTTAAACCGGACCTTCAGCATCATTTAATGAAGAGCCCAAACTCTTTAAAAACTCTTCTCCAACATCTAATATTAATAGAATGTCAATTTTTAGTCACTTACAGTCACTTACATATTATTCTTTTCCCCGCTGGGCTGCAACTCTGTTCAGGACTCAAAGAGGCTGAGTCATCATTAGCGGCAGGTAGCGACAGATGAGCGTCTGTAACAGGCATTTTCAGAGCGCCCGCTAGTAGTCGCAGTGCTCGGCCATGAGTCGCTACTTTATAGCGACTCAGTCGCTGTTCAGTAATGTTGAATACATTGTGAGGAGTCGCTATTTGACCAGTACAGCGCTGTATGGGAGCGCATGTTAGCGACTGCTCATAGTGACCGACTCACACCATATTCAGCAAAAAAACAGCCTCACAAATCTCTGGCGCTGAAAAATATTTGTTTGAAGCCCAGAGCGCAGGAGGCGGTGTGTTTAAAGTCTGTTTTCAGCATCTATCAACTAGTAACAAAGCGAAAACATATGGAATTACATTGTAACAACATTGTAACATGAACACTTTAATGGCAGACCTGTAACGTCATTTCTGAGGAAATATATAAAAACTAAAAAAATTATGAAAAAAAATGCGTATTCAATGTCAGAAGAGGTCACAGAATTATTTGTGATTTCTTTGAAAAAAAAAAAAAAAACCCATTTAAAGAGAAGAAAAGGTTCGTCCATTGAAATGTATGGGAGAGCGACAGATAGCGAGAGGTCATACCTGGCGCTGTGCAAGGCTGAACGCTGGCGCTGTTCGCTGAGGCTGTGAAACTGATGAATCAGACGCTACATGGCGTTATCCCAGTCGCTAAACAGATTCTGCTTGATAAATGTGTAATTGCTGCCGTGTCCGGCGTTCACCAGTCGCTACCTGTCATTAACCAGGCGCTACCTGACGCTATCCTTTCTTAAATAAGGGCCTAAGATATGAGCGCCGCCATCTTGCTTCAGAAGCATCACATACTGAGCAGAGGAGGGGGGAAGTGCAGCAGCATGTGCTGCTCTGCATTCTGGCATTGCTGTCCTTTTCCTGACCCCAGCTCTGCTCTGTCTGTTCAAAGCACAGCTATAACCCTGCCTCCCTGCACTTCCCCCCTCCTCAGAATACACTTCCTGTTTGCAGGCAGCCTGACACTCCATGGACCGCCATCTTGGAAGTTTAAAGGCTCAGAAAATGCAGTAGATGCAGGTAGAATGGTTTTTACTGTGGGCAATCTGTATGTACAGGACGGGGGAAACATATAAGTATCTCCCTAGGGTGGGGCTTATGGTTGGCAGGAAGTGGGGGTTTGGTTTTGTTTAGGCTCCTGATGACCGGGACCCTCCCTGGTGCAGAGGTGCCAGCGTTTAGGTCTGCTTTATAATAATGGTTTAATATCTCTAACGAGAAAGCCATTTGTATTTGATTCACGCATCACCTCACTAGGCCCAGAATGAAGGGCTTGAGCTACTGAAGGTTGTTACAAAGTTCTCAGGAGACCTGCAACTTCACACACTCACTTTCTAGCTTTGTAGCGGAGCTTTGCTGAATCGTCTAACATGGCTTGCATGAGAGACGCTACGCTTCATGTAATTATTGGAAATAGACATGGAGGCTGATTAACTACTAGCGCCAGGTATTGCTAGATATAGCGGCGCTCAGAGCGACCGCTAGTAGACACTGTAAGCGGGTATCAGGCGCTGTAACCTAGCGTTGTGGTTGCTGTCGTAACCTGGCTGGCATTGATGAATATGATGTATGTTGGGCGCTCTAACACCAGTACAGCGCTGCAGCGAGCGAGAGGTAAGGGGCAGTTGTGGCCTAGAGGTAAGGGAGCGGACTTGCAACCGGAGGGTGGCAGGTTTGAATCCTGGAACATGACTGAAGTGCTCTTGGCAAGGCACCTAACCCCCCAACTGCTTCCCAGGCGCCGTTATTAGGGCAGCCCACCGCTCCGGACATGGGTACGCTCACTGCACGGATGGGTTAAATGTGGAGGACGAATTCCTATATGTGCCCAAGCATACAATGGCCATCTATGCATTAAAAAAAAAAAAAAAAAAGGTAGCGCCAGCTCAGTGCGTCCGGCACTCGGCGCTCCACACCATATTTAGCAAAAAGCTACACACACACACACAAAGCATCGGCGCTCTAAAGCTGGGCGCTGTAGCATAGAGCACCAGACGCTGTGTGATTAAAGTCTGTTTTTGATCACATATCCACCAGTAACACATGGAATTACATTGTTTTAACACTTTAGTGCCAGACCTGTAATGACAATTCAAAAAAAAAAAAAATAAATAAATTGCTAAACACGCCGTATATACAAAACGAATGAAGCCCCATTGAAATGTATGGGAGAGCGCTACAGAGCGACAGGTACTAAATGACGCTCCTGAGCCTAGAGCGCCGGCGCTATACACTGAGCCGCCTGGATTAATACATGTGCCGCTACATGGCGCTGTTAGAGGGACTCACCAGATTCGCTTTCATAAATGTGGCTTTGCGTACAGCGCCCGGTGTTCACCAGACGCTGCCTGCCGCTACGAAGCGCTACCTGGCGCTAGCCGTTCCTAAATAAAAGATTTTAAGGACATTTTTTCCTAAACCATCCTACCTACATTTACTGCATTTTGTGAGCCTTTAAACATGGCGGCCCATGGAGTTTTGTGCTGCTCTGCATTGTGGGATTGCTGTCCTTTTCCTGACCCCGGCTCTGCTCTCTCTGAGCTTCCCCAGCACTTTTTCTCCGTTCTCCGATGCTTCTGAGGCAAGATGGCCACACCCGTATCCTAGAGTCCTGAACAGAGTTGCAGCCCAGTGGGGGAAAGAACAATAAGTAAGTGACTAAAAACTTAAAATATATTCATTTTAGATGCTGCTAAATATTTTTCAAAGGGCTTTTCATTAAATCATTTATTATATGTAAGCAGTGAAGTGAACTCATATACATACCAAGGGAATCGTACAATGTAGTGCTGACAGCAGATTCCTGTGTTGTGCCAATAGTTGTAGATGTGAAATCAAGTGGAGCGATAGTATTAGTTTCCGATGTATCCTCAGGAGTCATTGCAGTGGCAGGAGGAGTAATATCAGTGATGGTACTAAATAATGGCGTCCAATCAGGAGACAAGTCGCTTGTACTCTTTAGAGAAGTAGCAATAGTAAAGACTGGGGTGTAAATACCTTCTGTGTAAGCAGGGCTGAGAGAAGAGAAGATATCTCTCGTATTAGAACTAGAGGTTACATGTTCTGTTGTATCTGGAAAAGGAGTAGGGAATTGTGATTCAGTTTCTGGGGGAGCACTGGTGGTGACTTGTGCTGTGCTATCAGATATAGTTGTGGTAGACATTAGTGGTGGAACAGTAGTGATGGGTGGTGTAGTGTTAGGGGTAGTGGACATGAAAGGAGCTGCAGTATCAGGGCTTGAAGTTACAGATTCGGTGGTAGCGGAGACAGAAGTAGTGACTTGTGATTCAGTTTCTGGTGGAGCGCTGGTGGTGAATTGTGCTGTGCTATCAGATATAGCTGTGGTAGACATTAGTGGTGGAACAGTAGTGATGGGTGGTGTGGTGTTAGGGGTAGTGGACATGAAAGGAGCTGTAGTATCAGGGCTTGAAGTTACAGGTTCGGTGGTAGCGGAGACAGAAGTAGTGACTTGTGATTCAGTTTCTGGGGGAGCGCTGGTGGTGACTTGTGCTGTGCTATCAGATATAGTTGTGGTAGACATTAGTGATATAGTACTGAAGGAAGGAGCAGCAGATATGGGTGGTGTAGTGGTAGGGTTGGTGGACATGAAAGGAGCTGTAGTATCAGGACTTGAAATTGCAGATTCTGTGATATCAGTGAGAGAAGTAGTGAATTGTGATTCAGTTTCTGGGGGAGCACTGTTGGTGAATTGTGCTGTGCTATCAAAAATAGCTGTGGTAGAAATTAGTGGTGGAGCAGTAGAAATGGTTGGTGAAGAATTAGGGGTAGTGGATATGAAGGGGACTGTAGTAGGAGAATTTGAAGTTACAGATTCGGTGGTAGTGGAGACAGAAGTAGTGACTTGTGATTCAGTTTCTGGGGGAGCACTGATGGTGAATTGTGCTGTGCTATCAGATATAGTTGTGGTAGACATTAGTGATATTGCACTGAAGGAAGGAGCAGCAGATATGGGTGGTGTAGTGGTAGGGTTGGTGGATATGAATGGAGCTGTAGTTTTAGGACTTGAAGTTGCAGATTCTGTGGTAGTGGAGACAGAAGTAGTGAATTGTGATTCAGTTTCTGGGGGAGCACTGGTGGTGACTTGTGCTGTGCTATCAGATATAGTTCTGGTAGAAATTAGTGGTGGAACAGTAGTGATGGGTGGTGTAGTGGTAGGGTTGGTGGACATGAAAGGAGCTGTAGTATGAGGACTTGAAATTGCAGATTCTGTATCAGTGAGAGAAGTAGTGACTTGTGATTCAGTTTCTGGGGGAGCACTGGTAGTGAGTTGTTCTGTGCTCTCAGAAATAGTTGTGGTAGAAATTGGTGATGTAGTACTGAAGGGAGAAGCAATAGATATAAGTATTGTAGTGTCAGGACTGGTGGATATGAAGGGATTTGTAGCATCAGAAATGAAAGTTACTTGTTCTGTGGTATCGAGAATAGGAGTGGAGAATTTTGATTCAGTTTCTGGGGGAGCACTGGTGGTGAATTGTGCTGTGCTCTCAGATATAGTTGTAGTAGAAATTAGTGGTGGAGCAGTAGTGATGGGGGGTGTAGTGTTAGGGGTAGTGGATATCAAAGGAGCTGTAGTATGAGGACTTGATGTCACAGATTCTGGGGTATCAGGGACAGAAGTAGTGAATTGTGATTCAGTTTCTGGGGGAGCAATGGTAATGAATTGTGCTGTGCTATCAGATATAGCCGTGGCAGTATTTAGTGATGTAGCACTGAAGGAAGAAGCAGTAGATATAAGTGGTGAAGTGTCAGGGCTGGTGGATATTAAGGGAGCATCAGAAATGAAAGTTACTGGTTCTGTGGTATCGAGAATAGGAGTGGAGTATTGTGATTCAGTTTCTGGGGGAGCACTGGTGGTGAATTGTGCTGTGCTATCAGATATAGTTGTGGTAGAAATTAGTTGTGGAGCAGTAGTGATGGGTGGTGTAGTGTTAGGGGTAGTGGACATGAAAGGAGCTGTAGTATGAGGACTTGAAATTGCAGATTCTGTGATATCAGGGACAGGAGTAGTGAATTGTGATTCAGTTTCTGGGGGAGCACTGGTGGTGAATTGTGCTGTGCTATCTGATACAGTTGTAGTAGAAATTAGTGGTGGAACATTAGTGATGGGTGGTGTAGTGTTAGGGGTAGTCAAAGGAACTGTAGTATCAGGACTTGAAGTTACAGATTCTGTGGTATCAGGGACAGAAGTAGTGACTTGTGATTCAGTTTTTGGGGGAGAACTGGTGGTAAATTGTGGTGTGCTATCAGAAATAGTTGTAGAAACTATTGGAGCTGTAGAAAAGGACGGTGTAATGTCAGGGTCAGTAGACATGGAGGGAGATGCATCATCATTACTTGAAGTAGTAGATTCTGTGATATCAGGGACAGGAGTAGGAAATTGTGATTCAGTTTCTGGGGGAGCACTGGTGGTGAACTGAGCTGTGCCATCTGATATAGCTGTGGCAGTATTTAGTGATGTAGTACTGAAGGAAGGAGCAGTAGATATAAGTGGTGAAGTGTCAGGGCTGGTGGTTATGAAGGAATTTGTAGCATCAGAAATGAAAGTTACTTGTTCTGTGGTCTCGAAAATTGGAGTGGAGAATTGTGATTCGGTTTCTGGGGGAGCACTGGTGGTGAATTGCGCTGTGCTATCAGATATTGTTGTGGTAGAAATTAGTTGTGAAACAGAAGACATGGGTGGTGTAGTGTAAGGGGTAGTAGACATGAAAGGAGCTGTAGTATCAGGACTTGAAGCTACAGATTCTGTGGTATCAGGGACAGAAGTAGTGAATTGTGATTCAGTTTTTGGGGGAGAACTGGTGGTAAATTGTGTGTTATCAGAAATAATTGTAGAAACTATTGTTGGAGCTCTAGAAAAGGACGGTGTAATGTCAGGGTCAGTAGACATGGAGGGAGATGTATCATCATTACTTGTAGTAGATTCTGTGGTATCAGGGACAGGAGTAGGAAATTGTGATTCAGTTTTTGGGGGAGCACTGGTGGTGAATTGTGCTGTGTTATCAGATATAGATGTGGTAGACACGATTGCATTGTTTGTCATGTTGGCGTTCTCGGATGTAGATGCTGCTGTGGTTGTCAAGCTATCTGGTGTAGATTCACTTGTAGATTCTGAAGGTAAAGACGTGGGTTCCTCTGTTCTCATGCCACCTAGAATAAATAAAGAAAACACTTTTATTCTGCTTGTTTCCTCTAACAGAGGATTATTTTTCTACAGAACCTCACAATATATAGATCGGTTACTAAACAAATCGCCTGTACAACCCAAATAAATACTTTATAAAGGTGATGCACAACCGATATCATTCATTTTTGATATCACAAAGTCATCACCAGACACTACACAATATTAAAAACCCTTAAAATACATGAATACAACCAAGACAATCACTGAGCCTGATGAAGTGGGTATTGTGATCCGCGGAACGCGTGGCTGCAGGCGGATGAGGTGTGAAATGGTGAAGAGACATCTTGGTGATTTATTACATTTCTTATGTTGATTTAATTTCGTGTGATTATATCAGGTCTTGGGTTCCTTTGTAGTTACTTTATTTTTTTTTGCAAAGGTTGTATGTTGGGGCTATAGGGAGAGTAGGCTACCCACTGTCACTATTGATGGATTAGGTTATTTTGTTGATTTTGAATGAATATAGGGTTAGTCTCTCGCATAGTTCTCCATTGTTCACTACATTAATTTAGTTATATTTCCTTCAGAGGATCCGGACCATAGGTAGGGCATTGATTTACCATAAGATGCACATGCCCTTAAGACACAGATAGTGTGGCATTAACCCCTACCATTCCCCATAGGCAGTGTGGCATTTCCCCCTACCATTCCCATAGGCAGTGTGGCATTTCCCCTCACATTCCCATAGGCAGTGTGGCATTTCCCCCTACCATTCCCGTAGGCAGTGTGGTATTCCCCCTCCCATTCCCCATAGGCAGTGTGGCACTGGCATTCCCCCCTCCCATTCTCATGGGCCTTGTGGAATTCCCCTCTCCCATTCACCATAGGCAGTGTGGCATCCCCCCCTCCTATTCCTCATATAGGCAGTGTGGCATTCTCCCCTCCCATTCCCCATAGGCAGTGTGACATTTCCCCCTCCCATTCCCATAGGCAGTTTGGCATTTTCCCCTCCCATTCCCATAGGCAGTGTGGCATTTCCCCCTCCCATTCCCCATAGGCAGTTTGGCATTTCCCCCCTCCCATTCCTATAGGCAGTTTGGCATTTCCCCCCATCCTATTCCCTATAGGCTGTGTGGCATTACATACTGTGCTCCCACGCTGCTGGCCGCCTGTTGGATGATCCGTGGCCCACTGTCCTAGCCTCAGCCCCTCCTCTTCTCATGCATGGCATGTGCCCTACATGAACCTCCGTACCATGCAGCCGGTGGGCGTTGCCTGTGGCTAATGTCCAATGAGGACAGTGGATGCAGGCCACACCCACCCACTGCATGGAACAGTTGTTTGTGTAGGGCGTATGTGCCTGAGAAGAGAAGCAGTAGCAGCAGGGGCAGCAGGCTGGGGTTCTTTGGTTTCGGGTGTAGTGGAACTGGGTACAGGGGGCTGAATGGGAGACTAAGGGGGTAGGGATTGAATGTGGGTGTTAAAAGCAGCAGCCCAACTGGCTTCAAAGCAGTGCGGCCCACCGGGAATTCTCCCGGGTCTTCCTATGGGGAGTCCACCCCTGGCCTCCACTATCACTGAGTTTTCACTTTGTTTAAAGTGGACCAACACCCAGAATTTTGACTATCCTGGGTTTTGGTCCACTTCAGGGGGGCACCCCGATTAGGGGTGCCCCGCTGTGTAAAACCCCCCAGAAAGCCCCCAAAACTCACCTCACCACGCTCCCACGTAGCCACGGACAAGCGGGTGACAGCGGCGGACAAGACAGTGCGTCCGCCGCCGCCTCCCGCGCGCCCCTCTGACAGTGCGCGCGCCCGCACCGGCCATTCACAAACGGCCGGCGCGGGCGTGGTCGTGCGCACGCCTAGAGGGGCCGCCGCCGATGAGGTACGTTTTTCAGGGGTTTTCGGGGGTTTTGGGGGGGGTCCCTCACCGCGTGACATCCCGATCTCGGATGTCCCGCGGGGAGGGAGGTGATCGGCCCCGGGAATCTTATAGATTCCCGGGCCGATCACCCCTGGGTGACAGTCCACTTTAACAATACAGAAAGGTTGAAACAATCATCAGTTTCGTGTAATTCAACCTTCAATGAATCCTAATGATGTATAACGTGTTGCAAAACTGATGTTATTGAAGAGTCACTTTAGTACTTAAAAGAATTAAAAGTGAATGAATCCAATAACTGAGAATGAAACACAGTTACTCACCAATCAAAAGAATCACAAGAGTGACTCTCAGTTCCATACACCACATTCTCCAGCGGTAGGATTTCCAGTTTAGAGTAAGTGACTTAAATAATCTTCTAAAGAAAAGAAAAGACAGATCATCTAAAATATGTGGATTATGTTAATTATGCATCCAATTGAAAGCAGTGGTTCTTTTATGCAGTGGGTGGAACTAAACAGGAAAAAAAGCTTTTATTTAAATTGGCATACAGTGTCTAGCCTCACCCTATTGGTGAACAAAAACCTATTTGTGAACAATCTCTCAGACCAAGGGTGCGTAACCTTTAGAAGAGAGTGGGCCACTTAAGCAGTTTGGAAACTGCACACAGTATTCTAGCTGTGGCCTCACCTGGGCTCTATACAGCGGCATAACAATCTCCTTCTTCCTACTGGTGATGCCTCGAGCTATGCAGCCCAGCATCCTGCTTGCTTTTCCCACTGCCTGGCTACACTGTCCAATCATCTTGCAGCTATCAGTAATCAGTACCCCTAAATCTCTCTCCTCCGAGGTCCTGGCTAACACAGTGCTGCCCATACGGTACTCAGAGCAGGGATTCCTTCTACCCAAGTGCAGGATTTTACATTTAGAGACATTAAACTCTAGTTTCCACAGTTTTGACCATCTATCCAGTAAAGCTAAATCATTTTCCATGTTACAGACACCTCCAGGAATATCCACCCTATTACTAACCTTTGTATCATCAGCAAACAGACAAACTTTTTCTACCAAGCCTTCTCCTATGTCACTTACAAATATATTAAAAAGAATGGGGCCCAGGACAGAGCCCTGCGGCACACCACTTGTAACTCGCCTTTGTTCAGATTGCACACCATTTACAACAACGCTCTGATACCGATCCCTCAGCCAACTGGAAATCCACTGAACTATCCAGGGATTGAGTCCTACCTTCAATAACTTATCTATGACCTTTATGTGCTATAGTGTCAAAGGCTTTGCTAAAATCCAGATAGGCGATATCCACAGCACCACCTTCATCTAACACTTTAGTGACATTGTCAAAGAAATCAATAAGATTGGTCTGACATGATCTGCCCTCAGTAAAGCCGTGCTGTTTTTGGTCCAACCTATACATTTTTTTACATGAATGAACTAATTGCTGCGTTTCCATAAGCAGGAAGTAAAATCTGTGGTCACACTACAGCATTGTCACTTAACAAGAAGTCTTGTTTTGTTCAAATTTCCCATTGAGGTTATAACTGGATCCAAAGTGGTTTCCGAGTGGCTGATTTCGAAAAATGATTACAATTCCTTTTGTTTTTACTTATGGGAGATGTATAGACTCACGGCATACCGTTTTAATTCACTTGGGATAGTAAGTTATCCTATGAGAAAGGAAAGACTTTGCGTTGATTAAAAACATTCACAAAGGTTGCTCAAGGAATACTGATGAATCAAATGGAACTTTATGCAAATGACATTATTACTTGGTTTCCAGAATCACTCAATGATTTTTACTGATTGCGTCTTATCATGCAAATGTAAAAATAAAATAAGAAAACATACATTTCCCGGCTCCCATGCAGCACCTTCCATTGACTTAAACAGAGAGAGAGACAGACACACACACATATGCATTACTGGCATCCTCTGTCGGCACTGCTGCTTCCGTAGCCGCCGCTCCTCCTCTGTCCATAGCCGCAGCAGGTTCAGAGCGAGTTGGTTCCGGCTTCTGGGTGGGCGTGGCCTATGACTCCTGTCGGCATCATTGGACACTGGTCACAGGCCATGCCACGCCCAGTGGCCAGAACTGGCTCGCTCTGAACTTGCGGCGGCTTCGGAGGCGGCAGGCAGCAGTGATGACTAAGACAGAGGATGCCGGTAATGTATGTGTGTGTGTCTGTCTCTCTGTTTAAGTCAGCGTAGGAGTCGGGAAATGTAATTTCCATTTAGTTTGTTTTTGGGGCATGCTGCACACTGCCTGTATTTGGGATGCCCGCACACTGTCGGTATTTGGGATACCTCACACTGCCTTTAAATCAAATGCTTGCACACAGCCTATAAAAAGGATGCCTGCACACTGCCTGTAATTGGTGTAATTGGGATGCTGCACACTGCCTTTATTTGGGATGTCTCACACTGCCTGTAATTGGGATGTCTCACACTGCCTGTAATTGGGATGCCTCACACTGCCTGTAATTGGGATGCCCCTCACTGCCTGTAGTGTGGCGTCTGTTATGGGGTGATGGGGGGATTCTGCACACTGTCTGTAAAAGGGTGATTGCTTTTAGCATACAATTTGGTTCTGAATATTTTTTTCTTATTTTTCTTATGCAAATCCGGGGTGCGTCCTATGGGCAGGTGCGTCTTATAGTACAAAAAAATGATACTTCCTTTCTGTGTATAGATTCACATTAAAAGACATTGCCCTCTTCCTTCAGTCTTGTGTTATGATATAAAGATGGTGTCCTGTCTGTAGATCCTCCCCAAAACATTGTTAAAAAATGTTTAAAATTATTTTACCAGATGTGGATTCATGTGATGTACAGTACCTGCTCCTCTTTGTATTCATCACCAAGCATGGCTGACAAGCTTCCGGGGGTATCTTTCTACCTCACCTAGCCCAGGAAATGAAAGTTCTGCAACTCATCTAGAGATATTTAAAAAATAGAAGGAAGTGGAAGTTCCTTCATAAAAAAAATACCCAGCACATAAACAGTCCAGTAGATATAGTTAATGGTCCAGTATTATGTACTTTTGCATAATATAAATCAAATCCATCAATATTTAGAGAGTCGTTCATATCCCATAGTGCAATGCATACATCACATTGAAATGTAAGCTATATGAATTTCAATAAAAGGCTCTTGACTGCTTTAGAAAGTATCACAGATGATAACAATAGAAACAATTAAGATACAAGAATTGCTATTAGGCTCACATGATGTAACACAATGGACCTCTCAGCAGGGAGCAGGCAGGTTTTTCAGAATGACTAATTGTGTTTCTTACAGTATTTAACTAGAGAGAAGTATGAGACTGCACTAGAGGCTATAAGTTAAATCATGAATCAGTCAAAAATGGTGTGCACAAGTGGGTGGTAGTATCTATAAACAAAATTCTAAAGACAAGTCCCACTACATGTCAATCCACCCATTAACCATGGCACCACCACAAAGCATTTTTTGTTTAAAAGTACATGCTTTTATTTATACTGATAAAACATATATCAGACATAAGACACAATATTTTAAAAAACATTAAAGACAATGGACAAAGGGAAGGAAAGCTACTATGTGGGGGCAGTGGGAAGAGGGGTCTAATACAAATTAATCACCTATCAATAAAGATAAATAAAAGCCCTGGCTGGACAATAAAGTGCACAAGTGCTGATAACAGTAACCCTACTCTATATCCGTGTGTATCATAAGTGCCTGAAATATCATATAGTGACTGTTCCACAAAAGATATACTAATGTGTGATCCTAATCCATCAATATGCCAACACTAACTATTCAATAACAAATAAATACAGACCACGCCAGGGGAAACCAAGAAAAAAAGATCCCAGTGTAAAAAAACAATGAACTCACATAGTAAACGACCACCTGCCCACAGCCCCGCCCGTCTACGCGTTGCGTGACGTCAGACCGCGTCACTTCCTCAGGAAGTGACGCGGTCTGACGTCACGCAACGCGTAGACGGGCGGGGCTGTGGGCAGGTGGTCGTTTACTATGTGAGTTCATTGTTTTTTTACACTGGGATCTTTTTTTCTTGGTTTCCCCTGGCGTGGTCTGTATTTATTTGTTATTGAATAGTTAGTGTTGGCATATTGATGGATTAGGATCACACATTAGTATATCTTTTGTGGAACAGTCACTATATGATATTTCAGGCACTTATGATACACACGGATATAGAGTAGGGTTACTGTTATCAGCACTTGTGCACTTTATTGTCCAGCCAGGGCTTTTATTTATCTTTATTGATAGGTGATTAATTTGTATTAGACCCCTCTTCCCACTGCCCCCACATAGTAGCTTTCCTTCCCTTTGTCCATTGTCTTTAATGTTTTTTAAAATATTGTGTCTTATGTCTGATATATGTTTTATCAGTATAAATAAAAGCATGTACTTTTAAACAAAAAATGCTTTGTGGTGGTGCCATGGTTAATGGGTGGATTGACATGTAGTGGGACTTGTCTTTAGAATTGTGTTTCTTACAGTCATAGCAGGAGGGAGAGATAGCCCATCATAAGATCTTAAAGTGGACCAAAACCCAGAATCTAGACTACCCTGGGTTTTGGTCCTTGCCCCCGGGGCACCCTGATTGGGGATGTCCCGCTGTGTGAAACCCCCCCAGGTCACCCAAGCCAACTCACCTCTACCTGGTACTACTGCGCATGCGCAGCCTCTCGTCCAATCAGCTTGCTTGGATCGACACCCTTTGATAGGAAGCATGCCTGCATCGGCAATTCACAAATGCCTGGCACGGGCATGCACCATGCTAAAGGGATGGGTGGCACCAGCAAAACGATTTTGTCATCACATGTGGTGCAATGCTCTGTCCATGACCCAACATGTACAATGGCCCAAAAGAACCCCCCCCCCCCCTGAGTATATGACAGAGTCTTATTACTGCACTCACCAAAGTCAGTAATAAAAGGTATATATATTTATTAATTCATTAGAAGCAATATTACAACCAAGACATATTTTAAAAAACATATAAGACAAGCTAAAAAGCATATGTATTCTGCCAGGAGGGGGCGCTAATACGCTTTGCTACCATATGGACAAATATGAAGTTTCAGTGTAATTCATAAGACTCTTAGAGAAAACCATAACCTACAATAAAGTGCCAAGTTCCTATGTGAACTCTTTTTCAAGGCAGAGTGCATGACAACTGAGGTACAATTGGGTCCTCCTACTATTTATTACAATATGAGAATAAATACCCACACGGTCAAAGCTTAACCTCTCCCATGTTAAAGTGACAGAGGAAGGAAACTTCCACAGGGTGGGGTCAGTTAGTTAGTTAGGTGGGGTTAGTAAAAGGGGATTTTTTTTTGTTTCCAAGGTCTTAAACTCAAATCCCAATATATGGCTCTCTGAGCTTTGTCACCTCTGTACCTGGTGTATGCCTTTTGAGGATGACCATTTTGGGTTAAGAAAATGTCAAAATTTCTCTCAATCATCCATCACAGGTACATTACCCACAACCATGACCGGCTTTTTGGATATGCAAGCATTCGCATAGGGTGCTATCCAAATCTCAATGAGCCTATAAAACACTTTGAGAAAATCAAAATGCCAAACGTCCCCAGTCTGTTCTTGATCAGAACCCGTCTATTCCGCTCATCTCTACTACTAGGGTTGGGTGGCTTTTTGATTACTCACATTGGACCTCTCAGTGGCCACCATCACAACGTAACAATAAATAGAATCATAAACCCTTTGGGTGGCAGATTTCCTTTAGACCGTGTCTAAACAGTCCATGCTTCTTACCTAACCTACATCTCAGCAATAGAAATACACTGTTTGGGAAGTATAATTCGAGTTGTGCCCAATTTGAGTGCAATTTATCTATAATAAATCATTTTTAAAAATTGATTATCTATAATAAAATTAATTTTCAAATTAAGAAATGTCCATACCTGGAATGAAAGAGCCTTTCATCCTTACAGCAACCGTCCAGCAGAGAGAATGCCAAGCAGTTACACCTCCCGCCTTGCTGTCCTTTCACTGTATTTACTCTTCAGATTGATGGGACTGGAATTTCAGGTGAGAGCAAGACGCCTGGAGACAAAGAGCAACACATACCAACATTGCGCGGAACTAAAAAGGAACCCGCTGCTCAAGGGGCCTGAATTAATGTTGCTGTATGAACTTGAATTAAAGGTCAATTCGAATTCAGATTTTTGCTACTTCAGTCCGATGTTATCATAGCAGTGATGCCCACAAGCACCTTGGACTTGGACGCTTTGAACGCCTTGGCAGCCATTTGGCAAATTAATTTTAATTGGATAAATGTACAGTCATGCAATTGGGGTCTAATAATATGCAGGCCACATATGTCTATCAGAGAGTAAAGCTGGGAGAGTCAACTTTTGAGATGGATCTGGAATTAGTGGTAGACCACAGGCTAAATAACAGCTGCTTCCAAGTCCACCAACATATCTTGCAGTAAAAGGAGCATGGAATCATGGGACAGTGCAGAGCAGTAGCTAGGCAAAGATTCAAAATGGTGCCCCCCCACCTGTTCTCAGACCCTCCTTTGGCGTCTCCTGACCTGCTACACCCAGGGCAAGTGCCCCCCTTGCTCCCCCCTAGCTACGGCCCCTAGGACAGTGGTGTAATCAGGGTTGTTTCTATGAGAGGGTGAACAGGGCATCAGTGCTAGCCATCCTGTTATCTGCAGATGAGTCAGGTCCACTGTTTGTGGTGTAGGTCATAAAACATGCTCCTCATCCCCCATATTTGGCTCAGTCATGGGGAGGAGGGCACTGCCTGCTGCACACACTGTCTGCTGGCGCATCACATGGTCGACTTGTCAGTCACCGTCTCAGACAGCAACCTCTTTCTCCAGTCACCCCTGCACCCCTGCTTGTGTGCACTTGCTTGCTTTATGCCCTCTGGTGGTGATGTGCGGCCGATGGCGGGGAGATTTGAATGGGCCAAATGAGTTATCTACTGGGCTATCAGCCCCCCTCCCGATGGAAAGAATTATTAATTACCATCCCCCGACCCCTATAAAATAGATACAGTACATTGCCACAATGACAATTAATCCTGTAGCTTGGGTGCTATTGTGTCTGGTGTATTTTTCTATCTATCCATGTATGACCTTGAACCTGGTTTGAACCTGTTTCTACCTGCTCCACTGTATCGTAAATTGTATCTACCATGTATGACCTTGGATATTCTCGACCTCTTCTTTTCCCGTCTCTCTTGTACTGATGCTGTGTTTTCCCTTGTATTACCTTTGACCTGCCTTCTGACCCTGAGTATTCTCCATCCCTGTGCCCTAAAGCCAGTTTGGAATGACCACCCATGTATGATTCTTGGCTACATCTTGACTACCCTTGTACCACCCGTGAGAGCTCACATACCCACAGTCCTAGTGTTCACAGGGTATTGTTTACACTATAAGTTCTTGGGGTTAATCTGTGACTGATGGCACAGGGTGCGAGCCAGCATAATTTTGGGGACTGTGATCCAGCGATCAGGTGAGTTGTTCACTGCTGCACTAGCACCGATTAGATGCGGGGGACAAGAGGAAAGCACCCTTTTGCTTTTTGCACTGGGGGTTGAATTATTCTAAAGAAGGGGGGCACCTCTTTACTGTCATGGCTGTCGGAAGGCCCCTTCATAGGAGATATCAGACTGTGATCCTCCTTCCAAGACAAAATACGGTGTTAGACCGCTGCACCAGTAGCCACACTACACGCGGGTCTTGTATACTATACATTGAACTCGTTGTGGCTTGGGTTCAGTAAATAGGATGTCGGTGGACCTCTACCCCGACCTTCAGCTTTCTAAAGAAACCGGTTGTCCCTGACCAAGGACTGGGAATTCTCTGTCTACCACACTCCTTCAACTACTAATACAAAGACAAATATCACCTTATAGTATTCTGTTGAACTAGTTAATATAGACACAAATAATATTGAAAGTAATAGTAAATAATCTATTTGTGTTGCATGATTGATCAATGTAGGAAGCGTTGGCACAACCGGTGAGCATACTGCAAGTAAGCCAAATGCCCATTTTATTTTTCTCTTTTCATTGCAATAAAGTTGTTATTAAGAAATTCACATTTACAGAGCTAACGTAAACAGCAATCTGGCGTTCAATTGGTTGATCATGTGAAAGAATGGTAATTACTATATTTCTTACTGTTTGACAATACCAAAGATTGGTAACATTTCTATAAAATACTTGACTACTTGACTAATACTTCTATGAAAATAAAGGAACCTGTGCAATAATAATGTTTTCGTCATTTTTTCGCTTACAAAAAAAGAGTTAAAGAATAGTCTAAGGATTTTGTAACACTCTCCCACCCTCCCTCCTTCTGTTCTCATCCCAATTTAGGCAATAACATAAAAGGCTACTCACTGGGGCAATCTGCACAGAAGCTGAAGCTGGGACCCTGAGTGAAAGATCAGTCACCCAATCTTGTGCAGCAGTGTGACTGCACTGGTCCATCATTTAAGTCTCACATCAGGGGAAGCTTGTGCTGATCAGTTAAGTTGTTTTAATATTTTAGTAGCCAAATTGGGCTTAACACAGGATAAGAGCAAACGAGAGGAGCGGCTGGAGGGAGTTTACAAAATGTTGGGGGGGGCTGGAGTAAACATGGAGATAGCAAAGAGTATGACATGGCATGAATAGAATAGGGGGTAGGGGTGGACAGGTGGGAAGAAGAACACAGAATAGATAAGGAGGAACTTTAGATAGTATTAACCTCTATAATTGTTCTTTCTTATCCAAGAGTCCTTTCTCTTGTCCCAAATAACCTCCAACAGCCAAGGAGTAGTGTCATCCACACTTGGAAGATCAGTGAAAACGCTCTGATACAACCACAAGGATTTGGAAGGAGAGTGAGTATTTTGCCCTTCTGGCTTTGTATGCAGCTTTAGGAACATGGGCATCAAAAATCTGGATGCTCGGGAGATGTGGGATAAAATGGCCCTACAGATTTGTTTTAACTGTATGTTAGCTTTCAATTGGGGCAATCAGTTATAGACTGGTTTGACCTGAACACCCTGACTTCAAAAAGTCCGGTTCCTCAGACTCCAACCCCCACCGGGTAAGTAAAAGATAATCTAACATCCATTTGGAACAATACAAGACTTTGTAAGATGACCCCTAGGCCTAGATGTGTTTGGAGTCTCACTAGTCCACACGCGGCCCTTTGCAGTCATTTTCACAGGTTGTGAGCAACAGAACCACGGCAAGGTCCTTCCTTTGTCTGTTGAAAAATGTTTGTGGAGCTCTGCTCTGCTCCTGATAACACAACACAAGTCAGATATACATACAACGAGGTCTATAAAATGTCACCCTGACAGCAATACAAATGACTTACGTGACTTCTTTACAAGGGAAAAGGTGATGTAGCATTGTTGAGATTCTTCAAGATGATTTTTGTTGTCAAGCGTCCATCAAGAGAACAAAGAAATATGTCTAAAATATTCAAAAAAGCAAAAAATGTATCAAAGCACCTAAATATGTGCAAAGGGGGGGGGAAAGGTTGCCATACTTACCTATGAAACTAAGCTCTTGGGAGTTTCACATTTAAGATCTTCAGTATATACAGTATCTGTGTTTTTTTTTTTGCGTAAACTTCTAAAGCCCAAGCTAGACAGCTCCAGGTTTCTTAATTTTATTTAAATTTTATCATAAAATTAAAAGTCTTGACCTCATTGGAAAAGTTTGAGAATGGCCCCATCCTATCACCCAATCAGGTGCAGGAGATTTGCATGTTATTGCATGTTGAATATATAAATAAAAATCTATATATTATTATGGGGGGTCTGACTGAATTCTCCTTCAAATGCCGAGAGCTCTTCAACTCTAACCAAACTCAACACGCAAGTGCAGATACCTTTTAAACTCTACAAACATATAACATACAACAAATAATCCAAATACATTTCCCTTAGCCCTAATGGACATGTTCTTCAGGTGAAGTCCAATAGGTAAAGTGGCATTCCAGAATTTGATGAGCCCATAAGTTTGATTAAATTCTACTTCATGTGCAGAGAGCTTCTCAACTCAACCCAAACACAACAGATAATAATGTATAACAAAGCATTCAAATGATGGAACCCCTTTAACCCACATGGACATGTTCTCCAGGTAAAGTCAAGAAATGTAGAAAGGCACCCCCAATTTGACAGGTCTATACAAACTTGATTGAATTTCCCTCCAAGTGCAGAGAGTTTGTCCACCTAATTTAACACACAAGTGCAGATTTATTTAAATTTAATCATAAAATTAAAAGTCTTGACCTCATTGGAAAAGTTTGGGAATTGCCCCATCCTATCACCCAATCAGGTGCAGGAGATTTGCATGTTATTGCATGTTGAATTAGGGAGGCTCTCTAAAATCACCACGCAGGCATTAAATAAAAATCTATATATTATTATGGGGGGTCTGACTGAATTCTCCTTCAAATGCCGAGAGCTCTTCAACTCTAACCAAACTCAACACGCAAGTGCAGATACCTTTTAAACTCTACAAACATATAACATACAACAAATAATCCAAATAAATTTCCCTTAGCCCTAATGGACATGTTCTTCAGGTGAAGTCAAATTCCAATGGAAAAGTTGGAAAAGTTCTCTAGGTAAGGTCCAATAAAAGAGAGAAGCATGGAACACCCAAACCTGGTTGAATTCCCCCCCCCCCCCCCAAGTGCCAAAAGTTTTTAATACCTACACATACAATAAAGTACAATGAGTTATCCAAACAAGAGGACATGTTCTCCAGGTGAGGTCCAACTATGCTGAAGAGGCTTACCACGCATCATTTATAACTTACCTATTGCAGAGAACTTTTTCACATGTTTTAAAAAGATTCTCCAAGTAGACAAAGAAGTTCTCCACACTTTAGTGACACCATGCTGATCCACAAACCCTCATGGAAGGAACAAAGAAACATAGAGCGAAGACTCATTTGATATAACCGAACTTTGCGAGTTTGGGTTTCGAAATTTGAACACAGACTTCAGCCAGAGTTTGATGTTATGACTTAGAGGTAGGTAAGTTGGCTTGTGACCAGAAGGTGGCAGGTTCAAACCCCGGGCATGGGACATGACTGAGCAAGGCACCTAACCCCCAATTGCTTCCCTGGTGCTCTCTAAACTCACCACGCATTAAATAAAAATCTAATAGGTACTTCAAAATATGCAGGGGTAGGGGGGGTCTGCAAATCTGACTGAATTCTCCATCAAGTACAAAGTGCTCCTCAACACTAACCAAACTCAATACACAAGTGCATATAACTTTTAAACTCTAGCAACATCCAATACACAACAAAGTACAACAAATAATCAAAGTTATTTTGAAATCCTTTTCACCTGAATGGCCAGGTGAGGTCCAATAGGGAAGAGGGGTACTCCAAAATGTGAGTCACTCATATGGTGTTTATTCCCTGGTATGTCCACTGTGTTTGTGTGTAGTCACTAATATAGTGTATTTTCACTGGTGTGTAGTCACTAATATAGTGTTTATTCACTTGTGTGTAGTCACTAATATAGTGCATATTCACTTGTGTGTAGTCACTAATATAGTGTATATTCACTTGTATTAAGTCACTAATATAGTGTATATTCACTGGTGTGTAGTCACTAATATAGTGTTTATTCTCTTGTGTGTAGTCAATAATATAGTGTATATTCACTGGTGTGTAGTCACTAATATAGTGTTTATTCACTTGTGTGTAGTCACTAATATAGTGTTTATTCACTTGTGTGTAGTCACTAATATAGTGTTTATTCACTTGTTCGTAGTCACTAATATAGTGTATATTCACTTGTGTGTAGTCACTAATATAGTGTTTATTCACTTGCATGTAGTCACTAATATAGTGTTTATTCACTTGTTTGTAGTCACTAATATAGTGTTTATTCACTTGTGTGTAGTCACTAATATAGTGTATATTCACTGGTGTGTAGTCACTAATATAGTGTTTATTCACTTGTGTGTAGTCACTAATATAGTGTTTATTCACTTGTGTGTAGTCACTTATATAGTGTTTATTCTCTTGTGTGTAGTCAATAATATAGTGTATATTCACTTGTGTGTAGTCACTTATATAGTGTATATTCACTTGTGTGTAGTCACTAATATAGTGTTTATTCACTTGTTCGTAGTCACTAATATAGTGTTTATTCACTTGTTTGTAGTCACTAATATAGTGTTTATTCACTTGTGTGTAATCACTAATATAGTGTTTATTCACTTGTGTGTAATCACTAATATAGTGTTTATTCACTTGTGTGTAATCACTAATATAGTGTTTATTCACTTGTGTGTCGTCTCTAATATAGTGTTTACTCATTTCATTTCATTTATAAAGTGTTTATTCACTTGTGTGTAATCACTAATATATGAAATATATATATATAAATATATAATATATGGTCATGAATAAGGACTCATAGTCCGAAACGCGTTGGCGTTGGGGCCCTTCATGGATTATTCACTATGTACTTTATACCTGCTGGATTATTGCTTTTAAAATGAAGAAAATAAATATTTGAAGATTTGTATCACCAATTGCTGGCTGGCTACATTTTCTTTAATCACTAATATAGTGTTTATTCAAGGAAATGTGTTGTGCACACATGGGGAAATGCGGAGGAACAATTCCATGCGCGCGTTAGCACACAATGGTCACTATTTGCACTATCAATCTAAACCTGGATGACGTATTGACTGTACAGTAACCAGACAGGTAAATCCAGACATCAGATATTTTCATGTATTTCCTTGCGTTAGCTGATTCAGTGGAACAATATGTATTGATATATTTCTAGCAATTTCTCGGGTGTGTATTTCCTCAATCAGGAGGTATATTCTTCTCAGTCCCAGTTACAGAAGTGTAACTGTTCAGACAGTAATAAAAATAATAGTATATAACCATTCATGGCCGCCATCAGGGAGGACTGGTGGGCCCAGGCATGAGTGCTCCAAGGGGGGGCCCGGCTTTGCCTCCTGAGAATTACTTTGACTGCTGCCACGGCGGGGATATGCCTACTGCGCTGATCACACGCTAAGAATAAAAATGGTAGCAGCCAAAAAAAAAGGCGCTTCTGTCCGCCCATCCCCCAACTTTGCCTATTCTCTGCCCATTCCCCACCCCCTGCCTATTCTCCATCCATTCCCCACCCCCTGCCTATTCTCCATCCATTCCCCACCCCCTGCCTATTCTCCATCCATCCCCCACCTCTGCCTATTCTCTGCCCATTCCCCACCCCCTGCCTATTCTCCATCCATTCCCCACCCCCTGCCTATTCTCCATCCATCCCCCACCTCTGCCTATTCTCCATCCATTCTCCACCACCTGCCTATTCTCCATCCATTCCCCACCCCCTGCCTATTCTCCATCCATTCCCCACCCCCTGCCTATTCTCCATCCATTCCCCACCCCCTGCCTATTCTCCATCCATTCCCCACCACCTGGGGGTTTCACACAGTGGGGCATCCTGATTCTGGGGGAGGAAATCAATCGGCCCAGGAATCCTATAGATTCCTGGCCCAATCTAGGTGAGATTCTATGTAGGCTCTATGTAGGCTCACCCAGAGCTTACTTACACTTGTGTAACATCTGACTTCTGCTTCTAATGTATCAGAATTTCTCTGCAGATGCTTTAGAGTTCCTTAAATAAGAAGGAGTGTCTATTAAAATGAGCCAGAGTTTCTATTGGCTGAAACTGGCTGAGCCCACAGAGACTTAGGGGTTTATTCATGAAGGGATAGCGCCAGGTTGTGCCTCGTAGCGGCAGGCAGAGTCTGGTGAACGCTGGGTGCTGTACGCAAAATCACATTTATGAAAGTGAATCTGGTGAGCGACTCTAACAGCGCCATGTAGCGTCCTATTCATCATCACAGGCGGCTCAGTGTATAGCGCCGGCGCTTTAGCTTCCAGATCGCCAGGCATTACCTGTCGCTACCTGTAATTTCAATGGACAATCCTTTTCATCTCTTTAAAGTGGACCAATACCCAGGATTTTGACTATCCTGGGTTTTGGTCCACTTCGGTGGGGCACCCCGATCGGTGTGAAACCCCCCAGAATGCCCCAAAAAACTCACCTCTCCCCGCTCCCACGTGACCACTCCAGCCAATCACAGCGCGCGTCCAAGGCCGCTTGGACGCGCATAGCAGCTCAGCGGCTCTGAGCGCTGGAGGCCGCGTCTCGCGCTTCCCTCTAACAGGGACATTCACAAACGACATTCACAAACGGCCGGCGCGGGTGCGCGCCCTGCTAGAGGGAAGCGCGAGACGCGGCCGCGGCTCGCGCATGCGCTGATGGAAAGGGGCTGAGATAAGGTTTGTGGGCCTCCTGGGGGGTTCCTCCCCGCGGGACATCCCGATTTCAGATGCCCCGCAGGGAGGGATCTGATCGGTCCGGGAATCTTATAGATTCCCGGGCCGATCCCCCCTGGGTGTTGGTCCACTTTAAACAGGGTTTTCTTTTTTTTTTTAAATCAAATAATTGTGTGACCTCTCCTGGCCTATTAAAAGTAATTTTTTTGAAAACTTTTTTGATTTTTTTTTATATTTTTATGCAGAATTGTCATTACAGGTCTGGCATTAAAGTGCTAATGTCACAATGTAATAACATGTCATTCCATATGTTTTCGCTTTGTTACTGGTGGATATAAGTTAGAAAACAGACTTTAATCCCACAGTGTCTGGCGCTCTATGTATGCTACAGCTCCCAGAGCCAGAGCGCCGAGAGTCGGTCGCACAGAGCTGGCGCTACCTTTCGCTCCCTGCAGCAACGCTGTACTGGTGTTAGAACGCCCAACATACATCTCATTCATCAATGCCAGCCAGCTTAATACAGCAACTCAGGATCTCTTTAACAGCACTCGTTAGCCAATCACAACATCTACTATCGGTCACTCTTAGTGCCGCTATACAGACGCTCATCTGCCGATATCTGGCGTTAGTAATGAATCAGCCTCCATGACAAAGCTGAAAGAAATAACAGGACTCACTGCAGAAACACAATGAGGGATTTTTTCTGTGTGCTGTCACAGTGTGTTCAGCAGCCTGTCCAAATAGCACAAGCTGTTATTACACTACAAGAAGAAAAAATAACTCACCTTGGTTCAGGTTTAAAGTTGACATGTGATTTGGTTGTGTTCTCCCTCTTACTCTGCTGGGCAGCCTGAAAATTTGTTTCACAAAATATAAAGTGTGTAACACAGTATGCAATTTGAAAAGGCCATTGGGTTGGACCAATTGAAAGAAGACGGTGGATGTGGAACTGAAAAGTCCTGAAGAAAGGATGGAGACAACAACGGACATGGACCACCCAATCATATCGGAGTAGGGAGGTGCTCAGGGGGTGGGGGGCGCAGAATAAGGGACCGGGACAGGGACCGATAAGTAGTAAAATTTTGATTATTAATAAACTTATTTGTGTTATATGCTTTGTCTATTTACACTTGGAGTGAACTGGTAAGGGGCCCAGGAGACCTTATATACCAGTTCTTATTGTAGATGGCTGCCCTTTCACCAGCAGTATGGGCACAGTGTTCTTCCAGGGGTGCCACGGCAAGATCGCTGAACTCATACCGAAGGGCATAGGAGATGGTATACCCAAAGAGCCGGATGGCCTCTGAGTCCTGGGTTACCCGCCGCTATGCCTGGTGCCTGGGCTAGTTGGCTCTTGGGGGGGGGGGGTTACATGCTTATTTTATATAAAAAAAAATGGGGGATGTCATTTTTATTGACAAAGGCCAGGCCACAAATTCATGTTTACCATTGTACTTGAATGTTTGAATGTATGTTAATGAAAATGAATCTGTATAGGGAATAAACAGCTTTGATTAGAGTAATGAAGCAAAGTACTGTAAGTCAGTTTGACATTATCATCATTTGAAACACACCAGCCAAAAGTAAGGTCCAAATTGATATTGCAACCAACCATCCTTCATATTTAAATATTACCTGATTTACTCACTTGCATTTATACCTTGGTCCACTCGAAAAACCCAACGCCCCGTAAAATTGACGTTACTTGTAGACGATATATTGCTAATGGCCGTAGTTAGTGATCCTGGGATGGCATAGAAACTAGTGTTGTACTCATTGTTAAATCCAGCCTGTAAAATGTAGCATCGAGTTAGGAGCTATAAGTCATCCTCCAGGGAAAATTTCATTTGTCCTCGGGAAGGAAGAAGACACATAGGACGTTCGGGTCAGATCATATTCTTTTGGTGTAATTTCCGTACACCAATGATTTGTTCCCAGGTTTTAATCTAATATTTTTCTTTATACGGCCTGATCTTTTTAGGACTTTCTTTGGATACCTAGAAAATGGACCACATAACTTGTGGGGGAGTTACGCCTGGTGGGCCCTGTGCAGTCTTTTTGTATATCATTGTGCATATATAATTATTACATTTTTTGTTATATTTTAACATGTATGGTCATTGATTGTTTACATAGTTATACTGGCACTGCTATGTTTTTTATGTTTGTTTAGAACTATTATGATTGTGTCTATGATTTTTTTTTAGACTGGTTTAGACCACTTAATATTATGTCTGTTTGCACTGCAAATACATACATGGTTGTGAAAATCGGCTACGCTTTCAAAATTTTATTTTATTTTTATTTTTTGGCAATTTGTCAATTTAATTTTGTTCAGATAGTAGCATTATTGATCAAAGAACTATTTGAAACAAAATGATTAGGGGTTATTTATTGGGTAATTTAGTTAGTTAGTTAGTTAAAGGAAAAGTCCACTTTCATGGTTGCTGGTGTGGCCTGTGTACGGCTGGCTCCCATTGAAAACAATTGAGGCCTCTGTACACATGAGGTTCCTGGTGTTTGGAGTCCCCCATTGTTTTCAATTGGAGCTTTCTGTTGACACGCCATGCCCACCCACCAGCAGGAAGCACATACTGTACATTGTCCCTGTATATTTTATGTTGACCTTGTATAGTAGGATTCTGAGTAAAGTTGTATTTCTGTAAACTTTTGTACATATCCTTTATTGTGTATATTTATCATACATATTACATTGATTGATGTTTTTATACATTATTTGTATTTCTGTGCATTGGTTCTTGCACACTGCACATTGCTAATTGGGCGTAAGAGATATTTAATTGCATATCATACTGGGTATAGCTGTGTATGAGACTAGAAATCAGCAACCCGAACCCGGATTCGACCCACATTTTAGGGAAAGTTCAATTTGCCATGAACCTGAATTTTTTGGGGGGTTGTGCCAACCGAACTTTCTACTGAAATCCTTATTGACCTGATCTCTCACTGTCCCCCTTTTGCCCCGTGCTGCTCTTGCTGTCCCACACCGGTCTCCACAGAATTCAGGGCTGGTGGTGCTCCCAGCATCTGTCTGCTACCCGCTGCAGGGAGGAGCTACTTATAATAGGAGGAAGTTGTGACATCAGAACTCACTTCTACTATAAGTAGCCCCTCCCTGTGGCAGGGAATGAAATGCTGTCACTGACAATGGAGAGATGGCGGATGCCGGGCATATACCTGGCAGTTGCCAGTCTCTCCTCCTGTCAGTGACAGCAAAGGCACGAGACACATTGCTGGACTCTGCAATGGATTAAAGTTTGGGGGAGACCAGAGATTGATTGAAGGTATGTATGGGGGGGGGGGGGGGGATAAAAATAATAAAATATTTTTTATCTTATTTGTGTGTGTTTTTTTTTACACTTAACTGTTTCTGAACTAGTTAGTGGTCAATGAGACCCCTATACCAGTTTACTAGGTGTGGGATTCTGGAGAGGGGGACCTCGTGTCCTTGTTTTTTCATTTTTTAAGGGTTTTAAGGCATTTAAAAAAAACTACATAGAGTATCCCTCTCCAGGAGGGGGAATCCCACAATATTGAAATACTTTTTAAGGGTTAAACCTTTTAAAATTGAAAAACAAATAGCATGCCCCCCCTATTAAGTAAACCAGCCCAGGAACCATCTATGCATGTCTAGTAGCCCAAGGCTACCAGCCCACGTGGCGGGCTCTTCTGCCCCCCTGCGACCTTTGGGGAGGCAAGTAATGGAGCCAGTGTTAATGGCAAGTCATCCGCTTGCTGCAGGTGGCTTGCCAGCCCCTCAAACATTCTGAACTGTTATAGGGGTCTCATGGAGTCCTTACAAGTTAATAAAGAGTTAAATGTATAAAACACACTGACACATAAGAAAAAACATACTTTCCTTTTATCCATCGCCCTCTCTGCAGAATCCAAAGGCTGGTCCCATGCCACCTGCCACTTTACTGATAGTCGAAGAGATCAGTGGATGCCGGTCTCTATGACTCCCAGTGACAGCTTGCTCCCTGCCACAGAGAGGAGCTAGTTATACTGGGCGTGACCTGTGATGCCTAATATAAATGACCCTCCCTGCAACAGGGAGCAAGATGCTGGCAGCCCAGCCGGGCCTTGGTTTTCTGCGGAGAGTGGTGCGGGACAAACCAGAGGATGAGGACGTTGCCCTGCACTGGAAGGGGGATGGAGGTTCTATAAGCGAATTGGTTAAAAGTTTGGTTTGGCCGTACCCCAATTTTTTTGAGAAATTTGTCAAATCAGCCACACCGAACTTTTAAAATTTTGCTCATCTCTATATGTGACCAACAATGTTTTTTAATATTAGTTTATTAGAGTGAATGGTTCTGTAAATAATGGTGGTGTGGAGTAATAGGCCAAGGGTCTTGTTGAGCACAACATTATTCCATATGAGTGACCCACCCAGCACATCTGATTGAATAGGTTGTGTGTCAGAAGTTGTAAGATGTTTAGATGTAAATTTTCGTACAATTATGGTTAGATATATTGGCAATTTAAGATTGTGGTTAATATTCAATACGATTTCCATTATTCAACATGTTTTAAAGAGACTCTTTAAAACCTATAAATTGAGAGGCTCTCAAACTCAATACTACATAAAGTGTAATAAAATCATATTCAAAAGAATATTCTCCTTCCCTCCTCATTCTCCCATCCCAATTGCTGATGCCTCCCATGCGTACACCTTCTCTTAACTGGTCTGTGCCCCCTCCCCCCGGATGCCAGCTCTCTGATTGGCCTCCAGCGGTCACATTGTCCAGCTTTCACTTACAGTTGTTGAAGGAAAAACATGTAACCGCATATTGACGCCAAATGATTTTGGAATATTAGGGTGATTTCATGGTCAGTACGCAAAAATGTACGCTCAGGCAGAGCACAATGTGCCTAAGCGCATGAATCATGGCTGTACACGAGAAGTACAATTTGCCTCTTTTTGCACCAATTTGCGCCTTCCGCAAGAAAAATCTGCAGTTTTGAAGTGCAAATGGCTCCATTCCATGTGCATTTGGGTGGCTAAGTGCTTATCTGCTCCTGATGATCTCCCATGTCCTTTACTGTTTCTCCATAGCAATTTGATCTCTCCAGCTTCTGTGTTTTCTTTGAAGCTCTATTCGCCATTTCAGAGTGTATTCTCTGGAGAACCTGTGTCCTCCATTTTTTGGGGGGTTTCCCTCCCCTGTTTGGTTTGCATATTAATAATAATTTAGCTATGATTTTTTTTGTTTTTGTTTTTGGTAAACTTTGGGACCCAATATCCACATTTTTGTTGTTTTGACCTTTCAAAAAGAACTTGCGGCTGACACTTTCATTGTTCAAAAACATGCCAGATGCTGCCGACATGTGTTTCCAGAATGAAATAAGCATGTTACTCACTGGAATCGGCAGTTTGCTCCACCTGTTTGCAGAAGGAAATTCATGCTTCAAATTGCCACGTTTGCACATGCTTTTCTGCCCTCTAAACATACCATAAATCAGGCGCCAGAGACAGTTTTGTGTGCCAAAATAGCTTAAGTGGAAAATTTCATGTGCAAATTGGCGAATTGCCAAACGCTAGTGCAAAAATTGAGGCAAAAACTAATGTGCATTTCACATTGATGACCATGAAGCAGGCGGAAGCCCGAGCGCAACTTGGTGCTCTAAAAAATGTGCAAAAATGTGTTCATACATTACCATGAATCAACTCTAATATGCTAATAATAAATTGCAGTCTACAAGATAAATTGTATATATATATATATATATATATATATATATATATATATATATACATATATATATATGAATTAGCTACCGTTAACAAATATTCTTTCATACATTCAGGCTCTTTTAATTGTATCAGGTGTAATAACAAGTAGAGAATGTACTCCGAACTACTAACCAATGCAAGGGGACCCCCATAAATTAAAGGGTCTGCTCTGCTTGGCCACTGGATGTCATAATAGTTATAAATAAGGAAGGTTGCATTTCCATCTGAGATGAGAAGTTCTTGAAACGTATTCACCTGAAAGTAGAGGAGATAGAGACTTTTTAAAATCAAATCTATAGTCTGTGCTTCCAGGGCTGGCTGCGAAAGTCTAACCACAGACAGACATCAAGATCATAGCTGTAATTCTGCCCACTGCAAATGTACAAGCAGCAGTGCTTAGAGTTCTAAAACTCACGCACCTGGGGTACAGCCTGGGCATCATATACCTAAGGATTTTGCCCATTTTTTACACTTTTGTAATTCAATTTTGTTTTTTTGTTTTTACTCTATTATCATTGAACTGAGCACTTTGTACAATACATTTATAGATTTACTTCGCACTTTTATATCTAGAGGAATTTATAATCTACTTTGATACCCTTTGTATAGCCCAAGCCTCTGATTTAAAACCTGTTCTATAGACCCGAGGCTTGTCTTTCAGATTGTCCTTTGTTTTTATATGGTGTATGTTTTTAGAGCCCTACCAATAAACATCATATTTTTTTCATATTTTGCTTTATTTTTGTTGATTTTGTAACCCTTAGCCCCTTATAAGCCCAGGGCTTATTGACCCTATAGGGATGCATTGGGGTTCCCTGTTGTTTACATAATAAAATGCAGGCCAGATGTGGCTGTAACACATTGTAACAGCTGCCACACATTCTGCTGCTTCATTGTAGCATCTGCCACGTATCCTGCTATTAAATAGCAGCAGCAGCTTAGCATGTGCTATGGATTTCCCCAGCACCCTGCCATGCTTCCCTGTTAAAAATAATGCATCTGCACATCTGTAAAATTAGCAGATAGGTGGAAATTATTGTTACTTGTGGCTGTAACTAATGCTATAGGATATATAGAAAAATATCCTGCGTTAAAAATGTTACTTGAATATTTATTAATCAATAATATATAATTACATTGTTATCAATGATGGAATTGCTTAAAACGTGTTATTAAACCTGTATCAAAGTCTCTACTGGAATAAAACTATAGAAAGAAAGGAAAGAGCAATAATTTAAAGTGGACCAACACCCAGGATTTTCACTATCCTGGGTTTTGGTCCACTTCCGCGGGGCACCCCGATCGGGGCCGGTGTGGGTGCCCACAAACGGCCGGCGCCGTTGGAACGGGGATAAGGTAAGGTTTCTGGGCTTTCTGGGGGGGTTTAATCCGGATGCCTCGCGGGGAGGGACCTGATCCCCCCTGGGTGTTGGTCCACTTCAAATCAGATCTGGCATATAATGCTTTAAAAGTCCTGATTCGCCATGGACAAAATCCACCATTATACAGATTATCATAATATACATGCTTCCCTTCACCTCGTGGACAAGTGTTTACCAGCTCTTTTTATGTGTGTTAGCATAAAACATATAGAGACAACTCCCATTGGTCTCAATGTATCCTGTAGTGAAGGTAGTAATCTCTAATCAATAGCATAAAAACTTTTCTTGACAGAACATACAACGGAAACCCTAAGGTGCTGGCGCACTCACCCAAGGGCCCAGGACAGGGGCCAGCAGCCTCAAGAAGCCAATAGGAGGCCTGCTGCAAGGATTGCAAATGGCCAAGCAGTCTCAGGGAAGCCAGGGAGAGGCCTGCTTACCACTAGACTCCATGGAGGTACAGGTTCAGGTTCAGGTACAGACTCAGGTTCAGGTACAGAGCACCAGCATGAACAGCCACAGATGGGTGGCGAAAGCAAATCAACAAACTACACAAAATCCTGATGCACCAGGTGGAGGGCAGATCCACTTATATAGCCCTCACACCAGGTGCAGCAGAAGATGGGGTGAGAGAGCAGCCAGGGCTCTGCTGACACCTGCTGGTGGCTGATGGAACTGCAGATGGGGTGATAAATAATGCCAGCCACCAGTAGGGCATCAGCCGAGCCCAGGAATCTTACAGGCACATCACAAAATACTATATTAATTCACTCCCAATGCATGAAAAGATGTGAAACAAGCATCATAGCGTAATCCGGTATAAACCCAATCGCCTCCCAGCCGCCAGTGACATGTTAAGGTCGGTTTCCAATGAAACACGTTGGTGGTGGCTGGGAAATGATTGTGGAGTACAGTGAGCACTCTCCAGTACTGTTGGACAAACTCCAAACCACATGGTTCCGGTTCATACGGAAGTTTGCAAGTTTGAGTTCCCAAATCTGAACATGGACATCAGCCAGAAGTCTGTGTTCGAGTTCGATGTCCGTCCCGAACACAGAAAAACTGCTGAGCAGCCCATCAACCTTGTTCACCCAAGGACGCAGCAGCAGGAAGCTGCTGTAACTCACCTGAGCCCTGATCCATGGTCCCTGGTCAGCTGCAGCGTTTCTTTGAAATGGTTTATGGCCGGAGCCACAGAGAGATGGCAGAAGCACTTCCTGCTGAATACTCTACCCCCCCATAACACCCACCCCCCAAAATTCAGATCCCCATTGATCCCATACCTTGGGGAGTTCGATCAGCCCTACTCTCCAGCCTTGTTTGCATCTGGGACTAATGCTGGGGATCTGATTGCCTTTTGACTTCTAACGGACATATTAGAGGGAGGTGAAAGGCGGCACCAATGAGAGTGTCTTTTATATGCGCATAATTGTGTTAGTCTAAATTTATTACATTTTAAAGCGTTTATACTGTATCACGTTATAGTGTTTGTTTAGCATCTTTTCATGCAAATATCGGGAGTACGGTCAGTTGTGTTGCCTTAGGTTTCATGTAAATTGAACAAACACATGAACAAATAGGAAGCTGTGGGCTACTGGCCGGTGAAAAATCTCCGTAGCTTTAAAATCAATGAATGAAATTGAATTTGCCATTGCTCAGATGAGGGATTTGAATTAAGCTCTTGAAAGGATTGTGGGATTGTACAGAACATGGCAACACACGCGATGGATTCCCGGAGCTGTTCGACGAGTCATTAAGGAGCAGATTATTGCTAAACATGCAGCGGTTTGCATCCTTATCGATGATGCTGTTATTTTTTATAGCTTGCAGATTATTTTTGGCCTGATTTTAATATACCTCTCTCTTCTATCTTATCTAATGCCTTATTGTGAAACAAAGCAAGAAACACTCCTTGTTTTTATGAGATATTTAAACCGGAACAACACCCATTTTTCCGGGCACAGGAAGGCATCCTGATTGAGGATGTCCCCTTGTGCATTAACAATCGCAGGGAGCAATCCATAATCAGGATGCCTCTCTGCGCCCGGAACAGCACCCATTTTTTTTAAAAATGGGTGTTGTTCTGGTTTAAGGGAAGTTTACTGATTTAAGACCAATGTATGAAGGGGTTTGGCTCCCTCTTATGTTCATTACATAAGAGTAGTTGCTTTGAGAATCTTGTTTCATGTTCCATCTTAAAAACATCACCTGACGTTCATCTCCCTACCTCTCTCTCTAAATTAGGTGTCCCCTTTCTTTAAGTAGACCAAAACCCTGCTTGGGGCACCTTGATTTGGGATGCCCTGATATATGAGACCTCAGGGATCACCCAAGAACACTCACCCTTCAAGTGGGCTCAGGCCCAATCATGGCCCGTTGGTTGCATCTTCAGCATCTCTGGGCTGAGGCATGCTCCGGCATACAGCCATTCAGTCTGGGGCCAGGAGCGTGCCTTAGACTACAGGGGGCCTGTGGATGTGGCCAGCAGGCGTGCTACATTACCAGGCAATTTTGAGATCAACCAATGATATTAAAACTACAGTTGGCAAAAAAACATATATTACAGATTTAAAGAGATAAATACCTTGTCAGTGGTGGAACCTATATAGGGAACTCTGTGCCACGTGGCAACAAACACCCACTGAGCAGTGAAGTTCAGGTCTTGATAATAAGTTTGGATGTCAGATGTTGCTCGAGCCAGAAGATCGGGATCTGTACTCTGACGGTAATATATATTGCCTGTTTTTTGGTTATCCACATCTGCCCAAAACACAGCCAGGTAAAGGTATCCCGGAAACACACTGGGCACATAATCCCACACTAGGGATTTGAATGTCAGCAATCCGTTGTTATTGACCTGATGATATAAAAAAAAAATTAGATGTCTGCTGTCCCTTAAGTAACATATTTTCCCATTTGTTTTCACTCTTGCCCCCCCCCCCTCATTACCAGTTTAAATAATCTTCCACCCCCTCTAGTATCCTCTTTCCCAGAACAGCAGCCCCCCTTTCATTCAGGTGCAAATTATATGTAGAATACAGTTTGTACCCCTGTGAAAAGTCAGCCCAGTGCTCTAGGAACCCAAATCCTTCTGTCCTGCATCAGGACTTGAGCTTTCTAACCTCCCGCTGTCATTCATGCGTAGTGCTTTTAACTTGCTGTCTAGTTCCTTAAATGTATTCTTAAGGATCCTCTGTCTCCCATAAATTCTGTCTTTGGTTACCACATGGGCCACGAGAGCTGGGTCAACCTCAGAACCTCCCAGTAATTTATCCACCCTTTCCATGCTGGCACCAGTGAGACAGCAAACCATTCGGTTGAGGCGGTCTTGGCAGCAAATCGTTCTATCTTTCCGTCTGATAATAGAACCCCCTATGATCACCAATTGTCTTCTTCTACCTGCAGTCCCATCCACCCGATTACTAGCAGAGCTGTCCTCCAAGCTAGGATGCATAGTCACGGGTATGGCCTTCCTTTTCTGTGCTCCCTTTCTACTCCCTTTATCCACATTTACCCAGCAACTTACCTGCCCCTCTTGACCCATTTCTCCACCCAAAGTTTCTACACCACTTAATGACTTCTCAGTGAGCAGAATGCCTTTAACCATATTGTCAATCTCCCTCAGTGTTGCATTTTGCACCCCAAGATCTCTAACCCTAGCTTCTAAGCGTGTAACGTGCTCACAGTTATCACAGATGTATTCATCCTGGAACTGCTGCTCCAGTAGTGTCTACATCTGACAAATTTTGCACTTAGACCTCTAATATTGCTAGCCATTATCCTAGTAACAAAACAGCAGCGAATACAAAAAGTTGCAGCAACTTCTGCTATTAACTTTTGATTTTAACTCAATAACACTTATAAAGCCACACTTATTCTAAGCACAGCTTTATGAGCAAAGCTCTCTGAGCTGTACTTTGGATTTGAAACCACCTGAACCAAATAACCCCTCATACTCAACAGGGAAGCAGGAGAGAAAAACCCTTTGTTTAAATGCGTCCGTATTAGCACACACTGATTCACCAAAATAAACCAGATGCAGTTTACAATTTTTCACTTACCAAGTTGACCAGGATTGGTCACGATTTGCCACCAACTTACCAAAGGATCTCCTGATTTTTTAATTCAATGGCAACTGCTTTCTACAATGTTGAGGCTGAGAGGGCTGATAGCAGGGAGGAATGGGTAGAAGAGGATGCCAGGGAGGATGATGAGGTCCTGGACCCTACGTGGACTAAAGGCCATCACAGTTTGAAGGAAGATGTGGTGGTCACACAAGCCCGGGCAGCCAGCAGAAGAAGAAGGATGCAAACCCTCAGTGGTCAACCCGTTGCTGCCACTTTTTCCCACATCCAGGGACTGAGCACACCAAAGCAGGCTCATAGGATCTCACCTGCCTGGCATTTTTCCACACATGCCACAACATTTGCAAAACATGAGCTGCAGTGGCAGAACTACCAGAAAAACAGGAAAACATCTGAGTCTCCCTCTGTCTCAGCCTGTAGATCCACCTCTCCAACAACAGGGCCAGCTGTCTCCCCCCAAAGGGAGAATGTGGGAACCCCACCAGCTGCAGAACCAGCAGCAGCACCACAACCACCACCAAGCTGGTCAACATCATCTCGGAGAATAATTCAGCTTTACATCCCACAAACTTTAGGGAGAAAGCGGAAGATGGGCCCATCTCTCGCCCTGACCCTGAAAGGAAGCTTTTTCCTGGACTTTGAAATGCTCCCATTCTGCCTGGTAGAGACAGACAGTTTTAAAGATCTCATGGCGGTGGCTGTCCCACAATATACTGTTACCAGACGCCACTACTCTTCTCACCAGGCCATCCCTGCCCTGCACCAAGAGCGTTTAAAAAAATTATAAAATGTGCACTGGGTAATGCCATTACTTCCAGTGTTCACCTAACCATGGACACGTGGACAAGTAAGCTTGGGAAGGTACGTTGCATCTCTCTAACTGCCCACTGGGTGAATGTATTGGTGGCAGGTACTGAGGCGGGAAGTACTGTGGCGTAGAACCTTCCGCCAACCAGAATTGCGGGACATCAGTCATAGTCTCCTTTAGCCTCCTTCTCTTCTTCCTCCTCTTCTTCCTTCTCAAGCAGTCAGCACAACCCCTGCACTACCAATTGGAACATCGCCATGGGGAAATGGCAGCATGCGGTGCTAAAGCTTATCATCCAGGAGCTGTGAAGCAGATGAGTGGCTGCTGCCTTTGGACCTGAAGCGTGGCAAGGTGGTGTATGAACCTTGTAGCAGCCTTGAGCCGAGGCGGGTTGACGCACATCCCATGCCTGGTGTATGTGCTCAGCTTGGTGGTGCAGAACTTGGCCCATTATCTATAGATGCTGGAGCTGCTGCATAAAGTGCGTAGCATGTGCAGGCACCTTTGGCTTTCTGACTCGTCTGTCTGCATTGCAGAGATTTTTGTCTTTCCCACCAACCGTCTCATATGTGACTTGCCCACCAGGGGGATTTTTAGCACTTCCCCAGCAGTGGCTGGGCCTCTATGAGGGACATCTGCATGGTGCTGCAGTGCTTCCAGTATGCCACCAACATGGTCAAAGCTGATGATGCCATCGTCAGTGCTACCATCCCCATTCTCTGCCTGACTCCTTGGGGCATGACTGAGGAGAAAACAGAGAAGGAGGAAGAAGGCCCATTTACCTCACTGGCAGGGCAGTGCACATGTGGCTCACAGGCTGGGTTGCTGGGCCAACAGAGGACAGGTATGCCAATGTCCAGCCAGGGGACAGTTTTGGAGGAATCAGAGGAGGAGGGGGAGGAGGAAGAGGACTACTTTCTTTCACAGCAGGGTGGCAACCAGTGCAGCTCATGGGCATCACTGAAACATGGCTGGAGGGAAGATCAGGAGGAGGAGACACCTGACACTGTGTAAAGGTTCTCTTTGACTCAGGGCAGCCTAGCTCACATGAAGCCACTACATGCTCCAGTGCCTGAGCAACGACCACAGAATTGCTTGCATATACACCAGTGCTGATTACTGTGTGGCCACCCTGCTTGGCCCCGCTATAAGGACAACATCACCTCCTTGATTCCAACAATGGAGCGGGATTGAAAAATGAGTACAAACGCACGCTGGTGGATGCCCTACTGGCAGAGTTCCTAGCTGAATTTGAGGGCTCAGTGGTAGCACGAGGAGGAGCAGGAGGAGGAGCAAGTCGCCAACACAGCAGGGGCACCAGCAGCACCTCAAAGGGGAGGGTGAGCATGGCCACAATGTGTAACAACTTATTCCATTGTCCGCCACATCCCTACACCATTGGATACAGCCCATAGCACCAGAAGGCAGACTTTGACTCGCATGGTGGATGGGTACCTGCCCACGCATCTCATGATACTGATGGATGGGTCCTCTGCGTTCAGGGTCACTAAATTGGGCCAGGGCTTGCCCTCTATGCCTTGGAGGTGCTGGCCTGCCCTGCAGCAAGTGTCCTATGAGAACGTGGGTTCAGCACTGCAGGGGGTGTTATTACTGATAAGAGGATCCACCTATGCCATGGGTCCCACAGGACTGTGAGTGACTAGTTAAAGTATTTGCTACCTCCTCCTCCACCTCTTACGCTTAATTATTTGTATATACATTGCTGTATATATTCATTTATTGAGGTATATATGTACAGATTGATGTATATATTTATTTATTTATTTATTTGTGTATATATTTATTCATTAATGTATATCTGTATATGTTGATGGATGAATGTATTTATTTTTTCTTCATTTGTGTATTTCTTTAATTGTTTTAGTCTCTGCTTTGAGTACTTTTCCTAGCCCATTTTGTGCAGGGCAATTGTCCGGGTGTCCCCCTCCCCCCTAATTTGCCCTCCAACCCCTGTAAAAAAACATTATTATATATTATATATATTGTTTTTTTTTAATTTACGTATTTCTTTAATCTTTTGGTTTTCTGTTATTGTTTTGTACTTATTGTACTTTCCCTAGCCCATTTTGTGCAGGGCAAACTTCCAGGTGTTCCCCCTCAGCCCTTCAGCCCTCTAGACCTTGCTGGCCCCATTTTAAAGCCATTTTTGGGTCCCTATGAACTTCAATGGCATATGGCTGCAAGTTTGGCCGAATTTGTCTAACCCGAATTTCAGCCAATCCGCTCATCAGTATTAGTGACTAATGGTGGTACAGTGCGCATCAGACAGAATAATAGATGTAAAGAAAACATGAGTATCATGTTATATAGTCCTATATAAAAAAATCAACAAATGTATTTAGGATTTTGACTAAAGATTGAGGATGCCCCAAAGAAACCCCACCCGAGTTTTTTGACAGAGTCTTATTACGGCACACACCAAATTTAGTAATAAAAAATATATGTATTTATTTACTCATTAGATTCCAAGACATTACATCAAAGACACATTGTTAAAAGACATATAAGACAAACTAAAACTTATTCTGCCAGGAGGGGGCGCTGATGTACTTTGCTGCCATATGGACTAATGTAAATGTTCAGTGTAATTCATAAAACTCTTAAAAAGAACTCATATCCTTAATAAAGTGCCAAGTGCCTATACAAACAATTCATCAATTGATAGTAGAAACTAATTTAAGAGGTTTTCAGTAACACCATAACAATAAAGTGAAGCACTCTGCCTTGAAAAAGAGACCTACGTCTCGGAACGCATGGGCTCGTGGAAGGGGGGGACGCATATTGCTGATCCGGACAGATTTGACTGATAAGTAACATTTGTCTTTGCATTGTTTTTTCTATTGATTTGTGCTTCACTTTATTGTTATGGTGTGACTGAAAACCTCTTAAATTAGTTTCTACTATCAATTGATGAATTGTTTGTATAGGCACTTGGCACTTTATTAAGGATATGAGTTATTTTTAAGAGTTTTATGAATTACACTGAACATTTACATTAGTCCATATGGCAGCAAAGTACATCAGCGCCCCCTCCTGGCAGAATAAGTTTTAGTTTGTCTTATATGTCTTTTAACAATGTGTCTTTGATGTAATGTCTTGGAATCTAATGAGTAAATAAATACATATTTTTTATTACTAAATTTGGTGTGTGCCGTAATAAGACTCTGTCAAAAAACTCGGGTGGGGTTTCTTTGGGGCATCCCCAATCTTTAGTCATTGTACACTTTGGGTTATGGACAGAGCATTGCACCACATGTGATGATAAAATTGTTTTGCTGGTGCCATCCACACCCCCTTTTTTTCTTGTATTTAGGATTACTTTAAAAAAATACTTACAAAAAGGGATGAATATGTCACACCGAAAATAGAAACCTCTATTGACAATGGAATTAAAGATGTTCCACCATCATCTGATATTGGACTGAGTTTGTCGAATTTAGGACCAAATGGGTACAATAGATCTGTAATAGAAAATACAAGGGTTAAAGAGCCTGTAACGAAGCATAACCTACCAGCTTGCTGGCTTGGTTTGGCTTAGCTGTGAATTGTCTTGATGCATGTTCCACTCTTGAGGGAGTTGATAGGCCACAGCCTGCAGGGGGCACATCACCTGAATAGTCACCGCTGATATCCATTTTGCAGTGGCGCTCACATGCGTGCTAGGGGGAGGACGGGAGAACACAGGCAGCTCCAGCAATTCGCTTTAGGATACATTTATTAAACTGGTTAATGTCACAAGTTTGCAAAAAAGAAGAATTGTGAATGATAATCAGACAGACTTTCCCATTTGACCTTGTATTCATCTCTGAGATGGGGGAATTCTGAAGGGAATGTCTGACAATTTTGAGAGTCTACAAGTATGACATTTTCTGATGACTCATAGCTACTAAGGCCCTTATTTAACAAGGGATAGCGCCAGGTAGCGAATGGTGAGCGAACGGTAATAACGGTCACCGCCACGAGAACGCCGGCTCCCCTCCACAATCCCACATTTATCAAGCCAATCCTGCTTAGCGACTGACAGAGCGCCAGATAGCGAATCATTCATCATTATTCCAGCCTCACCCCACAGCGCCAGCGAGCGACCTAGAACAGCGACAGGTATGACCTCTCGCTACCTGGCGCTCTCCAATGCATTTCAATGGAGCAATCTTTAAATATTAATAATTAATTGTTATTAATGTTTTTTTTTTTTTTAATGTCAAAAAATCTGTGACCACTTCTGCAATGTTAGATATTTTTTTTAAGGTTAAAAAAAAAAAAAAAAAAGTGCAGAATTGATATTACAGGTCTGATATTAATGTATTCATATTGCAATATGTATTGAAAAACTTTTTTTTTTTTTCTAAAAATATCTTTGGGGGTTAAAAAACTACTTTTAACCCATCGCCGCCAGCGCTCTGGGGTTTAAACAAGCATTTCACTGCGCGAGAATTTTTGGAGCGTGATTTGTTATTGAATATGCTGGGAGCCGTTCGCTATGGCCAGTCGCTATCATGCTCTCCCATACAGCGCGGAACCTGTCAAATAGCGACTCCTCACCCAATATTCAACATTACCGCACACCGACTGAGTCGCTATCAACTACCGAACAACGGCCAAGCACAGCGACTACTAGCGGGCACTCTGAAAATGCCGCTACTGTCGCTCATCTGTCGCTACCTGGCGCTATTAATGAATCGGCCTCCCCGAAAAAAAAGGCAAAAGCTGCTCGCATCCATTTTCTGGGGATAGAAAGAGGAGAGAACATCTCAAAGCTCAAGCAGACAGGAAAAGAAAAATGGTTCAAAAAGAACTGTAGGTAGATTATAAGTAGAGATGATGAAGTTTGGTTTCCCCAAGAAATCTAGGTTCGACCAAACCTAAAGAAGAGCCCGTGGTCTGTGCGCTATGCGGGCTGGTTCCCAGGCTGGTTTTACTGGATATGGGGGACCCCATACCATTTCTTTTAAATTTTTAAGGGTTTGACCCTTTAATATTAAAAAAGGGGATGAGGTTTCGTATCCTGTAATTTTTTCCTCAATGTTTAAAGATTAAACATTTAAAAACAAAAAAATTACATAGGGTCCCCTTCTTCAGGAGAGTCCCCTGGACCCATTACCAGTCTACAAAGAGTTAAATGTAAAAAACACCTTGACACATAAGAAAAATGCATATTATTATTTTTATTTTCCCCTCATTCTTTCCCCCGCTGGTCTCCACAGAAATCCAAATGGTGTCCCTCACCATCCTCTTCTTTCTGTCACTGACAGTTAGAAAGATTGGTGGTCGCCAGGCATATGGCCAGTGTCCACCGCTCTCTCCAGCTCTTAGTGACTTGCTCCCCACCACATGGAGGGGCAATTTATATTGGGAGGGAGTGGTGACATCACCATGTTGCTTGTATAAATTGCCCCTCCTTGTACCGAGGAGCAGAGTTGCAGGGAGGCCGCATCGATGCTGCGGAGACCGGCGTGGAACAGACAAGTGAGAAGTGGTGGGACAGAGAGGGTTAGCCAGAGGTAAAGTTAGTTAGGATTTCAGGGAACGTTCAGTTGGTTCGAACCCCCAAAAAATTAGGTTCACGACGAATTGAACCTAAGTTTCCTGTTGAACTCCAGTTATAGGAGTTCGATTTGCTCATCCCTAATTATAAGCTTGTCAGGGGACAGGAGGGGAACTTTTGTGTGGCTTTGGAATGAATAGCTCCAAAACAGTAACACTGCAGCCGTCAGTACATTAGGGGGAAAAGCCTGTGTGCTTTTGTTTCTTTATGATTTCAATAAATGCCCACTTTTTTTTTAGTTTTTCACACGTACATGTCTGGCTGATAGTTTTAAAGTAGAACAAAACTTTTGGTGGCTGGCCTGTAAGTTTTAAAGTCACTAGCCTTCCCCTGGGGCATCCCAAATTGGGATCCACTGCTGCATGAACCCCCCCCCCCCCCGGGTCACCTCGAAATTCCTTTGCTCTGGCTCCCACAATGAAGTAAACAATGATGGTAGCATCCTCAGCATCTCTGGGCTAAAGCATGCTCCAGCAGACAGCCATTAAGATAGGCTAGGGGGGGCGGGAGCACGCCCACATCTAAAGAGGAATGGGGATGCTTTGCTCACTATTGCCAAATTCTGCATCTAAACAGAGCCAGCAGATACTGCTAATCATTAATATGCAGGGCATATGACACTATTTGGAAGAAAGCCCACACATGTGCCATACAACCCGAGAAAAAAATACAATTCTGTTATTACTCACCTGTAGAATTGTTTTTACAGTGTACAGCACGACTGGCTTCATTTCACTTCTTTACATGGGGGTAATCCGCCACAGGTGGCGCAATCGACTGCAGGAAGACTTGTGGCCCCTCCCGGCCAGAATTACCCAGAAGACCCCAGTGTTTGAAAGCAGTAATGCAAGAAGCCGGGAGGCAAGGACCATGTTAGTAAAACACAGCCCACTAAAAGGAAACTCTCTCAACAAAAATCACCATAACAGGGCAAAAGAGAACAACGATAACAAGGGTGGGATGAAGCAAGCCGTGCTGTACACCGTAAAAACAATTCTACAGGTGAGAAACCACAGAATTGTATTTTTCCAGGTGTACAGCACTGCTTGCTTCATTTCAATTCTTTACATGTGGGACATCCAACAGCAGTGTCCAAAAAAGAAGGGTGGGATCCCCAGAGAGCAATGGCAGGCAGTTCAAGCCACTACCGCCTGAAGCACCTTGCGGCCAAAAACAGTGTCAGCTGAGGCCTTAACATCAACTTTGTAAAACTTGTATGAACCGGAGACCAAGTAGCGGCCTTACAAACCTGTTCAACTGAAGCCTGGTGCTGGAAGGCCCAAGAGGCACCAATAGCCTTAGTGGAGTGAGCTGTAACACGGAAAGGGGGTTCCTTCCCCTTAGCAGAGTATGCTTGCACCACCGCCTGTCTAATCCACTTACTGATAGTGGATTTGGCTGGAGGCAAGCCCTTTCTAGGTCCAGAAGGAAGGACAAAAAGAGAATCAGACTTCCGAAATGACTCAGTGGTGACCAAATAATACTTGAGTGCCCTGACCACATCCAGAGAATGAATGTTACGTTCCTTGGAATTAGCAGGGGCAGGACAATAGGAAAGTAAGACAATGTCCTCATTGAGATGAAAGGCAGAAACAACCTTGGGCAAGAATTCCGGACTAAAGACGGAACACCACCTTATCCTGATGCCGCTAAAAATAAGGAGGTCTCATAGAAAGCGCCGCAAGCTCAGAGACGCGACGCAGCGAAGTGATAGCAACCAAAAAGGCCACCTTAATAGTCAGAATAGAAAGAGTAGCATCACACAGGGGCTCGAAGGGGAGACCCTGAAGAGCAGAAAGCACCAAGTTCAAATCCTACACCGGTATCAGAGGCTTACGCGGTGGACGTACATAAGTGACTCCCTGGAAAAAGGTTTTGACAAACCTATGATTAGCGAAAGATCTTTGGAAAAAAATTGCCAAGCAGAAACTTGTCCCTTGAGGGTACTTAGTTGTAGACCCGATTCTAGACCGTGTTGAAGAAACTCCAGAATCCTGGAAAGGGAGAAGGTGCGACAAGGGAAGTCCTTAGACTCACACCAGGCAATGTAAGCGTGCCAGACCCTGTAATAAATCATAGAAGAGGATTTTTTCCGAGCCTGAATCATAGTACTGACGACCAAAGCCGGCAAACCCTTAATCATCAAGATGGAGGTTTCATCAGCCAAGCCGTCAAAGCCAGCGTTTGTAAATTGGGGTCGCGCAGCTGTCCCTGAGTGAGGAGCTCTGGAACGTCGGGCAGGACTTACTGATCCACCGCCATCTGGACGATGTCTGCAAACCATACCCTCCTCGGCCAGCAGGGGGGGGGCCCTAGGATGGTTGGTACTTCCTCCTGGTCTATCTTGCAAAGCACACGACCCAACAGAGGGAAGGGAGGAAAGACATAAAGGAGTCGAAACTCCTTCCAAGGAAATGCCAGCACATCCGTGGCGAAGGCCAGAGGATCTCTTGACAGGGATATGAATCTCGGAAGCTTGTGATTGTGATGGGACGCAAACAGGTCCCCGTCCGGCTGACCCCAGCGGCGAGACACAGGGCATGAAAGATCTTGTTGTCGAGAGACCATTTCCCTAGGCGAGACGTCCCTCTGCTCAGGGCATTTGCCTCCTGGTTCTCCACCCCAGGGATGTAAACCGCTGAGATGGAGGGAACCATCTCCTCCGCCCAAGACAATATCAGGGACACTTCCTTGAGGGCTCATTTGCTCCGAGTCCCTCCCTGAGGTGGGGAGTCAAGTGGAAGAGAATCAACCTGATCGCTCTCAACTCCAAGAGATTGATAGCCCTCAAGAACGCGAATGCCCTGGCTCCTCAGAAGGGCCATGACACCCACCAGCACCTTGGTGAACACCCGGGGGGCCGAGGTGATGCCGAACAGCAAGGCAACAAACTGGTAGTGTTGATCCCCCAGAGCGAACCTCAGGAACCCCTGGTGTCCCAGGAAGACAGGAACGTGCAGATAGGCATCCTTGATGTCCACAGTGGTCATGAAATAGCTGTGGCCACCAGAAAAGGAAGATCCTCATCCTCCCCGAGAGGGACGAAAGGAAGAAGAGCCCCGAAAAGGCCGTACCTGCTTCCGACGTTGAGGAAGTCTCCCGTCCTTAGCCAGGAGGTTCAACCGTTCCCCGAATAGCCGAAGTCCCAGGAAGGGAATACCTGTGAGAGCTTTTTTGGCACCAGCATCCGCTGCCCACTGTCGTAACCAGATAGAGCGATGCAGCGCAACCATCGCAGCCGAAGCCCTACCACCAAAACGGACAGCGTCATCCATGGGCGATATAACAAAGGCAAGGAAATCTATACAAGCCAAAAGCTCCCCATACTCCTCCGCTCGCTTGTGAGATTTGGCAAGATCCACCCTACCTTCTTCTTAATGGCCATGGAAACAATGGCTGCAGCACAGACAGGGCGCAGACCGGTTCCCACAGAAGTGAAGGCGTGACAGGCTAGCTGATCCATGCGCCTGTCAACATGATCACGCAAGGAGGAAGTCTCAGGAGACAGCATAACCAAGGCATTGGAGAGCCCCAGAACAGGAGCATCCACTTCCGGAGGATGGGACCATAGGCGAACCAAATCCTCCGAAAAGGGATACCATCTGTCCAGACCCCTAGGCACCGACGGCAACCTATTAGGCTTCTCTCATTCCTTCTTAGAGAAGTGGCCTTGTTCAGGAAAGACAAGGCGCTGTCTCTCCGGCCGAAAAAGGTCCCCCTGTTTTTTCTTGGTCGCCTTAGGAGGAACAATGTGATGGGTATCAAGTACCGCCGACAACAGCTGCTCTGTATCATCCTGGGGCCACTTGTCCTCATCAGATGAAGACCCGGAGCAACTGTCAAGTTCCCCCCGACTACCCCCGGAGGAGCCGGACCCTCCTCAGCGGAATCTCTGCCAACGAAGGTCTCATAATCCTCATCGTCATCGTCAAAAATGGCGCGAGCCGGCTCCAAATGCCGCTTCTTAATCTTGGCTTTGCCAGCGGCCGAACACGCCAACTGACGCTCAATGCTAGTCAGTCTGAGCTCAAAATTACTACGCCAGTCCCTGCTGGCCTCCCCCTCACTAGGGGCCAGAAGCAGGCGCGGGGGAGTCAGCGAGGCCGGAGGAGCAATGGGACTGGGGTCGGCAACACTCGCCCCATCCTGATCCGCAATAGCACTCTGGGCGCAGGGCACACAAACCACGTTGCGACCACTCAGCGGGCATGTACCACACACAAGATAAAGCTTAGCAAGTCCCGGGGGGTTCTCAAGCCCGCTACTCCCAGAAGCCTCCATTATGGTGATTATGATAAGAAAGACGGGTCTCAAGGCATTAAGACGGCCCAGACAGTAAGTATATTGTGAGGTAAAAAATGTGAGAAAAACACACACAGCATCAAATGCACAAGAATAAAGCACGTGGGACACATAATTAAAAGGAAAAAAGGGTAGTTTCTACCCTCTACCCGCCTATAGGCTCACCATCGCCTATGGCCTGCTTACTCTGAGGAAGAGTCTGCGGCTCAAAGCGTAGCTCTGCCGAACGCCTGACCCTCGGCGTTCCCCTACCTGCACCTGATCCGCAGCCATCGCTGGGAGGCAAGAAGGGTCCCGGAAGCAGGTGGGAATAGGGCTTGCAGCGGCCGATGGGCTAGTAATGCCCCGCTTATCTGCGAAGTCCATGGAGAGAGAGAAAGAGACCATCTTCACAGTCAGACTGCAGGAGAAGACTGGGGTCTTCTGGGTAGTTCTGGCCCTTTTATGGGCCGGTAGGGGCCACAAGTCTTCCTGCAGTCGATAGCGCCACCTGTGGCAGATTACCCACATGTAAAGAATTGAAATGAAGAAAGCCGTGCTGTACACCTGGAAAGGCACGTTTTATGAATGATCTGGGATCTTTCCCATAGAGGGACATTTCAAATCTGGATGGCCCCGGGGAAAGAAACTTGGTCAAAGTGATGGCTGCGATTTGATAGGAAAGGGGTATCCAGCTTTGACTTGATTAGGTTGGAAATGAATTAATATTTAGAATTGGAAGTAAAAGCTAGGCTGTATTGGATTTTTTACATTTTTAAGGTCCGTGGCAAATATCCTGCCAAAGTGTAAATATAGATTTACACTAGTTAAAGTGTAGGACCCAAAGAAGCAGGGGGAGCAATTCTGGATCCCGGACAATGTAAGGAGATTTTATGTTGTAACCACCCTGCCTTGCCTCAGCGCAAGGGGTGGGAGCCAGATCCATGCTTATTGTTTGTTATGGTCTTGCCCCTGCATCATTCACATTACCTGTGCATGCCGAACTCCTGCCCAACCTTTACTGCAATAGAGGGGGCAAGACATGGTAGTGCCTGACTCCCCTCTCTTTTGTAAAGAGGGGGCAGGCAGATTTACTGTGACTGACGAGAGGGGCTAAAGTACCATGCATGGTGACTGAAAGATCCAAGCTCAAACTGAGAGGACCAGCTGGGTGCTGCAGTGAGGATACATGTTATAGCACTGTAGTGTCTCTGCCATAACATATTCCTGGTACACAGGAAATAAATCTGATTCTAAATTTTCCCTCATAGACTTGAATGAGATTCAGATTTGTGCAGAAATATTCAACCAAACTTTTTCGATCTAAGCTGAGGAATATTCCAGAAACATTATCTGACATTTCTCCTAGGGGAGGCAGGGGGCAGTGTTGGCTGTAAGACCATCACAGTCCAGAGGCCCACAGTCTTCTTGACTGTACTCAATAATGATAATGATGTATTTGGCTGAGCTTGGACGTTAAATAACAGAACCACTTTTTACATCTCTCAGGTTGCTATAATGCCTGCACTAATTTTAAGGTCTTCGCCCTTTGTTTGGTCATTAATAATGAATCTCTACTACTAGATTAAGTTATTTCTATAATCAAGTTTGCAAACAGAGGAGTGGTAACATTCAGAGTTACTATTAGTGTAGTGAAGGAATTGAGGAAGAACCAAAAACTTTGAGTTTTTTAGATTTAACTCACAAGACTTCCCCTAAAACTAAACCAAACACCAACACACAATAAATGGGTTTTCTCACCATTTATACCTACCATTTCCAACATTAAGCACATCAGGAAGGATGTATATATTTGTTGTTGATGTAGTGGATAATGATCTAGTAGTGCTGGTGGTATGGACCAAGGCTGAGACAGTAGAGGTGGAAACTGTTGATGATGGAGTAATAGACAATATGGAAGCAATGGTAGTATGAACATTATAGACTTTGGGTGTAGAAGTGGTATAGCTGGTTGTTTCTCGTTTTGCAGTCCAGGGATTGTCTCCATTTTGCTGTTCTGTAAAAGTGATGCTAAGTTCTAATGTTGAGGTGTCTAACAGAAGTGTACTTTGAATGTCTGAGGAGGTGTCTACTGTGGAAGCAACGGCTTCAGACTCTGAAGTGAAAATTTCTACTGGAGAAGAGTCCACAGAAACAGCGCTGGGGAAGTCTGATATTGAGGTGTCTACCAGCATAGTACGTGATTTGTCTACAGAAGAAGCACTGTTCAACTTTGTAGTGGAAATGTCTGCAGGAGCAGTTGATTTGAGATCTGTTGAGGAAGTGTCTACTAATATAGTGCTGGATATCTCTGTAGAAAAAGTGTCCACAGAAAGAGTGCTGGAAAAGTCTGATATTGAGGTGTCTAACAGGCTTGTAGTTGCAATGTCTACAGTAGAAGCACCAGGCAACTCCGAAGTGGAAATCTCTGAAGGAGAAGTTGTTTTGAGATCTTTTGAGGGTGGGTCTACTAAATTGGAGACGGACATTTCTGCAGGAGATGTGCCCAAAACAGTGCTGATATAATCTGATTTTGGGGTGTCTAACAGACTTGAACTTGCAATATCTACTGTAAAATCACTGGGCAACTCTGAAGTGAAAATCTGTACAGCAGAAGTTGTTTTGAGATCTGCTGAGGGAATATGTGCTAAATCAGTGCTAGATATCTCTGCAGAAGTGTCTCCAGGCTCAGTGCTGGGAATGTCTGATATTGAGATACTTGGAATGTCTACAGCAGAAGTAGTAAACAAAGCCACAGTGGAAATCTCTACAGAAGAAGTAGTTTTGAGATCTGTTGAGGAAGTATCTACTAATATAGTACTAGTTATCTCTGTAGGAGAAGTGTCCACAAAAGCAGTGCTGAGAAAGTCTGATATTGAGGTATATAACACACTTGTACTAGCAACATCTATAGTATAAGTGCCAGGCAACTCCAAAGTTGAAATCTCTAAAGAAGAAGTAGTCTCGAGATCTGTTGAGGAAGTGTCTTCTAATATAGTACTGGTTATTTCTGTAGGAGAAGTGTCCACAAAAACAGTGCTGAGAAGGTCTGATATTGAGGTATCTAACACACTTGTGCTAGCAACATCTACAGTATAAGTGCCAGGCAACTCCAAAGTGGAAATCTCTACAGGAGAAGACATTTTTAGATCTGTTGAGGATGGGTCTACTAAATTTGTGCTGGATATATCTGCAGCAGAAGTGTCCACAAAAACAGTGCTGATGTCATCTAATCTTGAGTTATCTAACAGAATTGTATTTGTAATGTCTACCGTAAATGCATTGGGCAACTCTGAAGTGAAAATCTGTACAGCAGAGGTTGTTTTGGGATCTGTCGAGGGAATATGTGCTAAATTGGTGCTAGACTGCTCTGCAGAAGTGTCCACAGAATCAGTGCTGGGAGTGCCTGATATTGAGGTACTTGGACTGTGTACAGTAGAAGCGGCAGGCAACTCGAAAGTGGAAATCTCTACAGAAGATGTAATTTTGAGGTCTGTTGAGTATGTGTCTTCTAAATAGGTGCTGGACCTCTCTGCAGGAGAAGTGTCTGCAAAAACAGTGCTGGGAATGTCTGGTATTGAAGTGTATAACAAAATTGTACTCTGAATATCTACTGTAGAAGCACTGGCAAAGTTTAACATAGAAATTGTTACAGGAGAAGGGGTTTTGAGGTCTGTTGAGGAAGTATCTACTAGATTGGTGCTGGATATCTCTGTAGGAGAAGTGTCCCCAGATAAAGTGCTGATGTCATCCAATATTGGTGTGTCTAACAAAATTGTATTTGGCCACTCCAAAGTCGAAAACTCTACAGTAGAAGACATTCTGAGATCCATTGAGAGAGTGTCTAATAAATCAGTAGTAGATATCTCTGAAGAAGTGTCCACAGAAACAGTGCTGGGAACGTCTGATTTTGAAGTACTTGCAATGTTTACAGTAGAAGCACCGAGCAACCCAGAAGAGGAAATTTCTACAGAAGTCATTATTAGTTCTGTCGAGGGTGGGTCTAATGAAGAGGAGGTGGGCACATCAGTAGCTGGGCTGTGAACTGGAGATGTAGTGACTGATGGTAAAGTAAAATAAGTCCTGGTGACTTCTGAAGATGAGGTGCCCTTTAACCCTAAAGAAATAGAAGAGCTACTAGTACTGTCTGAAGTTGAGGAGGAGGAACTCATGTCAAGGGAACTGGAATAGTCTACATTTGTGGTATAGATTGTGTCTTCAGTCTTAGGTATACTGACTAAAGATGATGAAGACTTTCCAGGGGTGTCCAAGGTATAGTCATGGGTGGGGGTATTGGGTGTTTCTAAATACGAACTGGTTGTGCTTGAAGAAATTGTGTGCTCTTCAATCAAGATGGTAGATGATGCAAGGGCAAGCAATGGTGTTTCTAGATTTGATGCTGAAGTTTCTGAGGGTACATTGTTAATGTTGAGGCTGCTGATCGTGCCTGGGAGTGAATCAGTAGAGTATAGTGTGTTGTTTTTTTGCATTGAGTAGGCTGGTGAATTTATAGTTGTAACAGTATTTTCTATTGTTTGGTTGTTACTATTGCTAGCTGTAGAAAGTGTTGTCGAAGAGAGAGAAGTTGTTTCCTGAAACATAATAGCTTCAGTGGCTCCTGCCTCAGTGGAGGTGAATGAACTTTTGTTCTTAGTTGCATCTGTTGTTGTCAGAGGTTCAGCTGAAGGTATATTTGCTGCTGAAAACACTAAAAAACAAAAAATAAACCATAAGTTGTTGCTCTCGATCCACTCTGTATATTTTACTACATCCTCTTCAGATGGGACTTGTATATGTATGTAAATTCCATCTGCACTCACCCTAATATTTGCTGGTAAATACAAATGCAATGTTTCACAGTGGCACAAGGCCCATTCCTCAAGGCATAAAGTTAAGATTGCCAACATGGATGCTTACACTACATGTCCGAAAACAGTAATAAGTAGTCAAAAGTGTTCATGTTAATGTGTGCATACCAGAGTATCACACACCTTAGGGTTGAGTGAGAATGCATTCTCATACGGTTTTGACTCAAAAAAGTTTAAACTCGTGTGATTCAGTGTCTTTTAGTGAGACTTTTGGTCGAGATATAGTTTTTTCGGCACCAGCTTTTCTTACCTGTTCAGAGCACTAGTGTAAAGTTGGCTTCACAAAGCAGAATGCTCTTTTTATTGCAAAATAACATTTGTAGTATGTTTTTATTGTTGTTATATTTTGCTTTGTTTAAATATAAAGAACAATTCCCCCCTACCGAAGCCAAACAGCTGGGGCACCCTGGCTATGCCCTTTGTTATGCCAGGTCCTATGCCCCTCGGTATGGGTCCGTTGCTCTTCCAGTGGTGCCCTGGAAGAATAATGGACCCAAACCGATGGATGCCAGGATCTTCTACACCTTGGTGCCCCAAAAGGGGCGCAGGTAATCAGGTGGGGGGGTAGTCAGCCGCCAGTGGTGGCAGGTGAAATGCTGGCCCCCCTACCCTTGAAACTGGTACACTGGAGCTGGTAAGGGGAACTGGTACCAGTTCAGCTACAGTGCGGTAAAAACAAAAAACACCAACTCCAATACAAACTTGGCTCTGCTAAGCAGATTCGATTGGCGGTGGGCATGGTTTTATCAACAATTGTGCGACAAGACCTTGACAAAGGATTAGAACATCTTTTGCACAAAAAATACTTTGTATCTAGCTCCATGTAATTTATTTGATATTTCCATTGTGGTCATATGTATATATGATTCATACACGTTAGATCTGTGAATAACTTATCTATTTATATTCAGTTTCATTTTAGAAGATTTATAGCACAGTATTTATTTATTTTTTTTTGTATACCTAAAACACACAACATAAACTCTCTCCTGGGCTTCTCCAAAAGCAGTGGCAGCGTCAAAAGATGACTCTGCCACTGCCACCTGAATAACAGGGGGGCACAGGCCCCGTCTCATTCTATCCTGGCTCCCAGCTAGGAATAATGACTGTCAGGTGGGGGAAAAAGCTTTAACAACTCCGAGGACCCCCCTGTGACCAAGAACACCACTGGTGAGGGGTTTCCCTCACAAACACTCAAGGCAAACCAGAAGCACTGTGTTAGTTTTGGATCTCATCTACTGACATGATGGACACCTTGGGTCAGTGCCTGGGGTCTATAGAAGGATCCTCTGGTGCTCTGGTGGACCAGCCAGACATTTCCCAAATGTCAAGGCCCTGGACATTCAGCCCTTTATAACACTCAGTAAAGTCCTTGATGTGACAGTGTTGTAGCGTCTTTATCTTGAACTGCTTGTTCTAATAACCTCATTTGTAATCTAAATCCTCTAATGCAGTGTTTCCCAACCCTCTCATCGAGAGCCACCAACAGGTAACTCTGTCTAAACATTTATTATTTCACCTGTGTGTCTTTGTGGAGATCTACAAATCCTGACCTGATAGTGACTAACAAGGAGAGGGTTGTAGTAAACTGCTCTAATGCCTCTTCTATGTCCTGTGTGTTCTCATATGCTACCAGTGTGTTGGAAATATCAACAACCACTAATAGATAAAAACTCCCCTGCTATGAGAAGCTCTTTCCATTGACTATTAACAATCTGATGTTAGTGTTTCACTTCAGTATTGCTAAGATAATTAGGCCATTATTGAGTCCCATCAAAGCAACCCCCTGGCTTGTTCCTTCTAGAAGACGCGTGCCTAAAATGCTCTGATAGTTGCTTGATAAAGACAATAATATTAGAATAAATATGAAAACATAATTAAAATTAAGCTTTAAAGCACCTACCACTTAGAACCAGGAGCACAAAAACGTTGTCCATCAGTGTTCTACTGCTGCTTCAACATTACATTGAAATTGTCTCCTATATAAAATATATATATATATATTTTACAAAGTTCACATTATTTGGTTGAAAAAAATATATGAATATATATATATGAAAAAAAATATTCATCAAGTTGAACCAAGGAAAGGTAAAGGGGGAAATGGAAATTCTGAGATCCAGGTCCACAGCTAATCTTATAAATAATAAAAAATAGGGCAAAGAACTCAAACACAGTGTAGTCCAAATAGTGTCCAGAGCAATATGTAATATTTTATATACAGGTATTTCATACTACATGTCTTTTATATAGGCTAATTTACTGTATCATATATTAATAATATAATTATTTCATGAAGTTAATGTTTGATATGATGTAATCCAGTGATGTGTTGTCTGAATTGTCCAAATTTGTATGTCTTCCATGTAAACCACTTGTAATGTGTCTTTGTTGCGTTTGTCTGGCTTTTCCCACTGTAGCCTTTGTCGTGTCTTAGCCCACTCCAATTTGTTCCTAATTGTCTCGCTGGTCTACCTGTTATAATTTCTGCCTCCTGGTTGGATCAGTTTGTCACTTCCATGTGTGCATGTTTCTGCATAGTTATCTCTGTTGGCTCTTCAGCTACTGCTTTGTTGAGGCCTCAGCCTTCTGTTCTTGTTGAGTACCTGTTTGTTGGTAAGTCTATCTACCATCTACCGCCTGTTTCCCCTATCCCTACGATGTCTAAGGCTCTAATGTATTCTCCACCATCAGAAACTCTGCTGAACTAGTGGGCTTGTTACAGGCTCTCCATTGAGTAGCGGTCGGCTTTTCCCTCTGGTGGTGTGGACGGCTTGTCCTTTGTGCCCGCCTATTCCCAGTCTATATCTATGCCTACCTGTTCCTAGTCTGTGACTGTACCGGCCTGTACCCAGTCTGTGGTTCTGCATGCATGTTCCCAGTCCATGATTCTATCTGCCTGTTCCCAGTCTGTGATTGTGCCTGCCTGTTCCCAGTCCGTGATTATGCCCGCTTGTCCCCAGTCCATGACGCACATCTATTCTCAGTCCATGATTCTGCTCTCCAGTTCCCAGTGCATTACTATGACCCCCTGTTCCCAGTCCATGGCTTTGCTTGTCCGTGATTCTGCCCTCCAGTTCCCAGTCCCCAGTCATTACTCTCCCTGTCTGTTCCAGTGGCTCTGCCCACCTTGTTCCAGTCCGTGCTTCTTCCTGTTACCAGTTTGTGACTCTGACACCTGATACCAGCCTGTGACTCTACTCATTTCTACTCATTTCACAGTCTGTTCCCAGCATATGGCTCCAAGTACCCCACTGCCCTGAACGATGCCTCTGATCCAAAGGTTCATGCCAGAAGATTCCTTTGTGTCCTCTAGTTTTAGCCACAGCCATGGCTTCTAAAGAGGAATTGGCTCACTGGCTGAGAGTATCCCCAGTCTCACTAGTCCCCGCTCCTAAACCAGGTAATTCCCAATCTACCCTGAGTGCCTGGCAATATAATGCACCTGGGCCTGATGGGTTTTATCTATAGGTTATCTGCAAAACCTGGCCTATTGATGGCACTTGAGAAGGAGGATTGAACATGTGTTGATATAAGGAACCAACTGAAGAAAGAGAAAAGAGGGATTCTCCCTAAACCAAGAGCCTATTACCTAAGCAGCCAGTATATTCCAACACGGAGAGCATCCCAATCTAAGTAAATAAAAGGTCAAAGAAAATGAAGGGCTTGGTTTGGGTCCAAAGAATTAGTAGCCCTGAGCCAACACTGTAGGCTTAGGGCTAAGGTTAGGGAGGGATTCCAGTTCCAGGGCATCCAGGTTGGGAAGATGCTGGCTAAGTAGACAAAATATAGGACTGTGAAAGGGTGAGTCAGACATCCAGTTGAAGCCATAGGACCTAGGTCAACGGTGCTCACCAAAATAGTTATAAATTTGAGGGGGCATCCAAACAGCGAGGTGAGTAACTTTGGATGAGTGGTTCTCCAGTCATTTCTGAAGTTTAAAGCAGATCTTAGAAGGGTGAGATTCCTGCCATTTTTCAGGCAGGTCTGACACTTTTTAAATAGACAGGTGTCCTAAATCTGGATACCCGGTAGTAGGAGACACGGTTGCTATTTGGACTGCTTTTTGGATCTGCCTTGAATAGTTCTAGAGGGGAAGCACCAAAGCACCATTAAGTTGACAAGAAATGAATGACGCCTAGACTAGATCTTCAATAGCATGGTAGTAGTGATGCCCCTCCCCCCTTTTTGGTCAGGCCCTGTATATACCCTACAATCTGTTTCTCTGAGGGGTTTTGAAAATTGTCGAATTTCTTTACCGCCCCATACACACAACAGATAACAATCTAGTCACCTTTGGCTGAGTAACACGTCTGACTCAAATAACTGTCTGTTGGTCAGGCGCAAATAGGACAATGGATGCTTCTTTAAGTGAAAAAATCTTATGAAATCTTGGCGGTCTCACCTACACAGACTAGTTAGGACCAGAACTTTTTGTTTTAGTTGCTTGTACACTAACACTTAATGACTGGCATGACTCATTTTGAAAATCTTCTCTATTTATTGCTTAATATATTTTTATTTTGTATATATATTTTATGTTCTGTTTGTTTCATATATATTTTTACTGTTAACTTGCTGCATGTTTGCACTGTGGTCTATTTTATTCTTTATATTTTTGCTAATTGCTAAAGAGAATCGATTTGCAGATCATTTTATATCTTCTCTCATTATTGTGTAATTTAATTTCATTTTGTAAATTGATTATATTTTAGTTTACAGTCACTCCTTTGATTTTACTTTAATTTGTACACTAGTAATAACGATATCTTAAAATTACCTTTGAGTTGTAATTATAAACGATTGGTCAAATGATGTAAATTGGGGGCTCCCAACTTTTCTTATCAAGTACCACATTTCTTTACATTTTCATTTTTTAATCAAGTACCACATTTGTGATGTACATGTCAATCACATAAAATTTTGTTAAAATGCAGAGAATAACTATTTAAAGTGTGTGAAAAGTAAAAAATTCACATATATTAGTTTTGTATTTATTTTGTATATATTAAGCAAATTAATCCTGGGTAAAGTTTAGAAAACGGTGGGTCGTAGTATGTGTTCCTTTCTTTTACTATGTTTTTTACATTTACTCTTTTCTACATTCCTTCTCACTTTTTCGCATTCTCTCTTTTTTCTCTCCTTTTCACAGTTTACCTGTACACATTTCCTTTTTATATTCTTTTTCACGTTCTCTTTTTTATCTCTGCTCCACCAGTCTTTCTCTTCCATTTCTCCTCTGCCTCCCTTTTTCACATGCCCCCACCTTTCTCTTTCCACATACTTTTTCCGTCCAACTTATTTTCACATTCCATCCATCTTTCTCACATTTCTACATTCCTTTACTAATTTACTTTTTTCCAGATTTTCTTTGTCCCCCTTTTTTCACAATCCCTCTTTTGTATTCTGTTTCACACCATCGTTTTCTCTTTTCCAGTCTTTTTTTTAATCTTTTCTGCTTTCCATCTGTCTCCCTCTTTTTTCCACACTTCCCCATTCCCTTCATCCCTCTCTTTTAAATTATCTCAACCTCTTTGCTTTCCTGCTATCCTTCTTCTGATAACTGTCTCTATTGTATAAATGAAAATGCATGTAGGTGTGTGTCTGGGGGGCAGTCCTGAGTTCTTGCAGAGGACGCCTCTTACGCTAAGGCCGGCCCAGTCACCAGTGGTGCATGTTGGGAACCCCTGGGGTAGGGTACATAAATAACTTGTAACCTTCCATTTCCATTCCATCGCTTTTATAATACAAGCATTATAATGCAATCAAACTGACCAGAGATTGCCACATGCATGGCCAGTATTTTTAATTTTTAACTCATAATTAGTATCTATATTTATTTATGAAGCTTTTTGTGATTTGCCCATTTTTGCAGGCTGGTCATTGGCTCAAATTCCCCCCAAAAAGAAATAAAGTTGGAATTACTTCCAATTAACTTTTCCAAGCAGCAAATTGTGTTTGTGAGTCTTGCCTAATGTGATTGGATGACCTCCTCTAATAATCTACATCTATAATGGGGGTACACCTGCCTGTGCTTTCAGTGGCCCTATAATATTATCAGATGGTAAAGGGTTCTCTTCTTACCTTTCGAGAGAATGTCAGTATTTTCCATCCATGAGTCGTGTCCAACAGTTATGATGAGCACCGTTGTCTCTTTGTATCTATATACAACCCTGAAGGGCGTTCACACCAAACTGGATTTTCCAGTGCTTGGGCCTCCAGAAAGCATCAACCACATTCACCTTGATCGTTTAATTTTTTTAATTATTTGTCTTCGTAACGCAAGAGTAACAGCTTCAAAGTGTTGCTCTATCAACAGTCTCCTCAGTCTAGTGACTTCTCTGTTCCACTATGTTGGGAGTCACCACTTCAGATCCACCAACTGTATCTTTAAAGAGAACTTCTTTCTCAGTTCACCATTCAAAAAAAAAACATGACTATGGCTTCTGTAAACTCTACAATGGGTATAATATATTTTTTAAAGGTGAAGCAGTTCTCAGCATTTTCGAGAGCCTCTCTACTTCAAATGAATAGTATTTAAAAGAAGCCCAGAGATAACATGAATAGTAGTTATGATAGATGATAGTGGTGGGTCTGAAGTTAGATTTGACTCGAATCATGTCATTTCAGTCCAGTTTGCTGCTTTCCTGAATGGCAGCAAGATTCGGGTTAAATAGTAATAATAGACCAGTAGGGATTAGCAGTAGCAGGATTTTGTAAGTCTACCAACCATGTGCCCTTCTGCACAGGTCTGGTGATCATGCCGATGGGAGCTGGGCTCTTCTGCACCCCCGGTGCCCAGGAGGAGGTACAAATAATGGAGCAGGGGTATTGGTATTCCACCCATCGGTGTCTTAGGCCCGTACCCGTTAACAAGTAATAGACCACATAAACTAGGCAGTTGTGGGCTAGAGGTAAGGAAGTTTAACAGTACTCATCTCTCTGGCTCTACCTATTGAATGGGAAAAAGATCTCCCGTCCATTTACCCTAGTATTGTGCAAGGGGTAATGCTGGCCGTCTTTAAAGAATCCTTCTGTGTGACTATCTGCATCATTGAAGGGGTGGAACATGGAGAAGATATCCCATTAACTGTTAGCTATTTCCTGCTGATGCTTCTGCCAGACTTGAGAACGTTCAACAAATACATCATTTTGGGGTACTTTTTCACCCACCACAAGGGTTAGAAAAGCAGCAACCTCACCCACAAAAGCTGTGCACATGTATGCAGCTCCAGATTATGTGCCAAAAGTTTCATTTATGAACCATATGAACATGCCTTGCTGGAGAGATATATGCTTGATGGAGAATATAATATAGAATGATTCTAACAATCACTGCAAGGGTATGTTCCAAGGCAAGATCCTGTTCCTCAGCATCTAATTCAAGAATTCTATCTTGCCATTTCTCATAAAGGTTACTTTTTTCTAGCAGTAACAGTAATTACAGAAAATAAAGCAGTATGTCTTGGGGTCAAGAGGATCTAGAGGGAGGATCTAGGGGTTGACCCCTGGCATCTGCTCCCCCCCCCCCCCCAGAGAGGCACTAGGGACCATTTAAAAGAGCTGCCTACGATGCTGGCTAGGTTGTGTAGAGGTAAAGTTTAGTCCAGACATTAGATACAAATGAGAAAGGTGAAAGCTTCTCACAGCACATCCACTTCATTCATTGCAATGGAGGAGGCTTGCCTGCATGACCTCATCTCGGCACCAGTCCCTCAATTGGACTGAATGGATTTAGTGTGCTGCGGGGCATGACCACCATCTTGCAACAGAGAGGACTGCCAGGATGCTTTATATCCGACCTCGGTAAGATGTACACCGGTGGGTCCAGTTGGTGAAGCTGCACCTAAAAAAGACGGTAAGTGCTGCTGTTTCTTTTTGGCCTTTGGGATGGACAATCTTTTTAATGTAAAATAGTTACAATTATGGCTACTAGACATCCCCATCTGATCGTTAGTGGTGGTGGTGGCTTTAATAATGGTGTTCTGGAATGTTCCCTATCTTGGGACATCCTAATTAATTCTATGGCCCTTATTTATCAAGGGCTAGCGCCAGGTAGTGTCTGACGAGCGCCAGGTACCGCCAGCTAACGGCGGCTACCAACTCAAGTACGCCCGGCGGCGGTCACAATGACGCATTTATCACGCTAAATGAGGCTAGCGCCGGCGAGAGCGTCAGCTAGCGCGGGATTCATCATGTAGCCGACTGCAACGAACAGCGCCGCTACTAATCCCATCACAGCGCCAGGTATGACCTGTCGCTCCCTGGCGCTCTCCAATGCATTTCAATGGAGCAATCTTTAAATATTCATAATTAATTTATTATTTTTTTTTTTTAATTTTTTTAACTGTCAAAAATTCTGTGACCACTACGGCAATGTTAGATATTTTTTTTAAGGAAAAAAAAAAAAAAAAATATGTGCAGAATTTATATTACAGGTCTGATATTAATGTATTCATATTACAAAATGTTTAGAAAAACTTGTATAATTTTTACATTAAAAAAAAATGGTTGTTTGGGGGTTAAAAACTACATTACACACATCGCCGCCAGCGCTCTGGGGTTTAAACAAGGAATTCACAGCGCAATAAATTTTTGAGCGTGATTTGTTAATGAATCTGCAGCAAGCCGTTCGCCCTGGCCATTCGCTGTGAGGCGCACCCATACAACGCAGAACCTGTGAAACATCGACCCCTAACCCCGTATTCAACATTACCGCACACCGACTGAGTCGCTGTCAACAAGCAAACCCCGGCCAAGCACAGCGAATACTAGCTGGCGTTGTGAAAATCACGCTACTGGCGCTCATCTGTCGCTACCTGGCGCTATTAATGAATCGGCCTCTATGATAAGTCTGGCATTCCATTGTTCTGGGTTAGTGTGTGAAATACTTGGACAGGAGAGGACATTCATTAGTAGAAGACTCAGCAGAAATAGGGCCTTGGATGTGTCTTAGAGAAAAACATTAATTCCAAAAAGGCAGGAGAACCCTGTGAACATCAGTCACTGACTCAGGTCAGCTTTGGGGGCTCTTGCTGCCCCACTGCAATGGCACTACATGGAACTTCTTGCTCCTTTCCTAATGGTGGGGAGTAAGTGTGGCTGGGAGCTTCCAGCCAGTAGGACCTCTATCCCTTTCTTAAGCAGGCACATCTATCCGTTTGAACTAGTTCAAACCCGACCCTGGACCCCATGGATCTCACCTCAGTGTTCTAGGTACTGCTGTTGGGTCCTGGCTGAACCAAATAATAGGCACACTCTTTCACCCTCTCCAGCGATCTGACCCCCCAGTCAGTCTTCACGTTCCCCCCACCCGCTTTTCCTGTCATCCTCCTTTTATATCTCCTCCCCCCGGGGAGCCATAGAAATCCTGTGGGAGGTCAAGAAAAGATCTGTGCCCACAACAAATATGGCAATATTGGCTTCAGTCAGGGGGAACTTACATTAACCTAACTTTGGGGCTTTCCTGGCGTTTAATCCTGTGTGGGGGGAAGCTTACATAAGTAGATGTATTCCCTTACACCCAGGGTCAGACTGGAGTCCTTGGCACCACAAGAGGCTAACATTCTTGGGGCCTGCCAGAGGAAATTATACTTGGAGCTCCCCCTCAGCTAAAATAAAATTAGATAGTAATAATACAAATAAAACACCTGATGTTTAATAACCAAATAGCAAATTTAACTTACTAAAGCAATAGTAAACTCAGAGAACACAGCAAATGTTCCAGCCATACTGTTTAGTCTTGGGCCTCTTGTACTGGCCTAACATTGGCCTTGGGTTGGTGCCTGTGGCTCACTAGAAGGATCGACACAATTTACACCCCTCTACCAAACAAAAGGGAGACATTTGATCTACTTTGTGCTACTGCATTGACTTGTAATGTGAAGAAGCTAATTCTTCTATTATCTAAACTTTAAATTGTTCATCAAAGCAACTGGCTACCAACTCAAATTCAAGAACAGCGAGTAATAGCCATTACTATCTAATACTATTACTATCTACTATCATTGCTATCTATGGTCCAAAAGTGTCATAGGGGGACAGAGTTTGCATAATATAGTGCACATTAGAGCCGGAGGTGTGACTAGAAGGCTACATTTTCATGAGATATTTTCAGTAAAGTTTACTCAGTCGTGACCTGTGTTTATTTCCCAGGGACTTGCTTTCACAGTAAACTGGATTTTCCAGTGTTTGGGCATCAACTAAAGGCATCAACCACACTCACCTTAAGGGTTTCATTTTCAGGATGATTCATTTTTTGGATGCAATAGTAACAGTTTAAAGGTTTAACCTTTCATCTCATCTCAACATCTAGAGACTGCTTCATTCCATTTGTTTGAGTCACCTCTTCAACTTCCTGCTCAGTGCACCGTAATATAATCACATCATGGTAATGGCCTCTGTCCAATTAAAGTCATTGTCCAGGCGAAACATAAAATACACTATACTCACCTATTGTCCCCCACTGAGGATTACGCCTGCCTGGCAAGGGAATTGAAACTACCGATCAGGAAAGATTCAGAGCACCAGTCTAGGGTGATCATTATTCGGGGGCAACAGGTGAGTATAGTGTTTTTATATTTTTAACCTGGACATTGGTTTTCATTGTTTGGGTCTTCAGCAAATAGGTCAGTATGTGCACACATAATTGATCCAACACATGCGCAAGCACAAAGGGGTGCATAGAAACAAATACAAATATATTGTGGAATGCAGGTCTTGAATGTAGACATGCAGCTTTCGAACATCAAAGTTGGGCACCAGAACCCACCTATTGGCTTTAAAAGAAGGATACCTGCATCCAGAAAGTGCTGGATTGTCTTTGGATACTCCACCTTTGATGCTCCTATGACCAGTAATTCTTGGGTTCTGACCTACATTGTTCTCCCTCGATTTCAGCCTTCACCTGTGCTTCCCATCTCCTGACCTCGTCTGACATCTCATTTAATAACCCAAGCTGTATTAGACCTTCTGTTTGTTTACTCACTTGAAGAGGACTCTCATAAATTCCAGGACCTGGTTAGTCTGAGTTTCCGTTGGTTCTCTTAGATGGGCTTGTCCTGCCTCCCGAATCACACACCTTTCATTAGGCCACAGTGGTGTTACTCTTGGATGCCTCAGGACTTGGTGTCTGTAGAGCCAGGGATTTGACCCCTCTGCATATTGTAGGTCTTGTTTTAGTATATGCCGGACAAGAAGTAATGGGGCTGGGAAGGATAAGTAGTTAGGAAGTCTAAGAAGCACACTAGTCTAAGGAAATTGTGGCTGTAACCTCTTTGTCTCATTGTTTTGGCCTAAAGTTCGACAAGCCATCACCCTTTTTAGCTTTTACCCAATAGGATTGTTATGAATCAGATGATCAGGGCGTTGCTATCTGGGGTCTAATGAAGAAGCAAGGTTTTAATGATGAATCTGTTGTACGATTGAAATCGCGTCCATCCTATGCTGCGCTGTAAATGTAGGTGAATGTCAAATTGGACACCACGATCACATAGTTGCCAGTGGCCGGATACACAAGGGAAGCCGTCAATGACCATATAACCAATCGTGGGGCTCTATTTCACATGTGGAGTGATTTCTGCTTTTCTAGGCTTTAACCCATTTTAACAATTTAGTCTATCATCTTACTTAATCTATCTGCCATATCCAAGACTCCTACTATTAATATACGCAAAAAAAATGTAACCTTAATGAATCATTTTGTTGGCCTGGTTAATAAAATAGACACATATAATAATATAAAAAAAAAGTTACATAATCTAGTGTTGCTTAATTTCTCAATGTAGGAAGCGTTGGCACAACCAGTGAACATACTGAAAACAAGTCAAAACCTGGATTAGAAAACTTACTGTTATTGTCCTGTTTTATGATTCCTAATATCATTTTCTTTAATCAATTTGCATTTTTTTTATAGTCAAGTCTAAATCTAAGCCTCACTTTTCTACATTGTAATATAATAAGCTTTCATGGATAGTTTTTCCTTTGCTTCTAATTCATATCTTGTATTCGGCAACCCAACGGTAAGTGAGACTAACTCTTCTCAACAGGATGGGGAGCAAGATAAGCAAAACAGCAAAACATTTGGTGTTGCTTGTCATGCTTTAGGGGGCCAAATAAGGTCAGCTGTGGATATCGTTAGTTGTAGGCAGTGTGGGTTCATAAACAATAAGATAGACTGAGGTCAGGTTAAACTGACAGTTCTTGGCCAGTGTGGGCAGTGTGGGTTTATAAATGTTCTCATAAGTGATGGTCAGTGTAGGCAAAAAAGCAGAGACAAATATGGCATGGGTCAGTAGACCAAGTAGCAATGGGGTCATTAGTAGTGATGGACTGTGTATTTTGGTTACCCAGATACTGTCTGTTTGGTCCAGATATAATGCTTGGCTCTCCTCCCCCCACAGGGCTGCTACCTCTGGCACACTAGGCAAAGAAGCTGGTAACTCAGGGCTTAGACTTTAAGTGGCAATTGCCAACACTGTCACCCCATTCCCCACACACCCCTGGGCCAAAGGGGTGTGAAGAAGGCCCTGGAAAAGCACCAGACTTTTGTTGAAAGGAAATGGGACTGGTACATGTGCTTAGATAGGTGCCAGAGGCGGACTGCATTAAAGAGGACAAAGAGACCAATTTACGTCGTTAGTTTTCTCCTAATGGTGTGAAAAAAACTGAAACATTTTACACCATCGGCAAAACAGCTTTTGAACCAGATAAAAAGTGCCAATCAATTATGGACTAGACTGTCCTGGACATCTCAACACATGGTTGTCAAAAACATTATCTTTAAAGATCAGGTTGCCCAAATTTAAACCCCAAGTAGAAGCTAGTTGGCTGGGGAACTACACAGGGTTTTGTAAGATCACCCGAAAAAAACATTTATCTGGTGCCCCACTGGTCTACTCCTGGTCTTGGCTTCTTTTCAGTAATTTCCATCGGCTGTGAGCAACAGAACCACGGCAAGGTCCTTCCTTTGTCTGTTGAAAAATGTTTGTGGAGCTCGGCTTTGCTCCTGATAACAAGTCCTCAGATTTACTAACATACAGTGAAGTTTGTTACATGCCAACATATACAATACAAATGACTTACGTGACTTGACTACGAAGGAAAGATGATGTCACATTTTGTGGATTCCAAAAGGTGATTTCTGGTGTCAGAAAGCACGAATGAATGAGAAATATTTTGAGATGCTTAGAAAAGGAGGAAAAAGATCACCATACATACTTATGAAACAGTCCCAGCAGGCATGTTGAGACATTTAATATGATTGGCAGAGGATTTTTATATTTCAAATTTTTAATGAATACCTAAAGTATGCAAAGAGAGCCTCTATAACACACAACCAAATTTTGAGATGTGCCCCTTCGAAACAGCCAGTTAGATGCAAGAAATATTTGTAATTGTTGCTTTTTTATTGCAGGTGCAGTTGGCGAGTAGAAGCATTGCAAGTCTCTATGAATTTGACTGAATTGCCTCCAATCGCTTGTCAACTCTACCCAACCACAACACACAATACCATACAACAAATAATCCAATTATGTTTAAATCCCATTTACCCAAGTGAACATGTACAATACTTTTATAAAGTTGACCATTAACTATGTGTATAACTTTGGTGTTTACATTTTGAGACAATGTTGTGCTTTTAACGTCCTTTGTCCCTAGGTAGAATCATAGGGATTGGTAGGCCATTGAATTTTAGTATGTATGTGTTTTTTAACTTAATAAAGCCTGCACATTTTATATCGACTTAGCCTGACCATTGATGGTAGATACAATGGGTTAGTAGGGGGGGAGGGTTAGTTTAGTTTAAGTGGGGCTGTTTTTTCCTTTTTGATCAGTTATGTAGTAGGATTCTGGACACCGGGCTTTTGGAGTATTCTTTGGCTACTGCAGGTGTTCAGTCCTTTTCTTTTTGTTGCTGTTTTTTTTAGTTGTGTGTAAAAAGTTCCTAATGCCTAGGAAAGTGTAAATGGTGGCTGTTTATTCTGTGGAACTTCGGAGGAAGGGTCATCCTTTGAGCTCTAGTAGTGACAATTTATTTTTGTCCCCGTTCTCAATGTCTGATTATCAGCAATTTATTTGCAATTTCATCCTTACATAACCATTTGGGATAAATATGAAAACCTTAGTCAGTGGTAACCTAGTCTGTAAGTGGACACACCATGCAGAAATCTGTACAGTAGAAATGTGTGGCTTACCTTAACCTTAGTCCCTTACCTTAAGTAGTTTCCATTTGGAGCATCCATTCCAAAATATGGGGGGGAGGGGGTACTCATGTACTGCTCCATACTCCAAGATGGCAGAGCTATGGTCTTCTTGGTTGGGATATGTTTGTAACTCTATTCCCTGTCAGGAGCCTTTAACCCCGGTTTGAGGAGTTTAGGTCCCTTTTCCCTGGAAGGGCTCAAGAATTGATTTATGAACATAAGACATATCTGAATGCAATTTCATTAAATGTTTTGCAACATGTACAGTATATTTGCATGTATGTTAAGCAGAAGAATCTGTTCTGGAGTAAAACTTTGATTAGACAAATTAAATTAACATCAACGTATTTTGAGACACACCAGCCAAAAGTAACGCCAAGATTTTCATTGCAACTGACAATCTTTAAGATCTTTGCAAGTAGAGCATTTGGACAAATTTATGATTACCTTAGGTGAACAACTTACCGTATATTAACATTAGTGTCACAGCAGAGAAAATCGTTTACTTACGTGTAAATTTAATTTGGTCCACTCGAAAAACCCAACGTCCCGTAAAATTGACATTACTTGTGGATGAAATGTTGACAATGGCTTCTGATATTGATCCTGGGATGGCGTAGAAACTAGTGTTGTATTCATTGTTAAATCCAGCCTGTAAGATGTAACAGTAAGTTTTGAGCCACATTTTCTCCTGCAGTACAATGATAGATCTCAGGCAAGAAGAAGACATAGAGGACACTAAGGTCTAAACCTTCTATCTTTGTTTTAGTTTAAGTGCACCAAATGGCTTTTCGAACTCTACTGCTGGAACAAGGTGATGGATTAAGGAATAAAGAAGTGCCTGCCCATGCCTGATGATTGGTTCCTATAAGTAGACAGGTGGCCAGAGCAGGAGTAAGCATCTGGTAGATGTCGTTATGGGGTGTTCGAAAGTCGCATCCCAGTTTGCTCAACTGAAAGAACTTGGAGGTCACATTGGAGGAGTTTACCCCTGTAAAGGGCAGGAATAAAGGCAGAGATTGGCAGGGGTCCTTTTTATTTTTACCCAGCCACTAAATACATTTTTGTGGCTAAACATTGGACAGCAGCTGTTTCTGACGTACAAGTGGACCTGAGGGGGCTTCTGTTGGCTTTCCTGTCCCCAGGAGTGATTACATTGCCAGCCCTTTCCTAGCCCAGAAAGAGGCCCCGTCCCAGTGTCGCCTCCCTGCCCCCACTAAAGCACACCCAAACTGCATTGGGCATCCTTGTTACACTGCTAAATGGCCTTACTGCCTTAGACATCATAATTACTTCCTGCGGGACAACCATGTGCTGTGACTGCACAGGTGAAGGATGCAGGTATAGATTGGAGATCAACATATAACATATAAATAAGCACTGATGTTTGGCCTGCGCCTTACAATGTGCAAAATGGCTTTTCCCCAAAGGTGGGGGGGGGGGGTAAGTGCATCTTATCAGGTGAATGTGAAAAAAATAGTACACTCACATATATATCGCTCCTGCGAGGCCAGGAGAAGGAGGGGCAGCAGGTAGGCTGATCCCTGCCCGATGATCCCATTGTCAGTGCTGTCCCCGCCCTCTACAATCCTTACTGTCCCCGCGTGGCTGATGGTCAGCATAGGCCACGTCCACCCACTGCACGAAGCCGGGTGTGTTAGCTAGTGCCGCAGGAGAAGAAGCAGTGGCAGCAGTGGGGACAGCGAGGATTGTGGACTGTGGGCACAGCGCTGACTGTGGGGACATTGGGCGGGGATCAGTCACCCTGTCTGCCCGTCTGCCGCTCATCCATCTTCAAGCCTCTCGTAGCTGTGGCGGCTTTTTTTTTTGCTTTTGCCTATGGAATGGGAGGGGGATGCCACACTGCCTATGGGGAATGAGGGGGAAAATACTGCCTTTGGGAAATGAGGGGGGAACACTGCCTATATGGGGAATGGGAGGGGGGAACGCCACACTGCCTATGAGGAATGGGAGGGGGGAATGCCACACTGCCTATGGGGAATGGGAGGGGGAATGCCACACTGCCTATGGGGAATGAGAGGGAAGGAGAATGCCACACTGCCTATATGGGGAATGGGAAAAGATGCTGGTAAGAGGAGGGAGTTGGGTTTATTTTTGATTTTTTTTCAAGGACAATTTGTTAAAATTCATTTTGGAATGAAACAAAGCCCTTAAATTAAAAAACACCTATTACTACCTACAATAATAAATATTCAGTATCATCACTAAAAATGGAAAACTCCCTTTTTGACATATTTTTGGTGCTCTGCCTCACACCTGTGATTTACTTATCAGCATGCTGTTTCCACGGTTCTCATATTCCTGGGACTCTGTTTTGCTACTTTTAGCACATTGAAGACATCACTTTGCCAGACAATAATGGAAAAAAATTAAAATGCCATTGAAACTGGAATGACCCTGGTCATATCTAAAATGCCCATGATCTTTCCCTGCTATGCTATAAACTTATTTGAAAAAAAGATATTGAAGCACAGTGGTAATCAAGATCAGCAACTTAGGAGCTATTGTTGGGCTAACCATGGTCAGTAACATTTAGGACTGACCTTGCTCATGAGTATTATTAGGAACTTGTACTAGGATTACTAATATATTATAATACTGGAAATATAGTAATTGATACTGACCAGTGCAACTGGACCCCCATAAATGGAAGGGTTGGCTCTACTTGGCCACTGGATGTCATAATAATTATATACAAGGAAGGTGGCATCGCCATCTGAGATGAGAATTTCTTGAAATGTGTTCACCTGAAATACAATTAATTTATCCATAGTCAGAACAGATCAAACTACAGCATTTTGTTTAATAAAATAAAGGGATTGGTTATTTATTTCACCAAAAACAATGTAACTCACAATTTATGCCCCTGGTTCTCAAACATTGGTTTGGGTTAAGAAGATAGAGCCCTTTTTTAATATTTCAGAATCAGGATTATTTATCAGATGTAGAATTTCTCAAACTTAAAAAAAATTAAAAGGGATTAACGATTTCATGATAGCAAGATACATTGTGCAGTGTACTATGTTTCATTTTAATGTGGCTGCAAAACCATGCAATGTGGTCCTGTATTCTACAAGACTCCCTGGAGTCTACAAGACTTCTGCACCAACCACTAGCCTGTCCCCAGAGCATTTGATTTTAGGATGCCCCGATTTGTGATGCGGCCAGTGGACAGGTCATGTCAGCCAGCAATATTGAAATCAGCCAATCGGCGATCGCAAAAGTGTCAGGTGGGCATGGCCTCAGCAGTGAATAGGCTTCATTGCTCAAGTTATTTGTATGTTGAGGATGGGAGGGTGGACCCAAAAAAGGGTTTTGTGTTGGTTTACGGAACGCTGCCAATCTTCCCAAGAGTCTTAGAAACTGGAGGGGTGTTGCTCCTTTATAAATACTTAGAGATTATTAAGTTGTATTGCTTAATCATTTAATAAAGCCTTATATATTACTATTTAAAGTGGTTTCTATTAGTGGTGGACAGAGGACTTATCTGGCATGTCCCTCCATGTCCCTCTCCTCCAGCATTAGTTACATGGGGGTATTCCACAGAAGCGCCCCTCCGTGGTATAAAAATGATTTCTGCCCTGGGGGCCCAAAATTATGTTGGTGAAGCACCAAGTAAGGAGCGGGGGGGGGGGGGGGACCTGCGTCATCAGAAGTCCACCAACCACCGGACCAGGAGGGAACCTTTGACCCAGTGGATCTGAAGAAAAGATGCAGCCCAGTAGGGTACATGACCCTAACATCTGAGGATTTTTATGTACTGTATTTTTATGGCAGTCTGTAAACTGGTAAGGGGCTCTGAGAGACCCCATAGCAGTTCATACTTGGTGGTGGCTGTTGGGACTAGTGGATAGCATGCCAGATGATTTGACCTAGATTTTGCCTGTATCCAGCATCGGGCAAACCTGACCAAATCTAGCCTTGGCCAGGATCCAAAGACCATCACTAATACTGACCCCTCTGTGCTGTACACAACTAGAGACATCACCAGCTGTGCATTCATGGTGTCCTACATACATGTCACATTAACCCCATTGGTTCCTGAGATCACTTTACATACCGCCTCTACAGGACCACTGCAGGAACATGAATTGTTGAGGTAAATCCCCTTATTTTGGCCATTTTCCTAGAGTTTCTAGTCAATGACTTGGTCGAAAAATCCTGGGCGGTGGGTTCAATTTTAAAATTACTGTGGCAAATATACAAAAGAGACAAATTTATTTATGAATACCTTGTCAGTGGGGCTACTATAATAGGCAACTCTGTGCCATGTGGCAACAAACAACCACTGAGCAGTGAATTTCAGGTCTGGATAGTAAGTTTGGATATCAGATGTTGCTCGAGCTAGGAGATCGGGATCTGTACTCTGACGGTAATATATATTGCCTGCTATTCGGTTATCCACATCTGCCCAAAACACAGCCAGGTAAAGAAATCCCGGATAAAAACTCGGTGTCCACTGCCAAACTTGGGATGCGAATGTCAGCAATCCGTTGTTATTGACCTGTTGGGATAAAAAAAATATTCATATCAATTCATTTGAAGCATAGTTGCTAATAATGTTTTATTTTTATCATTAATGGCCATGTGGAAGAGGAAAGCTCGTCTTCTGGAAATCTTGCCAGCACACTTGATATGGTGGTGGCAAGCCTAAGGGAGGACTTGGCTCCTTGATTCATAAAGACCTACTTGGCTATCTTACGGAAGGAAGGTGGTGGCCTATTTATCGCAGTCGGCCAAAGAGAAATAAATCATAAATTAGTTTGTGCTATTTCAGCAGCTCCCAGCCAGTGGTACTGGTGGAACTCCCCACTGGAGGTCAGGCCATTTGAATGCAACTGTAGGGGGAGGGCATGAAGCACTGCAGACAAGCTACTGCTCCAGGTGGCCAAGTCAACACCAGTGCATAAGAAGGACATCTCAGAACTGGAGCACAAATTAATAACAGAAATGAGGGAACTAGTGTACCCTGAAGATTTTCAAAATTAGGTTTATTTAGTTTGGAAAAAATACACCTAAGGATTGACCTAATAACATTGTATAGATATATCTGGGGTCTACATAAAGATCTGTCCCCCAGAGTGTAATTATAACCCGAGGGTATCCACTAAAGTTAGTGGAATGGCGATTCCTCTACCTACATTAGAGGGAGTTCTTCTCTGTAAGAGCAGTGAGACTACGAAACTCTCTGCCAGAGGAGGTAGTCATGAAGAATACATTAAACGAGTTGAAAAGTGGCCTAGATGCCTTCCCTCCATGTAATAACATTTCCAGCTATGGCTACTAGACCACTAATAAACTGGATGGACTTAAAGGAGCACTATCGCGAAATTTGTAATGTTAAAAATCCATATAAACACATTGGTTAATGAGAGGACAAGTCACTTATACACCCGAACTGAATAAAACTCCCACCAAGCTTGTGGTTTATTCTCACATGGTAGGAACAAAATCCAGGGGTAACAGGTTTAGTCTGTGAGGGGTGACAGAGCCTGCTCCCCCGGCTGTCCTTTTCCTTCCAATAAAATAAAAGAAACAAGCCTGGCTTGATATTTCTTGATGTCGTGTGTATAAGTGACCTGTCCTCCCGCCATCCTGCATATTTATATGGATTTTTATCATTGGTCAGTTTTTTCGCGATAGTGCTCCTTTAATTCTTTTTTCAGCCTTACATACTATGTCACTATGTTAGGTGCTGTGTTCCCAGAGCTCCCCTCTGCACATTGTAATAAAAATATTAGGACATAATTAAAAATTCATACTTACAAAAAGCGACTTGTAGGCTCCACCAAAAATGTAAACTTTTATTGACAATGGAATTAAAACTGTTCCACCATCATCTGTTGTTGGACTGAGTGTGTCAAATTTTGGACCATATGGGTACAATAGGTCTGTAAAATAAAAGAATAAAGGTTAAAAGCAGGCTGATCTGTACCCCAACCAGATCTAGATCCATATGGGTACAATAGGTCTTTAAAAAATGGATAAAGGTTAAAGGCAGGCTGATCTGTACCCCAACCAGATCGGCTGCAGTCTATACTTTACCAAAGAAACTTGAGAAAGCAATCCTGCTTCAAGCTAAAAACGTACAGGCTTAATATATATAATATAATAAAAAATCCAAACATCTCCCCACTACATGTCAGGAAGCAAATGACACATTTCAGGGTGATGCCCTCATTAGTCATAAACCATAACATGGCAACTTACTTAATTTTATAGTGAAAGCAATCATTAGTGCGGCTGTGTCAGCGAGTGTCAGATTATACAAAACAGCTACATATCAACGAAAGGCTATTAAATATTGTCTAAATTATGGTTAACACCAAATTAAAATATATACCGGTAAGTTAGGATTTAACTCACAAAACCAAACAATTCTAACTAGAGATTAGCAAACCAATTTTGTACCCTGATAGTTAACAAAAAAAAACTCACCTCCTCCGGTGTGGGTGTCTCCGTGCACACCCCACCCTGCAGCCGGACAGAGGACAAAGATCCTCTGCCCAGCCAGCTTGCTTGCCTGTGCTCCCTGCCACAGGGAGAGGCTCTTTGTACCTTGAGAACTGGGTTGCTGCGAAAGCCCTCAGAACTTTTCTGGAGCAATTTCTTTTGGAAATTTTTAGGAAAGTAGCTTATCCTTAGTTCTAAAGACAAATAACAGAATATTGCACTTGGCCGTTCTACTATATTAATTAAACGACAGTACTTACCATTTCCAACATTAAGTACATCAGGAGGGATATTTCTAGTTGTTGTTGAAGTAGTAGAGAGAGGTTCGGTAGTGTCTGTGGTAACAACAGAAGGCAAGACAGTAAAGGTGACATCTGTGCTAATATCATCTGATACTGAGGTGTCTAATGGAGTTGTAGTTGAGTAGGAGTCAGGTGTAGAAACCCTGGGCAACGCTGAGGTGCTTATTTCTGTAGACAAAGTGAGATCTGTTGAGGGAGTGTCCACTAGATTGGTGCTGGATATCTCCACAGGAGAAGTGTCTATAGAAACAGTGCTGATATAATCTGATTGTGAGGTGTCTAACACAATTGTACTTGGAATTTCTGCTGTAGAAGCACCGGGCAACTCTGTAGTGGAAATGTCTACAGAAAAAGTGGTTCTGGGATCTGATGAGGAAGTTTCTACTAAATCGGTGCTGGATATCTCCGCAGGAGAAGTGTCTACAGAGATAGTGCTGATATCATCAGATTGTGAGGTGTCTAACACAATTGTACTAGGAATTTCTGCTGTTGAAGATCTGGGCAACTCTGTAGTAGATGGGTCTATGGTAAAAGTTGTCCTGGGATCTGTAGAGGAAGTTTCTACTAAATTTGTGCTGGATATCTCTGTAGGAGAAGTGTCCACAGAAACAGTGCTGGAAACATCTGATCGTGAAGTGTCTAACACAATTGTACTTGGAATTTCTACTGTAGAAGCTCCAGGCAACTCTGTAGTGGATAGGTCTATGGTAAAAGTTGTCCTGGGATCTGTAGAGGAAGTTTCTACTAAATAGGTGCTGGATATCTCTGTAGGAGAAGTGTCCACAGAAACAGTGCTGGAAACATCTGAAGAGACGAGTGGGGAATTTCGTTCCCAGGTTGTACCGGCTGTTGTCATGGAACCAGCTGAAGATGGATTTCTCGTTGTAAATGCTAAAAAAAAAAAAAAAAAAAACATAGGTAGATGATGATACTCATGATTGTTTTATGTTTAATTACATTTGCATTTCGCCTTTTGTTCTTTTCTCCTTTTTCTATTTTGCCTCCTGAATTCTTTGGGTTAAAGTGTTTTAGAGATATGAATAGATACAATTATGCTTTATAGACTGCAATTTTAGTATAGGAAAGTGTTGCCCTAATGGAGGTTTGGGTCATCAGAAATCTGTAATGGTACAATCCTTAACTGCTGAATAATGCTGGGTTTACACAAGCAGATCAATTAGCTGTTCACTCAGCTAGCGACTGACCATACAAATCTGTGACTGAGTGACTGTACAGATGCCACAATATTTGTTGGTCAAACGGTCTCCCGAGTTGCTCATTCTCATAGCAAAACACATTGATTTGAGGGCAACTCCTGTTTACACACTCCAACCGTGAAGCCATGAAAATTTTTGATCAGCCAAAATGATGCGACAGCCGACCAATTAACCAATTCTTGTTTATTGCTTGATCACAGCGGCTGTTTTCACGGAGCAATTATTGCTAAATTGTGTTCACTTTAGCAATTTCGCATGTAACCCTGTGTAAACAGGCTATAAGACAACATGTATGTCACTTATATTTGTCTTCAATTTAGCCCTTTGATTATTTTGACTGTTGGGTGACCAGAAGTATTTTGCTTTAATATAGTTTTGTGCGGCACATTTTTGAATAAAAAAATATATAATTGAATAAATAAAGACAATACAATATGTAACTTATATTATGGGGGTAATTTACAAAACAGTTACTTACTGCGCTAGCTATTGGGTGTTAATTCATTCCAACCATATTCAAATTGTGATCTATGTGTAAGGCCACTATATCTTTGGCAGTCGAAGTATACATTTTTGCCACAGACCAGCTGGGTTGGTGCCCCTCTTCCAGCCATCTAAACATGCGCTGAAGTTGGGCCGATTTACAAACAAGTTCAGGTCATGTGAGCCACAGCCTCCCAAATAGATTAGTCTAATAAGAATAGAATAGGCAACCCAGCGTTTCCTATTGGACCAAAGGAAAAATAGGCGATAATAATTTTATAATTTATAATACGATATATAATCGTTGCATCGTCGAAATTTACACCAAGAAGTGAATTCTTACTGATGGGTTAAAGTTTTCGAGCCATAACTGTCATGAATGAATTACCTTCAGTCTGTGCGTGAATGTGAATGAATTACCTTCAGTCTGGTGTCCTTAGGCGGCTGGCCGGGGCTTCTCCTGCCCGGCAGCCGCTTCCGGCGGCATTTGTGTGGCGCCAAACGCGCCCTCCTCCCTCTCCCACTGTCACCCGGCGTGCCAGTCAGCTTATGTCCTCCGGCGGCGCTGCACACAGCATGGCCACTGGAGGCTGTTTAAAGGAGCTAATCCTAGGAGGTCCAGTTCTGGGTGGTACGCCTTTAAAGTGGACCAACACCCAGGATTTTGACTATCCTGGGTATTGGTCCACTTCCCCGGGGCACCCCGATCGGGGGTGCCCCGCTGTGTGAAACCCCCCAGAAAGCCCCCAAAACTCACCTCTCCCCGCTCCCACGTGGCCGCGCCGTCCAATCGGCGCCGACGGACAAGCTGATTGACAGCGACGTACAAGCAGCTTGCCCGTCGGCGCCTCCCGCGCGTCACTCTTGACATGTGCGCGCCCGCGCCGGCCATTCAGAGACGGCCGGCGCGGGCGCGCGCACGTCTAGAGGAGCGCGAGTGAGGCGGTGGCGGCGGAAGCAGCGGCTGGAGAGGTAAGGTTTTTCGGGGGTTTTGGGGGGTTTACACCCCGCGGGACATCCCGATCTCGGATGTCCCGCGGTGTGTGAGGTGATCGGCCCGGGAATCTTATAGATTCCTGGGCCGATCACCTCAGGGTGTTGGTCCACTTTAAAGTTCAGCTGGGGCAATCAGCCAAGAGCTCTCTAAGTACACCAATCAACCCACAGATCCAAAGTGCACCAATCAACACACAGATCTGGAGTGCACCAATCCCAGTCACTGCCTCCCTGTCCAATCCGGTCGGGCTCAGTCCTGTAAAGGGATTACCACTTCAGTGTGTCAGTGCTCCTGTGATTTCCTGTACATATCGTTATTGACCATTTGCTTGAATCTCGACCACGTCTCCGTCTCATCCCTTTGTACTGCACAGCTCTTTGACCTCCTCGTGTGACCCTTGGCTTGACATCTGACTTCGCTTGATTTCTCCTGAGCACCTGAATTGCTTCCAGTACTTACCTTTTTCCGAAACACCCGAACTGTTTCCAGTACTTGCCTACCTTGCCCAGTCTGACCCTCTGTTTATCTGTCTTCACTCACCATGAGCCTACAATCTTTGAGCCATCAAGTCCTGGGGGCAACCGTGTCCGGCGAGGCGTATATAGCGTCCCGACAAACGGGGGCTTGCCTATAGGTGAAGCTGGCTGTGGAGATTGGGGGTTGCAGACTCACAACAAAGACAGGCATTCTTGGGGTCTGACATTATCACGGGCCAGAAAAGATTGATATGGAAGAACTTGTACAAGTGCAGTCCATGGTTACTGCCATTAACCAGCTGGCCCAACGTGTGGCTGATCAAGAAAATCACCAGCTGCCTGCACCACCTTTATCCTCACCTCCTGTTGAGCCGAAGGTTCCCATTCCAGAGAAATTCGATAGGGATCGTACAAGATTCTCCAACTTCAAGAACTCCTGTGAACTTTATTTCTGACTACGGCCCTACTCTTCAGTCACAGAAATGCAAAGGGTGGGCCTGGTTATCTCTCTGCTCCAAGGTGACCCACAGTCCTGGGCATTTGGCTTAGCACCCACAGATGAGGCCTTGCAATCTGTCTCAGCCTTTTTTTCCGCTATGGAGATCCTGTATTCGGACCCTGACATGACTTCAACCGCTGATATCAAACTTCGAAGCCTGAAATCGCAGCTGGGCAATTGAATCCCATTGGAATGATCCTGCCCTCTGTAGTCAGTATAGAATTGGTCTTTCAGAGGATGTTCAGGATGTTAAGGATGTTCTAACAAATTTTCCTTACCCTAGAAGCCTGGATGAACTCATGCTTATGGCCATTAAAGTTTACAGACGGCTACAGGAGCGACATATAGAAAAGACTCACTCCTGGGAATCTTCCAACCAGGAGTCATCCCCTATGGGTGTTGTCTCATCTTCGCCCCAGAAGAGCCTATGTAACTCGGTGCTACTCACCTTTCCCAGGCTGAAAAGAGTAGACGTCGCACCTAGGATTAGGTTCTCTTTTTTTCTATTTTTTTAACAGGGATCCTTTAATAATTCGATTCAGGCAAACTTGAATTTCTTGGGAAATTTGGTGAACTGTCAAAATCACATTTTTAAAAGATGTGCTCATTTCTCGTTATTGTCCTTCATTAGTATAATGTCCTATATGACCAATAATGAGCCATAACAGGACAAAAAGCACCCCTCCGTTATCACCATTCTGGAGTATACATCTCAGCAGGTCTGCAGAGAGGACACCACCTGGCCGGGGACAGGAGCAGGAATTTTAGAACTGTATTTTTATCTAAAGGTTTGTGAATTAGTAAGAGGTCAGAGATGTGTTTACAGGGTATTGATGGCTGGCATGTCACTTGTCAGTATCGTCGGGTGGCATGGCGGATAATTTGAATAATTTGACCGGGTGGCATGGTGGATAATTTGACAAGGATCTTGTGGGTATTCGGGATGAGGGTGACCTGGACTGAATTGACATGCTAGATTCAACGACGGATCTGAGACCCATCACTACAAATGATTTGTGGTCTGCTTATTGCAGTATTAGCACTTGTGAGACTTCCTTAGGTATTATAGAGATACAGATGCGTAATTCTTTAAAATTTAACGTGTTGCACTAGTGCATCGCGCTATCTTGAAATATTTAATTGTTTTCAATGGCTTCTTTATGAGAATGGGCTGAGCTGTGATGTGCTGGATAATGAATGCTACAGATGTAGTCACAAGGCTTCCTTAAACAATGGTAGAGTAGGTTTATCTGTATACAGTGTTGGCTGTAAAATTACCATGCCGCAGGGAAGACTACAATAGGGTCAATTCAGCACAGTGCGAGTGCCTCACATGACTCACTAGGCACCTTTTTTAATTTTTTTAATTACTTAGATGTATTTAATATTATTTATTTTAAGTATCAATATATGTTAATTATTTAAACAAAATTGCAAAATAATATATAATCTACTAATTACTGTACTTTTTGCCTTGCACATAAGATGCACCTAAAATATTTTAAACTAAATGTGCTAAAACACCCCATTACAGACAGTGTGGCATCTCACCTCGCCCTCTCCTCACCACGGAAGAGCCCAGGGGGGGGGTGATTGGAGCCCCCCCCGGGTGAAGGATCGCGACCGCAGGTGAGTAAATGTCATTTTTTTTTTTTTTACAGTTTATTGTGCCAGCGGCAGAAGCGGGGGGGGGGGGGGGGTTGTTATTCCGGGGGTTCTCCTGGAGCCAACTGAGCCCCCAGGGGGGATCGGATGGCACCAAGTTAAAGAGGAGACCTGACTGGATCCATAAAGGGTCAGGTGAGTATTGGCACTTGACGCCTGGACAAGCAAGCCCGTAGGAGTTACGTACTTGGTAACAAAAGGGTTAAATAAGAATTAGAGAAATGAAGCAAAGTAAGTCAGTTATATTTTGAGGCACAACAACCAGAAATAACGTCAAGATTTGCACTGATGCCAACAATCTTTGAAGTCTGTGTATCCAAAGCCTTTGGTTGAATCAACTGATTGGCTAAATATTAAATTGTAACACGTAATATTGGTGCCATAAGTGAGAAAATCACCTTTGACTTTTGGATATGAAGTAATTTACTTACTTGAATTGATTTCTTGGTCCACTCGAAAAACCCAACGTCCCCTAACATTGACATTACTTGTGGATCCTATATTGACAATGGCATCTGTCAGTGATCCAGGGATGGCGTAGTAGTCAGCATTGTAATCATTGTTAAATCCAGCCTGTAAAATGCAACGGTGAGTTATGAGCTGCAGGTCAATGCTAGTTGGTTGAGATCTCTGACATGCTGAGGGCATTCGCTCGGGATGTTTTCATCTGAGGCCGTTTTGCATGCCAATATTTTGGACCCAGGTTTTGTTTTAATCTTTTTCTCTGGCCAGAATGTTTTTAGCTAAAATATAGGGATTTTTCTTCAATTAACCAATTTTAATATCCAATTTACCATTTACAGTAGGTGGACATTCATTGAGATTTGGAGAGGCTTTTTAGAGCCTCTTAATTTTTATAATGATAGATATTAAAAGAGTGAATTATTTATAAATTAATAGGTTTTATACTCACCAGGATAAGAAAGAACTAGAAAGTATTAGATTTAGAAAGCAGTACTAATATTTCCCATCTGCCTACCATGAGCTACATCCCCGGTGATGTGGAGACTGCTGGTGGCATAGCCTGGCCACCACTGGCAGCATGTGTAACGGGAAGCTAGGCCTCACCATGTGTTGCCGGGGGAAGTGGTCAACAATTATTTTTGGGGGTTCTTCCGTGTGGTAGGTCATGTCTGATTTGTAGTAGCGTTACATCACCACATGATGGCATAAATGGATAATAAATGAATTATAACACTGCAGGTCTACCAAACCTTTGGCTCAGAGTCCAAAAATTGAGGATAAAGCTGTGCTGCCATTGGTCGAGGTGAGTAAGACTGTAGTGAAGAACAGAGGGTATATAAGGAGGGGAGAGACAGTCTTCACATTCAGTATTGTAGTAACTGGGAGTGAGGAAGGTACCAGCAGGGTCTACTGGGAGCAGGAGAGGAGCCACATTCATGCCTAACAAGTGACCACAGGAAAGGTGAACCATTGAGCCCGAGATGCTGACAGAGGAAGCTAAGGCCTCAGTATCCTGCTAAGAGACCAGAATGTGTACCCACCACCTGTAAGAGTCCACCCAGATGTAATGCTGTGCTATGGAAACTGCTAATGGAACAACTGTTGGATTATGACTGTATGACCTGCTGCCACTTCCAAGAAAAGCATAGCATTGAGTGTATTGTCAGTTTGCTTTGCAGTTCACATTGCAGCCCTGCTGCAAGTCTGCTTTGAAAGCCTGTAGATTGTTGTCAACTTCTGCTATGTTTGCTCACGTTAGGACCTTAATGATGTCTGCCCACAACCTCTGTCAGCCCACAACCTCTGCTCCTTTATGTCCATGATCATGACTAGCCTGTCACAATTTGGTACTCATGGTTCTGACCCCCTGTAGTGGGGGGGGGGGGGCAAGAATGACTCCTCAAACCATTGGAAACCCAAAAGTTGTGCAGGTCCAGCACGGTACAAATTTTCCAGCTTTATTGTGTAGTGCACATATCCACACAAGACACAGGTTCAAAATTCCACTGCTAAGTCCCATGTGCTACGCGTTTCAGGGGTCACCCCCGAAGCACGTAGCATGCGGCACTTAACCTTGGCATTTTGAACTCGTGTCTATATCTATATCTATATCACAATAACGCTGGAACTTTTGTACTGTGCTGGACCTGCACTTTATGATTAGTCTTCCAGCAGCCTGCAACATCTGCTACTCCACTGGCCATGTCCAGCCTGCTGCCAGCCCACATGCTTTGCCACGCCAACAACCAGCCTGTCACCAGCCCACAACCTCTCCTCTGTCCCTGACTGTCCCTGATCATGCCAAGCCAAGACACCAGTCCACAACCTCTGCTACATCCATGACCATGTCCATCTTGCTGATAGTCCACTCCCTCTACTACATCCAAAATGATGTCCATGTTGCCACTGGTTCACAACCTCTGCAATGTCCATGACCATGTCCAACCTGCCACCAACTAGTGAAGAGCCGGAGTGGGGACAATCCAGTTTGGAAACCTCTGGCTGGACAGTTCCTAGTATCTGGCATGCTGGTACTCCTGAGTGAAGGATACAATAGCAGCAGCCTTCCCGAGAGGAAGAGAGGACATCCCGCAGTAGGGGAAAGGAGGAGAAAAGATCCCAAAAGGTATGTTATTTTTTGTTTGTTTTTTAATGTAGCCTTCAAATTTGTTTTTCAACAGTCTGTGAATTGATAGTAGTTTATACGTTGCTGTGGCTGGCATGCCACTTGCTGGCATAAGCGGGTAGCATGCTGGATGATTTTACCCCAATACTGTGGCTATCAGGGATATGGCGAACCAGATCCAAGCTTCAGCCCATCAAAACTCACAGCCTCTGCTATGTCTGCAAACCCTATCCACCTTGTGTATTATCACTTCTGTGATCTTCAACTATGGTTCTGAGCCACACTTAGAATTCCATCTGGTACCATCAAGGCGTTCAAGCCACGGTGCATGTCAGTGCTGTGCTCAGTGATCTGTAGTCTTTGGGTGGCCGCATCCAGTTGTCATGCAAATAACAACTAGATTTTGGGTTTTGCTACCACATCATAGTTGGTTCCATAATAACATGGAATCCTTAACCAAATTTAAGATAGGCTTAGTTAGTCACATGTACTGTTCTCAGATCCATTTATTAATATTAACTTGCATAGGATAACTCAAATACAGTATGGTGTAGAAAATATAGCCAATAATACTAACCAGTGCAACTGGTCCCCCATAAACATTAATGTTTGCTCTGCTTGGCCACTGGATGTCATAATAGTTGTAAACAAGGAAGGTGACATTTCCATCTGTAATGAGAACCTCCTGAAATGTGTTCACCTGCAATTAGAAGAGTTAGAGCTGTAACTAGAGCAGAACAGATTATGGTGCATTTTCAAAATCCAATTTACACCTGTCCAGTGTCCACAGCTTGTCCCATGTTCCTTTGACCAACATGTAAGTAAAGTATTTGCTCAATTACCATATAAAGTTATTTTTCTCCATCACCTATAGAATTCTACTATAGAAGGGTCCCGGTTGGCATACAAAATTACCATTTTGAAAGTCTATGATGTCCGCAGCTGCAGAGGAGAGCTTATCCGTACTCAAACTAAGAATAATTGCACATGATACATTCAATACATTCAATAAACTCAATATTAACATAAGTTGGATATAAATTAATAAATTAATTAAATATGCTTGATCGCAATGTTGTCTTATATTACAAATCCATATAAACATGCTGGAAAGTGTGAGTTACCTATTCACCCAACTAGAGACATTTCTGCCAAGCTTGTGAATTTCTTCTACTGATAGGAGTAATAACCAGGGGTGACTGGTAGAGAGGCGTAAATTTCATAGAAATTAAGTTTGAATGATTTGCCAAATCTTCCAAAGAAATCTGGGCTTGACCAAATATAATTTTAATTAATCACTAAAAAAAAAAAATAACAAAATGTACCTCCTCCCTTGGTATCCTCTGGCGTAGGTCTTCCATGCCTCACTCTACAGCCAGGTAGAGAACACTGCTCCTCTGGCCTGCACTAGGGGCTCCTGCCCACTTGCTTCTGTTGCAAGGAGGAGCTTTTTATAGTACCAGGAGTGACAGAGAAATTTCTCTGATGTCATTGTGAGTGACAGAGGGTATGAAGACTTTCCCTACCATCCCTTCCCTGTGGTGGGAGTGAGCAATGGGAGCCCAGAGCAGAATACGTGACCTCCGCAACGGTAATTTCCAGTGTTGTGGGACTGTGTCCGATGGTGTGGGACAGCACCTTGCTATAGACATCAAGGAAAGGTGTAAGTATTGGTGTAAAAAAAGGTTTATGAAATAACTTTTTCTTGTGTGTGGTGTCTATATTTACACTTAAGCCTTAATCAGGCCAGGGGGATGCAAAAGAGCCAGGTGCCTGTGTGGGCTATGTGGGCCGGCAGTCCTTAGGTCCAGGGGTCACCCGCTTGGCTACAAGCCCAGTTAGCTGGTGCTCGGGCTGGAACTTTTCTTTACATTTTTAAGGGTTAAATAAATGGCATCACAAGTAAAGTCACAGGATGTTTGTAGGGAGGACGTGAGGGCTTCCCCCAGGAGCTCACTCCTTGGGGTATAAAGAACCCCTCCCTGCAGCAGATGAGCTGGCAGGGTAGAAGATCTGTGAAAGAAAATGGCAGATTGCTCTGGGAAATTTGACGTTGGTGTGGGAGGAACCTAGTAGAACTGCCCATTAGTTCTATCTGAGTATTAAGCAACAAACATTTCTAACATGCAGAATACCAAGGGTTTGATTTCATCCCTACTCTGATGTGTCCTTTTAAAATTTAAAAAGCTGCATACTCTTCTTTTTCTCTAGCTCAGCTGATGTGTTAGGGGTGTCCCTACCAGCCCACTCAATGCCTATAAACAGCCCCTCCCTGTGGCCGGAGTGAGCAATAGGAACCCAGAGGAGGATAAGTGTCCTCCATAACGGCAGTTTCCAGTTTTATGGGACTGTGTCGGATGGTGTGGAACAGCAGATATCAAGAAAGGGTGTGAGTATTGTTGTAAGAAAAGATCTATCAAAGGATGTGGTGTCTTTATTTACGCTTAAGCCTTAAGCAGGCCAGGGGGGTGGGTGCAAAAGAGCCAGGTGGCTGTGTAGGCTATGTGGGGCTAGTAGTCCTTAGGCCCAGGGGCCTCCCACTTGACTACAAGCCCCGTTAGCTGGGCTGAATAATCTCCTTTTGTCCCACGCAGTCCGGTGCTGACTGCTTTAGTTGAATGCACCTTGCCCTGCCTCCGTCATTAGTAACAGTAATGTTTGCACCCCATATTCATGTGTCCTTTCCTATCACTTTTTTTAACTGTTACGAATGACATCAAGATAAAACATGTATGTTTATGCTGCGAAAATGGATGCTTTTTGTACAATATACTTACTGGCTGGGCTCACAACAAGGCTTAAAATGTGTGATGTGCATTATAGATTTTGAATGTTACCAGAACGGATATTGTACAGCAGAAACACCAATAATGTGTTTTCTTATTAAAAGGTTCTGAAAGAAAAGAAGTGTGTGTATATTTCAAACAGTCAGGGCAGGAAGGGGGCTAAATGACTATTACTATCAAATCCCTGTTTCTGCTGTGTCCTGAAGTAACTTTATAACTAGCAAGCAGTCTTTAGTGATTGTGTTTCTTTTATTCCAGAATGTGCAGCAATAACAACAAAGCTTTGGATGCACACAGACATCCTTCAAGGACAAACAACCACTCCCAGGGCATCAAATGTCACCCTATGGCATCAACTAATTAATATGTCCATCTATTATTGTAAGCAGTGGCATATTGTATACAGTAAATAATCTATGCTGACCACAAGTTTCTGCTGGATGTGTAGGAGAAAGACTGTAGGGAACATAAACGGTGATGTAATGGATGAAGTGTAATGGATGAAGATATCTAGGGATAAAATGAAAAATAAGCAGCCAACCATAGTGCAAGAATGGCCCAGTTGTAGGTGTTTCTCTCACAAAGAACTGAAAGGATCTGTGCAGAGGTAGAGGCTCAGCAAGCCTTTTTAATGACGTTAAAGTGATCCTATACCCAGCAAGGAGGTTTATGTCATCTTCTATATCCAGCCCAGTGCTGGATAAAGCATTTGCACAACAAAAAAAATCAAAACACTACCAGGATGTAGTATGATGTTTAAAATGGCAGTCATTTGGCTCCCTGGACATGTAGCAGTGCCCCCTTTTGCTTTCCAGTGATAAGTCTGTTACATCAGGCATTCAGGGTACACCCTATCAGTTATATTAACTACTTTAAATCTGAAAGCACTACAAACTGCCACATATACCTCAGTAAACCACATGGGGCACTGCTGCGCGGTCAGGGAGCCAAGCGGCTCCCATTCAAAACATCATACTGCATCCTGTTAGTGTTTTATTTTAAAAGAAAAATAGAACTGTCTAAATTTGACCCATTTGAGCCAAATATTTGACCCAATATTAATCAGCAAAATTCAGGTTGAATAATATTTAAAGTGGACAAAACCCAGGATTTTGGTTTTACCAAGGACCACTGCATTACTGGGCATCACAAAGAGAGATATTCATTTGCTAGATACCCTAGGGAAATATCTGAAATTGGGCAAGCATACTCATCTTTTCTGCACTCCCACCCTGATTTTGTTGTCCATATGGCCACCAGAAGGTCGTGGAGATCACCAACCTTGTGGGCCCAGTGCCTTACACATAAGTAAGTGAACTCATTAGTCACCTTTCCAGCTGCAACAAGACTGTGTTGGGTCAGGTCAACTGACATTTCCAACATTTCCAATGAGTTTTCCTCTGGATTGGGTGACCAAGATGTCTGGGTATGGGGTGGTGCACAGCAATCCAAAAGTGTGTATCTGCTTTCAATGTACTGTAAGCAAAACAAAAATATCTACACAAGATTTGAAGACATAAATACCTTGTCAGTGCTGGAACCATAATAGGCAACCCTGTGCCACGTGGCAACAAACACCCATTGAGCAGTGAAATTCAGGTCTGGATAGTAAATTCTGATATCAGACGTTGCTCGAGCCAGAAGATCCTGATCTGTACTCTGACGGTAATATATATTGCCTGTTTTTTGGTTATCCACATCTGCCCAAAACACAGCCAGGTAAAGAAATCCTGGATAAAAACTCGGCGTCCACTGCCAAACTTGGGATGCGAATGTCAGCAATCCGTTGTTATTGACCTTATGAAAAATAAAATCATGAGTCAGTTTCTAATTTTTTATTTTCATCTTCATCTGCAACCAAAGAAATAATTGACTCCTTGATCTGATTTACAAAGTCACAAATGATGGGTTGTGGCCCATTCATCTCAGTTGACCACCCTTGTAATACAGCTATTAGGGTGATATTACGGTTGCACTGCTTCCTGTTGGCCTTAAGTTCGAATAAGCCTAGTTCCACTTCGCATCCTTCCTCTCGGGCAGTGACCAAAAACCAGCCTAAAATATCAGTGTGATATCCCGGATGTAGTGCTTTGTGTAGGCCCTAAATTCATGTAAGCCTAGCTCCACTGCACATCTTTCCCCTTTGGCAGTGACTAGGGATGAGCGAATCGATCCGGACGAACCCGGATTCGATCCGAATTTCAGGAAAAATTCGATTCGGATCGAATCCGAATTTCCCCGCGATTCGATCACTCGAAGTTTTCCTTTAACATCCATTCATTTACATTTACAGGCATTCTAAGATGGCGGACGGGACATGTCTGGACATGTATCCCGCGCCAGTGCAAGCTGGGGCAGTCACATGCAGCCTATCAGCAGCCAGCAAGCCCGGTGACGTCACACAGCGGTATTTAACGGCGGCCATCTTGCTTTTCCTCATTTCTCTATTGCATTCGTGAGAGACAGAACGCTGTGTAGCTGAGGGACAGACAGGGACAGGCTGGAGACAGGCAGGAGACAGACAGGAGACAGACAGAAAGTCAGCGAAAAACAGGGAAAGGAAGGGAAAATCGGAGGCTGTCAGTTTTTTTTTTTTTTTCATCCAGCCTGACAGGCTTTGTTAGCGTTTTCAGGCTGCTTATACTAACTGTGCATATATACTGAACTGATCTTAAGTCTGCTGTGAGGCATCCCATTCTGTGACTACACCAGCCTCTGTTTAAGACCATATAAGCATTTGCTCTTATCATATTTGAAATTAGGCCTGATAAAGACACTTTTGCTGGGCAAAGCACTACTGGACCCTGCCAGGTGCACTCCTATTTGGGGCATCCCATTCTGTGACTAAAGCAGCCTCTGTTTAAGACCATATAAGCATTTGCTCTTATCATATTTGAAATTAGGCCTGATAAAGACACTTTTGCTGGGCATAGCACTACTGGACCCTGCCAGGTGCACTCCTATTTGGGGCATCCCATTCTGTGACTACAGCAGCCTCTGTTTAAGCCCATATAAGCATTTGCTCTTATCATATTTGAAATTAGGCCTGATAAAGACACTTTTGCTGGGCAAAGCACTACTGGACCCTGCCAGGTGCACTCCTATTTGGGGCATCCCATTCTGTGACTACAGCAGCCTCTGTTTAAGACCATATAAGCATTTGCTCTTATCATATTTGAAATTAGGCCTGATAAAGACACTTTTGCTGGGCAAAGCACTACTGGACCCTGCCAGGTGCACTCCTATTTGGGGCATCCCATTCTGTGACTAAAGCAGCCTCTGTTTAAGACCATATAAGCATTTGCTCTTATCATATTTGAAATTAGGCCTGATAAAGACACTTTTGCTGGGCATAGCACTACTGGACCCTGCCAGGTGCACTCCTATTTGGGGCATCCCATTCTGTGACTAAAGCAGCCTCTGTTTAAGACCATATAAGCATTTCCTCTTATCATATTTGAAATTAGGCCTGATAAAGACACTTTTGCTGGGCAAAGCACTACTGGACCCTGCCAGGTGCACTCCTATTTGGGGCATCCCATTCTGTGACTACAGCAGCCTCTGTTTAAGACCATATAAGCATTTGCTCTTATCATATTTGAAATTAGGCCTGATAAAGACACTTTTGCTGGGCAAAGCACTACTGGACCCTGCCAGGTGCACTCCTATTTGGGGCATCCCATTCTGTGACTACAGCAGCCTCTGTTTAAGACCATATAAGCATTTGCTCTTATCATATTTGAAATTAGGCCTGATAAAGACACTTTTGCTGGGCAAAGCACTACTGGACCCTGCCAGGTGCACTCCTATTTGGGGCATCCCATTCTGTGACTACAGCAGCCTCTGTTTAAGACCATATAAGCATTTGCTCTTATCATATTTGAAATTAGGCCTGATAAAGACACTTTTGCTGGGCAAAGCACTACTGGACCCTGCCAGGTGCACTCCTATTTGGGGCATCCCATTCTGTGACTACAGCAGCCTCTGTTTAAGACCATATAAGCATTTGCTCTTATCATATTTGAAATTAGGCCTGATAAAGACACTTTTGCTGGGCAAAGCACTACTGGACCCTGCCAGGTGCACTCCTATTTGGGGCATCCCATTCTGTGACTACAGCAGCCTCTGTTTAAGACCATATAAGCATTTGCTCTTATCATATTTGAAATTAGGCCTGATAAAGACACTTTTGCTGGGCAAAGCACTACTGGACCCTGCCAGGTGCACTCCTATTTGGGGCATCCCATTCTGTGACTACAGCAGCCTCTGTTTAAGACCATATAAGCATTTGCTCTTATCATATTTGAAATTAGGCCTGATAAAGACACTTTTGCTGGGCAAAGCACTACTGGACCCTGCCAGGTGCACTCCTATTTGGGGCATCCCATTCTGTGACTAAAGCAGCCTCTGTTTAAGACCATATAAGCATTTGCTCTTATCATATTTGAAATTAGGCCTGATAAAGACACTTTTGCTGGGCATAGCACTACTGGACCCTGCCAGGTGCACTCCTATTTGGGGCATCCCATTCTGTGACTAAAGCAGCCTCTGTTTAAGACCATATAAGCATTTGCTCTTATCATATTTGAAATTAGGCCTGATAAAGACACTTTTGCTGGGCAAAGCACTACTGGACCCTGCCAGGTGCACTCCTATTTGGGGCATCCCATTCTGTGACTACAGCAGCCTCTGTTTAAGACCATATAAGCATTTGCTCTTATCATATTTGAAATTAGGCCTGATAAAGACACTTTTGCTGGGCAAAGCACTACTGGACCCTGCCAGGTGCACTCCTATTTGGGGCATCCCATTCTGTGACTAAAGCAGCCTCTGTTTAAGACCATATAAGCATTTGCTCTTATCATATTTGAAATTAGGCCTGATAAAGACACTTTTGCTGGGCATAGCACTACTGGACCCTGCCAGGTGCACTCCTATTTGGGGCATCCCATTCTGTGACTAAAGCAGCCTCTGTTTAAGACCATATAAGCATTTGCTCTTATCATATTTGAAATTAGGCCTGATAAAGACACTTTTGCTGGGCAAAGCACTACTGGACCCTGCCAGGTGCACTCCTATTTGGGGCATCCCATTCTGTGACTACAGCAGCCTCTGTTTAAGACCATATAAGCATTTGCTCTTATCATATTTGAAATTAGGCCTGATAAAGACACTTTTGCTGGGCAAAGCACTACTGGACCCTGCCAGGTGCACTCCTATTTGGGGCATCCCATTCTGTGACTACAGCAGCCTCTGTTTAAGACCATATAAGCATTTGCTCTTATCATATTTGAAATTAGGCCTGATAAAGACACTTTTGCTGGGCAAAGCACTACTGGACCCTGCCAGGTGCACTCCTATTTGGGGCATCCCATTCTGTGACTAAAGCAGCCTCTGTTTAAGACCATATAAGCATTTGCTCTTATCATATTTGAAATTAGGCCTGATAAAGACACTTTTGCTGGGCATAGCACTACTGGACCCTGCCAGGTGCACTCCTATTTGGGGCATCCCATTCTGTGACTAAAGCAGCCTCTGTTTAAGACCATATAAGCATTTGCTCTTATCATATTTGAAATTTGGCCTGATAAAGACACTTTTGCTGGGCAAAGCACTACTGGACCCTGCCAGGTGCACTCCTATTTGGGGCATCCCATTCTGTGACTACAGCAGCCTCTGTTTAAGACCATATAAGCATTTGCTCTTATCATATTTGAAATTAGGCCTGATAAAGACACTTTTGCTGGGCAAAGCACTACTGGACCCTGCCAGGTGCACTCCTATTTGGGGCATCCCATTCTGTGACTACAGCAGCCTCTGTTTAAGACCATATAAGCATTTGCTCTTATCATATTTGAAATTAGGCCTGATAAAGACACTTTTGCTGGGCAAAGCACTACTGGACCCTGCCAGGTGCACTCCTATTTGGGGCATCCCATTCTGTGACTACAGCAGCCTCTGTTTAAGACCATATAAGCATTTGCTCTTATCATATTTGAAATTAGGCCTGATAAAGACACTTTTGCTGGGCAAAGCACTACTGGACCCTGCCAGGTGCACTCCTATTTGGGGCATCCCATTCTGTGACTACAGCAGCCTCTGTTTAAGACCATATAAGCATTTGCTCTTATCATATTTGAAATTAGGCCTGATAAAGACACTTTTGCTGGGCAAAGCACTACTGGACCCTGCCAGGTGCACTCCTATTTGGGGCATCCCATTCTGTGACTACAGCAGCCTCTGTTTAAGACCATATAAGCATTTGCTCTTATCATATTTGAAATTAGGCCTGATAAAGACACTTTTGCTGGGCAAAGCACTACTGGACCCTGCCAGGTGCACTCCTATTTGGGGCATCCCATTCTGTGACTACAGCAGCCTCTGTTTAAGACCATATAAGCATTTGCTCTTATCATATTTGAAATTAGGCCTGATAAAGACACTTTTGCTGGGCAAAGCACTACTGGACCCTGCCAGGTGCACTCCTATTTGGGGCATCCCATTCTGTGACTACAGCAGCCTCTGTTTAAGACCATATAAGCATTTGCTCTTATCATATTTGAAATTAGGCCTGATAAAGACACTTTTGCTGGGCATAGCACTACTGGACCCTGCCAGGTGCACTCCTATTTGGGGCATCCCATTCTGTGACTAAAGCAGCCTCTGTTTAAGACCATATAAGCATTTGCTCTTATCATATTTGAAATTAGGCCTGATAAAGACACTTTTGCTGGGCAAAGCACTACTGGACCCTGCCAGGTGCACTCCTATTTGGGGCATCCCATTCTGTGACTACAGCAGCCTCTGTTTAAGACCATATAAGCATTTGCTCTTATCATATTTGAAATTAGGCCTGATAAAGACACTTTTGCTGGGCAAAGCACTACTGGACCCTGCCAGGTGCACTCCTATTTGGGGCATCCCATTCTGTGACTACAGCAGCCTCTGTTTAAGACCATATAAGCATTTGCTCTTATCATATTTGAAATTAGGCCTGATAAAGACACTTTTGCTGGGCAAAGCACTACTGGACCCTGCCAGGTGCACTCCTATTTGGGGCATCCCATTCTGTGACTACAGCAGCCTCTGTTTAAGACCATATAAGCATTTGCTCTTATCATATTTGAAATTAGGCCTGATAAAGACACTTTTGCTGGGCAAAGCACTACTGGACCCTGCCAGGTGCACTCCTATTTGGGGCATCCCATTCTGTGACTACAGCAGCCTCTGTTTAAGACCATATAAGCATTTGCTCTTATCATATTTGAAATTAGGCCTGATAAAGACACTTTTGCTGGGCAAAGCACTACTGGACCCTGCCAGGTGCACTCCTATTTGGGGCATCCCATTCTGTGACTACAGCAGCCTCTGTTTAAGACCATATAAGCATTTGCTCTTATCATATTTGAAATTAGGCCTGATAAAGACACTTTTGCTGGGCAAAGCACTACTGGACCCTGCCAGGTGCACTCCTATTTGGGGCATCCCATTCTGTGACTACAGCAGCCTCTGTTTAAGACCATATAAGCATTTGCTCTTATCATATTTGAAATTAGGCCTGATAAAGACACTTTTGCTGGGCAAAGCACTACTGGACCCTGCCAGGTGCACTCCTATTTGGGGCATCCCATTCTGTGACTACAGCAGCCTCTGTTTAAGACCATATAAGCATTTGCTCTTATCATATTTGAAATTAGGCCTGATAAAGACACTTTTGCTGGGCAAAGCACTACTGGACCCTGCCAGGTGCACTCCTATTTGGGGCATCCCATTCTGTGACTACAGCAGCCTCTGTTTAAGACCATATAAGCATTTGCTCTTATCATATTTGAAATTAGGCCTGATAAAGACACTTTTGCTGGGCAAAGCACTACTGGACCCTGCCAGGTGCACTCCTATTTGGGGCATCCCATTCTGTGACTAAAGCAGCCTCTGTTTAAGACCATATAAGCATTTGCTCTTATCATATTTGAAATTAGGCCTGATAAAGACACTTTTGCTGGGCATAGCACTACTGGACCCTGCCAGGTGCACTCCTATTTGGGGCATCCCATTCTGTGACTAAAACAGCCTCTGTTTAAGACCATATAAGCATTTGCTCTTATCATATTTGAAATTAGGCCTGATAAAGACACTTTTGCTGGGCAAAGCACTACTGGACCCTGCCAGGTGCACTCCTATTTGGGGCATCCCATTCTGTGACTACAGCAGCCTCTGTTTAAGACCATATAAGCATTTGCTCTTATCATATTTGAAATTAGGCCTGATAAAGACACTTTTGCTGGGCAAAGCACTACTGGACCCTGCCAGGTGCACTCCTATTTGGGGCATCCCATTCTGTGACTACAGCAGCCTCTGTTTAAGACCATATAAGCATTTGCTCTTATCATATTTGAAATTAGGCCTGATAAAGACACTTTTGCTGGGCAAAGCACTACTGGACCCTGCCAGGTGCACTCCTATTTGGGGCATCCCATTCTGTGACTACAGCAGCCTCTGTTTAAGACCATATAAGCATTTGCTCTTATCATATTTGAAATTAGGCCTGATAAAGACACTTTTGCTGGGCAAAGCACTACTGGACCCTGCCAGGTGCACTCCTATTTGGGGCATCCCATTCTGTGACTACAGCAGCCTCTGTTTAAGACCA